>CM077078.1:170069267-170744999 GCA_039513925.1 Platanthera zijinensis
TTTGTTAGGAAGGGGTTTTCTCATTCCTAGACAACACACACAAAAACAATTCAGCCCAAAAAAAAATTGGGATTTAGCTTTGTTAGGAAAAACAAAATTTGGGAATTTTTCCTAAACATAAGAAGTTCTAGGAAAACAATTGCTCATGGGGAAGGGGTAGGGGGTGGGAGCAAGCTCCTTTCTTTTCAAGAAAAATTACTTTGGGCGGGGGAAAGGCTCAGTGGAACACTGCCTTGTTGTTACATGGGGTTTTTTGAAAATTAGAAGTCATTTAACTTTCAATTACAAAAGTACCACATGAAGATCATAGAGTATGGGAAAGGGGAAAGAAAACCTCCAAACAATCTTGACTATTTCTGAATACTTTTGGAAGCAAAATGGTTTTGTGCTTCTAAACAATGGAAAATCCTATTTGACAAAGTCTGTTGACTCAAGTCTGAATGCGGGCAATTTTTTTTGTGGGTACAAAATTAACAAAACTTCAAGGCAAGCCTATAAAGTTCTACAACTTGAAGACTCAAAGTTGTACAAAAAGAGTCTATCAATGTTGTATTTGATAAGTCTAATATGATTTACAGTGAGCTGTCAAGCTCCTCTAGATTTAAAGGTATATAATTGAAGTTGGACAAGCTGAGCATCTATGATACATCTCTTGCTGAACAAGCAGAGGTTGAAGGTGTGGTCATTCTAGAAGTAAGTCCAGGTGACTTAGACACAGATGGAGATCATCAGGAACCAGAAATTGAGGTTCAAGATGCTATTGAAGGAATGCCAGCTGCTGTCAAGCACTTAAGAGATCATCTTAGAAACTTGATCATTGGGATGCAAACTAAGGTGTTACAATAAGGAGTAGAAGCTTAAATGTAGCAATGTATTCAAACTTTTTGTCTAAAGTTGAACCAAAGATGTTTGAAGATGCCAACATACATCCATTTTGGATTATGGCTATGCAAGGAGAATTGAATCAGTTCAAGAGATGCAATGTCTGGAATCTAGTTCCCAAACATCATGAACATAATATCACTAGAACTAAATTGATTTATAGAAATAAGCTTGATGAGAATGGTGTTATAATCATAAATAAAGCTAGGCTTGTTGCAAAGGCGTATAGGCAAGAGGAAGGTGTTGATTTTGATCAAACCTTTGCTATAGTTGCTAAACTAAAGGCCATTAGACTATTCCTTGCATATGTTGTATACAAAGGATTTAAGGTCTACCAAATAGATGTTAAGTCAGTTTTCCTGAATGGTGACCTGAAAGAGGAGGTCTATTTTGAGAACTGTTGTGCGCTAGGGTTCGAAGAAAATAAACGCAACCGAACTAGCAACCCAATGAGGCAAGTATACCTATTGAATTGTAGCTAGGGGACACAAGTGTTGTATTGAAATCCGGGAACTGTTGGCTATGCTTACTCGCACGAACGCTATTATCTTATCGACGGAAAAATTAGGGTTTAGAGAATCTAATTGAGATTAAGGAAATAAAACTAATGCTAGAAAGAGAGCTAATACAATTAAGTAAAGTGCTATTAAGTAAAATGATTACGACAGAAGGTTGAAACTATGAAATGGAAATGCACTCGATCAAGAATCACCTCGGCTAAAGACGATTAAGAAAATGCGATAAAAATCTAAACTTAATAGGATAAAGGTCCTTGACCATTGAGGTTCCTAAAGCTTGAACATGCTTCTCTCGAAGTCGTGCCCAACTGAGTTTAGGAAGGTCCGACCGACTCTCGTCTAAATCGGAGGCCTAAAACTCGCTTTACGCGGTGAACCCCACTATTGGATTTTACTCCAATCTGGGAGATTTGGACGTCTGCCTCTCTCGAGGGGTGCATACAACTCCCTTTACTCTTGAATGCTCACTTCATTCTATCGGCCTCTCGGCTAGACCAGAATGAAAGCAAAGGTGGAGGGTATATATCGATAATATACCTCCAACCCATGATTAATCAAGAGTAATTCAAGGCCCTAACCTAAAAAGAAAAGATTAATTAAAACATCATAACTTAATCGCTCTAACCTCGGATCATCAAGATCGATTACAAGGAGGATTAGTTAATCATAATGGAGTGGAGGAGGGGGAATGAGTAGTAGAGCATAAAAACACAAATAAACAAGTAGAGAGAAAAAAAACACTATTATATTAATGAAAAGGAGAGTTGCACTAATTGAAATTGAAATTACAAGTGCATGAAATTTAGAACCTATTCTAGCCCTACATTAAGAAACTAAAACAAGACTATAGATTACAAGGAAAGCTAAGGCAACTAAATATTAAACCATGGTTAAGCAAAAATTACAAAGGAAGAGAGAGAGAGAGAGAGAGAGAGAGAGAGAGAGAGAGAGAAAAGCATAAAAAGATCAAGAACCAAAGGGGCAGCACCTCCCCCTCTCAACCAAAGCTTATTGAAATGGAAGGGGGGGTCTCAATTTATAGAAAAAAAATCTCGGGTTGGTCACGCCCTCCGACACGCCCTAGGGGGGGCGTGTCATGGGGCGTGACAGTACTATGTTGACCTCGGGTTCTGGACTCTGGCGGGAAGGATCATTGCCTTTGTACGTCGGTGGTCACGCCCTAGGTCACGCCCGTGTAGGGGGGCCGTGACACTCACGTCATGTCAAAATCATTGGTCGGAAATCCGTCAGTCGTCGGAAAAGTTGATGTCACGCCCCAGGTCACGCCCGTGACGGGGGGCGTGACAGTACTATTGCGTGCTGTGCCGGAACGGCATTTAATGCGGCGACAGGCTTTGCGGCAGAGGGTGACACGCCCATGGTCACGCCTGGTGACACGCCCAGGGAGGGCGTGTCAAGGGGCGTGACAACGGTTTTGTTAGTTTTTCTGTCCCTTCCATCAGGAGTCCTCGGGATCGGGTGACACGCCCTAGGTCATGCCCAGGGAGGGCGTGACAGGGGGGCGTGCCAGGTCATTTTGGTAAATTTTCTGGAAACCTGCAAAAAGAAAAGAAAAAGTCAGTGGCAATAATATTTACATAAAAATGATAAAAAATAAACTAATAAGAGACATGATTTGTACAATATAAAATAGAAAATACGATAATAGTTTCGGCTACAAAACGTATTATCAAATTCTCCCAAGCTTAAGCTTTCTTTCCCCAGAAAAAATATAAAAACTAGAAATTTATAAAAAGGACTAATCAAAAAGTTTTAATTATGTCTACACAAGTACTATGCGAAATTCTATGTAGGGAAAAGGTGAAATGTAAGACGAAAATAATTATTTAGGTTTGGTAAAACTTTTATAAACTTACTCAATAAAAACAAATCATCCAAAATTTTAACGAGATTTTTTAAATAGACTTAAGCAAAGCAACAAAAATGAAAAACACGCATTGAGTTGTTACTAGATCCAAGCAACGCATTATAATTATATCAATTTAATTAACAAAAATCTAGGTTTAAATCCAAAACTAAAACTGATTTACTTTTTTTTCTTTTCTTAGTTGTTAAATAAAAATCAAAAAGCGTGAATCAAAAGAACTTAAATAGGACAGAAACGTTTGGTTTAGGAATATGATTAGGTGTGGAATTCAAAGATAAACGTGAAGGTTTAAAATCACACTAAACCAAAGCAAAGAATTTCAAAAACTTTCATAAAAATATATATACACATTTTTTTTTCTTTTTCTTCTTTTTCCATTTTTTTCTTTTTTCAAAACAAAGGCAATAAATATTTTTATTTCCTTTTGAATTGCCAAACAGAAATAGACATCACTTTTGAGCATACTTTTTTCAAAAAAAAACTTTTCTCCCACAAAAAATCACAAAATATCCTATCAAAATCGTCAAAATAATTTATGAAACACAAAAAGGCTAGTGTGATTCGATAGGTTGGAAATTTTGGATTTGGTGAAACTGAAATGAAGGGAGGAGCTATCAAATGAAATCAGAAAAGGCTCAAAAATGGCTAACTAGTGGTAAAAGTTTTTAGTTGGCAGGAAAGCTCAAACGAAAACAAAAACGGCCTAAATAATTTTCACGCTTTTGAATTTATTTAAAATAAAGGTTTGAAAAATTTCATAAAGCGAGTCCTAGATAATAAAAGAAGATTTATGAAATTAAGTTGAAAATAGAAATAATAGGTGACTTGGATCGTTCACATCTACTACGTTATTCAAAATTGACTTTACAAAAATTATTCAAATACTAAAAAGAAAATATGGAGGATGAAATTTTTTAGAAAGTAAAGGAAATAAAAAACAAAAAACCATAATAGAAATGCGAGTTTTAGAAAATATTTCACCTTAACATGCTACCGTGAATTAGAAACACAGCATGACCAACATTTTACTTGTGAAACATAATTAAAATGGACGATTAGAAATATTATAATTAACTACGTTGTTTATAGAAAATTTTGAGTAAAACAAAAACAAAAACTAGGGGTACTATTGAAATACCAAAATGTCTAAACTATTCAAAAACACATATATAGATTTTTTTAATTTTATGAATTATTCTCTTTTTTTTTTGAATTTTCGAAAATTTTTCTCTTTTTTTTTGGAATTTTAAGATATCCTTTTTTTTGGAAATATTTAAAATATATACAAAGAGAAAAATTTGTACACTAAGCAAAAATGAAGTAGGAAGTCCTCCCCCATGCTTAAAATAGACATTGTCCTCAATGGATAAAGAAGGGGATTGGAGAAGAAGAGAAAAATAAAGTACAGGATTGAAAGACAGAATTGAAAGACAGGTGTAACATCCCATTTCCGGCTAGACCCCTAGGAGTCGGTTGGTCGTGACAGAACCCTGTGAATCCCAAAAATTGAAATAAATCGATCGAGGTTTCGGGTCACGGGTTGGTCACGCCCGTGACCGACCCATCACGCCCGTGACTTTGGGCGTGACTACTTCGACGATCGTCGATCTCCGCGAGACGATCGTCGAACTTGCTGCCCGGGCATGTCACGCCCGTGACCAAGGTATCATGCCCGTGACCTAGGGCGTGACTACTTCGACGATCGTTGATCTCCGCGAGACGATCATCGAACTTACAGCCCGGGCATGTCACGCCCGTGACCAAGGTGTCACGCCCGTGACCAAGGGCGTGACTCCTTCGACGATCGTCGATCTCGGTAAGGAGATCGTCGAAATTGAAACTCGAGCCTATCACGCCCGTGACCTAGGTGTCACGCCCGTGACCTAGGGCGTGACCACCCTTCGACGACCGTCGATCTCAGTTCGACGATCGTCGACCCATAATTAACCACCCGGGCCTATCACGATCGTGACCCAGGTGTCACGCCCGTGACCACCCTTCGACGATCGTCGATCTCAGTTCGACGATCGTCGAACCCAGAATTGGCTATCCGGGCTTGTCACGCCCGTGACCTATGTGTCACGCCTGTGACATTGGCCGAAACGACGGTTCAGGCCCGAAATTATTCTAACACGCGTGGTAATAAATGCTGGTGTGGGAAGTTACACCAGGAGTAATTACAGGCCATTTTTCCTTCTGTAATTATATAATAAATGAGGAAGATGTGGTCCGATAGGAAACCGCCAACTGGACACAACTGTTCATCTTCCACCGTTTCTTATCCCTTCACTGTAACCGAAATGTTATTAGGAGGAGCCTTCATGACCATTAAGGCTTTACCCTTTCACCTCCCCACATACTGACTTATAAAAGCCCACTTGGAGCAAGAAGAGAAGGTTACACGCTCAATCAAACGATCAGATCCTTGTTCTTGCTGTAGGAGAAGTTCAGCAACGCCACCACCGCGCCATGACACCCCGTCGTTCTTCTCGCATCCAAACCGCGAATAAGGTCCTCCTCTACTTCTTCTCTTTCATGGGTAGATCTTAGGATTCTTAGAAAGGAAGTTCGCGCTCAACGTAGCCGGACCCGTCTCTCGTTTTCATGGAAAACCATGAAAAGTGTATTCTTGAGTTCACCGGAAACCGCCACCTCCGGCGGCCAAACCACCGCCGACCGATAGCCATCGCCTCAACGGAGGCGGTGGTGGTGGTGGCTGGCCAGGGAAGTGACCGGACGACCGGTGACAGAGCGCGAAAGAGCTACAGGAAATATGATTTTTTGTGTCTGGTTTTCGGGTTCTGTAGAAGATGAACAGTAAAAACTGTTTTTAATGTATAAATTATGCAAATAATTTTATAAGGAAAATATACTTAGATGGGCACATTTTAATGCTGCAAAACGAGGCACTTAGAGGCCATTTTAGGAAAAGTGACGAGACATGAAAGTCGTAGCCCTTCGAGTCTAGATTAATCTAAAATTAGTTTCAACTCGTTTGGGTAAGTAGTTCGGCCGCAGCACCCGTGTTAGTGGGGGCTGTACCTAGAGTTGGGCAGAAATTAAAACGGATGCCCACTCTTCGTCCCTTGTCCAAATGACCTGAAATTTGGGCAGGGGATTAGCCTTAACAATACCTAAATGCAGACCAAAAATTGGAATTTTTGGAGATACTTTGCCTAAAGTTTTTGTTTCAATTTAATAAACTTAAAGGAATTTATTTAAGTGGTCAAATGACCTCCAAACCCACCCAAATTTTGGTGAGTGGTCCCTGGCTATAAAACCTAGGACTGTACAAAATTCCAACTGATTTGGAGGAGTTTTGGGTAGGAAATCTTCTACCCTTAACTAGGCATTAGTGAGACACCTTTTAGTAAAAAGTGCACTAAGAGTTTGGAAAGGTCAAATCACCTCAATAGAGGCTGATTTTCTGATCTCTGACTTAGAAGGGTGTTATAACCTGCTTGGAGAAAAACGGTGAGGTTTAGGGTTGGTTTACCTTAGGATCCAAGCTCAAACCCTAAATGAAGGGTTTTGAGGGTTGTGAAGGACATGGGGGCAATTGCTCTTGTTTTGCCTTGATACTCTGTAGAGTTGACAAAAGCTTGATAAGAATGGTCCGGATGTAATCTTGGGGAATTTGGAGACAAGTAGAGACCTTAAAACCCTAACCTTAGTTTTAGGGTAAAATATTAAATAGGTAAAATCAGTCACTGAATCTTACTTAAAAACTGTGAAATTCGGGTAGAGTGAGTTTTGGATCAGGTAGAACTTATAGCAATTTTTCTGGAATTTTATGTTGATTATTGCTAACACTTCATTTGTAAAGATTGTTATGGGCTTAGATGATTATTTAATTATTTAGGAGTCTCTGTTCATTGGAATCTAATAAAATTTTGGAGATATAGATTTTAGAACAGAATGATTATCCCTGAATTTTTATATAATTTTTAGTTGAGTACATCCAGTACTTCCTTCATAAAAGTTAAAAAGGGGTTCTATGCTTGAAAAATTATTTAGGGATGATTTTATTACTTAAAAATTATGAAACTGGGCCAGTGCTAATTTTAGGCCTTTATCTACATGTCATAAATTATTTGTAATTTTTGGAAGAATATTTTCTGTACTTGATTCATAAATAACAAAAGATAGAGATTATTTCTAAAATAGTTTTAATGCCCTTTTGATGATAGAAAAATTATGATACTTTGAATTTAACCTATTGAGATAACCTACTATTTATCATAAATTTGCTGGACATCATGCATGAGAACTTAGGGTAGTTCATGTTCAAACCGGTAGCCCTTGGGATTTACGAGGAATTTAATTTAATGCCAAATAAATTATGAAATTTTCCTTTTTCTGGATTTAGGTCATTTATATCCTGGTAAGTCTCCAGTAAATAGTTTAGGGCATTTGGATGAGTATTGGATCATTGCATACCGGTTCGACATGTAGTCTAGGTCGGTCTGCATATAGCAATTTGTGAAATGCAATAGGACATGATCTGAGGAAGGCATTGGAGTTAATCATAATGTCTGGGTGGGCAATGGTGGAGGAAATCACAATAGGAAGGTATAAAGATTAGTGAGAATTGGTGATAGCTAGAGTTAAGAGGTGCTCGGGTTTCGGCGAAAGATCGCCTTTTCCCGAAGAGAGGAAGGTTGAAAATCACCCTAGGATAGTCTATCGTAATATGAGAAGGGAATCGGGTTATGGAGATCAACAAATAACAATAAGTGCCTTGCGAAAGGGAACTTCGAGCCGTAATGCCGCCGTCTTGGTTCCTAGTGCCCCTTGAGAGCCCTTCACGGGGAATACCGGGGGCAGTCCTGGGCTAACGTAAACTGAAATAACAAACCGACAAGAGTAACTTAGTAACTAGGGCTGCACTTTTCACAAACACTGTTGGCACAGGAAGATTGATGAGAGCTTCGGCTCGATTGGTTCGGAGCCGGACGTTTTGGTCCGGGGAGCTTCGGCTCGGTTGGTTCGGAGACGGACGTTTTGGTCCGGGGAGCTTCGGCTCGGTTGGTTCGGAGACGGACGTTTTGGTCGGGGAGCTTCGGCTCGGTTGGTTCGGAGACGGACGTTTTGGTCCGGGGAGCTTCGACTCGGTTGGTTTGGAGACGGACATTTTGGTCCAGGGAGCTTCGGCTTGGTTTTGTGTGTTTACGATAAAACTTGCATGTGCATAAAATAGGAAAAGTTAAGGTGGTGGGTTTTTCGATATCGGGGAGTTCGATTGCACCGATACCGATATAGTTGACTCGGCGGGGTGGTTAGCACTTCGCCAACAGAAGTCCGGTGCGCCAGTCGGCAAGAGAACGTAGGCGTCCACTTAGTGCACCAAGCGTTGAGGCGTACGATAGGTCAGACCAGTGGTGCTTTTACTGGTTTTGAGGTGGGCGAAGCCCAACCCACCGCTTTCGTCCCCCACTACGGAGGTATCCTGGGAGGTAACGGCTCCGAAAGGGGGAACTAAAGGTCTATGTGCACAGAGTCGGGTGTGTGAGTTGCACTTGCATGTTTCATCATACCCACTTGCATGTCATAGCATAATCGATTCATTTAACCCTGACACCTAAAGTATAAGTAGTATGGGACGCTTATACATTAGGACCTGCAAAACGACCCCTTGGTCTATAAGCTTGTGTAGGCAAGTTTATAAATCAATGGTTAATTTCAATATATAAACATATGCTGTTGTTTGATAACCGACACCCCAACGTATAGGTGGTATATGACACTCTATACGATGGGAGTCTTGCAGAAGATCCCTTGGCTTATGCATTTTCGCACATAAGTTAAGGTTTCTTTCCTTACTTTCTGTTTTTGTTATATTATCATAGAATTGCTAGATTAGTTCCACTGCCATGTGTTTCTTGATTAATCTCTACCTTCATGTCCTTCCCTTTCTTCCTCTCCGATCGGTACCTAGGAGCCATGGGGGAAGGGGTAGGGGATGATAGGGCTTAGTCATTATGACTAACGGTTTTCGAACCGCATCATTTAGGGGATCGTGGAGCCCAGCATGGAGGAGCAGCCCCCAGAGATCGGTGCGCCTGGAGATGGGGCAGTCTAGCTCCGGAGTTCATACAGCCGGGACCGTGAGTCTCGACCCTGAGTAGTTCCTATTTTTGCTTCCGCATGAGAGACTTGTAGTGAGGACATTTTGTACCGGGCATAAGTCCGCATTTATAGTACTCTGATGTTTTCTGTGGACACTCCCTTCGTGGAGATTTATTTCTATATATGTGATTTATTATTGTGGACTGCATTGCTCTTACTTCTATTATTGTGCTACCTTTCTGTGATCGAATTGGCCGGCAGAATCGGCGCCTTGTGGTGATGACCCTTCAGGACGTGAAGGTGTCACCGCAATGCGGCGATTCTGGGCCTAAGACCCGGGTGGTTGAAAGAGAAAAAAAAAGGGGGTCTTACAAGTGGTATCAGAGGGAAACATCAATCTGAAAAGGTAGCAGTCCACTAACCCTGGGTCACCCCCGCTCGAGTTTAGTTTGGGGACAAACTAAGCAGTGGAAGCAGTGGTGTGCCCATATGAGGATCACATATAAATTGTCCACCTTTATGTAATATTTTAACATTTTCTCAGCATGTGTTTTTGTTACGCAGCCTCTAGCACAGCCTACGCCACAAGGCGGAGTTCAGCAGGCTCAGGGTGTTGCACCACCTCCACCGGTCCCCACTCCTTTCCTTCAGTCAGACATGGGACAGACTCTGACTGCCATCCTAGAGGCCTTCAGGGCCCAGCAGGTTCCGGCCCCGCAGCCAAATCCGGGGGCCAACTGGCTGAGCATCTTCCGGGGTCTTTCTCCCCCGTCCTATTTGGGGACTGAGTCGACGGTTCGGACGGAAGAGTGGCTAGATATCATGTACGAGATGCTGACCGGGATACGGTGTCCCTGGGAGGAGAGGGTGGCTCTGTTTGTCTCTTGCTTGGAGTCCCATGCAAAGAGGTGGTGGAAGACGCTGTTGGACATGACAATTGCCGATAGGGAGGTTGCGGAGGTTACCTGGGAGGAGTTTAGGGCCGCACTGCTGGAGCATTTCGTTCCGCAGTCGGCCAGGGATGATTTGGAGGAGCGGTTCTTACAGGTGAAGCAGGGCACTCGGACCGTGGTGGAGTACCGTCGAGAGTTCGACCATCTGGCCCGATACGTAGATTCCTACCAGCTGGACGAAGCAGGGTATATCAGGAGGTTTTATAAGGGCCTGCGGGAGGACTTGAGTGAGGCTCTGTTGTTTGTATCTGACGGACCCATCTCCCGGATTTTGGAGATGGCAAAAAGGATTGAGGCAGATTGGCACGCCACCCGGGGCCGGAAACGGCCAGCAGAGGATCAGGGATGGAGAGGTAGAAATGACCAGCGGCGAGGTGTTATACCAGAGGGGAGGAGGACAGAGGACCAGCCTTGTCAGGACGTGAGGCAGGAGCCGAGGGAACAGGTGATATTGGCCCCTCCACCTCTTCGGATGCAGGAGATGCCGAGACCCGGGGGAATGGCGTATCCCCCACCGGAGTGCTTCCTTTGTCATCAGATTGGGCACATTCGGAGGAATTGCCCCATGAGGGGGGAACCACCTCCAGCACTACAGGGCGGCCCACCAGCTCAGCATTACGGAGGCCGAGGACGCGGTCGCGGTCGTGGATACCAGGAGGGAGATCGTAGACAGGGAAGAGAGCGGGTATATGCTTTGGACCGTGCGCAGCCTCGGAATCCGGAGCAGGTCATCGCAGGTACGCCGCAATGCTTCTTCATTTTCATAGAATTTCCCTTTCAATGGTCAAACTTTGAATCGCACTAGATAGATTAGCAAGGAAAGTAAAACTCACTATAGAACCCTAAGATATCTAATCACCCCAGGTATAGTCTTCATCAGCGACAAGCCGGCCCGCACGTTGTTCGATACTGGAGCTACTCACTCCTTTGTGTCGGAGACGTTTGTAGAAGGACTGGAAGGTGTGGAGCGGTTCACAGGCTCGAGGATGAGGGTGCGACTACCGGATGGATCTGAGCTCCTTACCACGGATCACTGCAATATGGAGACAGAAATTGGTAGAAAGGCATTCGAGGCTCCAGCGATGATTTTGAAGCTGACAGACTACGACTTGATCCTGGGCATGGTATGGCTGCACTGGAACCATGCCCAGATTGACTGCCAGGCGAAGAGGATCACCGTGAGACACGGGGACTCTTTCATTACCATCGAAGGTATAAGACCTGTCTCTCGTATACTCTTATCTTCGGTACAGGCCGTTAAGGCCCATCTACAGGGAGATGAGGTCTATCAGATTCTATTAGAGATGGCGGAAGTTAAGGAGTCGGTGACAGACATCCCGGTGGTGCGAGATTTCGCTGACATCTTTACAGAGAAACTGCCAGGACTACCTCCACACCGAGAGCAGGACTTTCAGATACAGCTTGTGTCGGGGGCCAAGCCGGCATCTAGGGCCCCTTATCGGATGGCCCCAAAGGAGTTGGCAGAGTTTCGGACTCAGTTGCAGGAATTGGTTGAGGAAGGATTTGTTAGACCGAGTTCCTCGCTATGGGGAGCACCGGTCCTATTCGTGAAGAAGAAGGATGGGACACTCCGCCTGTGCATCGATTATCGAGCACTAAACAGGCTGACCGTCCGGAATACCTATCCGCTCCCTCGGATAGACGAATTGTTCGACCAGCTGGAGGGGGCCCATTATTTCTCGAAGCTGGACTTGAGGTCAGGATACTACCAGCTACGGATCCAGGAGGAGGATATCCCGAAGACGGCCTTCAGTAGCAGATATGGCCTGTATGAGTTCACCGTGATGCCCTTCGGGCTCACGAATGCCCCGTCGGCGTTCATGAGTCTCATGAACCGGGTCTTCGAGGCCTACTTGGATGTGTTCGTCCTAGTATTCATAGACGACATCCTGATCTACTCTAGGACGGAGGATGAGCACACTCGGCATCTAGCACTGACTTTGGAAAGGTTGCAGGAGCATCGCCTTTATGCAAAATTCAGCAAGTGTCAGTTTTGGTTGAAGGAGGTGGCCTTCCTGGGCCATATTATCAGCGGAGCCGGGTTGGCAGTGGATCCGGCAAAGATTCGGGCAGTTCGCGATTGGCCACAGTTGAAGACAGCCACCGATGTACGCAGTTTCTTGGGACTTGCCGGTTACTACCGGAAGTTCGTTGAGGGGTTCTCTCAGATTGCCCTCCCCCTCACATCTTTGACGAAGAAGGAGGCACCTTTCGTTTGGACCCCGCAGTGCCAGGCGGCTTTCCAGGAACTGAAGGACCGACTCATCTTAGCCCCTATTCTTGCCCTTCCATCTGGAAAGGAAGGATTCCAGGTGTATACCGACGCATCATACCAGGGGATGGGAGCAGTGCTGATGCAGAACGGACATGTCATAGCATATGCCTCCCGCCAGCTGAAGACCCATGAGAAGAACTACCCAGTGCACGACCTTGAGATGGGAGCGGTCGTTTTTGCTCTAAAGGTCTGGCGCCATTATCTTTACGGAGTCCACTGCGACATCTACTCCGACCACAAGAACCTGAAATACGTGGACACGCAGAAGGAGCTGAATATCAGGCAGAGGCGTTGGGTGGAGTTCTTAGCAGATTATCAGTATGAGATGCACTACCATCCAGGGAAGGCAAACGTGGTGGCCGACGCATTGAGCTGGCGAGCTGCCACTTCTGAAGCTGGGCCCCAGGTTATGTCCATGGAGCTAGTCCGGTCATTCAAAGATATGCAGATATCCCTAGTGTCCGAGGATGACCCAGTTCTGTATAGGGAGTATCTGGCATCGATAGTGGCCATAGATGATATTCGGGATCGCATTCGGGACGGACAGAGGGCAGATGCGTGGGCAGAGCCGATGTTCCGAGCTTTGGAGGAAGGTTTGACAGGAGATTATTCCCTGAGAGATGGATTACTACATTTCAGAGGCAGAGTATATATACCCGCAGGTGGCCAGATCTGAGAGGATATTATGATGGAGGCGCATTGCAGCCGGTACTCTGTGCACCCAGGGATCACAAAGATGACCGCTGATCTGAAGAAGATGATGTTTTGGCCGGGCATGAAGAAGGACATTACGTACTTCGTGACCCATTGCGAGGCGTGTCAGTTGGTGAAGGCGGAGTGCAGGAACCCCGCAGGATTGCTGCAGCCACTCCCGGTGCCAGAGTGGAAGTTCGACGATATAGCTATGGATTTTATACATGGTCTTCCCCGGTCTCGGATGGGGAACGACTCGAGCTGGGTGATTGTTGATCGGTTGACGAAGGTGGCCCGCTTTATACCGATCAGGAAGGATGACTTGGTGGGAGTGCTGGTACGGAAGTTCGTGGAGCAGTATATCCGATATCATGGCGTGCCCCGGACGATAGTGTCGGACCGCGATGGACGGTTTACATCCAGGGAGTGGCGGTCAGTTCAGGCATATTTGGGCACCCGGTTGACTTTTAGCACGGCCTTCCACCCTCAGACGGACGGGCAGACAGAGCGCACCAACCGGACCTTGGAGGATTTACTACAACTGTGTATACTGGACTGAGGGGAGCCGTGGGAGAAGATGTTACCGTTGGTCGAGTTCTCCTATAACAATAGCTACCAGTCCAACATCAGGATGGCGCCTTATGAAGCCTTGTATAGAAGAAAATATAGGACCCCGCTTTCTTGGGTTCAAGACGAGGATCCGAAGGTGTTGGGATCAGATTTTGTTGAAGACACCGAGGCTCAGGTGAGACTGATCAGAGATAGGATGTTGGAGGCGCAGAGCAGACAGGCTAAATACTATGACACCCGGCATCGTCAGGTGGAGTTTCGGGTAGGAGATCGAGTGTTCTTGAAGATTCGGCCCATGCACGGAGTCTCACGGGTGCGCGGTCGGAGGAAGAAGCTCAGCCCTAGGTATATGGGCCCTTACCGGATCCTGGAGCGGATCGGACCCCTAGCCTACAGGCTAGAGTTGCCGCCAGAGCTGGCAGCTCTACACGACGTCTTCCACATTTCTTCGCTGAGAAGGGCTCTACTATGCCCGGAGCAGCGGATTTTGACCACCGAAGGGCCGGTAGCTTCAGACCGATCTGTTCACTTGGAGCCGGTCCAGATCGACGACAAAGGAGTACGGATCTTGCGCCGCAAGAAGATCCCCTTAATCAAGGTTCTGTGGAGAAATCACGGTCAGGAGGAGCACACCTGGGAACCGCAGGACCTGATGAGGCAAAGATACCCGGAGTTGTTCAGTCAGGTACATCTCACCACCTCTCGGTATACTATAGATTGCCTTCTTGTTTTGGACAGTTAAGACTAGATAAGGAAAATTCAGGACCTAGGCATGCGCACTCAATCAGAAAGGTAGGGGCTAATCTTTTGTTTATTGGGGAGATTGTCTTCGTTTATCAAACGAATAGTCGCCTAAACCCGATAGAAAGATCGTATGGGATGTTACAAGTTTAATTTATTCCGATAGAAATCCCCGTAGGCTCAACCTCAATTTCGGGGACGAAATTTTTGTTTTGTTTATTGGGATTTGTAACATCCCATTTCCGGCTAGACCCCTAGGAGTCGGTTGGTCGTGACAGAACCCTGCGAAGCCCAAAAATTGAAATAAATCGATCGAGATTTCGGGTCACGGGTTGGTCACGCCCGTGACCGACCCGTCACGCCCGTGACTTTGGGCGTGACTACTTCGACGATCGTCGATCTCCGCGAGATGATCGTCGAACTTGCTGCCCGGGCATGTCACGCCCGTGACCAAGGTGTCACGCCCGTGACCTAGGGCGTGACTACTTCGACGATCGTCGATCTCCGCAAGACGATCGTCGAACTTGCTGCCCGGGCATGTCACGCCCGTGACCAAGGTTTCACGCCCGTGACCTAGGGCGTGAATACTTCGACGATCAACGATCTCTGCGAGACGATCATCGAACTTGCAGCCCGGGCATGTCACGCCCGTGACCAAGGTGTCACGCCCGTGACCTAGGGCGTGACTCCTTCGACGATCGTCGATCTCGGTAAGGAGATCGTCGAAATTGAAACTCGGGCATGTCACGCCCGTGACCTAGGTGTCACGCCTGTGACCTAGGGCGTGACCAACCTTCGACGACCATCGATCTCAGTTCGACGATCGTCGACGCAGAATTAACCACCCGGGCTTGTCACGCCCGTGACCCAGGTGTCACGCCCGTGACCACCCTTCGACGATCGTCGATCTCAGTTCGACGATCGTCGAACCCAGAATTAGCTATCCGGGCTTGTCATGCCCGTGACCTATGTGTCACGCCCGTGACATTGGACGAAACGACGGTTCATGCCCGAAATTATTCTAACACGCGTGGTAATAAATGCTGGTGTGGGAAGTTACACCAGGAGTAATTACAGGCCGTTTTTCCTTCTGTAATTATATAATAAATGAGGAAGGTGTGGTCCGATAGGAAACCGCCAACTGGACACACCTGCTCATCTTCCACCATTTCTTATCCCTTCACTGTAACCGAAATGTTATTAGGAGGAGCCTTCATGACCATTAAGTCTTTATCCTTTCACCTCCCCACATGCTGACTTATAAAATCCCACTTGGAGCAAGAGGAGAAGGTTACACGCTCAATCAAACGATCAGATCCTTGTTCTTGTTGTAGGAGAAGTTCAGCAATGCCACCACCGCGCCATGGCACCCCGTCGTTCTTCTCGCCTCCAAACCGCGAATAAGGTCCTCCTCTGCGTTTTCTCTTTCAGGGGTAGATCTTAGGATTCTTAGAAAGGAAGTTTGCGCTCAACGGAGCCGGACCCATCTCTCGTTTTCACGGAAAACCATGAAAAGTGTATTCTTGAGTTCGCCGGAAACCGCCACCTCCGGCGGCCAAACCACCGCCGACAGATAGCCATCGCCTCAACGGAGGCGGTGGTGGTGGTGGCTGGCCAGGGAAGTGACCGGACGACCGGTGATGGAGCGCGAAAGAGCTACAGGAAATATGATTTTCTGTGTCTGGTTTTCGGGTTCTGTAGAAGATGAACAGTAAAAACTGTTTTTAATGTATAAATTATGCAAATAATTTTATAAGGAAAATATACTTAGATGAGCACATTTTAATGCTGCAAAACGAGGCACTTAGAGGCCATTTTAGGAAAAGTGACCAAACACGAAAGTCGTAGCCCTTCGAGTCTAGATTAATCTAAAATTGGTTTCAACTCGTTTGGGTAAGCGGTTCGGCCGCAGCACCCGTTTTAGTGGGGGCTGTACCTAGAATTGGGCAGAAATTAAAACGGATGCCCACTCTTTGTCCCTAGTCCAAATGACCTGAAATTTGGGCAGGGGATTAGCCTTAACAATACCTAAAGGCAGACCAAAAATGGGAATTTTTGTAGATACTTTGCCTAAAGTTTTTGTTTCAATTTAATAAACTTAGAGGAATTTATTTAAGTGGTCAAATGACCTCCAAACCCTCCCAAATTTTGGTGAGTGGTCCCTGGCTATAAAACCTAGGTCTGTACAAAATTCCAACTGATTTGGAGGAGTTTTGGGTAGGAAATCTTCTACCCTTAACTAGGCATTAGTGAGACACCTTTTAATAAAAAGTGCACTAAGAGTTTGGAAAGGTCAAATCACCTCAACAGAGGCTGATTTTCTGATCTCTGACTTAGAAGGGTGTTATAACCTGCTTGGAGAAAAACGGTGAGGTTTAGGGTTGGTTTACCCTAGGATCCAAGCTCAAACCCTAAATGAAGGGTTTTGAGGGTTGTGAAGGACATGGGGGCAATTGCTCTTGTTTTGCATTGAAATGCTGTAGAGTTGACAAAAGCTGGATAAGAATGGTCCGGATGTAATCTTGGGGAATTTGGAGACAAGTAGATACCTTAAAACCCTAACCTTAGTTTTAGGGTAAAATATCAAATAGGTAAAATCAGTCACTGAATCTTACTTAAAAACTGTGAAATTTGGGTAGAGTGAGTTTTGGATTAGGTAGAACTTATAGCAATTTTTTCTGGAATTTTATGTTGATTATTGCTAGCACTTCATTTGTAAAGCTTGTTATGGCCTTAGATGATGATTTAATTATTTAGGAGTCTCTGTTCATTGAAATCTCATAAAATTTTGGAGATATAGATTTTAGAACAGAATGATTATACCTGAATTTTTATATAATTTTTAGTTGAGTACATCCAGTACTTCCTTCATAAAAGTTAAAAAGGGGTTCTATGCTTGAAAAATTATTTAGGGATGATTTTATTACTGAAAAATTATGAAACTGGGCCGGTGCTAATTTTAGGCCTTTATCTGCTTTTCGTAAATTATTTGTAATTTTTGGAAGAATATTTTTTGTACTTGATTCATAAATAACAAAAGATAGAGATTATTTCTAAAATAGTTTTAATGCCCTTTTGATGATAGAAAAATTATGATACTTTGAATTTAACCTATTGAGATAACCTACTATTTATCATAAATTTGCTGGACATCATGCATGAGAACTTAGGGTAGTTCATGTTCAAACCGGTAGCCCTTGGGATTTTCGAGGAATTTAATTTAATGCCAAATAAATTATGAAAATTTCTATTTTCTGGATTTAGGTCATTTATATCCTGGTAAGTCTCCAGTAAATAATTTAGGGCATTTGGATGAGTATTAGATCATTACATACCGGTTCGACATGTAGTCTAGGTCGGTCTACATGTAGCAATTTGTGAAATGCAATAGGACATGATCTGAGGAAGGCATTGGAGTTAATCATAATGTCTGGGTGGGCAATGGTGGAGAAAATCACAATAGGAAGGTATAAAGATTAGTGAGAATTGGTGATAGCTAGAGTTAAGAGGTGCTCGGGTTTCGGCGAAAGATCGCCTTTTCCCGAAGAGAGGAAGGTTAAAAATCACCCTAGGATTGTCTATCGTAATATGAGAAGGGAATCGGGTTATGGAGATCAACCAATAACAATAAGTGCCTTGCGAAATGGAACTTCGGGCTGTAATGCCGCCGTCTTGGTTCCTAGTGCCCCTTGAGAGCCCTTCACGGGGAATACCGGGGGCAGTCCTGGGCTAACGTAAACTGTAATAACAAACCGACAAGAGTAACTTAGTAACTAGGGCTGCACTTTTCACAAACACTGTTGGCACAGGAAGATTGATGAGAGCTTCGGCTCGGTTGGTTCGGAGACGGACGTTTTGGTCCGGGGAGCTTCGGCTCGGTTGGTTCGGAGACGGACGTTTTGGTTCGGGGAGCTTCGGCTCGGTTGGTTTGGAGACGGACATTTTGGTCCGGGGAGCTTCGGCTCGGTTTTGTGTGTTTACGATAAAACTTGCATGTGCATAAAATAGGAAAAGTTAAGGTGGTGGGTTTTTCGATATCGGGGAGTTCGATTGCACCGACACCGATATCGTTGACTCGGCGGGGTGGTTAGCACTTCGCCAACAGAAGTCCGGTGCGCCAGCCGGCAAGAGTACGCAGGCGTCCGCTTAGTGCACCAAGCGTTGTGGCGTATGATAGGTCAGACCAGTGGTGCTTTTACTGGTTTTGAGGTGGGCGAGGCCCAACCCACCGCTTCCGTCCGCCACTACGGAGGTATCCTGGGAGGTAACGGCTCCGAAAGGGGGAACTAAAGGTCTGTGTGCACAGAGTCGGGTGTGTGAGTTGCACTTGCATGTTTCATCATACCCACTTGCATGTCATAGAATAATCGATTCATTTAACCCTGACACCTAAAGTATAAGTGGTATGGGACGCTTATACATTAGGACCTGCAAAACGACCCCTTGGTCTATAAGCTTGTGTGGGCAAGTTTATAAATCAATGGTTAATTTCAATATATAAACATATGCTGTTGTTTGATAACCGACACCCCAACGTATAGGTGGTATGGGACACTCTATACGATGGGAGCCTTGCAGAAGATCCCTTGGCTTATGCGTTTTCGCACATAAGTTAAGGTTACTTTCCTTACTTTCTGTTTTTGTCATATTATCATAGAATTGCTAGATTAGTTCCGCTGCCATCTGTTTCTTGATTAATCTCTACCTTCATGTCCTTCCCTTTCTTCCTCTCCGCTCGGTATCTAGGAGCCATGGGGGAAGGGGTAGGGGATGATAGGGCTTAGTCTTTATGACTAACGGTTTTCAACCGCATCATTTAGGGGATCGTGGTGCCCAGCATGGAGGAGCAGCCCCAGAGATCAGTGCGCCTGGAGATGGGGCAGTCTAGCTCCGGAGTTCATACAGCCGGGACCGTGAGTCTCAACCCTGAGTAGTTCCTGTTTTTGCTTCTGCATGAGAGACTTGTAGTGAGGACATTTTGTACCGGGCATAAGCCCGCATTTATAGTACTCTGATGTTTTCTGTGGACACTCCCTTCGTGGAGATTTATTTTTATATATGTGATTTATTATTGTGGACTGCATTGCTCTTACTTCAATTATTGTGCTACCTTTCTGTGATCGAATTGGCCGGCAGAATCGGCGCCTTGTGGTGATGACCCTTCAGGACGTGAAGGTGTCACCGCAAAGCAACGATTCTGGGCCTAAGACCCCGGTGGTTGAAAGAGAAGAAAAAAGGGGGGGGGGGTCTTACAACAGGTACTTCCCCAGATTTATTTGGTTCGAAAGCTGAGTGATGTCGCTTCCTCCGAATGTATTCTTTAGACTTCGTGATGGATTCAGCAATGTTGGAGCAGGCGATCGTAGAAGCTTCAGCTTGTCGGAGTCGTCCGAGGAAAAAATTATAAAATAAAGAAAACAGAAAAAGATAACTTGGGTTGCCTCCCAAGAGCGCCCTTTGGTTAAAGCGTCGTTGAGCTCGACGCATCAAAAAATAATATTGTATTGTCCAAAAATATTGTTGTCCAAAAATAAAATTGTTTTTAGCAAAAATTAAAAGTTCAAGATTAAAGTTCGTGAAGCAGAAACTTAATAATGTTTGGACTGACATCATCATCACCAGATAAATACAGTTTAAGATGCTGACCATTCACTTTGAAATTACCCTTATCAGGGTGAGAAATTAAAACAGTTACATAAGGAAATACTTCTAAAACAGAAAACGGGCCAGACCAGCGAGATTTTAATTTGCCCGGAAATAAACGTAAACGAGAATTATATAAAAGGACTTGGTCGCCCGGCTTAAAGTTTTTAGGGTGCCTTAAGTGTTTATCGTGTAAATGCTTCGTCCGCTCTTTATAAAGTTTATTATTTTCATAAGCATAAGAGCGCCACTCATCGAGTTCATTTAGTTGAAATTTTCGAAGGTCACCGACTGAGTGGGGATCGAAGTTTAAAAATTTTAAGGCCCAAAAGGCGCGGTGTTCTAACTCTACGGGCAGATAACACGATTTTCCATAGACCAGTCGAAACGGCGTACATCCGAGGGCGGTTTTGTACGCTGTTCGGTAGGACCATAGAGCATCGTCAAGTTTGGCTGACCAGTCTTTCCTAGAAGTTGAAACAGTCTTTTCTAATATTCTTTTTATTTCTCTATTAACTACTTCCACTTGTCCGTTAGTTTGGGGGTGGTAGGCAGTGGAAAGCTTATGTGTAACGCCGTATTTGGTAAGGATTTTTGAAAATTGTGCGTTACAGAAATGGGAACCCCTATTGCTAACGATTGCGCGTGGCGTACCAAATTTAGGAAATAATTTTTTTAGAAACGCGACTACAACTCGGGAGTCGTTCGTAGGAAGAGCTTGGGCCTCAGCCCATCGTGAAACATAATCAACAGCAACTAAAATATATTTGTTTCCGAAGCTAGAAGGAAGGGGGCCAACAAAATCAATTCCCCAGAGGTCGAAAATTTCACACTCTAAGAAATAATTTTGCGGCATTTCATTTTTATTAGAGATGTTGCCCGACCGTTGGCAACTATCACACCTGCTCACAAAGGCTTGCACATCTTTAAACAGGCTAGGCTAGTAAAAACAAGCACAAAGCACCTTGTGAGTGGTGCGAGCAGCTTGATAGTGCCCACCTATCGGACCTTCATGCAAATGTTTTAGAATATCAATTCCTTCATCATAAGAAACACATCTCCTTATCACTTGATCCGCACAAATTCTGAAAAGATGCGGGTCTTCCCAAAAGTAGTTCTTCAGCTCAGAAAAGAATTTCTTCTTTTGCTGAGAGGAGAACTCTTTTTGGAGCACCCGGGCCACTAGATAGTTGGCGATGTGCGCGAACCAAGGAGAAGTAGATGTGTTAACTAAAAGCAGCTTCTCATCAGGAAAATAATCATTAAAAGATTTTTCATTTAATTTTTCTATAAAGGGGTTATCTAATCTAGATAAATGGTCGGCGGCCAAGTTCTCGGCTCCTCGCTTATCACGGATCTCTAAGTCAAACTCCTGGAGGAGTAAGACCCAGCGAATCAAGCGAGGCTTGGAATCCGTTTTGGCAAGAAGGTACTTGAGGGCCGAGTGGTCCGTAAAAACAATGATTTTTGAAAGTGTAATGTAAGGGCGGAATTTATCAAAGGCGAATACTACAGCTAAGAGCTCCTTCTCGGTTGTGGTGTAATTTTCTTGTGCAAATGTGAAGGTTTTACTAGCGTAATAGATGGGGTGGAAGTTTTTAGATATGCGTTGACCTAATACGGCTCCCACCGCAAAACTACTCGCATCGCACATAATCTCGAAAGGAAGGTCCCACACCGGAGCTATCATAATCGGTGCGTTAATTAACTTTTCTTTAATTAATTCAAAGGCAGAAATACAAGAGTCATCAAAAATGAATGGAGCGTCTTTTTCTAAGAGATGGGTGAGGGGCTTAGTGATCTTGGACAAGTCCTTTATAAAACGATGATAAAAACCAGCGTGACCTAGGAAACTTCTTATAGCTTTTTTGTTTGTAGGCGGCGGTAACTTCTCAATAACTTCTATCTTGGAAACGTCTACCTCAATACCTTTAGCAGAAATTTTATGACCCAAAACTAACCCTTCCCTCAACATAAAATGGCATTTTTCCCAATTTAGGGCAAGGTTAGTTTCTTCGCATCGTTTTAAGACTTTTTCTAGGTTTTCTAAACATCTATCGAAGGAATCACCGAACACGGAGAAATCGTCCATGAAAACCTCCATAATGCTTTCTACGTATTTGTCAAATATTGCGAGCATACATCGCTGGAATGTTGCTGGCGCATTGCACAATCCAAACAGCATTCTTCGGTAAGCGAAGGTGCCGAAGGGACAAGTAAACGTAGTTTTCTCTTGGTCCTCGGGAGAGATGGGTATTTGAAAGTACCCCGAGAGGCCATCGAGAAAACAATAAAAGCTATGGTCGGATAATCGTTCTAAAATCTGGTCGATAAACGGTAAAGGAAAGTGGTCCTTGAGGGTGGCGTCATTTAACTTACGATAATCTATACACATACGCCAACCCGTCACCGTCCGTGTCGGGATTAATTCATTATTCTCATTACTAACTACGATTATCCCTCCCTTCTTTAGAACTACCTGAACGGGGCTAACCCACTTACTGTCCGATATATGGTAGATAATTCATGGGTCTAATAATTTCATAACCTCGCCCTTTACTACTTCTTTCATATTCGGGTTTATACGGCGCTGAGGTTGAATAGAGTTATGTGAATTATCTTCCATTAAAATTTTATGGGTACAGAAAGATGGGCTTATGCCCTTGATATCAGAAATTTACCAAGTAATAGCCCGACGATGCTTACGTAGAACTAGAAGAAGTTGTTCGTTTTGCGTATCCGTGAGGTAGGCCGAAACGATAACTGGTAACTTGGAATCTTTTTCTAAGAAAGCATACTTAAGGTGTTCAGGAAGTTCTTTAAGTTCTAGGGTAGGGGGTTCTTCATAAGAGGATTTAGAGATTCTTTCTTTTTCAAAAATAATATCTTCATAAACTTTTTTATAAGGAACGTAATAAGAGGTGGGGCTACCAACCAAGACGGCTTCTTGTAGCGATTCAGTGGGAAGAAAAGAGGAAGAACAAAAATCAGAAAATTCTTTTTCAAACTCAGAAAGACAATCAGAAGATTCATCACATCCCTGCAGCGATTCAGTTGTAAGAGAAGAGGAGCAAAAAACAGAAAATTCTTTTTCAAAGTCGGAGAGGTAGTAGGAAGAATCATCACTCACGGCGTTTACGGAAAAGCATGAGTCATCATTTGCTAGGGTGTTCTTCATTGAAGGTGTGATAGAAAAAGTGACTTCGTCGTCACCTACTCGAAGAAAGAGCTTACCATTGCTTACGTCAATGATGGCTCGGGAGGTGGCAAGGAAAGGTCGGCCAAGGATCAGGGGAACCTCGACGTCTTCTTCGATGTCCAAAATGACAAAGTCCACCGGGAAGATGAACTTGTCGACTTTCACTAGAACGTCCTCAACTATTCCTAACGGGTACTTGACGGATCTATCGACTAGCTGGATACTCATATGCGTGGGGTTAAGGCTACCAATCCCTAACTTTTTAAACAACGAAAAGGGCATCAGGTTTATACTCGCGCCTAAGTCGGCTAACGCGTGTTTACCAAAAAAATCACCGAAGACACACGGGATAGAGAAACTACCCGGGTCACTGATTTTCTTCGGCAAACCATTTGTTAAAACGGCAGAGCACTCGACGTTTAGCGTGATGTGCGAAAGATTCTCTAACTTCTTCTTGTTTGTGAGGAGGTCTTTAAGATACTTGGCATATTTCGGCATCTGCGAAATAGACTCGTGGAAGGGAAGATTAATGTGGATTTGCTTGAAGATCTCTAAGAAGCGGGAGTACTGATCATCTTGACGTTGTCTATTAAGTTCAGAGGGGTATGGAGGAGTTGAATTATTTTTGAAGATGGGTGGTGGAGTGAGATTATTTTCTAAAATAGGGGTGATAACTTCTTCAATAGAGGGTGGAAGCGGAGCGGAGCTTTGATTTTTAAAGGCAGGAGCGGAGCTTTGATTTTTAAAGGTGGGAGCGGAGCTTGCCTCGGGCTCTTCACTTACCATACCGGAGACTTGCTTCCCACTCCGAAGAGTTATAGCTTTCGCTTGCTCTCTCGGGTTGGGTTCGGTATTGGAAGGAAGAGACCTAGCGGGTCGCTCAGAAATTATTTTCGCGAGCTGTCCTACCTGATTTTCTAGACTTTTTATGCTTCCGGTTAAAGTTCTTATAGTAGCGTCATTTGTTGTGATATATTTAGAAAGTAATTCCTCCAAGCTTGGAGGTTTTGGACAATTTTGAAAAGGTGGTTGTGGTGGTGCAGAAAAATCATTTTGCACAGGTGGGCGAATCGCATTCGATGGATTACTCAATGAAAAGTTCGGGTGATTTCTTAAAGCGGGGTTATAACTATTCGGAAAATTAAAACCAGGCGGACGAAAATTCACAGCAGAAAAATTATTAAAAGAAGTTCTAGGCCTATTATTTACATAATCTAAATGTTCTGGAGTAGGGGTTGCAGATTCCCATACCTGAGGGGCGGAGGCAACAGTCATCTACGTGATTTTTTTGCTTAGGATTTCTACTTGTAGAGCGAGCTGGGAGACATTGTCCACTTCATAGATACCTGCAGGCTTGTTCGGGCGGGACCTAGGCACATTCGACAAATAAGTGTTCATGGCCACGTCCTCAAAAAGCTCAAGAGCGGCTTCCGGGGTCTTATGATTTAAAGTACCGCCAAAAGCTGCGTCTATCATTTACTTCGTGCTTTGATTTAGCCCGTTATTGAACGCTTGCACTTGTAACCATACAGGCAGCGTGAAAGAAAAGGGATAGATACTACTCTAGAGGGGGGTGAATAGAGTAATCAAAAATTGCACTAGCAAAGTTGACTGTCTACTCAACTCCCTTGGAGTTAATTGCGGAATGAAGGTTATAGATATTTGAGAAGTAACCCTAAAGCCTAACACAAGTGTTGTGCACAAGAGACAGCTAACTGTAATTACAGTTATGGCTTGGAATCCTAAACAGCAACTAGCAAACCTAGTTAAAACTAATCACAGCCAGCAGCACAAGTAATAAATCAAAAAACCAGACGACACAAGGGAATTTATAGTGGTTCCCCAAACAACTTGGGTACGTCCACTCTTCTACCAACAAGGTAGGAATCCACTCAGGTTTTTGATCAGGTGCCCTGCCACCAACAAGATCTGCTTCAGGTAGATCTAGAAACCCTTTAGACTTTTGATCAGGTGTCTAAAAACCAACACAGGTTTTTGATCAGGTGCCCTACCACCAAGGTATACTTTTGAAGGGAGTAATAACCCTTTACAGGAGGGGGAAAGGAGGTTAAAATGTCTTCTATATTTTAAATAGAATTAAAGAAGCTCAAGAACTTACACTGAGCTAGAAAGCTCTAAAGAGTCAAGGCTCCCCCTGGCTAAAAGAATGTCCAGGTGAAGTCTTGCTTCAGTGCAGAAAACACTTCAGAAAATCTGAAGGAAAACGATACAAGAAGATAATAAATATGAAATGAAAATTCTTCTTCAGGCAGCTATCTTCTTCTTCTTCTTCTTCAAAAAGCTCTGAGTGAAGATCTTCCTGGAGGCAGGAGAACTCAGGTTGAAGAAGAGTGAAGAGCTAAAACTTCTTCTTAGTTGAATGTGAACGAGCTGAGAGCAGTTGTAAACTGTAAGTTGTAAGCTTGAATGCGGCTGTTAGCTTTTGAACTCCTCTTCCTGAATGAACTCTCTTTTTCTATATGAACTGGTTTTAGCTATCTGAACTAGTTGATTTCTTTTTCCAAAGAATTCTTTACATAGCAGCAGCAGCAAAGGCTCTAATTTGAGTTTGAATCTTGTCTTCTACTGAAATCTGCAAGCTGGGCTGCAAATAGCATAAAGCAAGAACAAAAACTGCAGACAGATATCCTATAAGAGGATAAAGCTTTCTAAGAAGCCACAAGTAACTCTGATAAAATAATACTAGAGAAAGTCACATCAGAAGAGACTCTTTACGGCCAAAGAAGACTTTTTGAGTCTAACGGCTATAAAGGACAGCCTGGCAGATAAAGCAGAAAACATATTTCAACTAATAAGACAAACAACTATGTCAGAAAAAGATTGGCTCATGCATAAGGAATGGAGCAGATATTGCTTGGAAATAATATCATAAATTTATTCAAATAATCTTTTATAAAATATGCCAAAATAAATATGAAATAAATCACATCATAGAAGATGACAAAATTACTCAAGACATACAGCAAAACGTCAAACGACCCTCGAAAATCGTCGACCGAAGCACAGAGGTCGTCGACCTATTGGACAGATAGTCGAACGATACAGATAGTCAAACTATCAAAGAAGATAGTCGAACTACCTTAGCAGATAGTCGACCTATCAGAACAGATAGTCGAGCTATCAGATAGTCGATCTATCAAGGCAGATAGTCGAGCTATCAAGCAAAACAGATAGTCGACCTATCAAATAGATAGTCGAACTATCAAAGAAAACAGATAGTCGACCTATCAACAGATAGTCGAACTATCAAAGAAAATAGATAGTCGACCTATCAACAGATAGTCGAACTATCAAAGAAAACAGATAGTCAACCTATCAACAGATAGTCGAACTATCAAAGAAATCAGATAGTCGACCTATCAACAGATAGTCGAACTATCAGATAGTCAACCTATCAACAGATAGTCAAAATATCAGATAGTTGAACTATCCAAGCAGATAGTTGAACTATCAAGAAGAGCAGATAGTCGACCTATCAACAGATAGTCGAACTATCAAAGACAGCAGATAGTCGACCTATCAAGCAGATAGTCGAGCTATCAGGAAGACGATCGTCGATCGGCTGATCGACGATAGTCGAGCGACGTTCGACTATAGTCGAACCAGAAATTACTTAGCCAGATTTTCATCTGGACATGCAATTCTACACAACTAGAGAATCTATCCTATCAACTAACCTTTGACCATAGATAAATCTTAGGTCAAGAGACTAAAAGAGAAGACTGAACTCAAATCAAAACTAGGGTACCAACAATCTCCCCCTATTTGAGTTAAGTCTCTCAACAACAAATAAACACAAAACTAACTACTGAAAATAAATAAAATGCATGAAGGGAAATAATTAGGCAGATAACATCAATCAATCAGATAAGCAACTAACTGTCAATCAATGAAATTTTAAGATGCTTCAGAATTAGGTTTAGGTACAGAAGAACTAGGAACAAAAGTAATCTTCCTAGAAGGATCTAGAGCTTCTTTCTTTGACAACTTTAAATCTTGCTCTCCAATGATTTTAGTTTTTGATGCCCTTGGGACAACTACTTCAGGATGCTTTTCCATGTATTTTGAAGGGTCAAATACCTCAGGTCTAACCTGGAATTTATCAAGCTCCTTCATTCTGAATTTTGACATAGTGGTTAATCCTGCAGTGTCTTTGCCTTCAGCTTTAGCTTTCTTAATTTGGGCTGAACCAACAAGTTCAAGAAATCGAGCCATCCTGAAATCAGGATCAAGCTCTGGGCTTTCATACACATTTTCAGAGGTTGTATCAACAGGTTTCACAGCTTTAAATTTAATAGACATATCTAGCAGACTTTCAGCTGGATCTTTATCCTGAATAACTAGAGAAAAAGGAGGAGCAAACTTAGCAAATATCTTGCTAGATTTTTCAGAGAAAATAATTCTTTTACCTTTTGAAACAGCCTTCACTGCATGATCTGGCTTTGGAGAGGTTGTGCTCTTGAGTTCTTTGGAAGGAGGAGGAGAAAAAGTTGGTCTTTAATAAACCACCTCCTTCACTTGTTCCTTTACAGCATCATGTCTTTGATAGCCAGATTGCGTTCTACCTTGGTATCCTTGAGAACTTTTCCTTTGAGATGACTGAGATGGGTTAAACCTATTAGACTGAGCAGAAGGATTTGTAGATAGGTTTCCAGAGGCTCCTGCACCGGGAGGTGGAGGAGGAGGACCTCTAGGAGTCCATCTTGGGGCAGGACTGTCATTTCTCTTCGACTTCTTCCTTAACTTCTGCTGATTCTTAGAAAATGCCATCCAGTGCTGGAATTCTTTAGATTTAGGATCAATACCTTTCAAGATAAAGTAGGGGACATCATTATCAGGATTTGGAGGAGGAGGAGCAACAGCTTTCCTTTTCTTCTTAGTAGATCTCTTTTTCTTGGACTCATCAGATTCATCAGAATCAATCTCATCCTCAGAATTTGAAGAAGGAGGAATATCATACGGATCAATCGCCTCTTGCACAGCTCTTTCCTTCTCTTTTAAGGAAGCTCTTTCTAACTCTTCTTCCATGGCATCCTGTGCCAGAAGAGTTTCTGAATCTAATCCAGGAGTGTCATCCCCGACAGTAGACTTTTCAATTTGAATTTTTGAAGCCTTTTCTTGTTCATCAGCAACTGTCATGGGGACCAGTTCTTCTTGCACTGCTAGCTCAGAATCTTGTACAATTGGTTCAGGTTCAGTTTGAACTTCTGGAGCTGGTTGGTGATTAAACTCTTGGACATCTAATACTTCTTCCATTATATATGTAGTATTATGAACAAAAATTTGCTAAATGACATCGAATCATTCCTTCCAGGTATTCCCATACTAGCATGTCAGTTATCAAGTCTAAAAAATGAGTAAAAGGGATACCTTCAGAATTTTCCTTTGAATGTCCTAACTCCCATAATTCATCTAGGAAGGAAGTAATGACTCCTTCTAGGTAGAGGGCAACCAGGGGAGTGGAGCATTCTTCTAGGCATACTTTGACAATAAACTCAGATTTCATTACAGCATCAGAAATATCTTTTTCAGACATTGGAGGAGGAGCTGTTTCTTCTATCTCTTTCTCTGCAACTACAGGAGGATCTGCTAGAAGGGAGGCCAAGGGCAGCTCAGAGGCATCTTCATAAAGCATCTCCCCCTGCCTTATTTCAGTAGAAACTGAAACCAGGCCCCTAGATGAAGAGGGCTCAGCAGATTTTGAGAGAGCTTGGATGACAGCAGTCAAAGAAGAGATGGAGGATGAAAGGGGAGAATTTTCCTCTTCAATCATGATTTTGATTGAAGGGGTAATTAACTCCAGGATGCTAGAGATGAATGCTGGAGTGATTTCAAATGATGAAGGGGGAATCTCAGTGGATGGATGAACAGCAGGAATGGTGTATTCTTGATGAACTGGAGAGTGAATTGGAGATGGAGAGTGAACTGGAGAATGATGGGTGGATGCAAGATGATCAATGTGATCTGAAGAAGGAATTGGAGAATGAGGAGGAGTAGAAAGCTCAAAAGCCAATAAATCAAAACTAGGATGAGATATCCTAGCATGATGAGGAGGGAGAGGAGATGCAGGAGGTGATGCATGGAGAATTGTAGATGAATCTGGAAGATGAGAGGCAAAAGGTCGTACTTCAATTGAAGTTGATAGAACTTCAACTTAATTAGACGGTAATGCAGATGAAGAAGATGGAAGGGAGAGATTTGCTGAGCCAGCTTCTTGTAAGAGAGGAGTGACTGAAGCAGTCCTGGTGCTCTCAGATGTAGCTGGAGCAACCCCTGCTGGAGCGGGCTTCAGAAAAGTCCTTTTCCACTTGGCGAACAAGGTTGGGTCCATCTTCTTGCTGGCATTGATGGAAGTAGCAGCTGAAACTAACAAATGAGGATATTTTTCCTTCAGAAAAATCCCAAGCACCCTACCTAGGGTGACTTCCTTCTTGCTGTTCTTTTTCCTTATTAAATCAAACAATACTCCTGCCCAGTTAATCTTCTTTTTGTTCACAATTGCAAACATTAGGGCAAACTGTTGCCTTGTAATATTGTTATGGGCAGAGTGCTTTCCCAGTAGCACTTTTCCGACGAGTTCAACAACGAACTTAATCTTCAGCGAAAAATTTACCTTTAGCAGCTTGGTAGGAATGTCGTCGGCATGTCCTAACTCTGTCAGCATTCTCCCAAACTCTGGGGTATCTTGCTCGTAATCTTCTTCCCCATTTAACAATCCAAAAATTTCAGTTAAAATGGCGGGAGTCAAAATTACCTCTTCTCCGCCAATGGTTCCGGTCATTGATTCGTCATTGGAGGATGACGTAAATGCCCATTCTTTAATCTCGGGAATGTTTATCTTTATCCTGGAGGACATGAGCTTCTCCAAACCTTGATCTTTGCATAGGTTGAGAATTTCCACAATAGCAGATTCGCAGCAACTGAAAGAATCGAAGTCCACACTAAAGCCAGCATCAAACATCACCACTGTCAGGAGAGCTGGAGCTTTCGCCATCGAAGGGGCTGGAGAAGACGAGGGAGACGGCGAAGGCGAAATGACAGAAATCGCGAGACAAAGAGCAAGCAGGAAGACGGAATGCGAGAAGACGCTCTCCATCAACGATAAAAAGAAAGATCACTTAACCTAGGTCGACCATCGGCTTTATATTAAAACAATGATCGTCGATCTATTTAAGAGATACTGGAGACGATGGTCGAATGGTCGTTCGACGATCGTTCCTGAAGCAGAGTAGTCGATCCATCGTTCGACTATTTCTGTCTTCACAAACAACAAGCTGTCGTCAACAATAGATCGACGATAGGCTCGACCTGTTCGACGATCTTCGAACGCCGGTTGACGATCTTGAAGAAGATAAGCCTTCATCAACCATAGGTCGACGATAGGCTTGATCTGATCGACTATCTTCGAACGTCGTTCGACGATCTTCAAGCAGGTTTCAACAAGGCAGACGTCACACTTAGTCTCTTCCATTAATCATGCCTAGTTGAACCAAAAAGAACAGATGCTTCTGTTCTTTTAAGGGCTTGGTGAATATATCACCTCTCTGAAGGTCAGTGGATATGAACTCAAGGCTGATCTTGTTCTTTTCCATACAATCTCTCAGGAAATGGTGCCGGATCTCAATGTGTTTCGTTCTAGAGTGGTGCACATGATTTTGTGCAATTGAGATAGCACTGGTACTATCACACATGATTTTTGTGTTCTTCTGTGAGTACCCATAATCCAAAAGTTGGTTTTGAATCCACAGGATCTTTGAACAACAACTAGCAGCTGCTATATATTCAGCCTCTGTAGTTGAAGTAGAGACAGAAGCCTGCTTCTTACAGAACTAAGAGACCAATCTCTCTCCCAGGAACTGACAAGTTCCCGAGGTACTTTTCCTGTCAACTCTACAGCCAGCATAATCAGAATTAGAGTATCCAATTAACTCAAATTCTAATTCAGCTGGGTACCAAAGTCCTAGATTTGGACATCCCTTCAGGTATCTCAAGATTCTCTTGAGAAGAATCAGATGAGATTCCTTGGGGTTGACCTGGAATCTAGCACAATGGCTTGTAGCAAACATTATATCTGGCCTACTTGCAGTTAAATACAATAGGGAACCAACAATGGCCCTATAATTCTTTTGATCAACAGGCTTTCCCTGATCATCAGAATCTATAACTACATTAGTAGCCAGAGGTGTATGCATTGCTGAAGCATCAGCCATCCCAAACTTCTTTACTAATTCCTTGGCATATTTGGATTGAGAGATGAAGATGCCATCAGCATCTTGCTTTACTTGGAGACCAAGAAAGTAAGACAGCTCACCCATACTACTCATCTCAAACTTAGAATGCATCAAGTCAGAGAACTTTTTGCACAGTTTGGGATCAGTGGAACCAAAAATAATGTCATCCACATACACTTGAACTAACAGGATTGTGTCCTTGTGGTGCTTGACGAAAAGGGTTCTATCAACTACTCCACTAACAAAGTTGTGCTCTAACAGGAAACAAGCTAGAGTCTCATACCAGGCTCTGGGTGCTTGTTTGAGTCCATAAAGAGATTTTTGCAACTTGAAAACATGTGAGGGCTGAGTTGAAGAAACAAACCCAGGTGGTTGTTCAACAAATACCTCTTCCTTTAGCTCACCATTTAGAAAGTCACTTTTGACATCCATCTGAAAGACCTTAAACTTCATATAGGCTGCATAGGCTAGAAAGATCCTTATTGCCTCTAGCCTTGCAACAGGAGCAAAGGTTTGGTCATAATCTATACCTTCCTCCTGTCTGTAGCCCTGAGCTACAAGCCTAGCTTTGTTCCTTACAATGATTCCATTTGCATCCAACTTGTTTCTATACACCCACTTGGTGCCTATGATCAGTTGGCCTTTAGGTCTTGGAACCAAAGTCCATACTTTACATCTTTCAAATGGATTGAGTTCCTCTTGCATAACAATGATCCAGTGGGGATCTAGCTCAGCATCTTTAATGGTGAGGGGCTCAATCTGTAAAAGGAAACAAACATGCATCACATCCTTTCTTAATTGATGTCTTGTTTGAACACCAGCTGATATGTCTCCTATCACTTGAGATGTAGGATGATCTCTAAGTGTGACAACATCAGTAGGTGGGATGTGATCTTCAGCAATAGTTAGGATTAATTCCTCAGGAGGAATTTGATCTACTATTGGTGGAACAACAACAGCTTCTGCTAAGTCTTCATCACTGTCTGATTCAGTGATATGAAGAGTTGATAGATGGAGAATCTCTTGAGTGACATCTTTACTAGATTCTTGTACCTGCAATGAACTTGAGGAAGGGGAAGTTTCCTTCTCCTTGTAAAACATCTGGGATTCATCAAAAGATACATGCACAGACTCTTCAATTTTAGAAGCTGATTTATTAAATACCCTATAAGCTTTGCTTACTTGGGAATATCCAAGAAAAAATCCCATTGAAGCTTTTGCTTCAAATTTTCTAAGGTATTCTTTATTATTATTATGAATATAAACTACACAACCAAATACTCTAAAATAATTTATTTTAGGTTTCTTTCCTTTAAGCAACTCATAAGGAGTTTTACACTTAAGCTTGTGTATAAGACTTCTGTTCAGCACATAATTAGCTGTGCTAACAGCTTCTGCCCAATAGGAGAGAGGCATGTTAGAATCTGCCAATAATGTTCCTGCAGCTTCAATCAGGGTTCTGTTTTTCCTTTCCACTACCCCATTTTGTTGGGGAGTTCTAGGAGCTGAGAAGCTATGTTTGATACCTTCTCTCTCACAGAATTCTTGCATGAGAAGAGAGTCAAACTCAGTACCATGATCACTTCTGATCAAGGCCACATGAGTAGAGTACTCAGTCTGCACACATAATAGAAAATCTGTAAGGGCTTTGAAGTTATCAGCCTTAGTTCTCAAAAAGAACACCCAAGTGAATCTAGAGAAGTCATCCACAATTACTAAAGTGTAATACTTCCCTCCTAGACTATGTACATTTATTTGGTCAAATAGGTCCAAATGTAATAAATACAGGATTCTAGGAGAATCACTTTTATTTACTGATTTAAATGAATTCTTGGTTTGCTTGCCTAATTGACAAGCCTTGCATAGGCTCTCCTTCTTGTAGGGGCAAGAAGGTAAACCTCTAACAAGGTTGTATTTAGATAACCTAGATATGTTCTTGAGGTTAACATGGCTAAGCCTTTTATGCCATAAGGTATTGTTATTTGTTACTTCATTAAATAAGCAGATTTTAGAGTGAGTTGAGTTAAAATCTACTAAGTAAATATTGCCTTGTCTAATACCTACTAACACAACATTATTATTTAAAGTAATATTACAAAGAGAGTTAAAAAATGATACCTGGTATCCAGCATCACATAACTGACTTACTGAAATGAGATTATGCTTCAGTCCAGTTACATAAGCAACTCTCTTGAATGTTACAGCTCCAATGGTAATTCTGCCATAGCCTTCAGTTTGACCACAGCTTGAATCTCCAAAGATTACTTTTGGGCCAAGCTTGTCCTTGAACCTTGACAGATGTTCTTTATTTCCTGTCATATGCTTGGAGCAACCACTATCAGAATACCACTTATTCTGAGTGATAGGATAGGTCTTCACCTGCAAATAAATCAATTAAACATTGTGGACCCAGGTAACCTTGGGTCCCTTGTTTTTCACATAAGAAAAACTGGAAATAAATGAATAAGTAGGTTGAGGGTGATAACCTAACGGGTAAGATCTCCTAGGTGGGATTCTCCATGCAGATGATGGGTCAATGAACCTAGGGTTTCTATTTACATTCGGGTTTCTAAAGTTCTGGTTGAAGTTTTGAAATTCATGTTGAAAATGTCGATCAGCGTTCGACGATGGGTGCTCAGATCGTCGATCTCCGTTCGACCACTGAGCCTGCGATCGTCGAGCAGCGTTCGACGCTCTTTGTATTTCCTTAAACTTTTGTTTTCTTTTCTCTCTCTTAGCTTTATTTAAAGCTTTATTAACCTGATTAACTTGCTCAGTGTTTTTTATTCCACTAGCTGAAATAAAATTCACTGGAGTTGAAAGATGGTTTTTAAGAATGATTGGGGGTTCACTAGAAGAAGCTCCTAAGCCTAATTTATTATTGCCTGACCTAGTGTTAGACATGCTGGTTATTTCAAGCAACTTAAGGCTTCTACCATTCAGAGATTCTTCTAACCTTTTGAACTTAGCTAATTCATTCTTAAGGAATTTTATTTCTTCACTAGAATTAGTGAGTTCTGCTGTTAACCTAATGTTTTCAATAGAGATAAATTCAGATTCAGCAAGTTTATTTCTAAGGTCCTTAATTTCCTTTTCAGAACTAATTAAATCTAAACACAAAGATTTAAAATCTGATTTAAATTCAGCAGATGTAAAATCGTAAGAAGACAATACCTCATCTTCTGTTTGCATTTCTTCATCAGAATTTGAACTCTCTGCAGCTGAGTGATTGCTGTAGGCATCAATTGCCATCAGGCAAACTTCCTTTGCCTTCTTTTCTTCCTCATCCTTACTGGAGCTTGAGGAGGAAGATTCCTCATCAGAATCGCTCCATGTTTCAGCAACAAAACCTCTCTCCTTCTTTTTGTTCTTGTAGGAGGATGGCTTGGAATGCTTCCTGTGCTGATCCTTGTCTTACCTTTTCTCTTGATTCTTTTCCGCTGGATAGTCTGGAAGAATATGTCTAGGCTTCCTGCAACCATAGCAAATTATTTCTTTAGTAGGAGTACGATCATACCTTGGTTTTTCTTCATATTTTGAAGATTTCTTTCTGAATTCTTTCCTTCCCATCTTGAGAAACCTTTTGGCAAATAATGCCATCAGTTCCTCATTGGATTGGCTTCCTTTAGAAGCATCAGCAGCTTTGAGAGCAAGGGTTTGCTCTTTTCTTGTGGGAGTTGGAGTTTTTGCTTCAGCCTCAGCTTCCCTGGACTTCAGCACTTGCTCAAAGGACTTGAGCTTGCTGAGAAGGGCTTCTATTGAGATTTCTGTTGTGCTTCTAGCCTCCTTGATAGGCCAGATCCTCAGATCCCATGTGCTAGGGAAGCACATAAGAATCTTATCATTGACCTCTGTCAATGAAATATCCTTATCAAAAGTCCTTAGCTCATTAATGATTGAGCTGAGCCTTGTGTACATTGCTTCAACTGATTCAGCATCAGTTTTCTTGAAATTTTCATACTAGGAGATAAGGTTGGACCTTCTGTCCTTCCTTTCATCAGCTGAACCAGCTACAATCTAATTCAGTGTATCCCACATTGCTTTTGCTGAAGAGCAGTCAGCAACCTTCTGGAATACTTCATCAGACATTGTCTGAGCCAGAATGTTCATTGCTTTGGCATCTGCTATCTTTGCCTTTTTGTATTCATCGTTATAATCTGGAGGAGGCACTGCACTCATATCAGTTGATGATGAAGCAGTAGCTGCAGTAGGTGCTCTTAGTGGTCCTCTCAAAATAGAAGCAAAAATACTCTCATCAATAGAGTTCATATATAGTTTAATCCTTGCCTTCCAGATGCTGAACTTGGCTAAGTTGCATGCTGGAGGTCTGATTCTAGAGTAATCCTTGAACTGGGCCATGATAGTGAAAGTGAATATCTATAATCCTTGGTATCTATCAGGATCTTGTGACTTAGGTGTTAGCCTATACAGTCAGACAACCTCCCTCTGATACCAATTGAAAGAAAAGGGATAGATACTACTCTAGAGGGGGGTGAATAGAGTAATCAAAAATTGCACTAGCAAAGTTGACTGTCTACTCAACTCCCTTGGAGTTAATTGCGGAATGAAGGTTATAGATATTTGAGAAGTGACACTAAAGCCTAACACAAGTGTTGTGCACAAGATGCAGCCAACTGTAATTACAGTTAAGGCTTGGAATCCTAAACAGCAACTAGCAAACCTAGTTAAAACTAATCACAGCCAGCAGCACAAGTAATAAATCAAACAACCAGACGACACAAGGGAATTTATAGTGGTTCCCCAAACAACTTGGGTACGTCCACTCTTCTACCAACAAGGTAGGAATCCACTCAGGTTTTTGATCAGGTGCCCTGCCACCAACAAGATCTGCTTTAGGTAGATCTAGAAACCCTTTAGACTTTTGATCAGATGTCTAAAAACCAACACAGGTTTTTGATCAGGTGCCCTGCACCAAGGTATACTTTTGAAGGGAGTAATAACCCTTTACAGGAGGGGGAAAGGAGGTTAAAATGTCTTCTCTATTTTAAATAGAATTAGAGAAGCTCAAGAACTTGCACTGAGCTAGAAAGCTCTAAAGAGTCAAGGCTCCCCCTGGCTAAAAGAATGTCCATGTGAAGTCTTGCTTCAGTGCAGAAAACACTTCAGAAAATCTGAAGGAAAAATCTACAAGAAGATAATAAATATGAAATGAAAATTCTTCTTCAGGCAGCTATCTTCTTCTTCTTCTTCTTCAAAAAGCTCTGAGTGAAGATCTTCCTGGAGGCAGGAGAATTCAGGTTGAAGAAGAGTGAAGAGATAAAACCTATTCTCAGTTGAATGTGAACGAGCTGAGAGCAGTTGTAAACTGTAAGTTGTAAGCTTGAATGCGGTTGTTAGCTTTTGAACTCCTCTTCCTGAATGAACTCTCTTTTTCTATATGAACTGGTTTTAGCTATCTGAACTAGTTGATTTCTTTCTCCAAAGAATTCTTTATATAGCAGCAGCAGCAACGGCTCTAATTTGAGTTTGAATCTTGTCTTCTACTGAAATCTGCAAGCTGGGCTGTAAATAGCATAAAGCAAGAACAAAAACTGCAGACAGATATCCTATAAGAGGATAAAGCTTTCTAAGAAGCCACAAGTAACTCTGATAAAATAATACTAGAGAAAGTCACATCAGAAGAGACTCTTTACGGCCAAAGAAGACTTTTTGAGTCTAACGGCTATAAAGGACAGCCTGGCAGATAAAGCAGAAAACATATTTCAACTAATAAGACAAACAACTATGTCAGAAAAAGATTGGCTCATGCATAAGGAATGTAGCAGATATTGCATGGAAATAATATCATAAATTTATTCAAATAATCTTTTATAAAATATGCCAAAATAATTATGAAATAAATCACATCATAGAAGATGACAAAATTACTCAAGACATACAACAAAACATCGAACGACCCTCGGAGATCGTCGACCGAAGAACAGAGATCGTCGACCTATCGGACATATTGTCGAACGATACAGATAGTCGAACTATCAAAGAAGATAGTCGAACTACCTTAGGAGATAGTCGACCTATCAGAACAGATAGTCGAGTTATCAGATAGTCGATCTATCAAGGCAGATAGTCGAGCTATCAAGCAAAACAGATAGTCGACCTATCAAATAGATAGTCGAACTATCAAAGAAAACAGATAGTCAATATATCAACAGATAGTCGAACTATCAAAGAAAACAGATAGTCGACTTATCAACAGGTAGTCGAACTAGCAAAGAAAACAGATAGTCGACCTATCAACAGATTGTCGAACTATCAAAGAAAACAGATAGTCAACCTATCAACAGATAGTCGAATTATCAGATAGTTGAACTATCCAAGCAGATAGTTGAACTATCAAGAAGAGCAGATAGTCGACCTATCAACAGATAGTCGAACTATCAAAGACAGCAGATAGTCGACCTATCAAGCAGATAGTCGAGCTATCAGGAAGACGATCGTCGATCGGCTGATCGACGATAGTCGAGCGACGTTCGACTATAGTTGAACCAGAAATTACTTAGCCAGATTTTCATCTGAACAGGCAATTCTACACAACTAGAGAATCTATACTATCAACTAACCTTTGACCATAGATAAATCTTGGGTCAAGAGACTAAAAGAGAAGTCTGAACTCAAATCAAAACTAGGGTAACAACACAGCGCGTGATGTGGACATCGTCTTAATAATTCTTTAAATCTCTCCCAAGTTTCATATAGGGTTTCAGAGTCTATTTGTCCGAAGGCAGAGATGTCGTTCCTAAGTTTTGCAATTTTAGCTGGCGGAAAATACTTTGCCAAAAATTTTTCAGTTAATTCATTCCAGGTGGTTATGCTATTCTTAGGAAGTGTGTTCAGCCACTGCTTAGCTTTAGTTCTTAAAGAGAAGGGGAAGAGTCTTAGCCTGATTGCATTATTTGTGAAACCATTTATCTTGAAGGTGTCGCAAATTTAAAGAAAGCTAGCTATATGTGCGTTTGGATCATCATCTTGAAGTCCGTCAAATTGCCCATATTGCTGCACCATTTGAATTATGCTAGGCTTTAATTCGAAGTTATTATTTGCTATAGCAGGGCGGACTATACTAGATTCTGTTCCCTCGAGGTTTGGTCGTGCATAATAGGACATAGTCCTTTGCACGGCCTCATCTACGTTGGGTTCTTCCATTCTTAAAGTAGCAAATGACTCAGAGTCCTCAACCGACACTTGGATAGTAGGACCTTGAAATCGCGATCTTCTCCGAAGAGTATGCTTAATTTCGTGGTCCAAGTCTAAAATAACCAACGGACTCCCGCGAGTCATGCACTAAAAGAACAGAAAAGAAGATGAGAAGGAGAAAAAGGATAAACTAGAAAAAAAAACTAGATTAGAAATTTTTTTGAAATAGATTTTTTTTATAAATTAACTCCCGAACTTCCCAAGGACTACCCCGTGAAGGGTTCGCAAGGTACTAGACAAGATAGTGGCGCTTAAAGCCCTTTGCCCTTTTCGAGAGAATTAGGTGGCGTAGAAAAATTGTGAAGTTGGTTACTATTAAGAGCGGTGATAAATTTTTTGATTTTTTTAAAACTTTAAAGAAAGAGGATGAGAAAGAGAAGAGATAAAATTAATAGGTTCGTGTTTTCAATATATCAACGGAAGTTTGTTCCCCGGCAACGACGCCAAAAACTTGTTGCGCGCTAGGGTTTGAAGAAAATAAACGCAACCAAACTAGCAACCCAATGAGGCAAGTATACCTATCGAATTGTAGCTAGGGGACACAAGTGTCGTATTGAAATCCGGGAACTGTTGGCTATGCTTACTCGCACGAATGCTATTATCTTATCGACGGAAAAATTAGGGTTTAGAGAATTTAATTGAGATTAAGGAAATAAAACTAACGCTAGAAAGAGAGCTAATGCAATTAAGTAAAGTGCAATTAAGTAAAACGATTACGACAGAAGGTTGAAACTATTAAATGGAAATGCACTCGATCAAGAATCACCTCCGCTAAAGACGATTAAGAAAATGCGATAAAAATCTAAACTTAATAGGATAATAGTCATTGATCGTGGAGGTTCCTAAAGCTTGAACACGCTTCTCTCGAAGTCGTGCCCAACTGAGTTTAGGAAGGTCCGACCGACTCTCGTCTAAATCGGAGGCCTAAAACTCTCTTTACGTGGTGAACCCCACTATTGGATTTTACTCCAATCCGGGAGATTTGGACGTCTGCCTCTCTCGAGGGGTGCGTACAACTCCCTTTACTCTTGAATGCTCACTTGATTCTATCGGCCTCTCGGCTAGCCCAGAATGAAAGCAAAGGTGGACGGTATATATCGATAATACACCTCCAACCCATGATTAATCAAGAGTAATTCAAGGCCCTAACCTAAAAAGAAAAGATTAATTAAAACATCATAACTTAATCGCTCTAACCTCGGATCATCAAGATCGAGTACAAGGAGGATTAGTTAATCATAATGGAGTGGAGGAGGGGGAATGAGTAGTAGAGCATAAAAACACAAATAAACAAGTAGAGAAAAAAACAACACTATTATATTAATGAAAAGGAAAGTTACACTAATTGAAATTGAAATTACAAGTGCATGAAATTTAGAACCTATTCTAGCCCTACATTAAGCAACTAAAACAAGTCTAAAGAATACAAGGAAAGCTAAGGCAACTAAATATTAAACCATGATTAAGAAAAAATTACAAAGGAAGAGAGAGAGAGAGAGAGAGAGAGAGAAAAGCATAAAAAGATTAAGAACCAAAGGGGCAGCACCTCCCCCTCTCAACCAAAGCTTGCTGAAATGGAAGGGGGGGTCTCAATTTATAGAAAAACAATCTCGGGTTGGTCACGCCCTCCGACACGCCCTAGGGGGGCGTGACAGTACTATGTTGACCTCGGGCTCTGGACTCTGGCAGGAAGGATCATTGCCTCTGTACGTCGGTGGTCACGCCCTAGGTCATGCCCGTGTTGGGGGGCGTGACACTCACGTCATGTCGAAATCATTGGTCGTAAATCCGTTAGTCGTCGGAAAAGTTGATGTCACGCCCCAGGTCACGCCCGTGACGAGGGGCGTGACAGTACTGTTGCGTGCTGTGGCGGAACGGCATTTAATGCGGCGGCAGGCTTTGCAGCAGAGGGTAACACGCCAATGGTCACGCCTGGTGATACGCCCAGGGAGTGCGTGTCAAGGGGCGTGGCAGCGGTTATGTTAGTTTTTTTGTCCCTTCCAGCAGGAGTCCTCGGGATCGGGTGACACGCCCTAGGTCACGCCCAGGGAGGGCATGACAGGGGGGCATGTCAGGTCATTTTGGCAAATTTTCTGGAAACCTGCAAAAAGATAAGAAAAAGTCAGTGGCAATAATATTTACATAAAAATGATAAAAAATAAACTAATAATAGACATGATTTGTACAATATAAAATAGAAAATACGATAATAGTTTAGGCTACAAAACGTATTATCAAGCACCCCTCAAATTTTGTCAACTCTAACTATCCTGACTATGTATTTAAGTTAAGAAAAGATTTATATGGGTTGAAAAAGCCCCTAGGGCATAGTATGGAACCATGTCTACCTTTCTCATTGAAAACAAGTTCTCAAGGGGGAAGATAAGCAAGATATTATTCCTAAGGAAAGTCAAGGGCAAGATAATCCTAGTCCAAATTTATGTAGATGACATAATTTTTGGTTCTACTGATGATAACCTTTGCAAGAATTTTGCCAAACTTATGCAAGGGCAATTTGAAATGATCAGCATGGGTGAACTCAATTATTTCTTGGGCATCCAATTTAGACAGTCAGAGGATGAATTATTCATCTCTTAGTCTAAGTTCACCAAAGAGTTAATCACGAAGTGTGGAATGGAGAGTGCCTCCATAATGAAAACTCATATGGGGCCAAGTATGTCAATAGACAAGGATGGGAAGGGGAAACCTGTTGATGAAACCTTGTATAGGGGCATAATTGGCTCCCTCCTCTACTTGACTTCTAGTAGACCAAAAATTATGTGTGTTAAATGTGTTTGTGCTAGGTACCAGGCATGCCCAAGAGAGTCTCATTATTCTTCTACTAAAAGAATTCTGAGATATCACTAGAGCACGCCTGATATTGGTTTATTGTACCTTAAGAATAATGATTTTTAACTAATTGGGTATTCATATGTAGATTTTGTAGGTTGTAAAGAAGACAGGAAAATCACATCTGCTACCTGTCAGTTTCTAGGAAGAAGATTGGTTTCTTGGAGCAATAAGAAGCATACAAGTGTAGCCATCTTGACTACAGAATCAAAATATATTTCAGTTGGGAGTTGTTGTGCACTGCTTCTATGGATTCAACATCAACTCCAGGATAATAATCTTAAGTTAAGTAAAAATCCAATGTATTATGATTCATCTAGTGTTATCTCAATTGCTAAGAATCCTATCTCTTATAGCAGGACCAAGCACATTGAGATTAGATATCATTTCATTAGAGAGCATGTTGAGAAGGAAGACATCAGTCTTGAGTTTGACCCCACAGACAAACATGTGGCTGATATTTTCACTAAGCCACTAGATGAAGCCAAGTTCAACACCTTAAAATTTTAGTTGGGTATGTTGAGCTTGGTGTAGCATCATTATAGTTACATGCATATATGTATTTGGGTGATAAACCTTTTGCAGGTATTCAAGAAAAAAATGGACTAACTGTTTAGGCATCGAGAATTGTGAGACAACATTAAGCGTCGAATGCATCTAGTGCGTTGAGTGCACTCAACACATTTATTCTGGCGGCTCAGAGCTAACTCTAGGGATTAATCTCAGTCGTTGATCAAATCGTGTAAATCACGACAGGTTCGCGCCTCTCCACATTCTTGAATATGGGTAATTATAAATAGAAATATGCATCTGGAATAAAACACATAGTTCCTTGCCCTATTTGACTCGCTGCATCCCTACAAAATTTTCTCGAGCAAGCTCTTCAACTTTCAAGAAACTCAAAGATTCAATAGCCCCCAAATGAGTGGATTTCCTATTCGAGGGCTCTGAACTCGTCAGGAATGTATTAAAGGACGGGCCCGAAAAAGTTCAGCTGGTTATTCATTTGTTGAATGTCGCCGACCTAGATTTTGTGTTGTTAGAACCTAGTTCTATCTGGAAAATAGAAGTGTTATAACTGTACTCAAATGACAAAGTGACTCTTCTTCCAATAAGATTAAGGCTTCAATCAGTGGAAATAAGATTAAGATTTCCTCAAGGTGGTTGATCAAAGCTCTGAACCTGACTAAGTTTGGGCCGACAGATAAGGAAGATTAACTTTTTCTTAAGGATGTGAAGTCAACTCTTAAATGGTGTGGTCTGTCAAAGCATGCCACATGTTATATACTGAGAAAAGAGATGAATCTAAAGGGGAAGTTCTTGGCCGATGTAATAGGCAAGGACTTAATATGCAAAATAGGTTAACATGATATGATTTCCAGGAAGATGTTTGAGATAATGACAAGAGTGATTATGTCTAAGATGAGTGACTAGGGAAGGATTCTTTTTTAGAGAATAGTGGAATGTATTCCAGGACCCAACATGGGTAGAATACTATCCTTGTTCTTGCAAAGTTCTACTCTTTGGATCCTTAATGTGAGGTTAGGAGCTAAGATACATCACAAGAGAAAGGTGGACTCTAGGATGTTTCATAGGTGGAACAGAGTATTGCTCCCACACCAATAACAAGCTGATAGAAAGAGAAAGAAAGTAGTCATTAGAACTAAAGAGAACTCTGAAAGAAGCTCTTCTGAGAGCAGAGGTGAAGAGACTCATGAACCTCAGTTATATGAATTTGCTGCTGAGACTAGAAGAGATGTAAGTGCTCAGGTGTCTATTCCATCAGAACATGCAGCAAGAACTCTACCAAGTAGTGTTTCTCAATCTTAAGACACTACAGCTGAACCTGTGGAGAAACTGGTTGGTGCTGTTGTGGATAGGAGTTGTGCAGAGGTTGAGGGGGAGACTCTCAGAGTGGATTCTTCTACTGAGGGAGAGCAAGGTCAGTCTTCTGTTGGTCTATAGGACCAGATTGACTCTTTCTTGGATAACCTACAGGAAAGAATAGATAAGATTCCAGTTGATTCTAAGGTGCTAGTCTCCAGTACTTAAGTTGAGGGGGAGCCGGTTCTAATTCTAGTGCAAGAAGATGTCCCCAACATAGCTGCTGAAGATCAACAAATTGATATGGATAGTGTTGAGGTTGAGGGGGTGATTCCTACAGAGCTCCCTGCTCAAGAGACTGAAAATGTTATTGAGATATTTTAGGCTGATGTGCATGATGCTGAAATTCCTGATCACTCATCTGAGTTTGCAGTGGCTGACTAAGAAGCCAGGGGAGATATAAGGAGGGAGGATGAGGATGTTTGCTTCCAAGGGGCATCTCAACAAGCTGATGTTATGTCTTAACCTTCCTGGTTCAATAGAAAGGACTTCTAGATGACAAGAGAAGACAGATAGAACCTAATGTGGATGATTGTATCAAGGGACTGAGAAAAGATCTATCTACTGAGATCAAGTCAATTAGATTTGAGGTGAATCTGCTGAAAGTCAACACTATTGCATTCTTCAAAAGGGCTTCTCCTATTGTGACTTATACTGAAGAAAAGCTTGAGGAGATCACGCAAAAGCAAAATGAAATAATAGAAAATAAAAAATCACCTCAGGCCAAATGGAAATGGTGCCTAATATACAAAAGCTAATCATGGAAGCCAACAAAATCACTCCGGAAAGAAGAATGGATGTCTACATACAGTTCTTAGATGACCACATATTGGAGGTCAAAAATCAAGTTACAAAAGGAGTAAATTATTTGGCTGACGAGATTTCCTATACCAAAGACTCCCTGACTATAGATCATAGATGAAGTCGTAAAGGGGGAGAAATCAATGATCTAGGAAAATATAGAAAATTTTATTTGGACCACAAATATTATCAGGGGATCATTAGGTTTTGAACATTTTGCATATGATGATGTTATTTCTCCTGAATGACAAATTGATGGTGATGGGGCTGAAACTAGTGTTGCTGCTATTCTTGCCTTTAGCCCCACCACTGAATAAATATCAAAGAGCAAGGAAAGTTTGTTTCAAAGGAAGAAGCTAAGATCAAACAGAGCAAGGAATGTCTGTTGCTGAGGAAGAAGCTGAGATCAAACAGAGCAAGAAGAGATATAGAGAAGAAATGGAGTCCAGGCATGATTTTGAGATATGAAGTCCTCAATCCAGTACTATCATTCTTTTATCCTGGGAAAAGATAAAAGAAAACAAGAAGAGGAAAGCTAAAAAGCTCCATGGAATGGGCCAAAGTTGAAAGAAATGAAGAGATCAGAAGGAAATTTAGAAGAGACAAGAGAGAAGGTACTATTATATCCGATTCTCTAGAGCCTAGCAAGTATTTTCCAAAGCCATACAATTATTTTGAAAGGCAATGGCAAAAGAAGATTGAAGGTGATGAGTAAGCTTCTAAGAGACCTAGTAGGGGCATAGTCATTAAGGAACCAAAAACCAAAATTTTTTATGTAATAGGTTCCTTATGGCCTAAGAAATATTGAACATTATTGTGAGCACACAATTTGTTTATAATTATCACATTTTGTATTAATCAAATCTTGATTATGTATTATTTATTGCTCTTTAATTCTGTGAAATTTATCTTGTATGTGTGTAAGTGTATATCATTGACTAGAGTTCTGACTTCTTCAAATAAGGGAAGATTGTTGGGTCCATTGATCATAATGTTCTAGATTTAAAGAAGGTCTACAAGTCAATAGTATACACATGTTTGTGTGTTTGATATATATTCTAGTTCAGTATATGCAGGTTGTACTCTGTTCATTGATTAGACAGGTTATCAGGGTCAAAATATTGGTTGGACTCATGAAAGGATACTACAGAGGCAGAAATTTGCCTAAGTACAAAAGCGTTGAGTGAGCAAACTTCACTCAACGCCAAAGGACTAGAAGCGCTGACAAAAGCTCAGACATTCAAAGATGGAGTGGTGCTGGACTCAAATATGGCTATGTCCAGAAGCGTAGAGTGAAGGCATTTTACTTAACACCCACTCAAAGGAAATCTGTCTAAGTATAGAAGCATTCAGTGAAGAAGGTTCACTCAACACCTTATAAAATATACATCAAAGTCCATAAGTGTTGAGTGTAGAAGGTTCACTAAACGCTTTCAACGAGAAGAATTCTGCTAAGTACAAATGCATTGAGTGATGAAGGGTCACTTAATGCCTTATCAGTTATGCAGACAAAGACAACATCATTGAGTGATGAAGGGTCACTCAATTCCTTAGAAGTTAGAGTTATTCAGCCAAGTGTTTTTGTGTTGAGTGAAGACTAACCACTAAACGCCTCACCAGGTAACAATTAATGCTTAAGAGCATTGATTCTCAAGGCAACACTCAACGCCTCTATACATTGAGTCACAAGACTTCACTCAATGCCTATGCAGACTGTATGGTGAAAGTTGCTAAGTCCACAAGCACTGAGTCATGCTGACACCATCCAAATTCAAATAAAGCGGATTTTACGCGCTAAAGGACAAATGGCGCTACATGTCTTGTACAGTGCAGTTAATGGAAAAGCTACTTTACAGCAACCCATACCACTCACCCATATAGATAAAAGAGCCGTCGAACTGCGGGATATAAAAAGTCTAAGAAAATAAATTAAAAACAAGTTTTTGACACAGATCATCTAGCTTGCAGGAAAAGTGATTGAAATCAAAAATTCCAAGAATTCTTCAGCAAAAATAGAAAAATCCAAATTTTCTGAAAGGGGTTAGTTAGCAAAGCACTCAAGACAGTTGTTGCTCTTCTTCAAGACTACTGCAATCAACTCAGACATATTAAAGCTTGAAGAAACAGAGCTCTGTAATAGTACTTCTCAGCACAAGCAAAATAATTTTAAAGATCTACATCCATGTTGTTGTGAAGAGTTAGGGTTATTTTTATACAGTCTAGGAAGGTAACTCAGAGGAATATTTCTCTGGAGTAAATCACCACAAAAACCTTAGTCCTTCTGTAGCATCACTGTGTGATCTGAGATGTAAGCCTATATTATAAAGGCTCAGTGGGAGGAGCTGTTGTCTCTGAGTGGGTAGGATCCAAGAGTGGATCTGAGGTAGGATCCTGAGGGATCTGCGGTAGGAGATTAGGCTTATTTTTGAGGTACAAAAACTGATCATGAGGTAAGACTATCTTTAGTCTGAGCTGTATGAGTGAGTCTCACACTAAGGTGTAAGATTCTGAGGTATAAGAGGTGTAAGCATAAGGAGCTGAGGAAATAGAAGAAGTTAGCAAAATTTAGCTCACTGCTAGATAGCTAGAGAGGAACCACTATAAATTTTGTGTGTTATTTGTTGGGTCGTGTGGCCAACCTTAGAGGGGGGTGAATAAGGTTTTATGAGTTAATTAAAATTTTGAATTATTTTGGTCCAAAAAAACTAGTTTTGGAAGCTACCGCGGGGCGTTAGCTTACTAGTGCGCAGCGGTAGGTCACAGACCTCGTTTTCCTGAACAAATTTCTCTGGAAGATACACAAACCCTTTAGAGATCTACTAGTTAACAATCACAATGTCACACGCAAAATGAAGAGCGATAAATAATTTTTTATTCAAATAGAAATAAAAATGAATTACAAGCACTAGATCTCCATGATGCCGGAGATCGGAGGCGGTGAAAGTCAAGAATCTTTTCATTTTCTTTACCGACCCACTACACGAACCGGTTGGCTTTCTCCCTTTCCCTCCAAGAAAGGTCTTCGAGTCAGCTCTTCACCTTCACACAAGGAAGTGTCTTAGAGCCCCACTAGATCCCTTGATATAGACATCCCTTCCCTGGGATGATTTCTCACAGAATCCTTCCCGGATTCTGACGACCTTCACCGGTCGATTTTCCTCACACTAGATCCCCTGATATATACATACCTTATCAGGATGATTTCTTACAAAACCCTTCCCGAATTTCGACGACCCTCCGGTCAATTTCCCACACACAAACAACTAGACAATAAAAAGAGTTTAAAGTAAAATACATGAATAAGAGAAAGCTCCTCTCTCACTAGAACCCTTGATGTTGATGACAACTTGCTTGAAAAGGTTCGATCTTTATGGCTTGAGAGTCTTCCTCTTCGGTGTTCTTCAGATCTATAAAGGTGTGCGCGTTATGAATGTTTTTTATAGCGAGGATCCTTCACGTGAATATTAAGACGAAGGCTTTTAGATCATCATATTGGTAGCCTTCAATCCTTGCTCATGAATTCCTTTTGATCTCCTCTGAAGAACTATCATCTTCAATGAGTAGGGATGACCCATTTCTTCCCTTTAGATGGCTAGGGAGAACACCCCTTTCAAATTTAATGAAAAATCGTTGCCAAAAACTCAATTTCAGGCTGTTTTAAATAGAGAAAGTTGTGCAGGAAGCTACCGCGCGGTGGTAGATTTGGCGGTAGCTCGTAATGAACAAAATCTTTCCTTTACTTCTTTTCAATTTTTTTGATTTTGCCTTCATCCTTAGAAATAGGTTATTCCTCATGAAAATAAAATATATCCCTGCCTTCCCATTAATATTTGATGCACCTACTAACTTCTCAATTAAATCATGATATATTTTGTGTTTCCTGACACCGCGAGAGCTCTTTCCTTTTCTGATCCTTAATCAGTCGAAGATTACCAGGCTTTTATAGTCATTTTAAATTAAGCTAATGCCAGTGGTAGATCTAACACCAAGCCGTAGGTTGATGCGCGTGAAGGTGACAGTTGTCTAGCAGATTTAGAAAAATTGGAAATTTTTTCCCTCTTTTTAATGCTACCGCGACACGGTACCTAGCTATAGCCTAGTCGTAGTTCAATCTTATTGACGAATCGTCTCGATGCTGATTGAGAGCGCTAGCGCGCCACGGTAAAGGCTAGTGCCACGCTCTAGGTTCCCGAGAGTTCATTCAATTTAATTCTGTTGGTATTACCATGTGATCTGTAAGTGATCAAGCATGTAGTATCACTGCCAACTCAATTTGAGCTTATCAGGGTCGCACAAAAGATTGTGGAGAAATTGGGAGATTGGATCTGTATAGTTTAGCTCTTATGATGAGTTGAAGGAAATTGAAGCAAATTTTCTGAGGCATTTGGCGTTGAGTGTGTTAAGCTCACTCAACGCCATGGCGCAGGTGCATTGACAGAGTTAAGCTCACTCAATGCTTTAGCACTGAAAGCGTTGATAGAGTTAAGCTCACTCAACGCTTTTGCGCAGAAAGCGTTGACATAGTTAAGCTCACTCAATGCCAGGGCGCAGATGTCATACGACGTTTGACGAATGACATTCGACGTTCTAGACTTTGGTGCAAAGTTCGTTGAACTGATTTCGACGAATGACATTCGACGAATGCTGGCCTTTGGTGCAGAGTTTATCGAGCTGAGTTCGACGAATGACGTTCGACGTTCTAGCCTTTGGCGCTGTGTTCGTCGAATGCCTGTACTGAGTCAAATGTTGACTTGTTTAATTCTAGAATGAAAGCTTTGGGTCTGCGGATAGCGACGGGAGTTGTTCTATATATCTCCTAGAGTATAAATAGGAAGTTTTATGGTTTACTGTTGACGGTTCCTTTTATTTCTATCTAAGCGCACAATTTGATACTGTGCGATAAGAAGATAACCCTTGAAAACCGATGGAAGCGTTCCGTCAATCCCATCGCCAATTCTGATCCTCATCCCGACGAGTGTCGTCGCTGCTTCTGTTTGAACAGACCTAGCAGTCTGTAGAGACGTTGATTGTCCTCTCCTAACCTAGAGCTTGTGCGACAAGTTGCTGTGGGTTTTCCCGACCATGTGGATTGCAGTAGATGCGTGGATATACTTTCTGCACTCAAGACTCCAGCTGTTCTATGACCGGCCTGATCCTTTTGGAGCGTCTAGGATGAGTTGAGACTCAATCTCTCAAAGGTAATTTTCATTACACCATGTTTTACTTGTTGATTCATGAATGTTGTCAGGTCCGAACTCGTGGTGGTTTTTCTTGTTCTTATCTCTGCTGCGTGCACAAGTCTTGTGTCATCCCCAAAAACCCAACAGTGGTATCAGAGCCAGGTTGCCGACAATATTCATTGTTTCAGAAATTGCTAAAACCATATCGTGTAGATTTGGAGATTTAGAAGTGTTCTAAATGCCCAAACCTAGTCTTAGATCTTTCCAAGAATGCTTATGATTTCCTTAAGTTTACTCCTTAACAGTAACCATCACTTTTTTGGTTTGAGAAACTAAGCATGTGTTAGATTTTGAATCTCACAAGAAGTGACAAGCTTGTCTACTGTGTAAGTGAAGTTGGTGTTTCTCATGTACTCTGCATGTAAATCTAAAGATTAAGAAGTTTCTTAGGTGTTCAGATTTAGCCCAGCTCATCAAGTGTTGATGATCTTCTTGTGCACATCTGGGATGCATTTGGATTATGATTGCTGAATTTTATTTTACTTGATGTGCACAATAGTTAAATGTTAACCATGATTAAAGAGTTAATTTAGAATTAAAAAATCCCTTAAGCAATATTAAGTATTCGGATGCCTTCCGATGGATGACACTCTTCCTGCCTCGATCTATGAAGTGTGGGCTTGCCAAAGCAATGTGCATTAATCTATCTTGGTAAGGGTGCGAGCGGATAATTGTGAATCCCACTGTCGACATCGGGTCAAGCTGAACTGGGTGACCTCAAAGGTTGAGTGCCCAGAGGAATGGGGTTGGCCTGCACCATATGATGGATGCGAATAAAGAGTTATTCACCAGCCAAATAGGAACTGCATAATGATGCAATTGGCAAGCGTTGCCTACCTAAATAGTTGCATTGTGTGAGAAAAGCCAAAGCTGACTCATAGTGTTAGTGAAATATGGATCTTGTCCACTAAGAGAGTTACTCGCCAAACTCTTCGAATTGATGTCGAGGGTAATAAGTTTGATAAAAATAGTGGGAACATTTTATTAAAGTCCTAATTGAAAGATAAATTGCATTTTGAAATGTGGTACTAATTTTCTTTACTTGTATTCTTGTAGAATTTCCATGGCAAGTAGTGCACACTCCTTCCTGTCCCTTAGAGCGATCCTTGAGAAGGAGAAGCTGAGTGGTACAAATTATTTGGACTGGTATAGGAACCTGAGAATTGTTCTCAGGAAAGAGCGCAAGCTCTATGTTTTGGAAGAGGAATCCCATGATGAGCCTGCCGGAAATGCACCCCGTACTGATAAAGATGTTTATAAGAAGTATCTCGATGACTCCTTAGATGTTGAATGTCTCATGTTAGCCACCATGAACTATGAGCTTCAGAAGCAGCATGAGAACAAGGGTTGCAAGGACATTGACGAGAATCTCAAGAAAATGTTTCAAGGCCAAGCACGTTAAGAGAGATTCGACGTCACTAAGGCATTGTTCCAGTGTAAGATGGGAGCTCGGGACCTAGTAGGGACTCACGTACTCAAAATGATTGGGTATATCGAGAACCATGAAAGACTAGGATTCCCTGTGGGCCAAGAGTTGGCCACAAACCTTATCTTGCAATCGTTGTCGGATAGTTATGAGCAGTTTGTCTTAAACTATAACATGAATGAAATAGACAAGACACTACCCGAGCTCCTAGGCATGTTAAGAACTGATGAGATCAACATGAAGAAGGCCAAGCCTGATAGCCCCATATTGATGGTGCATAAAGGCAAGGATAAGGCCAAAGGATTCAAGAAGAAAAAGGTAGGACCTAAGTTTGGACTGGAGCCCAAGTCTTCAGCACTGAAAAAGAAAGGCTTGATGAAAGAGGGAAAGTGCCACCATTGTGGCAAGGCTGGTCACTAGAGGAGGAATTGTCCTTCTTATGTGGAAGGTCTGCACAAGATGAGGGAAGGTATGACCTCCGCTTCATGTATTTATGTTATAAAGATAAACCTTTCTGCTCCTTCATCATATGTATTGGAAACCGATGTGGTTCTCACATTTGTATAAATGTGGAAGAACTGGGAAGGAGAAGATTATTGATTAAAGGAGTGGTGGACCTTCATGTTGGAAATGGAGCAAGAGTTGCTGCTATTGCTATGGGAGTTTATCGTCTTGCTTTGCCCAGTGGGCTTGTAATAGAACTATATAATTGTTATTTTGTTCCTTCCATAACTAAAAACATTATATCCATTTCATGTTGGACATGATGGGTTTTTCTTTTATTATTAAGAATAATTGTTGTTCAATATTTAAGAATGATGTTTGTTATGGTGTAGACCAAATGTTTAATGGTCTGTATGTTTTGAACTTAGATCATCCGATTTATAATTTTGAAAATACGAAAAGACTAAGAACAAATGACTTGAACCCTATGTATCTTTGGCCTTGTCATTTGGGCCATATAAATGAGAAATGTATATCCAAGCTCTATAGAGATGGACTATTGGACTCATTTGATTATGAATCATTTGAGAGATACGAATCTTGTTTGTTAGGCAAGATGACTAAAGTCCCTTTCACTAGCATCAATGAGAGGGCATATGATCTCTTGGGTATAGTACATAGTGATGTATGTGGACCCATGAGTTCTATGGCTAGAGGTGGGTTTTTCTACTCTATTATATTTACTTATGATTTTAGTAGATACAGATACGTGTATCTTATGAAGTGCAAATCCGAAACCTTTAAAAATTTCAAAGAGTTTAAAGAACTCCGATCTGATTGAGGTGGCGAATACCTAAGTCATGAATTTCTGTGATCATCTGATAGAGTGTAGTATTGTATGACAGCTCACTCCACCTAGAACACCACAGTATAATGATGTGTTTGAGTAGAGGAATTGTACTTTGTTAGACATGGTGCGGTCGATGATGAGTCATGCAGATCTGTCTGTTTCTTTTTGGGTCTTTGCTCTCGAAATTGTTGCTTTAACACTAAATTGTGCTCCAACGAAAGAGGTTCTTAAGACACCATATGAGATATGGACTGGGAAGAGTCTTAGTATATCGTTCATAAAGGTTTGGGACTATGAGGCATACATGAGACGTTTAATGCCTGATAAGCTGGAATCCAAATCAGATAAGTGTTATCTTGTGGGGTATCCTAGGGAAACCAATGGATACTACTTCTACCTGCCGTCCGAGGGAAAAGTGTTCTTCGCAAGGACTGGAGTCTTTCTTGAGAAAGAGTTCTTAAGTAGAAAGACAACTAGGGTAGAACTTGAAAAAGTTCACGAACCACAAACAGTAAATGAACCGGTATTGGAACCTGAGTCAGGACTATAAGTTGTTATAGCTAGAGAACCTACGCAGGAAACACAAGTTCCATGTTGATCTGGTATACCAAGGTTTGAGCCTGAGAGATATGGATATCTTGTGTCTCAAATAGGTAATATGTTGCTTATGGATCATAGTGATGAGCCTGCAACCTACCATGAAGCTATGCGTGGACCGGACTCCGAGCCATGAAATTTTAGATGGACTCCTTGTATGAAAACCAAGTATGGACTTTGGTGAAGCAACCTGAAGGGGTAAGACCCATAGGGTGCAAGTGGGTCTTCAAGAAGAAGACCGATATGGATGGGAATGTACAGACATTATAATGGCGACTGGTGGCTAAGGGTTTCAAGCAAATTCATAGTGTTGACTATGATGAGACCTTTTCCATTATTGCCATGGTTAAGTCCATCAGAATTCTGCTTACTATTGCTGCATATTATGACTACGAGATCTTGTAGATGGATGTCAAGACGGCTTTCCTTAATAAGAACCTCCTTGAGGAAGTGTATATGACACAACCCGAGGGTTTTGTATCTCTAGGTGAAGCCACTAAAATTTGCAAGCTGCAGAGATCTATTTATGGATTGAAAAACGCTTCTCGAGGTTGGAATCTTCGTTTTGATGAAAAGATCAAAGAGTTTGGTTTTTTCAAGAACTAGGATGAACCGTGTGTTTACAAACAGATTAGTGGGAGCATAGTTGTCTTCCTGATTTTGTATGTAGATGACATACTCTTGATCGGGAATGACAAACCGACCCTACAAGTTGTTAAGAACAACCTGGGGGATTTCTTTTCGATGAAGGACTTAGGGGATGCAACTTATATACTTGGTATTAAGATCTATAGAGATAGATCGAAGAATTTCTTTGGATTGAAACAAAGTGCATACATTGACAAGGTGTTGAAACGGTTCAACATGCTTGATTCCAAGAAAGGATTCTTGCAAATGTCTCATGGTGTGAGTCTCTATAAGGATAAGTGTCCTAAATCTTGTGAAGAGAAGGACCGCATGAAGTTAATTCCATATGCTTCGTCAATTGGGCCAATCATGTATGCAATGATATGTACTAGACCTGATGTCTCTTATTCCTTGAGCATGACTAGCAGGTATCAGTCTGATCCAGGTGAAGGTCACTGGATAGCCGTCAAGAATATCCTCAAGTACTTTAGAATGACTAAGAATACATTTTTGGTATTCGACGGAGAGGAAGAGCTCGTTGTAAGTAGTTACACAGATGCTAGCTTCCAAACTAATAGGGACGATTCAAAGTCTCAGTCAGATTGTGTGTTTTGCCTTAATGGAGGTGGTATTAGCAAGAAAAGTTCCAAGCAGGATACAGTTGTAGATTCTACAACTGAGGCCGAGTATATCGCTGTTGTAAATGCAGCGAAGGAGGCTGTATGGATTAGGAAATTCATCGGGGAGTTAGATGTAGTTCCTAGCATTGTTCGTCCCGTAGATCTCTATTGTGAAAATAACGGTGCAATTGCACTTGCTTCGGAACATAGATATCATCAGCGTTCCAAGCACATACTATGGCGGTTCCATCTAATTTGAGAGATTGTCGATCGAGGAGATGTGAGCATATGCAGAGTGCGGACTAAAGAAAACATTGCTGATCCTCTGACAAATCCTCTTGCACAAAGAGAGCATGATGGTTATGTTAGATCTATGGGTATACAATACCTGAATGATCAACTCTAATTTGAGTCTTGTGGATTGTATGTTTGTTGGCTGTTAAATTTTCATTTGATGAATAAAAGTACTGTATACATTTCATTTTATATATTTGGAAAGTTCTTTAATTGTGTTATTATTTATATTGTGATAGAATAGTTAACTAAAACAAATGCCCTTAGAATGTTTGCTTCCATAGGTCAAGTAGTGACTTGATGTGATAACCTATGATCCCAAAAGCTTCATTCTTAAAGAGTCCCTGGTCGTTGTATCATCTTTGAAGCTAATTGTGATGATGATTCCTTTAAGACTAGCATGTGTGTTTACTGATGACCCGTCCTCACAGGTCATGATATTGTGATATCGAGTCATCACATGAGTACTTGTTATGAACAAGTTGTACTTGATAGACCCACCATGAGAATACTTTGTGAATAGTTATATAAACGTGTCACAAGTATGGCTCAAGTGGCAATGGTGTTTGTGGTCCTTTGACCTGAAGTCACAACACTCACTGAGTGAGGAAGATCGTTCTTTGATGCCATAAAAAGTCCAGTCTTGAGAAAGTTGGTTGATAAAGGTGGTTATTGGGTACGTTACGAGTCATTTGGGTATTTGCGTGTGAGCAGAAATGGGATTAGTCCTCCTATATGACATGATTTGCATCCATGGGCCCCTTGATGGAATGGGACTGAGAAATGCATGGTCATGCTTGGTTGAGTCAATATATGATATTGAGCTCACCAATTTCTAAAAGTCCATTCTAGATAAGAAAAGTGGGATTGAACTATTATGAGGGTGATACAGTCTATACCACTAGTTCTCTCCGAATGTAAGGGACGAAGGTACATGACAACACTGTAATATTGGTCACAATGGCTTTTGAGTTTATAAACTCTTACTATTTGGGGAGCAATGATGTATTGCTAGATGCCGCTCATTGTTTGTGAAGCTTTTGTTTGATACTTTCAAGATTAAGTGAAAGACTGTTTGTAGTACCATTGTGATCTGGAAGTGATCAAGCATGTAGCCTCACTACCAACTCAGTATGAAGCATGTAGCACATAAGATTGTGGAGAAATTGGGAGATTGGATCTGTATAGTTTAGCAAATATGATGAGTTGAAGGAAATTGAAGCAAATTTTCTAAGGCATATGGCGTTGAGTGTGTTAAACTCACTCAATGCCATGGTGTAGGTGCATTGACGGAGTTAAGCTCACTCAACGCTTTGGCGCTGAAAGCGTTGAGAGCGTTAAGCTCACTCAACACTTTGGTGTAGAAAGCGTTGACAGAGTTAAGCTCACTCAACGCTAGGGCGCAGATGTCATACATCGTTCGATGAATGACGTTCGACATTCTAGCCTTTGGCGCAGAGTTTGTCGAGCTGAGTTCGATTAATGACGTTCAACGAATGCTGGCCTTTGGTGCAAAGTTCGTCAAGCTGAGTTTGACAAATGACGTTCGACGTTCTGTCCTTTTTCGCAGAGTTCGTCGAGCTGAGTTCGACGTTCTGGCCTTTGGTGCATAGTTCATCGAGCTGAGTTCGACAAATGATGTTCGACGTTCTGGCCTTTGGCACAAAGTTTGTCGAGCTGAGTTTGACGAATGCCCATACTGAGTAAAATGTGGACTTGCTGAATTCTGGAATGAAAGCTTTGGTTCTGCGGATAGCGACGGGAGCTATTCTATTTATGTCATGGAGTATAGATAGGAAGTTTAAGGGTTTACTTTTGACGGTTCCTTTTCTTTTTGTCTAAGCACACAAGCTGATACTGTGCGACAAGAATATAACCCTAGAAACCCAACGGAAGCATTCTGTCAATCCCGTCGCCGATTCTGATCCCGATCCCGGCAAGTGTCATCGCTTCCTATCCTTGAACAGACCTAATAGTCTGTGGAGATGCTGAGTGTTCTCTCCCAATGTAGAGCTTGTATGACAAGTTGTTGTGGGTTCTACCGATTTTGTGGATTAATGTGGAGACACGGATATACTTTCTGCGCTCATGACTCCAACCGCTGTGTGACTGGCCTGATCCTTTTGGAGCATCTAGGTTGAGTTGAGACTCATTCCCTAAAAGGTAATTTTTATTACATCATGCATTACTCCTTGATTCATGAATGTTGTTAGATCCGAACTCGTTTGGGTTTTCTTGTTCTTAATTTCGCTACGTGCACAAGTGTTGTGACATCCCCAAAAACTAAAAAAATTCAAGACTAGTGCTCAGCGGTAGTGCTAGCCCGCGGCGGTAGGTGCCTGAACTTGATTCTTTCATTCTTCTCACCTATAAACCTACACATTATAAACACACAACAAACGTGATCAAATACACATTGAGATTTTTTAATCTAAAACTAAGAGACGTGGAACACATGTTCCAACAAACTCGTCATTTTGATAATAACAAATCAACTATGAAGAAATACTTTCATACTGCATAATAGTGTTTGTCTTTATAATAAATTATAAGTGTTTAATGCATACTCCCCCTAGATGGATATTACTCCTATATAGACACTTCTTAGTTGAGATGTTTCTTCAAAATCACTCCCCCTTTAGGTATTATCAAAATAGGGTGGGATAGAGCGTATTAGCGAGTAGAGCTTTTCTATGATACCACTGGTTGATTACTATACGTTGCCACTTGTGAAAAACATATTACCTCTTGTTAAGATAATTATCATGATCAGGCATAAGTAAAGTTTCAACATCCTATGATTACTCCCCCTTCATACATACTTTCTATAGAAAATTTAATGTACTCCCCCTAAATTAAGAAACTGATGCACGATGTTCTCTCCCTAAATGGTAGAATAGAAGGAGGGTAGAGGTGAGTGTATGCAATGAGAATTAAAAAAAGGTCCATGTTAGAGAAGAAAAAATGGGATGCAATGAACAAGATCATAGATAACTCTCTGTCATATATTGGGTAAAAGGTATGTAATATTGAATATAATAGAAAAATAGCACTTGTTAAGCACATAATACCATGTAGTACTCATAGTTTACCACTTGTTGAGAGAATAAATATTCATGATTAAGCATAAGTAGTACGCTTAAAAATATATTAAACACTCTTAAAATAAACATCTTTTTTTGGAAAATATGATCATAATAGGGATATGGAATTTTAGGCCTTATAAGAAGATGTTTTCAATTCAATTCAAATCCAAGAGATGTTATTTCATTGAAATATTTTCAAGCATGATTTCAAAATATCAAAGAGAGACACAAACCATAATATGAGTTGATTTGCATTTCAAGTAAAAATAAACATTGTAGCGGTTATGTTTTGCTATCTAGTGCTTTTGCTTATAATTTTAGAGAATAGTATAGGTATGCATTAGGATCCAATTCTCATGAGTAGAAGTTTTATGAGAAATAATGATATGTACAAATAGTGTTTTGATAAAGTATATAAGTGAATTAATCAAAACACATGATATATATAATAAACAAACATAATATTAAAATACAAAAATAATATTACTTCTACTATTTTTCAAAGCACATGAGTAAGAAGTACAACTACGAAGGTGCTCTACACACACAATACTTATTAAGACTTATTAGGGAGAAGAGTAGTGCTTGGGGGATCACATTTATGCCTTTATTATTATTATTTTTATTTTTTTAATCTGGTATGCTAAGAGAAATGGTGAATATTTTGTTTGCTACAAGACACTTTATAATTCTTTTCCAAGGTGCTCAACCTCCCAATGATCACTAAGACTTATTCGGAGGGTGAGTAGTGCTTGGTGGAGTTTTCCTTGTCAATTTTATTTGATTTTTAATTTAGCGACAAAGGACTCCAAATTCGCTTTTTGTGCAAATAATAACAATATTTTTTAAGACACCTTTCTCCAATAAATAAGTGCATGAAAAAACAAAGGATTGAAATAATCAATTCAGTGTAGTGTAGGTAATCTATTTATGCATTTTAATTATAATATTATTACACTAAACAATCATGCAAGTATAAGATTAAAATCACATGTAGGTTATCAAAATATGTGAGTGAATAAAATTATTATCAAACATAAAATATTACTCATACTTAGAGACACACTAAGTAATCCTATACATATTTTCTATATTCAATTTCATTGTACATAACAAGATAATATTCAAGGCATGGCATAACCAAAATAATGTTTTAAGAAACTTGACAAATAAATCAAATATTTTATTTAATCTTTAATTGATATAATTTATTCATCCTTGACAATGACAATGAATAATAAGTAGTTTTTATATTTTTTTATTTTTAATAAAAATACCAAACAATAAACACACAAAGAGATATATAAATTTTTTTGTTCTTTTAAATCATTTTATAATTATATATATATATATAATACTTGTGTTTTTCTAAAAACATGAAGGCTCAAAGAGATATATGATGCAAACACAAGATAACATGTTAAAATATTGTGCATGAGTATAACGTACATAATAAGTAAAATAATGTTCATGCAATGTATATGAGAATCATGAGTATGCCTAAGACAAAAACTACCCAAGCAATATATCAACATCCTAGCCCCGTACAAAGTGATGGATGTTCATGAGAAGCTGTAAACATGTCGTTGGTTGGGGTGTTAATCTCATATGCATACAAAAGAACCCACTCAACCTAACATTCTTCCCCCTAGTGCCACTCATGGACCTACTAAAACTCTTCCCGGTTAAGGACAAGACATGGTTTAAGTAAGCGTCACTAATGCACAGAACCCTATGCCCCCTCTATTGTGAGACACAAACAATGAGTGATTGATCATGGTCATACTAAAGCATTTAATTCTATAGACACACATATATATTTATGATAAAAAAGCATGCTAAGTGCTTTGATTTATTAGTATTACTTAAGCAATACAAATCTCAATTTTTATAGATATTATGAATGAGAATCAACTAGCATAGGTGATAGACTTCATTATAATTGATGTTAGGATAGAGAGATACGTAGGACACTAAAAACTAACTATTATTCAATTACATTCAAATGGATTAATTTACCATAATACTTAATATTTGTAAGTCATATAACAAGCATATATGAAAAGTTTCCAAGGCATGTTGGCTTAAGAAAAATACAAAATGAAAAAAACATAAACAAAATACAAAAAACACAATAACAATAAATATAACATTATAAACATCGTGAAGTAGATTAACGAGTAATTTTGTTTTGATTGGTTTCTACTTTACGCAATAGGTGGATATTTATTGATAAGATATTTAAGTATCCAAACAGAGCCAAGTATTACGGTTCCTTTGGGTACCCAAACATAGCGTGATAAACTATGGGGAAAAATAATGAATGTGCCCTTTCGAGTGGAATAAATGCGTCATTTTTAACTTTGGGTCTCCATTCATACTTTGGATATTTAATATTCTAATATTTCAAATTTCCATAATAATTTTCAAAATTATTATTTGTAGGAAATTTGTGAACATTTAAACTTATATTGGGAGCAGTTAAATAGTGATTGAGATTTATCATGCTTTTAAAATTAAAAAATCTACTATGTGTATGTTTAATATGATTTAACATTTTAGTAGAAGTCTTGTATAGTTTTGAAGATAAACTAGAGATAAAAGATAGATTTATTATTACTTGAAAATGTTTGAATAAACAATTTTAATGATTCTATTTTACGAGACAAAATAACATTTTTATTAATCAATTTTTTATTACGCTCTTTAGAAATATTTAGCTCTTTTTCAAAAAGCCTTAAATTTTTCTTTAAATTTTTTGCAATCAAAATAAGGTATAGTATTTTCAACTATAGAGCTAAAGGAATAACAGGATACATCAAGATTTGGTTCTACATTTAGTTATGCTTTTAAAATTTTATTTTCTAAACGCAATTCTAAAATAATATTTTTAATTTCTTAATTCTACATTTAGCCGCATCTAACACATGCAATGTAGAAATATAATTACAAACAAGAAGTGAATTTTATTTTCTTACAACGCTCTTGGACGAGCATGATTTGAGCACAAGGTTCCTTTGACATCTACCTCTTGCCTTTCCTCTTCCAACAATATATTTTTATCATCCCTTCTGCTTGATGTGTTTGATGTGTTCTCCTCCAAGAGTAAGTCTTCCTTTGATTCTTCACTTGGATTCATAAGAAATTTCTCAGATTCATTATCTATAGAAAGAGAACTGTAAGTTAACTCAAGAAAATTTCATATATCATATGCAGTAGGAAGCGTATAGATTAGTTTGAAAATATCTTGACCAAGCCCACAAAACAGACTATTCATAGTTTTGGCATTTAAATGACATTCATGTTTATTTTAATTATTTGGGGGATTGATACAAGTCATGTTCCAAACATCTATATCTAATAATATAAGGAATTTATTCCTTAAAATTCTCCATTCGTTATAGTTCAATCCTATAAATAGTTATGTCGCTGCCCCGCTATCTCTACTTGATGATGATCCAGTTGTCGAGGTGCTACAGCATTAAGACCTTCAGAGCCATGACGACGCTAACGGAAGACAATGCTACAACCTCTGCCCGCGGCGTGCTAACCCCTTTTGAAGACTATTTTAATTTAAATATCATGCTCTAATTACTTTTATTTTTATATGTGAGAATATAAAATTATTCCAAGCTTGGTTAATAATTTTATATTCATTTAGGGACTTTGTAGCATTTATTTCCTGCATTTAACAAAACATTTGGTGTGTATTTAGCCTCCCGAATGGATGAGATTTCATCTCCATCTTGGATGGTTAGATGTGTTTTTGTAACTCCTATATAAGGAGGCCCCTTTTATGAGAATGAGAAGAAGAGAACAAAAAAAGCAAAACCCTCTTTGAGAGTTTCGGCCATGGGATTTCTCCCTAGCCGCCGCCTAGTGGTTTGAAGCCGCCGGCTCCTTGCTCCCTCCACCCTACTTCGGTGCCACTCCGGCATGGTTTCCTTCGGTGTGACTCCAAGGAAGAAGGTTACAGCCCCATTCGGTGTGATGCCAGTGGATCCGTGGATAGAGTGATTCTCCCACCTTATCTATTGTGTTCATGAAACCGGGTTGGGTAACATCTCTTCCCTAATCCTTGTGTTTTCTTGCTTAGTATTGTGTGGAGGTTAAACAACCATTGTTTCCGTGATTTTGAATACCATCACTTGACATTTCTGAAATTGATTTAATCGTTGACAAACTTCTATAATCCGGATCAGGTAGGTCCTATTTTCTTGAGGGGATCATGGCCTATAGCCTAGATTTTACTCTCAAAAAGGATTGACAACCTTTATGTTAATTTGGGGAATCATCCGACTCTTTTTTCCATCGTTATTTTAGAGTTGATCTCTCCTCCTAGTGGTTTTATGTGCTGCGTTTGAGCTAATCCGTAACGAGATGATAGATGCCTGTGTAGGTGCGGTAGAACTAAGGCGTGCTGGGAATGGTAGGTATACATTGTGTCCGTATCGCTCTCCTAATGTCGGACACCCGCTACGTCAATTTGGTATCAGAGGCGGTCGTCGTAACTTCTTAGTTGACACGTCCTTGCTTGAGTTTTCTTAGCACGCCCAGTAAAAAAAAATTTCTTGTCTGCCAATAATGCTCTAAAATGTTTATTTTATAGCGAAAAATTAAAAAAAAAATTATGCACGCTCTGCATTTTAATCACTTTGGGAAACTATAAAAATATTTTGTTTTCAGTATAGGTACAGCCCTAGGAAAAATCATCTTTCCAACATATTTTATAAACCTGTATGCTCACTAGATGAGTAACGGAGTACACTACACCTTCATCATCAAGGATGGCTGTGAATGAACACGGGGATCCCAACGCTGAGGCCATAGAGGGGTTGCACAACAATATGACCGAGCTTAGGACCAATGTAGCACAAATCCTTCTAAATCAAGGTGGTCCTTATCTAACAAACCAAGGGCCGCCACCGCCACTCGATAATGTTGGGCAGCCCAACCGACTCCAACCGGCCCCTGATTCGGATTCTGATGGGACTCTCCCCGAGTGCCTCCTCGAGAACACCGCCCCGAGCGTGACTTCAATCTTACTAGAGCCATTAAGATCCATGCCACCACTTATGATTGTTTGGGAGATCCCCAGATCTTCCTTACGTGGTTAATGGATATTTTGTGCTACTTCGAGTTGCAGACTCTTATGGACTCGCAAAAGGTCCAGGTTGCAAGGATGAAGTTAACTGGTCGGGATAAAACTTATTGGCTGAATTAGGAGCGTAGGCTAGGAACCTGGCATGGGGTCCCACTTATTGGATGTGCCGTAATGAAGAACCTATTGACCGATCAGTACGTTCCCGCGTACCATCGCACACAAATGTTTGATGAGATTGCCACATTACGGCAGGGCTGAAATTCGGTAGCTGAATATATGGGAGAGTTGAAGGACCATATGGTGTGTTCTGATCTTAGGGAGAACCCCGAGGTCACCTTATCTAGATTCGAAAACTCATACTCTATAGACATACAGATTTGAACACAACTTTTAATGCTGCCTCGACATTGAAAAACATTTAGCCTCTCAGGCTCACTCCCGTTATTCCAACGCAAAGGGAAAGTCCACACCTGGGTCATCCTCCTCCACATATCAGGACAAAGGGAAGTTTCGGTCAAATGAGTCTAAATCGGTAGTTATCATGACTAGGAATGCTAGGAATCCCTCTAGTGAGCATTTAAAGTCTATCTAGTGTCAACTAGCTTCACCTATGGAGGGATAGGTGATTTGAAGTATTTTGCGGAATTAAAAATTAACCTGCACAAACAACAAACACAACACAGAAAAGCACACAAGAAATTATAGTGGTTCCCCTATTTGGGTACGTCCACTCTCCCCCTTCGACATATCTCCCAACAAGGGATGACTCGGTCACTTCACCAATAGGATTGAAATCCAATCCTCTCACTATGGAAGAAACCATTCCACCCAAAGGAGTCACTACTCCTCCACCTCGGGTTGCACCCAACCCTTACAACGAGGAAACAAAGTTCCTTTACAACAAAGTTAAGATAGAATGTACAAGAAATATAAACTACGTTTGGAGAACCCGATGTCCCTCTTCGTTCAATGAAGCTTTCTTGATGACGACGAAGAGTCCACGATCGGCGCACTCTCTTGGAGAGGATCTTCCCGAGATCGGCGGCAACAAGTGAATGCGGCGGCGATGCTTTGTTGATCCAAACTTCTTGACAAAGCTAGCAAGGTCTACCAACGATCTTACTTGGATCGATCGTCTCAATCAATTCGTAGGGGAGAAATATTCCCGCTCAACAAATCAAGAGACAAAGGATCTCAAGATAGACACGTGATATGCTAAGCTTAGCCTCGGTTCTGTAGCCGGACGATCAAAGATGGCCTTTAAGATCAGCGTCGGTGACTGACTTGCGAGCGGCGACGGCGATAGAACGAGCTTCGCGATCGGCAAGTTACGCTCGGCGGCTTTGATTTCTCGTGAATGATTACCATTGGAGTTTGAAATACGCGAGTATTTATACTGTAGAACAACCCTAAATGACCGTTGTTGTCCCCACAAGGAGAAACCCTAAGCCCGGTCCAAACAGCGCCTGAATTCTTAGTTCGGTCCAGCGAGCAGGATGAAATCGCCTAAGGCAAATTCGGCGGGAATCATTGGTGATTCTCGACGAATAGGCGAGAATGACTAATGATTCCCATCGAATTATCCTTGGTAGAATTTTAGCTGAAAAGCTTGCCATCCGGAGTGAATCGGAGAGAATCAAAACCATTCTCGACGAATCAGCGAGAATGCAGAGTCAATCTCGACGAATCGGCGAGAATCACTTATTGATTCTCGACGATTCTGACTTAGCAGAATTCTTGAAGGCGTCTAGTCATCCGGATGCAGTCAGCGGGAATCGGCGAGTGATTCTCGACGATTCAGCGAGAATCACTAGTGATTCACGCCGAATCGGCGAGAATCACTTAGTGATTCCCGTCGAATTTTAACTTAGATGAATCTTTATCTTTCTTCCCATGAGTTGTTCTTTGACCCATCCTTGCTTCTCTTTTGCTCTTGATCTATCTTAGCCCTGTACTTGAAAATAAGTACACTCTAATAGAGAGAGTACACGTAAGCCAACACACTGATCTGCTCAACGAGGGATTTTGTTGCGCAGACCCGTGTATATTGACTCACTGCACCCTGACATTGGTGTGTACTTAGCGAGGAATAACTGCAAGCACATCTTTAAGAAAATCATCAAATACATTATCTATTCACCTTAGCTTGTTCAAGGGCTTCTTCAAATCAGGTACATTTTGGATACAATACCCAACAATCTCCCCCTATTTGAAGAAGCCTAAACCCTACAAGCTAAGGTGAATAGAACATATGGGAATGAAAATCATAAACTAAGAATCAGTTGAGAGTAAAATTCATTACCACTTTCCTGAAAGCATACTTGGAGCCACCTTAGCCTTAGCCGAGAGGGTAATCTCTCCTTTTTCGGCTTCTGCAAATCTAGGACTTCACTTGGAGCCACATGCTCCCCCTCAGATCTTGCATCCATGCTCAAGCTTGATTTCCTTCCTGATGCTCCTCCTTGATCCAAGAGCCTTGAGCCATACAGTCTTCACTCTTCATAGTTTAGCATGCCGAGTTCAGTTTTGAAGAGACTGAACTTGGCCTCGTCTAGGGGCTTTGTGAAGATATCTGCAACTTGCTTATCCATGGGGACATAACAGAGAGATATATTTTGTTTTCCACATGCTCCCGAATGAAGTGATAGCGCACTTCAATATGCTTCATTCTGCTGTGCGACACAGGATTGTTCGCAATTGCTATTGCGCTCGAGGAGTCACAATACATCAAAACTTCTCTGAACTGCAAGTCATAATCTTTGAGTTGATTTCTGATCCATAGAAGTTGTGCGCAACAGCTTCCTGCTGAGATGTACTCAGATTCAGCCGTGGAGGTTGCGAAACAATTCTACTTCTTATTGTTCCAAGAAATAAGCCGTCTTCAGAGGAATTGACACGTCCCGGAAGTGCTTTTCCTATCATCCCTGCTTCCTGCAAAATCAGCATCTGAAAAGCTTATTAGCTCGACATCATTGTTTCTAGTGTACCACAAGCCAAGATTAGGTGTACCTTTAAGGTATCTAAGAATGTGCTTTGCAGCGACATAATGAGATTCCTTAGTGTTCACCTGATATATGGCACATACGCATGTGGAAAACATAATATCTGGTCTACTAGCAGTAAGGTAGAGCATGGATCCAATTATGCTTCTGTATTTGGTTTCATCAAAAGGTTTCCCTTTCTCATCCTTGTCCAGAGACACAATGGATCCCAATGGACTCTTCATAGAGGTTGCATTCTTCATTCTGAATTTCTTTAGGAGTTCATTTGTGAACTTCGTATGAGAGATGAAAATTCCATCCTCAGACTGTTTCACCTGATGTCCCAAGAAATACATTAGCTCTCTCATGCTGCTCATTTCAAACTTTCCTTGCATAAGTTTAGAAAACTTTTTGCAAAGATTGTTGTCCGTAGAGCCGAAAATTATGTCATCGACATAGATTTGCACCAGCAAGATCTTGCCTTTGACTTCCCTAAGAAATAATGTCTTATCTATTTTTCCTCTCCAGAACTTGTTCTCAAGAAGAAAACTAGACAGAGTATCATACCAAGCTCGAGGAGCTTATTTCAAGCCATATAACGCTTTATTAAGAAAATAAACATGATTAGGGAATGTAGGATTAACAAAACCTTGGGGTTGCGCGACATATACTTCCTCTTTCAATTTTCCATTGAGGAATGCAGATTTCACGTCCATCTGATCGACAGTGAATACTTTGTGCGAAGCATACGCCAGGAACCATCTGATTGCCTCGAGCCTTGCAACTGGTGCAAAGGTCTGGTCGAAGTCAATCCCCTCCTCCTGTTTGTAACCTTGAGCTACCTGCATGTCCTTGTTATTTATGATGACACCGTGTTCATCCAGTTTGTTTCTGAAGGTCCACTTGGTGTCGATCACATTCTGGTTCTTTGGTCTGGGAATAAGCGTCCAGACATTACATCGTTCGAATTGATGCAGTTCATCTTGCATGGACAATATCCAAGCTGCATCTTTGTTCGCTTCGTCGAACTTCTTTGGCTCAACCTGTGACAGGAAACTAAGGTGCAAAATCTCGTTAATTTTACCTCTTTGAGTTCTGACACCGTCACGAGGATCTCCTATTATCTTATCTCTGGGATGATCCCTCACGTGTCGGAGCTCTAGGAGTCTTTTATCTGGAGCTCTGACATCTTCTCTGGCTTCTCCGTCTTCTAGGAGATTTTCTCCATCCTTATCTCCAACTTCTCCAGTTGGCGTTGAGGTGGAGACCTTGACGTACTTGGAAGTTACATCTTTAGCGGTCTCATCAAGACTTAGCTGTTCAAATCTTGCACCTGCATATTCTAGAATGCCACTGGAAGAATTGTTGTGAAGCAAGCTTCCTTCATCAAAAACAACATTAATGGACTCCTCTACCACTAGGGTTTTCTTATTGAAGACCCTATATGCCCGACTATGGCTGCTATAGCCCATGAAGATGCCTTCGAAGCATTTTTCTCCGAATTTAGTACGTGGGTACTTCCTATTATTGCGTACATTTCATCTGCAGCCAAAAATCCTCAAATAAGACATGGTAGGTTTCCTGCCTTTCAATAGCTCATAAGGCGTCTTGCGATGATTCTTGTTGATCAATGCTAGGTTCTGCACATGACAAGCCGTGTTGACAGCCTCTGCCCAGAAGTACTCTGGAAGAGAGGCGTCATTCAACATTGTCGTACATGCTTTAATGAGCGTTCTATTTCTCCTTTCCGCAACTCCATTTTGTTGCAGAGTACGCGGGGAGGAAAACTCATGAAAGATACCAAGTTCTTCACAAAATTCTGTCATAGCCCCAGACTCAAATTCTGTTCCATGGTCACTTCTGATTTTGACCACTGAGCAGTTAAGTTCGTTCTGAATCTGCTTGACAAAACTTGTGAAGATATCAAACGTATCTGACTTTCGTTTCAAAAAGAACACCCACGTAAACCGAGAGTGATCATCAACAATCACTAGCGTATACGATTTGCCTACTAAGTTATGAACTTGCACTGGACCAAACAAGTCCATATGTAGAAGATAAAGACATCTGGAGGAGTATTTGTCTGCAATGCCCTTAAAGGTAGCCCGAGTCTGTTTGCCCTTCTGGCATGCAGGACAAGGGCTATCTTTGATGCACATAATAGTAGGGGCATCCCTTACTAAGTTCTTTGAAAACAACATATTAATTGTCTTGACATTAATATGTGCTAATCTCTTGTGCCATTGTTCACAAAGAGATGCACTGCCTTTTGCTACTAGGCACACGGGGGTAGAAGAATCTATGCTAAGAAAATCTAAACAAAATATATTTCTGCTCCTAATGCCAGTTAATACCGTCTCCGAAGAGGCACACGATATTATAAGGCACTTATCCTTGTAGAACTTAACGTCATAACCTTTATCACACAACTGACTTACAGTGATCAGGTTATGATTTAACCGTTCAACATAGGCCACGTCAGTGATAGAGATTATACCGTTGGAAATCATACTGTAACCTCTGGTGACTCCTCGATCTGATCCTCTAAAGATGACTTTGGGTCCATTTTCGACTGGAGAGTAATCACGCAGCAGGCTTCTTGTCCCAGTCATATGCCGGGAAAATCCCCTGTCCAAGTACCAGATAGGCGTTTTGGTGGCCTTTTGACATACCTGCAAAACAAAATCAGTTTCCCTTAGGAACCCAATCGAACTTGGGTCCTAGATTCCTTGTTAGTATACTCCCCTCGGGTGGTTAACCCTACGAGTTGTCGGCCTCGCATTGCTAACATGAGGAGTCTCGTTGAATCTTGGATTAAACCAGCAATCCACGACAAAGTGACAAACTTTGCCACAGCACCAACAGTCGAATCTGTTGTACCGCTTCCTAGGCTCCAGCTTCACCCTGGGAATGGTGGGTCCAGCTGGGGCCTTGGATCTGGAGGTGGAGGCATCATGATGACAACAATCACATGATTTCTTCACTTCCTGTTCTTTCAGTATAACAGGCTTGGCTTTTGGTGCCTGCTTCCTATTATGGCCGCTAGAGAAGTGGACATAATTTTCCACTTTGATTTCCTCATAAGGTGCCTTGAAGACACTATCGCCGTAGTTGCGAGGGAAGTCCCAACCATCATACCGGCTCTTGGGCTTTTCAATCGAGGGCCGGAAGAAGTGGCCATAGGTTGACTCAAAGTCCTGTTCATTGCAGGGAAAGCAAGGCTTCCTGAATTCAACAAGGTTGAGTGGGGCCTTTCCCTTTTCGACAGCATAGGCCGTCTTAGCAGCCTTATTTTTCCTCTGCTTTCTGTTTCTCCTGGATGATTTACCAGGCACACCCACATTCCCCAAGACAGCCCCCTTAGCCTGAGCAGAGAAGGTATCAACCAGTGGAAGAACAGTCTTTGGCATAGAGAAGCTTTTGAAAATCTTCTTTTCTGCCGCAAGTTGTTCTTCCAACTTGTTGATTTCTTCCTATTTAAGGTCAAGGAGCCTTAGAGACTCTGAGTGCTCAAAAGTCAGGCCAAGGTGTTCCTGTTGGAGAGAGATCAAGCTAGTGATCTCTTCTCTTAGAGACACACCCTCAGCCTTAAGGAATTTGACTTCCTTTTTCTGAGCCCTCAACCTCTTACGACATTCCTCAAAGGTATTGAGCAGAAGCTCATACTTTTCGAGGAGCTCAGCTTCACGGGCAGATGGGCTGTCCTCGAGATCATCATCAGGAGACTCATAGTCAGAGTTAGAGAGGGGGGTATGAGCTTTTACCTTCCCAGTAAATGGGGGGCAGTCTCCTTCTGAGTCAGAGCGACCCACCTGCCCGAAGTAGGCTTCCTCATAATCACTGGAGTCTGAGGAATCAGATTCACTCAGTGTCATTGGCTTTTTGGCGATGTAGCTCCTCTCCTTCTTCTTATCTCTAGAGGACTTGTGCTCTTCTCCCTTCCCCTTATCTCTATTGCCTTGGTGGCAGTCAGCGATGACGTGACCTGGATTATTGCATCCAAAGCAAATAATGTCATTAGAGCGATGTTTGTTCTGTTTTGATTCATACCTGTCAGAAGAATAATTCTTCTTCTGATGTATGGAGGAGGAGCCGTCTCTTTTTCTTTGATTCCTCAACTTGAGGAACTTCTTGAACTCCCGAGTGATGAGGGAGAAGTCTTCTTCAGATAGCTCTGAGCCGGAAGAGCATGGCTCAGATTCTTCTTCCTCATCCATTTTTCGAGAGCGGGATGAGGCTGCACCCTTGCCTTTCCTTGAGTGATTGGCTTTCAGGGCCACAGTCTTCTCTCCGGCAGCGGCTTTATCGTCTTCTTCTTCATCTTTTCTGCTGTTCAGCTGAAGCTTATAGGATATAAGTTTCCAAAACAGAATCTGGGGATCTGTTTCTGCCAGCCTGCCAAATTCTCTGATGGCGCAGATCTTGGTGTCCTATTCCTTAGTAAGGGATCTAAGGAACTTGTCATTTAGTTCACCGTCGGTGAACCCTCTGCCATAGCCCTTCAGGACATTGACGATCTTCAGGAAGTTCTCGAATGTCACTCCAATTTCTTCATTGGGACCTTTGCTGAAGGCCTCGTACTTTTTGTTCAAAAGGGATCTTCGATCATCCCTTACTTCATCAGTGCCTTCCATCAAGATGATTAGGAAGTGCCAAATGTCCTTGGTAGTCTTGAAGTTGCAGAAAACCTACATCATGGAATCATCGACGGCGCTTACCAGAATGTTCTGAGCTTTCTTGTCGAGTCCAACAAGCACCATCTCATCCTTATCCATTTCCGAAAGTTTCTTGGGCACTTTCTTGGTTGGATCAATGGTGGAGGCCTTAGTGGGAATATAAGGTCCCTCCTCCACTACCATGAAGAGTCGTGGGTTGAATTCTTCCATATAGTACCTGATCCTTTCCTTCTAGATAGGAATTTTCAGCTTGGTGCACACTGGGATCTTCCCTGAATACTTGATTCCTTCCATTTCAGAGAGCTTCTTTCTTCTTGACACTAGATGCGGGAACTTACTCAATGGGTTAACCTTATTGACGAGTAACCTCCCTCTGATACCACTTAAAAGCCTATCTAGTGTCAACTAGCTTCACCTATGGGGGGGGGATAGGTGATTTACAGTATTTTGCGGAATTAAAAATTAACCTGCACAAACAATAAACACAACACAGAAAAGCACACCATAAATTATAGTGGTTCCCCAATTTGAGTACGTCCACTCTCCCCCTTCGACCTATCTCCCAACAAGAGACGACTCGGTCACTTCACCAACCGGATTGAAATCCAATCCTCTCACTATCGAAGAAACCCTTCCACCGGAAGGAGTCACTACTCCTCCACCACGGGTTGCACCAAACCCTTAAAACGAGGAAACAAAGTTCCTTTACAACAAAGTTAAAATAGAATATACAATAAATACCAACTACGTTTGGAGAACCCGATGTCCCTCTTCGTTCAATGAAGCTTTCTTGATGACGACGAAGAGTCCACGATCGGCGCACTCTCTCGGAGAGCATCTTCCCGAGAACGGCGACGACAAGTGAATGCGGCGGCGATGCTTTGTTGATCCAAACTTCTTGACAAAGCTAGCAAGGTCTACCAACGATCTTACTTGGATCGATCGTCTCAATCGATTCAGAGGGGAGAAATATTCCCACTCAATAAATCAAGAGACAAAGGATCTCAAGATAGACATGTGAGACGCGAAGCTTAACCTTGGTTCTGTCGCCGGACGATCAAAGATGGCCTTTAAGATCAGCGGCGGTGACTGACTTGCGAGCGGCGACGGCTACGGAACGAGCTTCGCGATCGGCTAGGTTACGCTAGGCGGCTTTGATTTCTCGTGAATGATTACCGTTGGAGTTCGAAATACGCGAGTATTTATACTGTAGACCAACCCTAAATGACTGTTGTGGGCACAAGAAGAAACCCTAAGCCCGGTCCAAACAGCGCCTGAAATCTTGGTTCGGTCCAGCGAGCAGGAAGAAATCGCCTAAGTCAAATTCGACGGGAATCATTGGTGATTCTCGACGAATCGGCGAGAATAACTTAAGATTCTCGTTGAATTATCATTGGTAGAATTTTAGCTGAAAAGCTTGCCATCTAGAGTGAATCGGCAAGAATCAAAACCATTCTCTATGAATCGGCAAGAATGCAGAGTCAATCTCGACGAATCGGCGAGAATCACTTATTGATTCTCGACGATTCTTTCTTACCAGAATTCTTGAAGGCGTTGAGTAAGCCGGATGCAGTTGGCGGGAATCAGCGAGTGATTCTCGACGATTCGGCGAGAATCACTAGTGATTCTCGTCAAATCGGCGAGAATCACTTAGTGATTCCCGTCGAATTTTAACTTAGACGAATCTTCGTCTTTCTTCCCATGAGTTGGTCTTTGACCCATCCTTGCTCTTCATTTGCTCTTGATCTATCTCAGCCCTGTACTTGAAAATAAGTACACTCCAATAGAGAGAGTACACATAAGCCAACACACTGATCTGTACAACGAAGGATTACGTTGCGCAGACCCGTGTATATTGACCCACTGCACCCTGACATTGGTGTGTACTTAGCGAGGAATAACTGCAAGCACATCTTGAAGAAAATCATCAAATACATTATCTATTCACCTTAGCTTGTTCAGGGGCTTCTTTAAATCAGGTACATTGTGTATACAATACCCAACAAGCGTATCCCAATAGGAAAGGTTTGTAAGTCCAATACTACGTGTTGTGCTTGCGATGTCCAGGGCCACTATGCCTTTGAATGCCCAACTAAGACTAAGGCCATAACCATATTAAATTCAGCTACCGACCCCGCTGATCTACTTTATGAGGCAGCTGAAGAGAGTGATCTAGATGGAGTCCCTAGTGATTGTGAGGACAACTCCCCCCTTATGGTGATGCGTTGTATCTTGACCAATCCTCGCCCGCTAGATGACTGGAAGAGAACAAATATATTTTCCTTGATTTTTAAGAGTGGTGAGAAGTTCTCCAAGTTGATCATTGATAGTGATAGTGTTGTGAATGTAATTTTCGGAAATGTCGTTACACGTATGGCCCTAACCACACAGCCCCACCCAACTCCATAGGTAGCTTGGATCAACAAGGTTACCGTTACGGTCACCAAGCATTGCCTAGTGCCCCTCTTATTCAAGTCCTATACAGATGAGGTGTGGTGTGATGTCCTCCCTATGGACGCTTGCCACGTGTTGTTAGGCCGCCCATGGCTTTACGACCGCGATGTGACACACTTTAGGAGAGCAAACACGTACGAATTTAAATTTAATGGCAAGGTCATTACGTTGAGGCCGACTGTTCCAAAGGAGCCTGTAGGGCCGATTATGGACACCACTGTTCCGGTAGAGAGGAAGGCGCTGAGTCTAGTGGGTAGGAAAGATTTTGTGAAGGATTTGTTTCTTGATGGAGTGATGCATGCACTCGTACTTATGAGTACGAGGACTAATTCGGGAGTGATGGGTGATTTACCTAGGGGGCTACGAATGTTGTTAGAAGAATATAAGGACATTTACCTGGATGAGCTACCCTCATCGTTACCACCACTTCGGGATATACAGCATGCAATGGATCTTATCCCCAGTTCGTCCCTACCCAACCAGCCCCATTATAGACTCCATCCCGCTGCCCATAAGGAACTACAGACCAAGATTAAGGATTAGGTAAAGAAGGGGTTCATTCGGACTAGTATGAGTCCATATGCTGTTCCAGCCTTACTTGCCCCCAAGAAGGATAAAACATGGCGGATGTGCGTTGATAGTCGTGCTATCAACAAGATTACCATAAAGTATAGGTTTCCTATCCCGCGATTAGATGACCTCTTAGATGTCTTATCTGGCGCCACCATCTTTTCGAAGTTAGATTTACGAAGTGGGTATCAGCAGATTAGGATCCGTGAAGGAGATGAGTAGAAGACTGCGTTTAAATCTAAGGATGGATTATATGAGTGGCTTGTGATGCCCTTCGGGTTATCCAATGCCCCGAGCACCTTCTCTCGGATGATGACACACGTCTTTCTGCCATACATGGGGAAGTTATTGGTAGTTTATTTCGATGAAATCCTAGTCTATAGCACCAACGCTGCCGAGCACATCTCCTACATGCAGTTGATTCTTTCCACCTTGCGGGAGGAGACATTATTTCTTAACTTTAAGAAGTGCACTTTCTATGTTCCTGTGGTAGAGTTCTTAGGTTATATAGTCGGGTCTAAGGGTATACGAGTTGATCCCTGAAAGGTTCAAGTGATAAGGGACTGGCCCGAACCCACTAGCGTACGAGAGGTGCGTAGTTTCCATGGATTAGCTACTTTTTATCGCCGTTTCATATGAGACTTTAGTAGCATTATGGATCCTATTAGTGATTGCATGAAGAAGTGTGAGTTTACATGGACGAAGTCCCCAACCTCTGCTGTAATGCCCCATCTATCGTATGGTATATAACAGAAGGTCCAGCTGGAACCCGACGCCATATACTACGGATAGTCGGAGGGGTTATAGAATAATATCAAATACTCAACTATTCGTCCTAACACAGAGCATTCTTGCAGAAACTTTTAAACGATTAATAGAAACCAAAATTTGTATAAGCATGGCATGAATGTCTACTAACTAAAATAGGAATGAAATAAAATGAATACACAAAAGAGTACATGGCCTATGACTTTACAAAGTTTCTCTTAACAAGGTAATGTCTTACAAACATCGGCTCGCAGGCCGGCCATACATGACAGGAAATAAATATAGCAATTCACTTCGGCCTTCGAGGGCCTGCACGGTAGCTTAGGCTTCAACCCGATACTTGGCGCTTGGTTCTGCAGCACCTGCAAGCAATCATTCCACCGCATGGTGGCAAACAGAGCACGGTCATCTAAAGCAGACCAAAATATAACGACCCCGCCCCCATATTCGGGCGACGGTGCTCCTTCCCTACATAATGTTAGCCCAACTAAATAATAAAGTGCATATAAAGACTTTCGCCACAGGTGTACGCTCGCTCGGCCAAACACCCCGTGCACTTAGGGCACATTCACAGTGAATCCTGTCAATTCTGTGGCTTCACCACCATCCTTAGGATGGCAAGCTATGTGAGCATTTTTGAGTCCTTCCGACCGTATTCCAAGACTCCCGACTATGCCAATGGCACGTTCCACTTTAGGGCCTCTAGCACCGAACTGCATAGCCTAGGTCCGTATCCACCTGCCCATTGCTCATGCCGCCTAGTCACTTTAAGACGTACGCGCAGGCCAAGATTCACCCGGATCCTAAATCATTACCAAACAACACATAACATAGTTATGTTCAAGGTTGACTCCCCGACCGCCAAGTTAGCAGAATTACGTTTCCGCCCAGTTTTCCGGGTGCGCCTTGGAGTTAATCTCCAAGGATCCCTGCCGCAATCTATCGTGTAGAAACCCAAAAACAACGCACTGAGTCTTCTCCAGCTATTCATGAAACGCAACAACACCGATCCAGACAAACACATCTGGGTAGGCTTCACACACAATGAATATGCCCGTACTTTGATTCCGGACTCTACCAAGGGGGACTTCACATATCTACACCAAAGAACACCGTGGACACACCGCACACTTGCGGGAGCGGGTTTTCCCATGCAAAGGAAGAAAAGCTTAAAGTTCTCAAGTTGAAAACCATTACCCTTGAAGTCTGCTTCGACGCCATGAAAAACTAGTCAGATAGAAAGCTTCATAAAGGAATTCTCTCCACGGATCCGGTCTCGGTTCTCAGATTGGTGCTCCGATGCTCCACCGGTGGCCGGATTCCTCCCTTCCTTCTTCCTTGATCTCTTCTCTCTCTAACTTCTTAGAAAGAGGGAGTTAAAGATGGAATGAGGAATAAAACCTCTAATCCCGGACTAAACACAAGCAGGAACTCATCTGGGCCGTTGGATCTTATTTAAAGAAAACGAACGGCTCAGATTAGCCTGAAATCTTTAATCCTAGGCCGAATATGGCTTTGCACACAATCATATCCCAGGCCGTGTGCCTCGATCCTTCCACGAATATCGAGCACAGAAAAGTACACGGGTTGGGACACGGCCGTATCCCAACCTGACATGCCCATGTCGGGTCCTCGACACGCCCGTGACCAGGGGCCGTATCATGAATAACTGCCACGCCAACCTTCACGTCGCTTGGTAGACACGGGTGACGACACGCTCATGTCAGATTTGAAACGCCCGTGTCAACCAGTACACGGCCGTGTTCGACAGTCGACACCAAAACCCGAAATATTCCAAACAAGTACACAGCCATGCGACACGCTCGTGTCCCATGCCGTGTGCACTGACATGCCCTGGGACACGCCCATGTCCCAGGCTGTGTCCTTTACTGGACGACATGAGTATGACACGGCCTTGTGACACGCCCATGTCACAGGCTGTGCTCACCCTACCAAGATCCAAACTTGGTACAAACACTACCCGTTATAACTCTAAATTTCGGGGTGTTACAAATCTCCTCCCCTTTGAGAATTTTGTCCACGAAATTAAGAAAAAAGGGTATACAAAACAATTTAAATATTTGTTGCGTTGAATAGATCAAGAGATTCCTCCAACATAGCCTGCTCTCGCTCCCAAGTAAGCTCCTCACGTCCCCATTTATCCCAACGGACCTTAACCATTAAAATTTTCTTGTTGCGGAGGCGTTTGACTTCAAAGTCTTTAATGCAAACTGGCTTAACCTTCATCGTCAACCCACTATCAATCGACACTTGATCGACAACAATGACTTGTGAAGGCTCTTAAACCATCTTCCGCAACACCGATACGTGGAATATATTATGTAGTCCACTCAGCTCCACCGACAACTTCAATTGATACGTTGCTTTGCGAACACGCTTAAGGATCTCAAAAGGTCCAAGGTATCTCGGACTCAGCTTCTTCAAGCGTCGAATCCGCGAGACACCCTTGAACGACTTGATTTTCAGATACACCCAATCTCCTACTCTGAACTCCATATTCCTATGCTTGGCATTATAGTATTTTGCCTGCCTGTCCTGAGCAATCCTTAACTTTTCCTGAATGGTATGTACCATTGAAGTGGCTTCTTCCACCGCCTGACGTTTGAATAATTTTTACTTGCCTGCTTCCAACCAAGACAACGATGTGCGACAACTTCTCCCGTATAGAGCCTCGAAAGACGTCATTCCAATACTTGCTTGAAAACTGTTATTATATGCAAACTCTACCATGTACAGGTGATCCTCCCAGTTTTTTCCGAAATCTAGGACGCACATGCGGAGCAAGTCCTCCATCGTCTTGTTGACCCTATCGGTCTGACCATCCGTTTGCGGATGGAAGGCTGTGCTGAAACTCAGCTTAGTTCCCAACAACTTATGCACCAGCCTCCAGTCATTGGACGTGAAGCGCCCATCTCGGTCACTAACAATACTGCGGGGCACACCAGGAAACCGTACAATATTATCGACAGAGCTTGGCTAACTTTTCCACTAGATCTTCCTTTTTATTCGGAATGAAATGCCACACTTTTGTCAATCTATCTACGACCACCCAAATGGCATCATTTCCCTTCTGTGACTTTGGCAAACCGTTCACAAAATCCATGGATATGTCGTCGAACTTCCATTCCGGGATAGGAAACGACTTTAAGAAACCTCCGGGCTTCTGGCACTCTGCCTTTACTAAGGCACATGTTTGGCACTTTGCCATATACAGTGCTACATCCTTCTTCAGCCCTGACCACCAGAACAACTTCTTCATGTCCCTATACATCTTCGTGTTCCCCGGGTGGATTGAGCACTTGGTATGATTAGCCTCGTACATCAAATCCTCCCGAAGACTATCCACACTAGGAATGCATAGGCGACCATCCTTCCTTAGCAGTCCATCCGCAACTGCAAACTGGGAATTTGACCCATCCAACGATTCATCCAATGCTTGCTTCATACTACTATCCTGAACCAAATCCCGCCGAATTCTATCAACTATGTCGTACTGCACCTCCGCCAACCATAATATTGCTTCAATACTAGACTGCTTGTCAACGCAAGAGATCTACAATGCCTCCAAATCACGGATTAATCTCTTATCATACACCGCCAACCAGCTAGCCTGCGTCGGAGCCCTACGACTCAAAGCATCTGCCACTTCATTTCCTTTCCCAGGCACATAATGTATCTTGAAAGTGTAGTAACCCAAGAACTCCATCCACCTTCGCTTCCTCATGTTCTTGTCCTTCTGATCTAGTAAGTACTTAAGGCTCTTATGATCGATGTAAATGTCAACCTTTACACCGTACAGATAGTGCCTCCACAACTTTAGAGCAAATATCAAGGTTGCTAATTCAAAATCATGGACCGGATAATTTCTCTCATGGACTTTCAACTGTCGCAATTCGTACGCTATTACTCTTTCATGTTATAGCAGAACACAACCCAAAACACTGCCTGAAGCATCACTATAAATTTGAAATCCTTCAGACCCACTTGGCGAACACAAGATAGGTGTCGAGATATACCGCCTCTTCAGCTCTTCAAAAGCCTGAACGCACTCCAGCATCCACACAAACTTTTTATCCTTCCTTGTCAACGTCGTGAGTGGTAGCGCGATCCGTGAGAAATTCTCCATGAAGCACCTGTAGTAGCCGGCAAGCCCCAGAAAGCTCCGGATTTCCGCCACCGTAGTCAACACTGGCCACTCCCTAATCGCCTCTATCTTCGCCGGATCCACCGTTATGCCTTCACCACTAACAATATGACCAAGGAACGTGATTGAGGATAACTAGAACTCACACTTGGAGAACTTGGCATACAACTGTTTCTTCCTCAACGTCTCCAACACCATATGTAGATGCTTGAAGTGATCATCCTCCCACCGTGAGTACACCAAGATGTCGTCGATAAACACTATCAAGAATTGGTCCAGTTACTCTCTGAACGTCCTGTTCATTAGATCCATAAATACGGATGGCGCATTGGTCAGCCCAAACGGCATGACCGTAAACTCGTACTGTCCAAACCGCGTGCTGAACGCTGTCTTAGGGATGTCACATTCCCTTATCCTTAACTGGTAGTATCCGGAATTCAAATCTAGCTTCAAATATACTATTGACCCAACTAACTAATCAAATAGATCGTCAATCCCTAGGATCAGATACTTATTCTTTACCGTAAGTTTTTTCAACTCCCGATAATCAATACAAAGTCACAAACTCCCATCTTTCTTCTTAAAAAAAGGACCGGTGCGCTCCAAGGCGATGAACTTGGATGCACATACCCTTGCTCTAAAAATTCTTGCAGTTGTACCTTTAACTCCGCCATCTCCTTAGGCGTTATCTGATACGGAGAGCAAGACACCGGTTTGGCAGCCGGCACTAGCTTAATTGTAAAATCAATCTCCCATTGAGGAGGGGCTATCGAGAGATTGTCTAGAAATACATCAGGATACTTGTACACCACTGCAATATAGTCTAGACTAGGATTATGCATTGAAGCCTGAACTGAAATAAAAAATAGCTCAGCCCTAGACGAACTGCTTTAATCACCTGAATAGCCGATATCATAATCTTGTTCGACCCTTTCAAGCCCGCAAACCTAGTCTCTCGCTCAGTATTCAGTCCCAACTAAACCTCTTTTCGGTTACCATCAACGCAGGCTCGTTTCTTCGAAATCCAATCCATTCTAAATATTATGTCGAACTCCACTAACGGCAGCACCGATGCTTGCAAATCGAACTCCTGATCCCCAATCCGCAACTTTACCACGCAGATTCTATTCGCGTGCATTGTGCACCCATTGGGCAACAACACATCCAGCTTGTCCTTTGCCATCGAAGAATGGACTCCGATGAGCGATACAAATCTTTCGGACAAGAAGGAATGCAATGCTCCCGTATCAAATAGGGCTCTCGTCGGACGATCGAAAATTAATACAAAGCTTAGCACCAACACAAATAAGCTAACACATACAAAGGTAACAGTTACAACAAAAAGCTAAACTTTAATAAATTTAACTCATACGTCACCACGTCAGCTTGTTTGATAGCCCCTTGCAGGCCAAGATTATAAACTCTAGGCTGGGCCGGAGCATGGTGGGATGCGGTCGACTCCACCGCCTTCCCTTTTTCCTCATAAGTTGCTCCTTGCCTCCTCTCGGACTTTGCACGTCCGCTCTAACATTCTCTTGCAAAATGTCCCACCTTTCCACAGTTATAATAGGCTCCTGGGGCTCGACTAGGGTTTCCCCCGTCGTACCAGGAGAAGGGGCTGAGCTCGAAGTCTTCTTCTTCTTGTTCCATCTATGGAATCCTGACTTTGTATTTGGCACTTTAAACTCTGACTTCTTCTCCACTGGGTCCTTCTTCTCTTGCACTTTCCATACAACCCTTTCCAAAGACCGAGCTGCATTTACCAAGGCTAGGAAGCCCTGTGCCATAGGCCCAATAAGGATTAGTTGTAGGTCGCTCCGTAGAACCTCATAAAATCGGTTGGTCTTCCTCTCTTCTTCAGTAAACATAACACGAGCATAACGACCTAACCGAGAAAACTCGTGGAGATACTCATCCACGTTACTCGCTCCCTGAGTCAATCAAAGGTACTTATTCTCCATCTAGAGCTTCTGGGCAGAAGGTAAGTATCTAGCCAGGAATAACCTTGAGAATTCCTCCATCGGTATGTCAGCAAATTGTCTTCCCACTAAGAGATGAACCTCCAACTCACCCTACCACTTCCTTGACTCACCAGCCAATAGGAATGTCGCAATTATGGTCTTCTGCCACTCCGTAGTTTCTGTAGCGGTCATGACCCTCTTCATCGTAGAGAGCCAATCCTCAGCTTGAGTTGGCGTTCCCAACCCATAGAATACCGGAGGATTAAAGCTTATCGCATGCTTGAGCTATTTCTCTGTGGCTCTTCTTCATGCTACCGGATCGACTGCCCCACGTTCTACTACTCCCGGCACTGCCACTCTAATCGGTTCTTGCTCATTAACCGGTGGTGCGTGCTGCACTTGCTGGGCATTTATCATGGAAAAAACTGCTTCAGCCACCAATCTGATGGTATCTGCTGAATGAGGTGTTGTAGGCACGTCTCTTGGTGCACTACTTTCTGCTGATTGCGGACGCTCCGATTACTCTGCACCGCTTCTAGACACCTATAATAGCATAAACCCTTGATTAGGCGACACACAAATTGCTAAAATCAATCATTGGAAAACTTAGGTTTCCAAAAAAAGTGTATTTTTTCATTCTTAAGTGGACATTCATGGGTTCTTTTATGTTATAACGATGACACACATAAATTTGCTCACCACGCCTTAAAAGAATTCGCCCAAGAATTTGATTACAGATGACCGGCGCCCTAGTCTGATACCAAATTGTAACTCCCCCATCCGTCGTATGGTATATAACAGAAGGTCCAACTGGAACCTGACGCCATATACCACGGACAGTCGGAGGGGTTATAGAATAATACCAAATACTCAACTATTCGTCCTAACACAGAGCATTCTAGCGGAAGCTTTTAAACGGTTAATAGAACCCAAAATTTGCACAAGCATGTCATGAATGTCCACTAAACAAAATAGGAATGAAATAAAATGAATACACAAAAGAGTACATGGCCTTATGGCCTTACAAAGTTTCTCTTAACAAGGTAATGTCTTACAAACATCGGCTCGCAGGCCGGCCATACATTACAGAAAATAAAAATAGCAGTTCACTTTGGCGCTTGGTTCCACAGCACCTGCAAGCAATCATTCCACCGCATGGTGGCAAACAGAGCAACGGTCAGCTAAAGCTTAACAAAATATAACGATCTCGCACCCTTATTCGGGCGGCAGCACTCCTTCCCTGCATAACGTTAGCCCAGCTAAATAATAAAGTGCATATAAAGACTTTCGCCACAGGTGTAGGCTCACTCGGCCAAACACCCCATGCACTCAGGGCACATTCACAGTGAATCTGTTCCATTCCGTGACTTCACGACCATCCTTAGGATGGCAAGCTATGTGAGCATTTTTGAGTCCTTCCGACCGTAGTCCAAGACTCCCGACTATGTCAACGGCCAGTTCCACTTTAGGGCCTCTAGCATCGAACTGCATAGCTTAGGTCCGTATCCACCCGTCCGTAGCTCACGCCGCCTAGTCACTTTAAGACGTACGTGCGGGACAAGCTTCACCCGGATCCTAAATCATAACCAAACAACACATAACACAGTTATGTTCAAGGCTGACTCCCCGGCCGCCAAGTTAGCAGAATTACGTTTCCGCCCAGTTTTTCGGGTGCGCCTTGGAGTTAATCTCCAAGGATCCCTGCCGCAATCTACCGCGTAGAAACCCAAAAACAACGCACGGAGTCTTCTCCGGCTATTCATGAAATGCAACAACACCGATCCAGATAAACATGTCTGGGTAGGCTTCACAAACAATGCCTATGGCCGTACTTTGATTCCGGACTCTAGCAAGGGGGACTTCACATATCTACCCACAGGGACACCGTGCACTCACCGCACACTCGCGGGAGCGGGTTTTCCCATGTAAAGGAAGAAAATCTTCAAGTGCTCAAGTTGAAAATCGTTACCCTTGAAGTCCACTTCGGCGCCATGAAAAACTAGTCAGATATAAAGCTTCGCAAAGGAATTCTCTCCACGGATCCAGTCTCGGTTCTCAGATTGGTGCTCCGATGCTCCGCCGGCGGCCGGATTCCTCCCTTCCTTCTTCCTTGATCTCTTCTCTCTCTAACTTCTTAGAAAGAGGGAGTTAAAGATGGAATGAGGAAAAAACCTCTAATCCCAGACTAAACAGAAGCAGGAACTCATCTAGGCTGTTGGATATTATTTAAAGAAAACGAATGGCTAAGATTAGCCTGAAATCTTTAATCCTGGGACGAACACGTCTTTGCACACGGTCTTGTCCCAGGTCGTATGCCTTGATCCTGCCACAAATATTGAGCACAGAAAAGGACACGGGTTTGGACACGCCCGTGTCCCAACTTGACACGCCTGTGTCGTGTCCTCGACACACCCGTGACCAGGAACCGTGTCATGAATAACCGCCACGCCAACCGTCATGTCGCATGGTGGATACGGGTGATGACACGCCCGTGTCAGATTTGATACACCTGTGTCAACCAGTACACGGCCGTGTTCGACAGTCGACATCAAAACCCAAAATATTCCAGAGAAGTACATGACCATGTGACACGCCCGTGTCCCACGTCGTGTGCACTGACACGCCCTGGGACACGCCTTTGTCCCAGGCCGTGTCCTTCACTAGACGAACTGAGCATAACACGGCCTTGTGACACGCCCGTGTTATAGGCCGTGCTCACCCTACAAAGATCCAAACTTGGTAAAGACACCACCCGCTACAACTCTAAATTTGGGGTGTTACATCTGCCTTCCAACATATTAAGAAGCTTATGACCGAGGCACCGGTGTTACGTCTACCTGACTTAACCAAGGTATTTGATCTTACATGCGATGCATCTGGGGTGGGAATATGAGGTGTCTTAAGTCAAGAAGGTCACTCAGTCAATAACTTTAGTGAGAAGTTAGCGGGCGCCAAGTTGAATTATTCAAACTACGATAGGGAGATTTATGTTGTTGTTCATTGTTTGCATCATTGGAGGCACTATCTTCTCTCCAATGAATTTGTGATCCTCTCTGACCATGATGCCTTGCATTTCATAAAAGGTCAGCACAAAATCAGTCTGCGTCACGCTAAGTGGGTAGCCTTCTTACAAGGATACACGTTTATTCTCAAGCACCTTAAGGGGTCCGATAATCGTGTTGCCGATGCTCTTAGCCGCCTTACCCTATTACTATCCACCATGCAAGTCCACGTTATAGGATTTGAGCGCATTAAAGACGAATACGTCACTTGCCCGGATTTTCAAGAAATGTGTCTATCCGCCCAAGACAGCTCTCCCACGACTATTTTGACCTTTACTCTTCAGGACGGTTATCTCTTTAGGCATGGGAAGTTGTGTATTCCGCATTCCTCGTTACGACATCACATTATTTGGGAATTACATAGTGGCGGTTTGAGTGGGAACTTTGGGCGGGATAAAACCATTGCACTCATTGAGGATAAATTTTATTGGCCTAAACATAAGGCAATGGTTGGAGGAGTAGTGAGTAGTTGCCGTACAAGTCAAGTATCTAAGGGCACTAAATCTAATGTTGGGTTATACACCCCACTACCCATCCCTTCCATACCATGGGAAGACATTAACATGGATTTCATTTTAGGCCTTCCCATCACCTTTCGATGTCACAAATCTATTTTCGTAGTTGTGGATAGGTTTTCTAAAATGGCGTATTTCCTTCCGTGTAGTAGGACTGATGCGTGTAAATACGGCAAGCGCACCGGTCGCACAAGTAATAAAGTTTGGGAATGGATCCCCGAGTGTCGGTCTCTTGAGGAATGCAGTTGGCGTGGAACGACGAACAACCCGAAATTATTGCTAATAGAGTTAGTAAAATGAAAGAAGAAACAAAAGGGGCTTTGAGGTTTGTGTTCTTACAAACAAAGAAATTAAAGCTAACAATGCGGGTCGCATTCACCGCTTCGCAAGGCGAGATGGGTGTATCGGCCGCTATGTCATACTTCGGTAGGGCGAGTGGACGGTGAGCTAGTGGGTGAGGTGTTAAGTACGGAGTGCAATCAAGTGGAACGGTGGGAGTGAGATGGGGCTAGGCGCATCACAACACAAATCCCACAAACAAGTTTAAAGAACAAAAATCCAATTACAATAACTAGAAATTCGAAGTTCATAACAAGCTTGAGTCATTCATACACTACAAGGAAGGTAGAGGAAGAGTAGACCAAGATGGTGAAGATCCACCGCGGTTGTTGGCCGGAGGTGCGGGTTGTCAATCCGCTTCCACGCGCAGTCCGAGGAGGCTTCCGGTACCGACGAGTTGTCACCTCGAGGGCCTTTGAGTCCGTTCTCTAGGTCGTCTCCGTCATCTTCTTCTTCAATAGAAAGCTCGGAGAAAAGGTCATTAATGGCCGGGAGGGTCACCGGAGGATGTGGAATGCTTTACAATCGTCGGAAATCACCTCCCGATGGTAGGGATGAAGATGGAGATGGATGGAGCGTTTGAAATGCGGAAGGGCAAAGTGGCGACCAAGTTCGATCAAGGTCCGTTGACCTAATTCGCGGAGCAGGCCAATTTATAGAAACAGGATTAAATAGCGCGCATGACCACAGGCGCACGACCAGTGGTCGTGCGCGAACAATGTCAGCGCCCGTGCGGCAACAACCTGTAGAACCTGCACCAGGAAATTTAAGCATGCGCACGATCAGCAGCGCACGATCAGAGATCGTGCGCGGCAAGGGTGGTGATCGTGCGATATGGGACAGAAAAGTGGAAAAAGATGGCATGACTGCGCATGAACGACAGCGCACGAGCAGTGATCGTGCGCGGTATGGCTGGTGATCGTGCGATATGGCGGGATAGGACAATGAAATGAGTGCTCAGGCTGCGCACGACCGATGGTCGTGCGCCAAAGAGGTCGATGGTCGTGCGTGGGTAAAAACGCACGACCATTGACTCCTTTGCCAAAAATGGTGAAAGTCCTATGCCGGACGCCCACACGATGCCCGAACCTGCAGGAAAACTGCACGCGCTGACGATCATGGCAGTCACAGAAAGAAATAAAAATGCATCACACGATGAGAATAAATACACGCATAGAAATAGGCCAAAAGAGTGCACACGACGTGGAATGTCGTAGCGAACCAAAAGGAGTGCTAATGGAGCTAAATGGTAGTACAAATACATGCAAATGAGCCTAGATGAGTCCGGAATTCGGTATGAAATAGGGACTCATCACACCCCGAGACTTAACTGTTTGCGCGTCCCGAGCAAACACAATCTAAGCAAGCCGGGAAAATAATCTAGCTGACATAGAGATTGAAATACAGGGTACCATGCGAAGTCGCATGCTCGCGTGCATAAAAATACAATAGAAGAAATTCCTAATTATGCAAAATAGTTTATATTCTTCATAATGCGTAAAGACATTTTATTACTACTCAAAAATAGAATCACGGTGAATCAACCGGTTACGCGTAGGAAGAAAGTAGGCTGGCCACTAAGGTGAGCTTCGCCGAAGACCGGAGCTTGGGATCACCTCCAAAGGAAATAACCAATGTCGGGGACCATACGCTTGCCCGTTCACACTCTCTCCACGGCACTAGTTTGACTATAGCGTGAGTCCGTAGGACTTCGGGTAATGATGGGGCTTGGGTTACGGTGAGGTAAACAATGATAAAAAGAAAGGCTTAGCACCTAACCCAAATGAGCTCGCCTAGGAGAATCCCTCGGCAAACCACCAAACGCGCGAGTGCACTACACCGCCAGACTTAACTTTTGCAACATGGGTGTGTGCACCGCCTACTCCAAATAAAAATCATTTTCAACAAGATTTTCAATCAAAAATTTTTTTTTCTTTTCACATTTCATTTTCACTTTTCAATCTCTTTTTTTTTCTTTCTTTTTTTTTTTTTTTTTCATCTCTTTATTTTGAACAATTCAGCAGATTTACTTGTGCGCACTTCCACTTTTTCATAATTAATACACCACATCACAACCCAAAATGAAAATATGAAGTACGAAAGCTCTATTTGGGTGTGCGACTAGGATAGGCTAAGAGGCTTTGGTGAAATAACGGTGGAGCTGAATCAAAAGGAAGGGTAGGCCCAAAGGGGCTAGCGAGGGCGACGTTAGGAAGGGTACAAAGCTCAACCGGGTAAATATAATGGCCTACATCACTCTCACGCTAGACTAACCATGCACCAATGCTTCGAAAGTAGCTTGGGGCAAGTTCTTAGCCACCGAGAAAGATAATCCGTCCTCCCGACTCGAGCAAAACGAGTCTAGTGGCGGCTACACACATTCCTAAACTACCGTTTGATTCACACCGGATTCACAATTTTTGAGTAGAATAAAAAGAATTTACGCAAATAGAAAATTGCTAAACTATAAGCATAAAGAAAAATTAATTCTACACGAATTTCTACACAAGACGAGAGCAGTTGACTAGAAACACAGCAAGGTCAACATTTTACTCTGTCTCCCAATCCTAAACCAGCACTAAAATTTTCCCAAATCTAACAAAGACACGAGTTTGACTCGCAATACGCAAAAGCTAAGCGCGCGCTCAAGTGGGTGCAGTGGTGCGTGACAGGATTCTATAATAATGAACATAAAATAAACTACTGGCATGCTAACAGTGTGTTCGTGGTGTGCATAAGCGGCTCTCCCCCCAGACTTGCATGAAAACAGGCAGAAATGAAAATAGTCATCTAAAATAAAAAGAGGCCTGAGGAGAAAGGGTACCTATGCTCCAAAGAAGGAGCATACCAGAAGGCGGAGGTTGCTGGATCGCACAAAAATATACTGTACCTTCGAATTAGGTTGAATAAACAAAAAAAACAAATAACAGAAAAATAAAATAGGCAAGCGAAATAAAATGCACAAAAAGAAGAAGGACCACAGAGGTCCAAGCTTGGGTTGTCTCCCGAATAGCCCTTTTGTTTACCGTCCTTAAGGTGGACCAAATACCTGTATTAGCAGTTTATAAATTGTTCTTGCAGTAAATAAAAAGAAAAGTTGCACGAAAATAAGTAAGCATAAGTATAAGCGATAATCAAGAAAAGGGCGGAGCAATCAGCTAAACGCTGACTTGTGATAAATCTCTCTGGTGGGGCGCGAGGGAAAAGTAGAGTGCCTTTTTGCATCTGGAGAAAGGACTTTCCCTTTACTCCGAATGTGCACCTCCTCACGCCTTAGGGTGGCATAACGCTCATCGCGTATACGCTTAGCCTTTTTCAGCTTCTCCACCGTAGGAGATTTCCAAACGTTGCGGTCCATGGGGAGTTCCAATTTTTCGGTTGGCGGCTTCATTTCCGGTACCAAAACGGCAACCGGATCAGCCCAAGCTACTGATCGCATAGCAGAGTTTGAGACAATATTACAAAATTCACTGTCCAGGGATTTCTCCCGAATAAAACTAGTTTTGTTATGTTAAAAAATCGACGCGACATGAGACGGGAAGGTGGCCCTTGCATCAGTGCACTTGGTCTCTTCCGTGAACTCCTTCTCATCATTCTTGATCACCTCCTCGGAAGGTACTTCCCTCATCTCCTTCATCTGAGTATCACTCACCAAGGCAAATTCCAATCCAATCTGAATATCTGCAACACTATGAAAATTATCGTTATGGAGAAGAGGGTCATGTGCAGGAGCGACATCCAAGGTTGAAGCAACAACCGGCCAAGTTACGCATCCTTTGGAGAAATCATGAGATGCGCCGCTAGCCTTTAGGAATGGAACCCCCAATATAGGAATCAAATTATTTTCCTTGGGTCCCAATACCTAGAAATCAGTGGTTATGCACTTCCCGTTAACCTCGATTTCAACTTCTTGCACACCCCCTCGGTGTCAACCAAAATACCATTAGCTAAAACTAGCGACTTTCGGATTACAGGATCAATATGCAGGTTCATCCTCGCAACATCCTGCATGGCGAGGATATTGCTAGATGCTCCGGAATCGCACAAAGCGGTAGTTTCAACATTATTAATTCTACAATCCACAATGAGCTCATGAGCCTTATCTTTATTTTCTTCCCCAAGGCTTTTTCCTTGCTCATAGGGGTTTTTTTTCGGTGTTGCTTGGTAGCGTGCCTTGGGTCCGCTCAGAGACCATTTGGACCAGTTGGCCCAATTGTGCCTCTAGCTTACGCATTGAGGCAGCCTGATTCGTCATGTTGGTGTGGGAGACCTCAACGAATTTTTCGAACATTTCCGCTAAAGAGTTTGTTTTTGTTACAGGGGGCCCTTGGGGGTAATTCGGTAGAGGCGGCCGCGGTTGGCTTCCAGAGGCGTACGCATCATTTTGATGCTGCCCCGACTGCCATCGTTGGCCTGACACATTTTGGTTCCAAGAGAAATTTGGGTGATTTCTCACCCCCGGATTGTACGTGTTCCCATAAGGTGCTCCCCTATTTTGGTTCGCAATATAATTAACTGATTCATCAAAGAAGGTAGTTTCAGCATGTACCTCGCCTGCTTGACATTCATAGCTGTGGTGGTCGGAACCTCCACAACCATGGCATGAGATTGCCGTAACTGGGGCAGCAGCAGTGGCGGGCATGGATGCTTCCATAGCAAAAACTCCGCTAGTGCCTCGTGGCATATTCCTCCCTGCTGTCCAATATGCGTTGTGGGTGGCTGTATCCTGCAAAATTCTTAATGCATCATCAGGCGCAAGATTCATTATAGTCCCTCCAGAGGCGGCGTCAATCATAGCCCTGTGCTGTAGTTCAATAGAAAAATAAAAGCTTTCGATGAGATTCCAAGTTTGGAATCCATGGTTTGGACACTTCCTCAGCAATTCGTTGAAGCGTTCCCAAACCTCAGCCAGGCTTTCTTGATCATTTTGCCGAAAGTTGGCAATTGCACGTCGCATGCTCACTATCCGGTCCACCGGATGGAACTTAGCTAAAAATTTTGTTGTCAATGCCTCCCAGGTGGTGGCTGTTCCAGACGGAAGAGAGTGAAGCCACATCTTGGCTTTGTCCCTGAGGGAAAAGGGGAAAAGGAGGAGCTTGACTATATCGTCGGGGATTCCAGCATAGCGGAACGTGGCATAGATTTCGGAAAATTCAGCCATGTGAAGAGGGGCGTCTTCAGTGGCCATTCCGGAGAACTGTGCGTTATTCCGGATTATGTTCAGGATAGCAGGTTTGATCTCAAACTGCTGGTTGGTGATCGCCGGTCTGAAACCGGGGTAAATGCTCCCAACAGTCGGTGTGGTGTAGTCCCTCATGGTGCGGACCTGGGGCGGGTTTACTTCATTCTTATCACCATTCCGGTCACCATAAAGGATTCCTCCGACACGATTCCCGGCATCAATGTTCAGCTGGTCCCCCATTGGGACTAGATTTATGGCAGCGGCACGCCTTTGTGCACGAAGAGTTCGTTCGATCTCGGGGTCGTAAGCTGCAAGATCTCTAGCTGCGCGTCCTTACATTCACTGCGGCAACAAAGCAGAGAAATAGCGGTCAAGAAAAACAACTAACTCTATAATAACACTTTTGTACGTCGTGGTCATTCGACAGTTTCATTCCCCGGCAACGGCGCCAAAAACTTGATGCGTGTAAATACGGCAAGCGCACCGGTCGCACAAGTAATAAAGTTTGGGAATGGATCCCCGAGTGTCGGTCTCTTGAGGAATGCAGTTGGCGTGGAACGACGAACAATCCGAAATTATTGCTAATAGAGTTAGTAAAATGAAAGAAGAAACAAAAGGGGCTTTGAGGTTTGTGTTCTTACAAACAAAGAAATTAAAGCTAACAATGCGGGTCGCATTCACCGCTTCGCAAGGAGAGATGGGTGTATCGGCCGCTATGTCGTACTTCGGTAGGGCGAGTGGACGGTGAGCTAGTGGGTGAGGTGTTAAGTGCGGAGTGCAATCAAGTGGAACGGTAGGAGTGAGATGGGGCGAGGCGCAACACAACCCAAATCCCACAAACAAGTTTAAACAACAAAAAAAAAATTACAAATAACTAGAAATTCGAAGTTCATAACAAGCTTGAGTCATTCATACACTACAAGGAAGGTAGAGGAAGAGTAAACCAAGAGGGAGAAGATCCACCACGGTTGTTGGCCGGAGGTGCGGGTTGTCAATCCGCTTTCACGCGCAGTCCGAGGAGGCTTTCAGTACCGACGAGCTGTCACCTCGAGGGACTTTGATTCCGTTCTCTAGGTCGTCTCCATCATCTTCTTCTTCCGTAGAAAGCTCAGAGAAAAGGACATTAATGGCCGGGAGGGTCACCGGAGGATGTGGAATGCTTTAGAATCGCCGGAAATCACCTCCCAATGGTAGGGATGAAGGTGGAGATGGATGGAGCGTCTAAAATGCGGAAGGGCGAAGTGGCGGCCAAGTTCGATCAAGGTCCGTTGACCTAATTCGCAGAGCAGGCCAATTTATAGAAGCAGGATTAAATAGCATGCACGACTACAGGCGCACGACCAGTGGTCGTGCGCGAACAATGTCAGTGCCCGTGCGATAACAACCTGTAGAACCTGCACCAGGAAATTTAAGCATGCGCACGATCATCAGCGCACGATCAGTGATCATGCGCAGCAAGGGTGGTGATCGTGCGATATGGGACAGAAAAGTGGAAAAAGATGGCATGACTGCGCACGACCGACAGCGCACGAGCAATGATCGTGCGCAGTATGGCTGGTGATCGTGCGATATGGCGGGACAGGACAATGAAATGAGAGCTCAGGCTGCGCACGACCGATGGTCGTGCGCAAAAGAGGTCGATGGTCGTGCGTGGGTAAAAACGCACGACCATTGACTCCTTTGCCAAAATCAGTGAAAGTCCTATGCCGGACGCCCACACGATCCCCGAACCTGCAGGAAAACTGCACGCGCTGTCGATCATGGCAGTCATAGAAAGAAATAAAAATGCATCACACGATGAGAATAAATACACGCACAGAAATAGGCCAAAAGAGTGCACACGACGTGGAATGTCGTAGCGAACCAAAAGGAGTGCTAATGGCGCTAAATGGTAGTGCAAATACATGCAAATGAGCCTAGATGAGTCCGGAATTCGGTATGAAATAGGGACTCATCAAGGACTAACGATGCATCTCACATTGCAAAATTATATTTTACTAACGTTGTTAGCCACCATGGAGTGACGAAGACAATAGTCTCGGATAGAGATGTCAAGTTTATGAGTTATTTCTTGAAAACACTACGGATTTTAATGGGTACCAAATTATTGTTTTCTGTCGCCTATCAGCCCCAAACTGATGGGCAGACGAAAGTGGTTAATCGGAGCTTAGGAAATCTTTTAAGATGTCTTGTAAGCGACCACAAAGGTACTTGGGATTTACTTCTTCCCCATGCCAAATTAGCCTACAATAATTCCAAAAATAGGTCCACGGGTATGTCTCCAAACGATATTGTTCACGGGTACAAGGCCTCGATGCCACTTGACATGGTTCTGTTGCCCCTAGCATACAAATCAAGTGAGTTTGCACAATCCTTTGCCCAACACATTCGGGACCTACATGCATGAATACGGGCAACCTTGGCTTCTCAATATTAGTCCTATCAAGCGCACGCTAATCTACATAGGAGAGTGTCACACTTTAAGATTGGCGATCTGGTCTTAGTCTGATTAGTTCCCGAATGACTGTTAGCTAGCACCATTAAAAAGTTTGCACCAAAGCGTGCCGACCCTTTTCAGATTATAAAGAAGCTAGGATACACTGCTTTCGTTTTGGATTTGCCTACTGATTTGGGTATCTCCCCCATTTTTAATGTCTTGGATTTGACGATGTTTATTTCGCCTCCACCAGAGTTGAATTCTTTGTCGTCTTCTCCTTCCACTGAACTTTCTAATGGGTTGGGGAGTTGTAGTTCGGGTGATCTCTCTTTTACCGTCCCCACAGGTATCTCCTCAGATGGTGAGTTGCATTCCTTTATTCCTACTGCTAACATGTTTCCCAGGTTTCCCAAGACATTCCTTACTCTAGATAGTATCCTGGCATCTAAGCTACTTGTTACTCCTAATGCTGCTACCTACCACTTCCTCGACCGTTGGCGTGACTGCCCCCCTTCAGACGACTCTAGGGTCCTTGAGACGGAGCTTCGACGCTTTGATATCTCTCTTCTCCATCTTTATCTCTTGGACCACGTATTAGAGATTCGTGATTTTGAGCGGGGGAGTATTGATGTCGCCGCCCCGCTACCTTTACTTGATGATGATCCAGTTGCCGAGGCGCTACAACATAAAGACCTTCGGAGCAATGACGATCCTAACGGAAGACAACGCTACAACCTCTGCCCGCGGCGTGCTAAGCCCATTTGAAGACTATTTTAATTAAAATATCATGCTCTAATTACATTAATTTTTATATGTGAGAATATAAAATTATTCCAAGCTTGGTTAATAATTTTATATTCATTTAGGGACTTTGTAGCATTTATTTCCTGCATTTAACAAAACATTTAGTGTGTATTTAGCCGCCCAGATGGATGAGATTTCATCTCCATCTATAATTGTAAGATGCATTTTTGTAACTCCTATATAAGGAGCCCCTTTTATGAGAATGAGAAGAAGAGAACCAAAAAAAAACCAAAAACCTCTTTTGGAGTTTCGGCCATGGGGTTTCTCCTTTGCCGCCGCCTAGTGGTGTGAAGCCGTCTGCTCCTTGCTCCCTCCACCCTACTTCGGTGCGACTCCGGCGTGGTTTCCTTCGGTGCGACTCCAAGGAAGAAGGTTACAACCCCATTCGGTGTGACGCTGGTGGATACGTGGAGAGAGTGATTCTCCCACCTTATCTAGTGTGTTCATGAAACCGGGTTGGGTAATATCTCTTCCCTCATCCTTGTGTTTTCTTGCTTAGTATTGTGTGGAGGTTGAACAACAGTTGATTCCGTGATTTTGAATACCATTGCTTGCCATTTATTATCCTATTTACCGTTGTTTCTGTTGTTTCATCGTTGACAAACTTCTATAATCCGGATCGAGTAGGTCCTATTTGCTTGAGTGGATCTTGGCCAATAGCCTAGATTTTACTCTCAAAAAGGATTGGCAACCTTTATGTTAATTTGGGGAATCATCTGACTCTTTTTTTTATCGTTATTTTAGAGTCGATCTCTCCTCCTTGTGGTTTTATATGTTGTATTTGAGCCGATCCGTAATGAGACGATAGATGCTTGTATAGGTGTGGTAGAACTAAGGCGTGTTGGTCATTGTAGGTCTACTTTGTGTCCGTATCGCCCTACGAATGTCGGACACCTACTACGTTAAATAGAGGCGGTGCTAATGAATTTTCCGTGTACAATTTTTCATCCCCCTAGTCAATTCGAGATCAGGGTTGACCAATATTCCCGGTGGTTAACCGTTTAGGAATAACATTCCTCTGATACCACTTGTTAGATGGTATGGAAAACCTTAGAGGGGGGGGGGGGTGAATAAGGTTTAACGAGTTAATTAAAATTTTGAATTATTTTGGTCGAAAAAACTAGTTTTTTAAGATAATGCGGAGCGCTAGCTTGCTAACGCGTGGCGGTAAGTCACAGACCTCATTTTCCTGAACAAATTTCTCCTTGGAGATGCACACACCCTTCAGAGATCTACCATAAAACAATCACAATGTCACACGCACAATGAAAAGTAATAATTAATTTTTTATTCAAATAAAAATAAAAATGGTTTACAATTACAAGCACTAGATCTCAATGACACTGGAGATCGGAGGCGGTGAAAGTCAATAATCTTTTCATTTTTTATACTGACCCACTACCCGTATAGGTTTACTCTCTCCCTTTCCCTCCAAGAAAGGTCTTTGAGCCAACTCTTCACCTTGACACAAGGAAGTGTCATAGAGCCCCACTAGATCCCCTTATCTAGACGTCCCTTCCTCGGGACAATTTCTCACAAAATCCTTCCCGGATTCTGACGACCTTCACCGGTCAATTTTACTCACACTAGATCCCCCGATCTAGACGTCCCTTACTGGGGCGATTTCTCACGAAACCCTTCTCGGATTTAGACGACCCTCCGGTCGATTTTCCACACACAAACAACTAGACAATAAAAAGAGTTTAAAGTAAAATACAAAAATAAGAGAAAACTCCCATCTAACAAGAACCCTAGATGTTAATGACGACTTGTTTGAAAAGGGTCGATCTTTGTGGCTTGAGATTCTTCCTCTTTGATGTTCATCATATCCGTGAAGGTGTACGCTTGATAAGAGTTTTTCATAGCGAGGATCCTTCATGTGAATATTAGGATGAAGGCTTCTTGATCATCATGTTGGTAGCCTTCAATCCTTGCGCTGGAATTCCTTTCGATCTTCTCTGAAGAACTCTCCTCCTCAATGAGTTGGGATGACCCCTTCCTTCTCTTTAGACGGCTAGGGCGAACTCCCCTTTCAAATTTCGTGAATAACTATCGCTAGAAACTCAATTTCAGGCTGTTTTAAATAGAGAAAGTTGTGCAGGAAGCTACCGCACGACGATAGCTTCGGCGGTAGCTCGTAGTGAACAAAATTCTTCCTTTTCTTCTTTTCAATTTCGTGGATTTTTTCTTCATCCTTAGAAATAGATTATTCCACATGATAATAAAATATATCCTTTCCTTCCCATTAATATTTGATGTATCTACAAACTTCTCAACCAAATCATTATATATTTGGTGTTTCCCGACACTGCGAGAGCTCTTTCATTTTCTTCTCCTTAATCAGTTCAAGATTAGCAGGCTTTATAGTCATTTTAAATTAAGCTACTGCCAGCGGTAGAGCAACCGCCTTGCGGTAGGTTGATTCGCGTGAAGGTGAGCTGTCCAGCAGATTTGGAAAAATATACAAGAAAATATTTTTCCACTTTTTAATGCTACCGCGGCGCGATACCAAGCTATCGTCTGGCGGTAGTTCAATCTTCTCAACGAGTTGTCTCTCCATACGGTAGGTTCCCGAGAGTTCATTCAATTTAATTCAAGGCTAGCGCTCAGCGGTAGCGCTAGCGTGCGACGATAGGTGCCATAACTTGATTCTTTCATTCTTCACACTTGTAAACCTTCACACTATAAACACACAATAAACGTGATCAAATACATACTGAGATTTGTTATTCTCAAATAAAGAGACGCGGAACGCATTTTCCAACACTATTGTTATTATTGAAAACTAACAACTAACTCCAGCACACTCTAAGCTCATAAATTGAGAAGATCAAAAAGAGCTAAAACAAACCTATTCACCCCTCTAGGTGTATAGCTACCCTTGAACAAAGACTTTCAAAGGCTTACTTGTTATTAAAAAAAAGAGTGAATCAATGATACCCCTATAAAGTTCTGAATCTATAACTTTACTATTATCATAATTATTAATAACAACATTTGTTGTCATGTGGATCTTAAGAGGAGAAACAATCTGCATTTAATTTTTTTATAGAATTTCTCTAGTATATTTAGAAGGATAATGAAAATACCTTCATTATACTGATTTAGCTGAAGACCTCAGAAGAAGTTTAATTCTCCCATATTGTTCATTTAATTTTTTTTTCATTAGATTGAGCAAAAAAATAGGAGTTGTAGAGATGAGAATGTTTAGGTGGATGTGTGGATACACGATACTTGATAAAATTAGGAATGAATATATCAGGTATACGATAAGAGTAGAACCAATTACAGAGAAGATGCGAGATGCTCAACTAAGATGGTTTGGACATGTACAAATGAGATTATTAGAGGTACCTGTTAGGTATTGTGAGAGTCTAGTCACTAAGAATGTTAGACGAGGGTGGGGTAGCCCAATAAATACTTGAAATGAAACTATAATGAAAGACATGATGCACTTAGGCATTAGCGAGATTATGATAAAATATAGGGCACAATAGAGACAAAGGATCTATATAGCCGATCCCACTATAGTGGGATAAATACATAAGTGTAGTTTTGTTATTGTAGATTGACAAATCCAATGTAGAACTTCACATCAGAGCTTCCAAATCTTATATCTACATAAATTTGAACTATTAGGAGCTCGTTAAGAGTTATATCCACTTGTCCTCTGATGAAATGTTCTCGAAGAGAAAAGTGAATATGGTCTCATAACGAAGGTTGTCAGGATCGAGATCCTAGATGAGATTGTTTTGAGGTAGGATCAGATATGATAGTAGGGTCGGATCGAGGATCGCTTTACAAAATCAGGATCGATTTACAAAATCTGGATCGTAAGATCTTATGATCTGGATCGCGATCCTGACAACCTTGCTCATAACAAGCACTAGGTACTTGCCAAGAGTTTTATCCAAATATTATATCATCTATATAAATTTCAACTATCACGAATTTGTTAAGAGTTTTATCCATTGTCCTCTGATAAAGTATTCTCCAAGATAAAAGTGGATAAAGTCTCTAGATACTTGCTTGAGAATATATAGGACTTTATATTATTTATAAACATAAGAGAAATATGTTAAAAGAGTTAAAACATGAAGAGAAATATGTACAACATACATTTCTTGTTGCTATTATCCAGTAAGAAAAGTACTCATCACATTCATTTCATAAGCCTTGATATCATGATGTGGTGTGTAGGTCAAGAAAAGTCTCATGGCTTCAAGCGCCTGTTTGTAGTGTTTTAAGGCTTCATATGTTTTTCCGTTTAAGCGCGTTGCATTTTATGAAAACACAATTGTCGGTGTTAACCCATTTGTTTTTCCGCCTATAATTCAAACTGCCCGACGTTTCTCCCGGCTCAAAAAATAGCAGGATGAAACCATGCGGAGAGCTCCAGTTTGCCACGTTTATGAAGGAGAAAAAAAATTCATTGTACTACCGTCTAGTGCCCCATGTCGTGTCGCCCTTTGTGCCTCGCCATCACATTTTTTTATGGTTACCACAAGTAGCTCCGCCGTCGGCGACTTGAACGGAGCCCACGGGCGAGGTCTCCAGACCCCGGCGAACACGCCGGGGGTATCCCGACGGCGCTCCGGCAGGGCCACAACCGGAGGATTTGCCGGGGTCCAGCGACCGCGCCGATGGGCTCCGGGTAGGCCGATGGAGGCGGAGTTGTGCGGAGCACAGTCCTGGCTTGGCGGAGGCTTGACGAAGACCAATATTTATCTAAACTATGAGTATATTGTATAAACAGTAACATTAATATTATTTTTTTCAATTAATTATTTTTAACAATTTATATAATAAGAAAAATATATATTGATTAGAAAAAAATAATTAAATAAATATTGTTGCGGTTCGCTCAATGCCCTCGGTAGACCGGTTCCAGATCGGTCCGTCTCAGCCCCGGTCGATTGAGTACGCACACAGTCAAAGTAGAAACAGAGAAATTATACACACACAACTTTGACGTGGAAAACCCCGGAAAGGGGAAAAAACCACGTGGTCGGGTCTGTGCCAGCAAAACTCCACTATCTGTCTCTGTTATAGTACTTTTGTAAAGAGAGCGAGGGCGACAGGCCGCACCTCGTTACAAATACTGGGGAGTTGAGAGAGCTCTCCTTGGGTGACATGCCACTACATCAGAGTTTTTGCACTTTGACGTGCGTCTTTATTGAGTCCTTGCTCTTCTAGCGTGTGCTCTGCAGGATGTCTGCACTTTATCCCTAAGACTGAGGAGGGTTGCCTTCACTGGCACTTCGTTTCCTTCCATCTCTCGGCGGCGCTCACAGGAGAACCTGACAAGTTAGTGAGTGAAAGAGGAACGAAGGAGAAGAGTAGAGAGAAGCTCTGGGGAAAAGTAGGGCTGAAGAGAGAGAAAGAGAAGGAGAGAATGAAGTCTGATTCCCTATAATGAACTATTAGGGGTGCTTATATAGGTTTTCTGAGATGGTTACGGTGGTTACGGTGGTTACAGTGGTTAATCGCAGATCGGAGGGCCGCGATCTCTTGTGGCGATCGGAGGGCCGTAATGGCCCGCCATGATCGGACGGTGGAGAAAAGGCCGACCCACTGCGGTGGTCGGAGGAGGCACGCCGGCCGTTGGCCGCCCGAGGGAGGGGGCGGCCGACCGCGAGGAGGCGGCCGGCCACGGTTGGTCGGTCGCGGCCGCCGGTCGCACGGGGGCGGCTGTCCATGGATGACCGGCCGCGGCCGCCAGCCTCAAGGAGGCGGGCGACCACGGTTGGTCGGCCGCGGCCGCCGGCTGCGAGAGGGCGGCCGGCCGAGGCCGCTGGTCGCAAAGGGGCGGCCGGCCCCGAACGGTCGGCCGCATACGCCGACCGTAAGGAGGCGGCCGACCGAGGCTGCCGACATCAAAGGGGCGGCCGGCCCCGGACGGTCGGCCGCTGCCGCCGGCCGCAAGGAGCCGGCTGGCTAAGGCCGTCAACCACAAAGGGGGCGGCCAGCCCCGGGCAGCCGGCCGCAGCCGCCGGCTGTATGGGGGCGGCCGGCCGCTATAAGGGGGCCGGCCGGCCGTGGGAGGCCGGCCACCGACCGCCCCCCGCCCGTAAAGATGGCGGCGGCGGCGGTTGCAAATTGGCGTGGGGGAGTTGTGATCTGGTGCATGGGAGTTACGATCCAGTGCATGGGAGTTATGATCCGGTGTGGGGGAGTTACGATCCGGTGCGCGGGAGTTAAGATCCGGTGCAGGGGGGTTACGATCCGGTGCACGGGAGTTAGCATTATTTTCTATAAATAAAGGGATACCCATCATTTGCCCCCAAAAATTGCGTCGTCTTGGAGCGAACGACAAGAGTGGGAATTTTTTCTTTGCCACAGGGCTAGGCGGCGATGGCCGGAACGGGTGTTAACACCGAGATGGGCGGCGACGGCGATAGTGCTAAGGTAAGAATCCGACCGAAGAGAAGGTCTGGGCACTAGACGAAGCCGGAGGCGCTGACCCCATGCGAGGGTGCGCGCGGCCCTGGTCCCGCGCGCGGGTGCGCGCGGGGCTGACCACGGGCACGGGTGCGCGCGGGGCTGGTCCCGCGCGCCGGTGCGCAAGGGGCTGCACCCGCGCGAGGGGCTGGTCCCGCACGCCGGTGCGCGGGTGCGTGCAGGGTTGACCCCCAGCACAGGTCCGCATGGGGCTGCACACGCACGCGGGTTCGCTCGGGGCTGCCCGGGGGCGCGCGGGGGCGCGCGGGGGCGCGCGGGGGCGCGCGGGGGCGCGCGGGGGCGCGCGGGGTCGCGCGGGGTCGCGCGGGGTCGCGCGGGGTCGCGCGGGGTCGCGCGGGGGCGCGCGGGGGCGCGCGGGGGCGCGCGGGGGCGCGCGGGGGCGCGCGGGGGCGCGCGGGGGCGCGCGGGGGCGCGCGGGGGCGCGCGGGGGCGCGCGGGGGCGCGCGGGGGCGCGCGGGGGGCGCGCGGGGGCGCGCGGGGGCGCGCGGGGGCGCGCGGGGGCGCGCGGGGGCGCGCGGGGGCGCGCGGGGGCGCGCGGGGGCGCGCGGGGGCGCGCGGGGGCGCGCGGGGGCGCGCGGGGGCGCGCGGGGGCGCGCGGGGGCGCGCGGGGGCGCGCCGGGGCGCGCCGGGGCGCGGGGGCGCGCGGGGGCGCGCGGGGGCGCGCGGGGGCGCGCGGGGGCGCGCGGGGCGCGCGGGGGCGCGCGGGGGCGCGCGGGGGCGCGCGGGGGCGCGCCGGGGCGCGCGGGGGCGCGCCGGGGCGCGCGGGGGCGCGCGGGGGCGCGCGGGGGCGCGCGGGGGCGCGCGGGGGCGCGCGGGGGCGCGCGGGGGCGCGCGGGGGCGCGCCGGGGCGCGCCGGGGCGCGCGGGGGCGCGCCGGGGCGCGCCGGGGCGCGCCGGGGCGCGCGGGGGCGCGCGGGGGCGCGCCGGGGCGCGCCGGGGCGCGCCGGGGCGCGCCGGGGGGCGCCGGGGCGCGCCGGGGCGCGCCGGGGCGCGCCGGGGCGCGCCGGGGCGCGCCGGGGCGCGCCGGGGCGCGCCGGGGCGCGCCGGGGCGCGCCGGGGCGCGCCGGGGCGCGCCGGGGCGCGCCGCGCCGGGGCGCGCCGGGGCGCGCCGGGGCGCGCCGGGGCACGCCGGGGCGCGCGGGTAAGCGCAGGTGCGCGCAGGTGCGCGCCAGGGAGCGCGGGTGCGCGCGGGGCTGCACCCGCGCGTGGGTGCGTGCCGGGCTGATCTCCCGCGCGGGTGCGCGTGGGTGCGCGCCGGGCTGATCTCCCGCGCGGGTGCGCGCGGGTGCGCGCGGGTGCGCGCGGGTGCGCGCGGGTGCGCGCGGGTGCGCGCGGGTGCGCGCGGGTGCGCGCGGGTGCGCGCGGGTGCGCGCGGGTGCGCGCGGGTGCGCGCGGGTGCGCGCGGGTGCGCGCGGGTGCGCGCGGGTGCGCGCGGGTGCGCGCGGGTGCGCGCGGGTGCGCGCGGGTGCGCGCGGGTGCGCGCGGGTGCGCGCGGGTGCGCGCGGGTGCGCGCGGGTGCGCGCGGGTGCGCGCGGGTGCGCGCGGGTGCGCGCGGGTGCGCGCGGGTGCGCGCGGGTGCGCGCGGGTGCGCGCGGGTGCGCGCGGGTGCGCGCGGGTGCGCGCGGGTGCGCGCGGGTGCGCGCGGGTGCGCGCGGGTGCGCGCGGGTGCGCGCGGGTGCGCGCGGGTGCGCGCGGGACTGCACCCGCGCGGGACTGCACCCGCGCGGGTGCGCGCGGGACTGCACCCGCGCGGGACTGCACCCGCGCGGGTGCGCGCGGGACTGCACCCGCGCGGGTGAGCGCGGGACTGCACCCGCACTGGTGCGCGCGGGACTGCACCCGCACCGGTGCGCACGGGGCTGACCACCCACGCAGGTGCGCGCGGGGCTGCACCCACGCGCGGTTGCGCGCTAGGCTGAGCCCCCGCGCGGTTGTGCGTGGGGCTGCACCCGCGCGCGCGTTCGTGCGGGGCTGACCTTGCGTACGGGTGCGCGCGGGGCTGCACCCGCACGCGGGTGCGCCAGGGGCGCGCGGGGCTGCACCCGCGCGCGGGTGCGCACGGGGCTGACCCCGCGCGTGGGCGCGCGAGGCTTAATCTGCGTGCAGGTCACGCACGGTGCAGCCGCTCTGCTTACGAGTGGCTCGACGGCAAGTGCGGGCTAATTTTTCGCGCGCTTTGCATGCATGCATGCCTCGTATTCGTGGGCACAATATGTGCTCGGACTCGCTTTTCTGACCTTACTTTTCTGTTCTTTTCAGGTTTCCAAGCGGGGTGTGCAGAGCCGTCCTATACGGCTACGCTTGAGTCTCTCCCTCGAGCACGTGGATATTTGGAGGAGGCGCTTCAACCTGCCCCCCCCCCCCGATTTGGAGGTGCGGATCCCTAGTCCTGAAGAACGGGTGCAAAACCCTCCGCGAGGCTGGATGACTCTTTGCGAGTCGTCACTTCGGTTCGGTTTTCGCCTTCTGGCTTGCGAGGAAGTTGCCGAGATTCTGAAGTTATGCGGAGTTCCTGTGTCGCAGTTTAGCCCCCTTGGGATGACGTGGATCTTGAGTTCTTGGGGTCCTCTGCCCCCCAGGCCTCACCAGCACGGGTTGCGGTGTGGTAGGTGGTGAAAGGAAAGAGGATCTCCTCTTCTTTGGAGGCGATGCACCATGTTGTATGTGCGATCTCAACTTTTGAGTAGCGGCTTTTAAGGAAAGCTCTTAGACTTGTCCATTTTCTTTTGCATATGGAGGCTCAGGCGAACAATGCGCTTACGTGGAATGACCCCTACGTGAGCCTGAAAGATGGCTACATGGCCCTTCAGGGTGATTTCGGGGAGGCGAAGAGTGCCCTTTTGAGATCTGAAGGGGAACGAGAGCGCGATATTTCCCGACATAGACAGATTGGATCTTAGCTGCGGCGCGAGCTGGAGGATGCCAGATCTGCGCACAGGTCTAAGAAGATGGCTGCGGAGGAGACTTTGCATCTTCTAGATTAAGCTCGGGCAGAGCTGGAGTTATCCAGGGCGAAGGTGATTCGCCTTTCCTCCGCGGAGCGGGAGGTTGATTTTAAGGCGGCTGGTCTGGTAGAGTACCGGGACTCCTTGGATTACATGCGAGACCAGTTTCTGATCTCGGAGGAGGTCCGCGAGGAGGTGTGGACTCAGGATGTGGAGCCACAGATGGAGGACATGCAGGAAGTCGCTTTCTGCCAGGGGATGGCGAAGACCCTTCGGATGGTGTCCCGGAAGCGGGGGTGCGACGTTGCCAGCCTCGGTCTTGAGGATTTGTCAGAGGAGGAGGGCTCCGATGCTGAGGCAAGCGAGGCCGCTGAGTGACAGCTACATCTCTTTGATGCTCTTTGTTGATTTGTATACATGTACTTCTTTACGTTGGTGGGCTTGTCTCTGTCGACTTGTACATTTGTACTTTTTTTTGTTTTTACCTTTGTACTTGATATGTTTGTTGAGTGGTTGTCACTGCTTTTGCTTCTGACTATTTTGGCCAATGGTTGCCTTAGCCAAACGCAAACTGCGAGGGGCAAGCCCTGAGTAGTCGAAGAGTATTTGCTCTGGATGGGGGTGAAGAGTTATGAGAGCTCCGGCCTATTGTCGGCGTAAGGCCATGTTCATTCGAACCCCCTGCAAGTTACGGTTAACCCGGTGGCACTAGAGGGGCGTGGCCCCGCAGACCACGATGATGTCGCAACTTACTATGAGGCGAAGGGCGTTCCCTTGTGCCAGGGTGGAGAAGATGAGACCATCGCGCTGCGGGCTGCGCGTAACTGAGGGAGCTGGCTCTCGACGACGTCGCGACCTGCTTTGTAGGAGAAAGGCAAGCCTTGCAACCATGAGAGCGGGGTCTAAGCCTCCGCGCTACAGTCTTCGAGGGACTCAACATTTGGTCCCTTTAGCGACTCTGCAACCTGTTGCTAGGCTGAGGACTTCGCGCTGTTGGCAGCGCACAACTGGGGGAGCTGGTCCCCGGCGATGTTGCAAACCGCTGGGTGGACGAAGGGTGCACCACTGAACCATGCTAGAGAGAGTGAATTCATCGTGCCACGGTGTGGCTATGGTTGGTTAAGATGTGGATTTAGCGGGGTTGGGACCCGATTTAGTTTTGATTGTAGCTTAGTTAGGCAACAGTCGCGAGGGGGGCAGGCCCAGCGAGGGTGGGGCGTCAGACTTCGGATGCAGGTGAAGAGTCATAATCCTCGGCCTACTGTTGGCAGGAGGACATGGTCGATTCGAACACCCGGGAGAAGCTGATGGACCCTGAGGTTGTAATTACACCGATCGTGGGGGCTTTCAAAGGATGGCAGGGCATCGAGCTTCGGATGCAGGTGAAGAGTCATAATCCTCAGCCTCTTGTCGGTAGGAGGACATGGTCGATTCGAACCCCCGCGAGCAGCTGATGGACCCTAGTATTTGCGAGACATTGCCCCGAAGACCCGGACGACGTCACAACCTACTACGCAATGAAGGCTGGGTCCTTGCGCTGGTGGAGTGAGGTTAAGGCTATCGTGTTGTGGGCTGTGCACAACTTAGGGAGCTGGTCCCTGACGATGTTGCGACCCACTCCTTTGGAGAAGAGTTAGCATTTCTGCCACAGGAGAAAGGTCGAGGCCATCGTGCTACAGTCTGTGTGGGATTTTGTATTCGGTCCCCTGGCGACATCGCAACCTGCTGCTAGGCCGAGGCTGTCGCGCTATGGGCCGCGGTCAACCGGGGGTGCTCATTCCCGATGACGTCACAATCCACTGGACGGGTGACGGGAGAACCTTTGAACCGTGGCAGGGGGATCGAGACAATCGTGCTACAGTTTCTCGCCGGATTCCAAGGGACGGATTCCAATCGGTCCTGCAAGTTTTAGGAGTCAATGACGTCGCAATCACAGTATATAAATGTAAAGATATTAGTTGTTTTGTTTTTTCTTTAGCCTAGTCGCGCCATTGCAAGATGACGTATTCCGAACCTCCAAGCGGGTCGCATTTCAATGTATCTCGGACCTTCTTGAGGAACAGACATCCCTGGCCTCAGGGGTCTGGGCTATGAGATGTCCTTCTGACGTTTTTGCTGCATGGCAAGAGTTAGAATGAAAGCAGGAAATGCAGTAAGAAGGATAGTTCGTGCACGAGGGTTTTCCTCGCGAATTTATAGTTGTCTTTAGGTGGTTTGGGGCACGACTGAGTTCACTGGTAGAACAGATGAAGGTTTTGAGCATTCAAGGTACAGGGAGGGTCTTCCCTTCCGCGTTTATGATCTTGAAGGTTACAAGTTTCACCACTGCGGTGACGATAGATGGAACTTCCCATGCTCCCATTACCTTATTCTATTGAGGTCCCTTATCGGCAGCCTCGAGACTTCGGAGTACCAGGAACCCAACGCTGATTGGCCGAGGTTTTACATTTCTATCGTAGAAACGGGCAACGCACCGTTGATAATTTGCCACGCGAAAAGCGAAGGTGTCTTTGACTTCATCTAGGAGGTCCAAGATTTCTCTGAGCAGATCTTCATTCTTGTCTGCGTCGAAGGTTTCCACGCAGGTACTTGGTACGCAGATGTCGACTGGGATGACCGCCTCACTCCCGAAGCATAAGTTGTAAGGGGTCTCTCAGGTTGGAGTTCTCTCTGTGGTATGGTATGCCCATAATACGTTTGGGAGCGCATCGACCCACTGCCCCCCAGCCTCTTCAAGGCGCGTCTTTATACCTTTGAGGATCGTTCAATTTGTGACTTCTATTTTACCGTTCGCCTGGGGATGCACTACAGCGGTGTGGCGCAGGTTGATCTTTAGGTCTTAACACAACTTTGTTAAAGATCTCCCAGTGAACTGTGTGCCATTGTCCGTGATTATTATGGCCAGGATCCCGAAACGACAGATGATTCTTTTCCAAACAAATTGTCTGGTGTTCTCCGCCGTTATTTTTGCGAGTGGATCGGCTTCTACTCACTTGGTGAAGTAATCGATTGCCATGATGATGAACTTCCTCTGACCCGATGCCACGGGGAGGGGGCCAAGGATGTCGATCCCCCTTTGGGCAAAATATAACGCCCCTGATTTTTCGATGATTTTATTTAAATGGGAAACATCATATTTACAACGTCGTGGCATAAATTTTAACGTTGAGTTGATGTCGGAATGCTATTAAGGCATTTCCGTGTCCGTGCGGTCTAGTCGGCCGAATTCTTGTTGTAATTGGGAAAATTTTTGCATTTTGAAATTTAAGTTAAATAATCTTGGACTTGCTTGTCAAGTTTCTTCGCAATCCGAGCATTTTTGGAGTCTTGGCGCGTGATTTAATATCTCGAGAATAATACGTCAGATTCTAAGGTGCTCTACGCTGCTAATTCGTATAGTCAGCGTTTCATTCAAAAATATTAGTCAAATCAGAACTTCTGCAATTTATCCTGCTTGTACTCGAGATCCCCCCTTTCGTTCTCGAGAACTCCCAGTTGTTCTCGAGAAGTCTCGACTTAATGTTTTCGAGAAGTCTTCTCTAGTTCTCGAGAAGTCTATCCTAGTTTTCGAGAAGTCTGTCCTAGTTCTCGAGAAGTCCTATGCTGTTCTCGACAAGTCCTTTGCTGTTCTCGAGAAGTCCTTTGCTGTTCTCGAGAGGTCCGTTTCGGCATGCGTTCGGGCTCCGTTTTGAGTGTCAAAACGGCGTCGTATCAAAAAATGGTAAACATGAAATTTTTTTTGTCTCGACGATATATACAACTTTCATGTTGACCACTTTTTGATTTGAAGCCATTTTAAACTCCTATTTTCAATGTTTCAAAAACTGCTCGTAAATAAGCTGCATTATTGATTTCTACCTGAGAATCCTTGTTGTTCTCTAGAACTACTATTTATTTTCGAGAATTATGGTCTTATTCTCGAGAAATACTTAATTCTCTCGAGTCCTGCTATTTTGTTCTCTAGAACTTTGATGTTTCTCTCGAGAACTATGAGTTTCTCTCGAGAACTTTGCTCTCTTTCTCGAGAAGCACCATTTCCTCTCGAGTAGTCCTATATAGTCTGTGTTCGGGCGCATTTTTGAGGGTCAACACGGCACTGTATGGAAAAATTGTCAACATTAAATTTGTTCGTTTCGGTGAGATCTACAACTTTAATGTTGGACACTTTTTGATTTGGAGCCATCTTAGATCTCTATTTTTGATTCTCCCGATACTGCTCATAGGTAGCCTATTTGATTGATTCTCTCAAGTCCTAAGCCTTTATTCTCGAGAACCAATGTTATTCTCGAGAGCCTTAGCCTCTACATCTCGAGAAATGATTTTCCTCTCGAGAACAATAGCTTTTGTTCTCGAGAACTAATGTCATTCTCGAGACCCAACCTCTCCCTCTCGAGTAGGTCTGTTTACTCTCGAGTGGTTTTGTACCGTCTGTGTTCGGACACCGTTTTGAGGGTCAGAATGATGTCATACGAAAATATTGTCAACATGAAATATGTTCGTCTTGATTAGATATACAACTTTCATGTTTGGTACTTTTTGATTTTGAGCCATATTGGATCACTATTTTCTATTTCTCCGTAGCAACTCATAAATCACACGATTTCTTGTATTTAGACAAAAAAATTTATAATTACTTTTACATATATATATATATATATATATATATATATATATATATATATATATATATATATATATATTCTTGGACTTAGATTTGAATAGAACTTCATCTTCTCCAATTCTTTTAACTCCTGAACCAGAGCGGCGTGAGTGAGAGAGAGAAAATACTTCGTGAACCTTTCGGTGTCCACCGACGGTGCTCCGGTGCTCGAAATATTTATCTGAATATAGATCCGGAAATCTCTCACCGAGAGCTACGCTATCATGGTAAATTTTTCCCCTTTCCTTGAGTTTTCTCGTTAGGGTTTTTCGGCCATAACCCTCTTTTCGGCCATTTTTGTTTAGATTTCAACTCCTCCCATGTTCTTTTACCCTGATCTACAACGTGGAGTGTTCAGAGGACTTTTCCAGTAAAACCAAGGCAAGTGGTGGTTCCCCTCATTTCTTCTTGTCCAATTTGATGATAACGACTATTTTTTCATGTTTCTTAAAATTTTCTACGCTTATTCTTACAAATTATAGTTATGATTAACCTTCTCAATGATCACATGATGTTGTAACGTTTTGTAATGGTGAAATCGATTTTTGTCCGGTTATGTTTGATCATTCTTGAAGTGTCTTATTGATGGATTTAAATGCCTTAGATTCCGTTATTGAACGGATTAGAGTTATTTAGGATTGTAAATCATTCTTAATGGTTGATCAACCATGTTATGTATCTAGTAAAGTCATGTAGAATCCGACGAGCCAAATCTCGAGATATATATGTGTTGTGGTTTCTTTGGATTTCTAAAATTCCGGGAGTTAGTGGATAAAACCACCTCCGCATTGTCTGACTCTTTTATCGTACCTTGTGGAAGTCTACCGGGGTTTTGGGTATCTGCGGTGTATGGTGGAGTGTATGAGACTCCATAGCAGTAAAGTGGATAAATTATTCGTGAGGGGTGTGTTTAGTTGAGTGACCACCTCACCCGTATTTTTGGGGTAGAGTCGACCACAGGTGCTTAGTAAAGGTAGTTAAATTTCTTCTTTATGTTTTTACTAATTCTTGTTCCCTTTTTACCTCGGGAAATCTGGTGTATTTGTTGGAGTACGTCACGTTTCACGTAAGTATTTCTTTCTTTTCATGTTCGATGTTTTATTTCAGTACTGTTTGTCTTGGGTTGGTACCTCTTGATCTTTGTTTATTTTGGCTTATTTAATCTCTGCCACCATTTGTACTTTCTTGCTGAGGTGTTCTGTCTTTGGAATGCCCCGGGTTAAGAGTGTTGGAGTTACCATGGTGATCTAGAAGTGGTCAAACATGTAATCTCACTGCCAACGCGATATGAGCCTGCAGGGTCGCACATAAGAGCATGTGGAGAAATTAGAAGATTGACTGTGTTGGTAAGTGTTACCAATCACCATAGATATGGGGTCTGGCAAAAGTTGCCAAGATGGTTCGTCGAAAATCATCGAGAATGAGTCATCGAGAGTGTCTCGACGACCAAGTCTGATTCGTCGAGAATGTCTCGACGACTGAGTCTAGATCGTCGAGAATGTCTCGACGACTAAGACTAGGACTACGACCAAGTCAGGATCGTCGAGATAGAGTCGTCGAGATTGTCTCGACGACTACGGGAAAGTCGCCGAGTATGACTCGCCGACTAAGGCCTCGATTCTCGACGATTCTGTCAGGTCATTATCGCCGACTGATTCTCGCCGATCCTATGTGATTCTCGCCGATTGATTCTCACCGAATCTGCTGGATGATTCTCACCGATTCTGGATCCCTAATTATCTGGGTGGTCTGCGGATAGCGGTATTCCTAAGTCTATTTATGCTTTGGGTATAAATAGACTCTTAGGGTTTTGGAAAAAGAAACGAATCGGGTTTTTCTCCTTAGACCGAATCGAAGCCGACGGAATAGTGCCGCTGCTCGTTCGCTCCGTCGAATCCCGAATCCTGCCGGGCGGAAGAGTTCCGCCGCCGGAATCGCTCCGCCGACCTCCTCCTCTCCGGCGACAGTCGCAGGTGCTGCCCTTCCTGGCGCGGACCTAGCAGTCCGTGGAAGTGCGGAGGTGCGGTCGTTCTTCTACCCGATCCTTCGTGTGATGAAGCTCTGGAGTTCTCCCGCTCGTGTGAATTTCTGCAGAGACGTGGACATCATTCCACGTAGAGCTCGCCACTTACAAGGACACGAAGCTTGGAGCATCTCCGTTGAGTTGTGACTCAACGCCACTAAGGTAATTTTTACCTAGTTATGTGTTTACTTCTTGATACAACGATCATGGCCAGATCCAGTTCTCTTGGGCTGTTCTCGTACTTTTCTTTTCCGCTGCGTGCACAAAGTGTTGTGCTAACCCTCACGAGAAAACCCAACAGTGGTATCAGAGGGAGGTTGCGGCCATGATTGTTGTATTGGAAGTTAGGGAATTCCAACACGTGTAAACCTAGGGATTTAGAAGTGTTCTAAATGTCTAGATTTATTCCTGGAACATCAATTGTTGATGATTTTTCAAGGGAAATCGGTGGTGATTTTGCAAAATTTGGTCGGACCACCGCCAGGGGCGCTGCCCCTTGGAACCCCTCCAGGAACGTCTGGGATTTCGTAGCAATTTCTAATTGTAGAAACTGTTGTCTCCTTAGCAGTAACCATCCCTCGAGATTGTTTTGGATTTTGAATCCAACATGGAGAGATGAGCTTGTCTACTGCTTTAAGTTGAGTTGCCTTTGCCTTTGTCCAATGCATGTAAATCTGAAGATTTGGAACAGTCCGGATGTTCAGATTTAGCCCTTCATATTATCAAATGTTGATAGTGTCAAGTTGTGCACATAAGGGATGCATGTGGCTTTTGAGAATTGTTTTTCTTTAGATGTGCACTTTGATCAAATGTTGATCGTGGTTAATTGTTAGCCTATAATTTAAATCCCTTCATCAAACATTAAGTGTTCGGATGCCTTCCGATGGATGACACTCTTCCTGCCTCGATCGATGAAGTGTGGGCTTGCCAAAGCAAGGTGCATTAATCTATCTTGGTAAGGGTGCGAGCGGATAATTGTGATATCCCACTGTCGACATCGGGCCCCACTTAACTAGGTGACCTCAAAGGTTGAGCGTCTAGAGGCATAGGGTTGGCATGCACCATATGATGGATGCGAATAAAGAGTTATTCACCAACCATACAAGAATTGCATGAGGATGCAATTGGCAAGCGTTGCCTACCTAAATAACTACATCGTGAGAGGAAAGCCAAAGCTGACTCATTGTGTTGGTGAAATACGGATCTTGTCCACTAAGAGAGTAGCTCGCATGAACTCTCCGAATTGATAATGAGGGCTATTAGTTCGAATAAAATAGTGGGAGTTTTAATTAGAGTCCAGATTAAAATAAATTGTATTTTGAAACTTTGGTACTGATTTTATTCTGCATGAATTCTTGTAGAATTCCATGGCAAGTGGTTCACACTCCACTTTGTCTCTGAGAGCCATCCTTGAGAAGGATAAGCTCAATGGGACTAACTACATGGACTGGTACAGGAGCTTGAGAATTGTTCTCAGGCAAGAGCGAAAGCTCTATGTCTTGGAAGAAGAATCCCTCGAGGTGCCGACCGGGAATTCTTCCTGTGCTGATAAGGATGCTTACAAGAAGTATACCGATGATGCTTTAGACATCGAATGCCTCATGCTTGCCACCATGAACTCTGAGCTCCAAAGGCAACATGAGAACATGGGGTGCAAGGAGATTGACGAGCATCTCAAGAAAATGTTTCAAGGGCAGGCTCGTCAAGAGAGGTTCGACGTCACGAAAGCGTTGTTTCAGTGCAAGATGGGAGTTCGAGACTCAGTAGGGACTCACGTACTCAAGATGATTGGGTATATAGAGAACCTTGAAAGGCTGGGTTTTCCTCTGGGTCAAGAGTTGGCCACAGATCTGATCCTGCAATCGTTGCCGGACAGCTACGAGCAGTTTGTCTTGAACTATAACATGAATGAAATAGACAAGACACTGCCCGAACTCCTAGGCATGTTGTGAACTGTCGAAATCAATATGAAGAAGGCCAAGCCTACCAGCCCCATACTGATGGTGCATAAGGGCAAGGGCAAGGCCAAGGGCTTCAAGAAGACGAAGGTGGGACCTAAGTCACATCTTGAGCCCATATCTTCTGCACTGAAGAAGAAGAAAAGCACGGTGAAGGAAGGGAAATGCCACCACTGTGGCAAGGCTGGTCATTGGAAGAGGAATTGTCCTTCTTATATTGAGGGTCTGCAGAAAATGAAGGGAGGTATGACTTCCGCTTCAGATATTTATGTTATAGAGATAAACCTTTCTGCTCCTTCATCTTGGGTATTGGATACCGGATGTGGTTCTCACATTTGTACAAATGTGCAGGAACTGGAAAGGAGAAGATTGCTGAGTAAAGGGGAGGTGGACCTCCGCATCGGCAATGGAGCAAGAGTTGCTGCTGTAGCCGTAGGAGTTTACCGTCTTTCTTTGCCCAGTGGGCTTGTAATAGAACTAGATAATTGTAATTTTGTTCCGGCCATAACTAGAAACATTATATCTATTTCATGTCTGGACATGATTGGATTTTCTTTTATAATTAAGAACAACTGTTGTTCCATATTTAAGAATGATGTTTGTTATGCTGTAGCCCAACTGTTTAATGGTCTTTATGTTTTGAACTTAGACCATATGATCTATAATGTAGAAAATAATAAAAGACTAAGAACAAATGACTCAAACCCTACGTATCTCTGGCATTGTCGTTTGGGCCATATAAATGAGAAGCGCATATCCAAGCTCCATAAGGATGGACTTTTGGACTCATTTGATTATGAATCATTTGAGCGATGCGAATCTTGTTTGTTAGGCAAAATGACAAAAGCTCCTTTCACTGGTTATACTGAGAGGGCTGAGGATCTCTTGGGTGTTGTACATAGTGATGTATGCGAACCCATGAGTTCCATGGCTAGAGGTGGGTATTTCTACTTCGTTACATTTACTGATGATTTCAGTAGATACGGATATGTATATCTTATGAAGTGCAAATCCGAGACCTTTGAAAAGTTCAAAGAGTTCAAAAATGATGTAGAGAACCAGTTGGGTAAAAGGGTTAAAGCACTCCGATCTGATCGAGGTGGCGAATACCTGAGTCATGAGTTCCGTGATCATCTGAAAGAGTGTGGTATTGTATCACAGCTCACTCCACCTAGAACACCACAGCACAATGGTGTGTCTGAGAGGAGAAATTGTACTCTGTTAGACATGGTACGTTCGATGATGAGTCATGCAGACTTGCCTGTTTCCTTTTGGGGTTTTGCTTTAGAGACTGCTGCAATGACATTGAATCACGCTCCAACAAAAACGGTTCTGAAGACACCATATGAGATATGGACTGGGAAGCGTCCTAGTATGTCGTTCATTAAAATTTGGGGCTGTGAGGCATACGTGCGACGTCAAATGCCTGACAAGCTGGAACCCAAATCAGATAAATGTTATCTGGTGGGATATCCTAAGGAAACGAAAGGGTATTACTTTTACCTGCCGTCTGAGGGCAAAGTGTTTGTCGCAAGGACTGGCGTCTTTTTGGAGAAAGAGTTCTTATCTAGAAAGACTGAAAAGGTAGAGCTTGAAGAAGTTCAAGACCCTCAGGTAGTGAATGAACCGAAATTGGATTCTGAGACAGGACTACAAGATGTTGTAGCTAGAGAACCTGCTCAAGAAGCACAAGTCCTACGTTGATCTGGTAGACCGAGGTTTGAGCCTGAGAGATATGGATTTCTCGTGTCTCAAATAGATAATGTGTTGCTTATGGATCATGATGATGAGCCAGCAACCTACCAAGAGGCTATGAATGGACCGGACTCCGACAAATGGCTTGAGGCTATGAAATCCGAAATGGACTCCATGTATGCAAACCAAGTTTGGAACTTGGTGGAACCACCTGAAGGGGTACGACCCATAGGGTGCAAGTGGGTCTTCAAGAAGAAGACCGACATGGATGGGAATGTACAGACATTCAAAGGGCGACTGGTGGCTAAGGGTTTTAGACAAATTCATGGTATTGACTATGATGAAACCTTTTCCCCTGTTGCCATGGTAAAGTCCATAAGGATATTGCTTGCTATTGCCGCGTATTATGACTACGAGATCTGGCAGATGGATGTCAAAACAGCTTTCCTTAATGGAAACCTCCTTGAGGAAGTGTACATGACACAACCCGAGGGTTTTGTATCCCCAAATGAAGCCACTAAGATATGCAAGCTGAATAGGTCCATATATGGACTGAAACAGGCCTCTCGAAGTTGGAATCTTCGTTTTGATGAGAAAATCAAAGAGTTTGGTTTCATCAAGAATGAAGATGAGCCTTGTGTTTACAAGCGAATCAGTGGGAGCATTGTTGTCTTCCTGATACTGTATGTAGATGACATACTGTTGATTGGGAATGACATTCCTACCCTGAAAGTTGTTAAGGACAACCTAGGGAACTGCTTTTCTATGAAGGACTTGGGTGAAGCGACTTATATACTTGGTATTAAGATCTATAGAGATAGACCGAAGAAGTTGCTGGGTTTGACCCAGAGTACATACATCGATAAGGTGTTGAAGCGGTTCAACATGCTTGAGTCCAAGAAAGGATTTTTGCCCATGTCTCATGGTGTGAATCTCTCTAAGGACCAGTGTCCAAAATCTTGTGAAGATATGGACCGCATGAAGTTGATTCCATATGCTTCGGCAATTGGATCAATCATGTATACAATGTTATGTACTCGACCCGATGTCTTCTTTGCTTTAAGCATGACTAGCAGGTATCAGTCAGACCCCGGTGAGTGTCACTGGATTGCAGTCAAGAATATCCTGAAGTACTTGAGAAGGACTAAGGATGTGTTCTTGGTGTATGGTGGAGAGGAAGAGCTCACTGTAAGTGGTTACACGGATGCTAGCTTCCAAACTGATAGGGACGATTCAAAGTCTCAGTCAGGGTTTGTGTTTTGCCTGAATGGAGGAGCTGTGAGCTGGAAGAGTTCCAAGCAAGAGACAGTTGCTGATTCTATAACGGAAGCCGAGTATATCGCTGCAGCTAATGCAGCGAAGGAGGCTGTATGGATTAGGAAATTCATTGGCGAGCTTGATGTAGTTCCTAGCATTGTTGGTCCCGTAGTTCTCTACTGTGATAACAATGGTGCAATTGCACAATCTAAGGAACCTAGATCCCATCAGCGCTCCAAGCACATACTTCGGCGGTTCCATCTTATTCGTGAGATTGTCGAACGAGGAGATGTGAACATTTGCAGAGTATCGACTGAGGAGAATATTGCAGATCCACTGACAAAGCCTCTCGCGCAGAGAAAGCATGATGGTCATACTAGATCAATGGGTATACGATACCTGAATGATCAAGTCTAGTGGGAGCCTTGTGGGTTGCATGTAAAGATATATTCTGTTGGCTGTTTATTGTTTATTCATATGATGAATTGTGTACCTAGATTTTCTTTTTACAATTAATGGCATATTTCGTTATTATGGTTTTTCTATATGATAGTTAAATGTTAACATAATGAATACCCTTAGAATGTTCGCTTCCATAGGACATCAAGTACGTGACTTGAATGTGAGAGCCTATGATTCATTTGAAGCTTCATTCTTAAAAGTCCCTGGTCGTGGTATCATCATAGGATCTAAGGGTAATGATGATACATGAAGTCTAGCACGTGCATTGACTGATGACCAGTTCTCACAGGTCATGATATTGTGATATCAAGTCATCACGTGGGTACTTGTTAATGTACAAGTCGTACTGGACAGACCCAACCAGAGACTACTTTGTGGATTGTTATCTAATCGTGTCACAAGTAGGTCTCTACTGACAATGGTGTTGTGGTCCTTTGACCTGAAGTCACAGCATTCATCAAGTGAGGAAGAGCATGCTTTGATGCCATCTAAAGTCTTCCTTGAGAAAGGTTGATGATAAGGGTGGTTGTTGGGCACGTTACAAATCATTTGGATGATTGTGTGTGAGCAGATATGGAATTTGTCCTCCTATATGACAGGAGTTGCATCCATGGGCCCCTTGATGGAACTGGACTGAGAAATGCATGGCCATGCTTGGTGGAGTCAATATGTGATATTGGCCTCACCATTCTCTGGATGTCCGTTCTAGATCAGGAAACTTGGATTGAGCTATTATGAGGGTGACACGGTCCATGCCTCTAGTTCTTTCCGGATGTAAGGGACAAAGGGACAAAGACAACGCTGATACATTTGTCATGAAGGCTTATGAGTTATAAACTCTTATTGCTTGGGGAGCAATGATGCATTGCTAGATGCTGCTCATTGTTTGTGAGGTTTTTGGTTTGATACTTTCAAGATCAAGTGGGAGACTGTTGGAGTTACCATGGTGATCTAGAAGTGGTCAAACATGTAATCTCACTGCCAACGCGATATGAGCCTGCAGGGTCGCACATAAGAGCATGTGGAGAAATTAGAAGATTGACTGTGTTGGTAAATGTTACCAATCACCATAGATATGGGGTCTGGCAAAAGTTGCCAAGATGGTTCGTCGAAAATCATCGAGAATGAGTCATCGAGAGTGTCTCGACGACCAAGTCTGATTCGTCGAGAATGTCTCGACGACTGAGTCTAGATCGTCGAGAATGTCTCGACGACTAAGACTAGGACTACGACCAAGTCAGGATCGTCGAGATAGAGTCGTCGAGATTGTCTCGACGACTACGGGAAAGTCGCCGAGTATGACTCGCCGACTAAGGCCTCGATTCTCGACGATTCTGTCAGGTCATTCTCGCCGACTGATTCTCGCCGATCCTATGTGATTCTCGCCGATTGATTCTCACCGAATCTGCTGGATGATTCTCACCGATTCTGGATCCCTAATTATCTGGGTGGTCTGCGGATAGCGGTATTCCTAAGTCTATTTATGCTTTGGGTATAAATAGACTCTTAGGGTTTTGGAAAAAGAAATGAATCGGGTTTTTCTCCTTAGACCGAATCGAAGCCGACGGAATAGTTCCGCCGCTCGTTCGCTCCGTCGAATCCCGAATCCCGCCGGGCGGAAGAGTTCCGCCGCCAGAATCGCTCCGCCGACCTCCTCCTCTCCGGCAACAGTCGCAGGTGCTGCCCTTCCTGGCGCGGACCTAGCAGTCCGTGGAAGTGCGGAGGTGCGGTCGTTCTTCTACCCGATCCTTCGTGTGACGAAGCTCGGGAGTTCTCCCGCTCGTGTGGATTTCTGCAGAGACGTGGACATCATTCCACATAGAGCTCGCCACTTACAGGGACACGAAGCTTGGAGCATCTCCGTTGAGTTGTGACTCAACGCCACTAAGGTAATTTTTACCTAGTTATGTGTTTACTTCTTGATACAACGATCATGGCCAGATCCAGTTCTCTTGGGCTGTTCTCGTACTTTTCTTTTCCGCTGCGTGCACAAAGTGTTGTGCTAACCCTCACGAGAAAACCCAACAAAGAGCAGTAGCAGAGCTAGTTTTGGTGTTTCTGAGCGGCAGTGTTGGCCATGGTTGTTACCTCGTCTCAACGAGGTAGACTGTTGTTTATTTAGTTACTAGTTCAAACTTACTTTACTGTAAGTAGGTTCGTGTCAGTTGTTGGTGCCCACAGTTTTGTTATTTGTTTGATAATTGCTAGCTGCTTATTTCTCTCTATGTGGATGTGGATTACTTTCTCTCTGGGAGGATTTATGCTAGGAATGCATGTTAGGTATTTTTAAGAATAAAATCTATTACTATTACTTCACGCACTCCCTAATTTAAAAACTCTAACTTGTTATATTTAGCGACCGTAGAAGCTATCCTTACTACTATTATAAATTTAGAGTCTTATATATCATGAGTTGTCCTTCGGGGATGTTTATACTCATGTAGGATGTTGGAGTCAATCTAAATAAGTATTTTTCCACAACGTATAACTATATTTTGATTCGTGGACTAAATGAGCCATTAAGCAGAGCGATACGGCTAACTATTGCACTTAACTAATTTTTTCCTTAAAAATAACTTAACAGTTTTTCTTCATGAGTAAGTAGGTGTCTGCCTGAGCGTCCGGAGTTATCCCCTCCTAAAGTGGAATAATGACGCACATTTTCCCTTACTCTGATATGTTTTTATATGCGGTGAAAATGTTGGTTGTGACAGTTGGTATCAGAGGTAGGTTGCTTGATAATTGGTCGGGCAACCTTCCCTTGTTAGTGTTAGTTGTTTAGTGTCATATCTTACACACACCGATGTGTCATCAGTATATCTTGGCTTAAGCATGAACACTACACTCATAAGCATGATTAGAAGTATACATGACATATTATGCAGTATGGGATGCATAATATGTGTTTGTATATGGATCCACCATAAGTGGCAACATGTGAGGGTTATGTACTATGGGATGCATAACCTCACCACATGAATGTCCATTAGCACGTTTTTTCTTTTTTCGTTGCATGCAATGTTATGTAGTGTGGGATGCATAACATTTCATGTGTATGCCGCTCATAACATATGCAATAAGGCCTTTTTTAGGATGCATAACACTACATACATAGCATACATAACATAAGCACAACATGTCAAGCTAAAGATTTACCAGATGACAAATGTACACACATGATTTTAAATAAGAGTAAAGAATCCATGCATTCATATCATAGGCACATGAGTAAATAGGATGATAGGATATCATCCTATGTAGGACATAACATCATTTTAAAATCCCAGAGCAAGTTGCAGCGTAAGCAAGTGTCTTTTTAGTATTGTCTGAACTAGTCGTGTGGCTTCGTAGTAAGCTAAGATTTTGATGAGTTGTCTGTTTGCTTTCTAGAAATGCCGCCAAAGCGTCCTGCAACGAGGTCGAATCCCCAGTCAGACGGTGAGTCATCAGGCACGCAAAGTGATGCGATTATCGAGAGTCTACGTCAGAGCAATTAGACCCTATCGAGACAATTAGTTACGATGCAATTGCAAATTCAGTATTTGTTTTCTGTCACTCCTGCGTAGCAACCTTTAGTACAAGAGCCTCCCTTGGGCCAAGTCATGCCCGATACCCCTTCTCCTCTAGGGCCCCTGATGGCGATACCACCAGAAATAAATTTCATATCACACTTCCAGCGGTTGGGACCTCCCACCTACAATGGGAGTGCCAACTTTATGGTTTTAGATGATTGGATCATCTCCATTAAGGAGATATTTTCGTATTTCGGAATTCTAGAAACCCAGAAGGTAATGATTGAAGCCTATCAGTTAAAAGGCCCGACAAAGAGCTGGTGGATTCGGGAAAGGGAAAGTTTGAAGGAAGGCTGTTCTTGGGAATCTTTTAAGAAGATGCTGCCGAAGAAGTTTCTACCATTGGTTGAGCAGGACCGCCTGATGAATAACTTCCTGCATCTGAAGCAGATACAGCTAACGGTGAGCGAGTATGAGATTGAGTTTTGCAAGTTAAGTAGATTTGCTCCCGATTTGGTAGCTTTGGAGGAGGGAAGAGTGAAACATTTCCTGGGAGGACTAAGAAGCGATGTCCAGCAGTGGGCATGCACTTATGGAGCTGACAGTTATGCAGTGGCAGTGGAAGCCGCACTAAAAGTGGAGGCAATTGAAAATGGTAAGAATCGAGGTGTTGCGGCAAGGAAAGAGAAGAGGAAGGGCGTTGAGGATGGAAGCACTAGAGCATCAGGCCCTTCTTCGAAGAAGAAAAGTGGAGAAATTTGTAGCTTCTGTGGTCGACCTGGCCACCATTACGAAAGGTGTTTCAAGAGGACTGACACCCTGAAGCAACAGCAGGTGCACGCCATCCGGGGTGCACCCAAAGGAGATTTGGTGTGCTCATTCTGTTCTAGGAAGGGGCATGATGTGAGTCATTTCTGGATAAAGGATAAGGCTTGCTTCTAGTGCGGGCAGAATGGGCATCTGAAGTCTTCGTGCCCCAAGGCTCAGTCCCCACTGCAGCCTGCTCCGCTTCGAGCTCTGCCGCCGCCACCAAACCAAGACAGATGGAAAGGAAAGCTGAACGTAGTGACCATCGAGGAAGCTCAAACCGCTACGCAAGTTATTTCAGGTTAGCCCCAGTTTATTTCATCCTTGTACTTATCATTGTTGCCCTATTTATCGTTCGTTTTGTTATGTATGCTACGATTTTAGGGGAGTATAAGGTGTAGAATAGGTGGGCGCGAGTTCTTTTCGATTTAGGTGCCACCCATTCCTTTGTGGCTCGGAGATTTGTTGATAAACATCGCCTGAATGTGGATCAATTAGAAGACTCCTTTAATGTCAAGCTTCCCTCTAGTGATTCAATGATATCTACCAAAGGAGTTCTGAGATGCCCTATTTATCTTGGCAATTTTCAGGCCTTCGCTGATTTGATGATTTTAGATCTGGCTGACTTCGACGTGATTTTGGTCATGGACTGGCTGTCCAAGTATGACGCGGTCATCTAGTGCAAGGCTAAGCGACTGGATTTCAAGATGGACGACGACCAACCAATGAGCGTCTATGGATTTCAGGAAAGAGTTTCCCCTGTCATTTTTGCTTTACGTTCTTGTCGTGCTATAGAGTCTGGTTGCGAGGCATTTTTAGTTTCTATTTATGCTCTGAAAATAGCTTTTGTTACACCACGTCTTGAGGATGTCTCCGTGGTGCGAGAGTTTCCAGATGTCTTTTTTGATAGTCTTCCAGGACTTCCTCCTGAAAGGGAGATAGAGTTTGTTATAGACCTCAAGCCAGGTACTCATCCTATTGCTAAGGCACCATACCGTATGGCTCCGCGTTAGTTGGATGAGTTGGGTACTCAACTCAATGAGTTGCTGAGGTGTGGTTTTATTAGACTAAGTTCTTCTCCGTAGGGTGCTCTTGTTTTGTACGTAAAGAAGAAGGATGGATCGATGAGGCTTTGCATCGATTATAGGGAATTGAATAAGGTGACCATTAAGAATAGATATCCCCTGCCAAGGATTGATGATCTGTTCGATCAGTTGCATGGTTACTTAGTATTTTCAAAGATCGATCTTCGCTCAGGCTACCACCAGTTGAGGATTCGTGTCGCAGATATTCCTTGAACTCCTTCCCGTTCGAGGCATGGACATTATGAGTTTTTGTTGATATCTTTTGTTTTAACCAATGCACCCTCTGCTTTCATGGTTTTGATGAATAGGGTGTTTAAGGATTTCTTGGACCAATTTGTTATTGTTTTCATAGATGATGTCTTGGTATATTCCCGCAATGTTGAGGAGCATACTCAGCATTTTCATTTTGTTTTGTCGAGCCTGAGGGAGCATAAGCTATATGCGAAGTTGAGCAAATGTGAGGTCTGGCTACCTCAGGTGTTCTTTCTGGGTCATGTGGTAAGCAAGGATGGTATTTTAGTATACCCGACCAAGATTTTTGTTGTGATGGAATGGGAGAGACCTTGTACACCTAAGGAGATTAGGAGCTTCTTAGGCCTGGCTGGCTATTATAGAAGATTTGTGGAATGATTTTGGGTGTTGTCTTCTCCTCTAACAAGACTTACTTAGAAGAACACTGCTTTCATTTGGAGTGGTAAATGTGAAGAGGTTTTCCAAGATTTGAAGAAGAGACAATGTACTGCCCCAATTTTAACTCTACCTACTGAAGGAGTTGAGTATGTTGTGTATGTCGATGAATCACACATTTGACTTGGATGTGTTTTAATGCAAGATGGTAAGGTGATCGCGTATTGATCGAGGCAACTAAAGACTCACGAGAGAAATTATCCTACTCACGATTTGGAGTTTACTACCGTAATTTATGCACTAAAGCTGTGGCGACACTTATTGTATGGCGCGCTGTGCAAGATCTATACGGATCATAAGAGTTTGAAGTACGTATTCACTTAGAAGGAACAAAATCTCCACCAGCGTCAGTGGTTATAATATGTGGAGGATTATGAGATGGAAATTCTTTAACATCCAGGAAAGGCTTATATAGTAGCCGATGCTTTGAGTAGAAAGACCGCTAAAATTTTTAATCTATCGGTATAGTCCTTAGTAGAAGAATTCTTGTTGATGGATATTAAGGTTGGGAGTCGTACTGTGCTTGCTAGTTTGGAAGCGGAAGAACCTTCTTGGATTTCCCTTACTCGAGCACACCAGATGGATGTGCCTGATTTGTTGCACCTCCGAAATAGAACTGTGAAAGGAGAGCTACAAGATTTCTCCTTGGATGAGTTGGATACCTTGAGGTATCGGGGTAGATTTTGCGTCCCCGCCTTTGGCGATGTTCGAGTTAAGATCTGTGCTGAAGCTCATGGTTCTAGTGTAGCCTATCACCCTGGTTCCACTAAGATGTATAAGGATCAAAAACAAATTGTTTGGTGGTCAGGGATGAAGAGCGATATCACAAAGTTTGTATCGGAATGTTATACATGTCAGCGTGTCAAGGTTGATCATAGAAGGCCTGGTGGTAAATTGACACCACTTGATATTCCAAGTGGAAAATGGGAGAGTATTTCAATGGATTTTGTCACCGGTCTACCAAAATCTCCTCGTGGGCATGACTCTGTTTGGGTGATTGTCGATAGATTGACAAAGTGTCCTCACTTTGTTCCGTTTAAGATTGGGTATTCGATGATGAAGATAGCTGAGCTATATCTTGAAGAGGTCTTCCGGTTACATTGAGTGCATGTTAGCATTGTATCAGATCGGGACTCCAGATTTACGTCTCGCTTTGGGAAGAGCATGCAAGAGGGGTTGGGTTCTGACTTGAGGTATTCCACCGCCTACCATCCGCAGACGAATGGGCAGACAGAAAGAGTAAATCTGAAATGACACAGAAGTGGACTCACCAGCAACTGCATCGCGTCGCTCTAAAATGCGGATGGTGGAAAGAAACTCAAGAGTGAGTTCACGGAATCCCATCTCCATAATGGAGAAAATATGTTGCCATGAACCCACATCGAGTATACAATCCACTTCCACCTTTTGGACAACGATCGCGAGTTCTTCGTCCGAAACAAAGCGAAAATCCAAAAATGGTTTTTGGACAAGGCGATCAAACCTCGTTATCATCTCCGGCTGCCCAAAACAGAGCATCCTTTCTAGCTCTTCAGAATCAACCTGAGCATCCGAAACCTCTTCCGGCTCATCCGGAACCACGTTCCTGGTCGAGGAGGAGGAAGCACCACCCTTGCCGCGCAAAAGGCAAACCACCTTCTTGAAACCCATGGCAAAAATATGATAGGAATGAGAAAGATAAGTGAAGGGAAGGAGGATAAAATGGAGGAGAAGAGGAAGGATGAGATCGCCGGAGAAGATGAAGGGAGTCGAGCCATCAAAAAACCGCACGAAGGTTTAGGGCAAGCGTGCGATAGGTTGATCGGTCAGGCGTTTATATTAAAAGAACGCACGATCGTGCGATTCTATCGCGCACATTCCAAGACCGTACGATTCAGCAAAATGGTTCTATTCACTTCATTTTCTTCGAAAATTCATCTCCTGCACGAACATCAATAAGCACAAGACAAATGGAACAAAAGAACAACCTGTGTAGCTACACAATCAACCCGAATTAAGAGACTACAACCCGAATTCGTATGAGGCGACGGTAATGAAAAAACTGCCAAGCGCATCAATAACCTCACTAACCCGTGGAGATTCCACCCACACAGGCTCAGATAGAGAAGATGGATAAAGTAATAAACGAGATGAAAAATTAAAATAATCAACAATAGGGGGAGTGGTTTCGGTCTCACTCCCCGCAAGATCCAAGCAATGATCATCGTCAGTATCATATGAGTTGTATTTGGGGGAATCCGACAACTCGTGGTCCACAGTGGTAAGAGGAACGACCTCGTCCAATGAAGAGGTGCAGACCTCCGCCTCAGAAAGGGAACATTTCTCATCCCACCGGGGTGCATAAAAGTGCTCCGAAGATCCACCTTCTCCATCGTAGATAGAGGAGTCATCATCCAACTTCGACACAGCCTCGGGAACCGAATCATCAAAAAATACAGCATCATCAGCAAACTCACACAAAAATGGAGTAACAAACTCCGACAAAAATTGTGTAGGGGAAAAACTGCTCTCTAAATCAAGCACTGAATGAGCAGGTTCCATCACAACATCATCCGCAAATGACATCTTGTCGACGACCGGAACAACCTCATAGCCCCATTCAGGAGAATCCACGAGTTCCAGATCCAATTCTCGCAAGCTAACCCCAGAGTGATCATCAACACTCAAGGTAAGCTCGTAAAAAGGAATCGAGGGACCCATGAAAGATCTGTATGCTGCGAGAGATTCCTCGGTAATCACAACTTGAAAATAACGAGCAAGGTGCACCATGTCTGTATATGGGCCAAGCAACAGCCTGGTAGGTCTATCTACAACATTCTTCCGCGAACGGGAGGTTTCTACAGGCACACCCATAGAGGGAGAAGGCTCGCACAAGCGAGGGCAGTCCTTCACCATGTGACTTATACCTTGAAATAACACACATCTAACACAATGCTCGGCATTCTGAGCAGCCATAACATCGATGCATCGGCGCAAAGTGTCAATAAGACGACACTCTGTGGCAGAAGACATCGCGAATAAAAAAAAGTAATTGCAGGAAAAATGCTACACGGCTAGAATAAAAATTAGCATGGATCTGCTATCTAAATCAAAAATTAGAGAAGGGAAAAAAGGAATAAGCAAAAATAAAAATTCTAACACTAAAGCAACTAAGAATTTGCTATGCATAAATGGAAAAAGGCTTGAATCAAATATCTTCCTCTTCAAAAACTCACACGACCGTTCTCCCCGACAACGACGCCAAAAACTTGATGCGAATGTGACGACAAGTGTATCGGTCGCACAAGTAATATAAAATGGGAAAATTTCCCCAAGTATCGATCTCTCAAGGAACACAGTAAGGTGGAGTTAATTTCGAGGAGGACTTGAGATTGAAGTCCTTAAGTCGGCATTAATGATGGGGTTTTTGATTCTGTGATAAAAGAAAATTAAAATACTAACAACTACTCCTATTTAATGCCGCTATGCATTGCTTCGCTAGGCTGGATGGAAGACTAGTCGGGCCGCTATGCACCGAATCGCGAGGCGGATGGGCGAGTAGGAGAGCGTAAGAACCAGAATTTCAGGGTCGTAAGCACCTATTCGCTACGCACGCTTCTAGCAATTGCTAGAACGGCAAGAACGGATGGATGGCGGGCAGATGGATATAAAAGCGCGACTCAAGCTACTAAAGCTGTAAAACAAGGCAAGATTTATATGGACATAAACCTAACAGAGTTTACATTATAGAGCACATAAACATCTAAAATAAAGTCCTAAGTACAAATAAAAAACAACAAAGGAAGTACAAGGCAAGATTTTGACCGAATCCGAAGTCATCCTGAGGGTTCGCGGAAGGAAACGTCGGGTTGTAAATCCGCGTCCAAGATCGGTCCTCAACTGCGTCCGGGGTAGAGAAGGCTGTCAATACCTTCCAATGGACCCGTCTTCTTCGTGTCACGATGCCAAAAGAAGGATGCAAGCTTCCCTTCACTGGTTGGATATGGCACAAAAGCGTCAATAGATCTTATGGGTTGAAGGAGATGGACGAGAGCAAGCCCCAGCAAGATGTAGGCTTCGTGAGTATGGCCAGAGCTTCTCTCCTTGGTGGAAGATGAAGGGAGGAAGTGAAATAGCAGAGTTTCACCCTAAATCAGCGGAGGAGATGGCTGGGAAATGAAAAAAAACTCTATTTAATGGCAGAAATCTGTGCTTAAATAGGAAAACATCAGATAATTGGTCACACACAGTCAGGCGTACGACCGTGCGCGAACCGTGCGATATTCACGTGCATATATTTATCGAGGGAGAAGATGCGTTGACCCGTGCATTTTACTTGCACACGGGCAATTCCGCCCGTGCGTGAAGGAAATCGCACGGGTAACGACAGAATGTTGAAAACAGGGGAAAACAGAGGAACTGTGTGTTTAACTTGCGCACCGGCAATTGCGCCCGTGCGTGAAGGAAAATGCATGATTAACCACAAAAATCTGGAAAGTTAGGGAAGAGGTGCAGGCTGTGTGTTTCATTCTCGCACGGTTTGGCATAAATCGTGCGAGAACAAAACGCACAGGTAACGACAGAAGTCCTTTGGAAAGCTGTGTGAAACACACGGTTGTACTGAAACCGTGCGAGAAGAAATTCGCACGACCGTGCATTTTACACTAAAACTAGAAATGGACTTTGGGCTAACCCAACAACCTGCACGACAATGAAACCTATGGGAGCACCAGATCCCAACACCAAAATGGAATCAAAAACTACCAAAAAGAAACATGGTAAGCACCACGTGCTTACCCCCAACAAAAGAATGCACAATTGCACACCCATGGGCAAGGATAGAGCACTTATCTTGAAAAGCAGAATAACTGAAATATAAGTGATAACATACTAAAAGTGAAGTGCACGAGCGTTAAAACTAGCCCAGATGAGTTTGAAAAACCCTATATAAATAGGACTCATCAACAGTGACAGACACTCTTAGCAGGAGAGGTTGTACATCCGATCCAGAGATCTTACTTATGGATATGGAGCTGGTCCATACCTTGGCGGACATGATAATTATACTAATGTCCAAGGTAGACCCTGAGGTGTATGCAGAGTACCTGGCTTCCACGAGCATTATCTGCGATATACGAGACTATATTAGGGAGGGGCAACGATAGGATGCAGTGCTAAAGCAAGTGATCAGATCTTTGGTGGACGATGCTTCTGGGGACCATGCGATGAAGGATGACATTATTCATCACCGGTACCGAGTTTATATACCATCTAAAAAGGTGATCCGAGAGGATATTCTTAGAGAGGCACATTGCTCCAAGTATTCAGTACACCTAGGGATCTCCAAGATGACAGCAGACCTGCGGAAGGTTATGTTCTGGCATGGCATGAAGAAAGATATCATTTATTTTTCGACTTACTGCGAGGCCTTCTAGCGCATTAAGATAGAGTACAAGAGCCCCAGAGGATTGATGCAGCCATTCCCGGTGCGAAGTGGAAGTTCGAGGATATATCGATGGACTTTGTACGCAACTTACCTCGCTCCCGCTCCGGGAATGACTCTATATGGTTGTCAGGTTATCGGCTGATGAAGGTCATAAGGTTTATCCCATTCTGGAAGGATGCTCCGGTCAGCATCTTGGTCTGATTGTTGGTGGAGTAGTATGTAAGGTTGGTGGAAGAATATTCGCAAAGAGAATAAAACTGAACTAGCAATTAAACTAGGCAAGTATACCTATCGAATTGTAGCTAGGGGACACAAGTGTCATATTAAAATCCGGGAACCATTGAGTAATCTTACTCACACGAAGACTATTATCTTATCGAAGAAACTTTTAGGGTTGTTAACTAAATTAAAAGAAGAGACTACTTGCAAAAATAAAATCACATGCACTTAATCAGAGAGACCACAACTAGCGATTAAAACGAGGGGTTAAATAATGATAAAGAAAAGCACTGGATCGAGAATCACCTCGGCCTAAGTTGATCAAAAATGCGATAATAAACTTTAACTTAATAAGGCAAAGGACCTTGACCGTGGAGGTTCCTATAGCATGAACACGCTTCTCTCGAATACATTCCCACCTGATTTTAGGAAGGTCCGACCGAATTCTCGTCCAAATCGGAGGCCTAAAGCTCGCTTTATGCTGTAAACCCCGCTATTGGATTTCACTCTAATCCAGGAGATTTAACGATTGCCTGTCTCGAGGGGTGCATGTAACTCTCTTTATTCTTGAGTGTTCACTCCAAACTACAAGCCTCTCGGCTAGCTAAGAGTGGAATCAAAGATGGAAAATATATATCGATGATGTATCTCCAAACATAATTATTCAAGAGTAAATCAAGGTCGAAACCTTACAAAGGAGAAGTAAACTAGGGCATCATAACTTTAACAACTCGAACCTCAGATCATCAATATCGAGTACAAGGAGGATTAGTTACTCATGGTGAAGTGGAGGAGGAGAGATGAGTAGGAGTGTATGGAAACAAAATAGAGATAAGAAAAAGTAAACAGGCTTTATAAATTCAAACAGAGAGCTACAACTTGAAATATAAAAATATTACACTTACAGGAAATGAAAAAACTAAGCTAGCAATAAAATCAAACTACAAAAGAAATTTCAATAGCTATTACGGAAGAGTAAAACTGAAACTAAACTAAGAAAAAATTAAATGAGAAAAGGAGAGAGGAAGAATAAAAAGGAAGAACTGAAAAAGGAAGCACTTCCCCTCTCCCAAAATTCTATATTTTTTTCACAAGGGGAGGGACTCTATTTATAGACTTTTCAAATCGCAGGAAATGCCCATGCATCCAGCCATGCATGGGAGTTGACCAAGGTATGAATTCTGGCGAGAAATGATGATTGCCTCGGTACGGGTGACGTGCATTAATGGCAGTATTAGGCTTTTGTGAAAAAACGGGACTTGTCCTCTAGCAGCAGGTAAGCTCGACAAAAGAAAGAGAGAGGGCTCGACAAAATCAGAGGGGAAGGAGGGAGAGCTCGACGAATGGAGAAAATAGAAGGTGGATGGGAGGTCGACGAATTTGAAGATGTTCGTCGAACGCAGAATTGAAGGCTGAGCTCAAAGAAATTGATCTGAAGGTGAAATAAATGAACGTCGAACACAGATAGTGGAAGGGAGGTCGACAAATTTTAAGATGTTTGTCGAACGCAAAAATAAAGGCTGAGCTAGACAAAATTGATCTTAAGGCGTGGACAACGAACGTCGAATGCAAAATGTGGATGAGAGTTCGACGAATTTGAAGACGTTTGTCGAACGCAGAACTGAAGGCTGAGCTCGACAAACTAGTGACGAAGGAACCGTTCGTCGAACGCAAAATTAAGGCGGAAGGTCGACAAAATTGGTGAGCTCGACGAACTGGCTTAGCTCGACGAAATGGCTAAGCTCGATGAATGTCAAATGCAGAAAGAAGGCGGATCTTGACAAAATAGCTGAGCTCGACGAACGGGGGCTGAAGGAACCGTTTGTCGAATGCAGAATGAAGGCGGAAGGTCGATGAAATTGCTGAGCTCGACGAACTTGCTGAGCTCGATGAAATTGCTGAACTCGACGAAATTTCTGAAAGCCTGCAAACATGTAAAGGAAAGAAAACAAACATTAGTGTTATTAATATATACAATAGAGGTCAAAATAAAGCTTTAAAAGATATGATTTTTATAATAAAAACTTGTAATTACCCTAGTAGATTAAACTTCATAACGTATTATAAAAATCCCACAAGCTTAAGCTTTGCTTGTCCTCAAGCAAAAATATAAAAACTAGCTAACATAAAAGTGAGTAATCAGGAACTTTCTAATTATGCTAGCACAAGTACTATGCAAAATTCTAATTAGGGAGAAGATGAAACATAAATCTAAAGCAATTACTTAAACATGGCTTCAACTTTTATAAAATTTACCAAAAAAAGACAATTCATCCAAGATTTTAACAGAATTCTTTAAATAAGTTAAAGGAAGGCAACAAATGAAATAGAGCATTGAGTTGTTACTAGATTCTAAGAGGCATTTTAAACCCAAATCAATCAAAGAACAAAAATCTAAATTCAATTCAAAGACTTAACTAATCTACTTTGAAAGTGAGGGATAAGATCAATCCTAACTCTAGAGGGGGGGGGGGGGGGGTGAATAGAGTGATTTAAAATAGTTTTGCAAATTAAAACTTGTATGGAGAGAAGGCTTAGATTTACTTAGTGTATGGTGCTATAACAATTAATCAAAGTAAGAAGAGAATCACAGCACAAAGCAAAACACAAAGAAACAAGCAACCAGAATACACAAGGAGCTATAGTGGTTCCCCAAAATCTTGGGTAGTCCACTCTTCTATCACCCTTGATAGGAATCCACTTCAAGATGAGTTGATCAGGTGTCTTGAGCACAAGAGAGTTTTTGACCAGGTTCTCACAAACCAAAGGGCTGATTTTTGACCAGGTTTCAGCAAAACCAAAGGTAACTTTTGAAGGGAGTTAAAACCCTGTACAGAAAGAAAAAGAAAAAGCTGATGTTGTCTTCTCTATCAATAAGTAGAGAGAAGCAAAGTGGATCTGTTGATGTTGTCAAAGCTCCCCCTGAGATCAAGAAGTAGTTCAGGAAGGAGAGCTTTGCACAAGGGTGACAGGTCTTCAATGATCTGATCTGCTCCAGCAAAAGATGATCCAAACAAGTTGGATGGTTGTGTCTGAAGCAATCAGAATTCCTGTGTGTAAGCTTGAATGAATATCACAGAGAGCAAGAAGAAGAAGTGTTGTTGTTCTCTGTTGACTGATAGAATAATATCTCTGTGTTCTTCTTCTGAGTCTTTGATAGCCGTTGGCAGCAAGCATTAAATGCTTTCCTCAAATGTCCATGTCTCAAAGGAAGTGCCAGGCAAACATTCCTTAGAAAATTCCTTGAGCCATGCACTAGATTTGCTGTAACGGTCAATAAATCTTCAGCATTAATTGTTCTGACAGAAGGAATTTGAATTCTTATTCAAAACTGACGGGAGCCTGGAAAACGTCGAGCTCACAATAAAACGTCGATCTGAGCACGACACACGTCGGCCAGAGAGTGGTTTCAGAAAGCAGAACTGGGCTTGACGGAACGTCGAGCTGAGGTCGACTCCACGTCGAGCTGAGGTCGACTCCACGTCGAGCTGAGGTCGACTCAGCGTCGAGCTGAGGTCGACTCTGCGTCGAGCTGAAGTCGACTCTGCGTTGAGCTGAAGTTGACTCTGCGTCGAGCTGAAGTTGACTCTGCGTCGAGCTGAAGTCGACTCTAACTAACCTATGTGACCTTTATAACAACAAGGAGGTCACAACACAAAATCCCTATAGAAATATAGTCATCCTAACCCAAATAGTAATAGGGTGTTCCAACAATCTCCCCCTATTTGGATTAGGATTACTATTTACATGAATTTAGGGATTCAAAAAAGAAGTAAAGCAAGACAAAGCTGAATAAAATACAACCAGACATGTGACAGAATAAAGCAGCATATATATAACACTATATAGCAGTAATAATGTTTAATGTCCTGTATCCAGCAGAGAAAAAGAAATAAAACACCTTACATTACTTTTCCTTTGGAGCTTTGTCTTGATCACTTCCCTTGAAGATAATTTCCCTGTTAGGATTTGTAGCATCCTTCTTGGATCTGTAATCTTCAGTTGCACCTAAGGATTTCTGACCTTTTCCACTAGCTGGTACAGCTGCAGGATGAAGCTGCATATACTTATCAGAATCAAAGAATTTCTTTGAGTTGTATTTCTCCAATTCTTCTCTCCTTTGATCTGACATGGTGATGATGTGAGAGGTGTCCAGACCTCTTACTCTAGCTCTGTCAATCTCATTCAGAGCAGCCATCTCAGTCATCCTGGCCTTCCAGTAAGCTGGAGTTTTAGTAGGATCTTCAAAAGGAATAGCTGGTTCATATCTGTTGGCAGAGTGTTCTTGATGAGTTCTTGGAGTGAAGTCAACTCTGGGTCTGTAAGGATAGGGACCAGAGGTTGGATCAATGGGTCCTCCCCTTTGGTAAGGTTGAGATCCTGATCTTCCTCTGGACTGCCTGCCTCTATTGTATCCTCTTTGCTGGTTTCCCCTTTGTTGATTTCCCCTTTGCTGGTTATACCCTTGGGATCTTCTTGACTGATAGGTCTTGCCATGCAGAGATGATTGGGCAGGATTGGAAGAGAGGCTTGCACTTGCACCTGCATCTGGAGGAGGTGGAGGTGGAGGCTGATGGACAGGCTTGGAGGGGCCTTCATTGAACTTTATTTTCTTCTTCATTGCCTTTCTTTGGCTTAGAGAATATTGCATCCAGGGCTCAGTGATTTCACAGTTGTACTTGATGTGGTAAGGGATGTCATGATCTGTGGCTCTAGCCAATGGAACTCTTTTCATTGCTTTGGATCTTGCTTTCCTCTTCCTTGCAATGGTTGCAGAGGAGTCATCAGAATCAGTTGCAAATTCATCCTCTGAGCTTTGAGATTCATCATAAGGATCTATGTAAGTTCTCTTTGAGATAGGAAAATTGATGGGGGCTGGAGCAGCTGAAGAAGTAACTGGAGGAAGGTCTACTGATAGTGTAGAAGAGGAGTCTAACACTGCAGGAAAGGAAATAGCCTCAGGAGCCATAGAGGCTGAGGTGGCTAGTTCCTGAAGAACTTGGGAGACAATGGTCTCAACTTCATCTGGTGTCTCAATCAATTCACCTGAAGTTTTTGAGGGAACAGTCTTAGCAGCTACTACTGCTTCAACAACAACATCATCACAAGCAGGAGCCACAGCTACCACTACTTCATCAAGGATCATGGCATCAACAGCCAAGGAGGATGGAATGATCTTCTGAAAAGGGACAATGGCCCTAGACAGGTCTTCTTGAGGAGGCAGGAGGCTATAGTTTCTGAAGTGAAGATGTGCTGGAAGGTAGAAGCTCTGGACAGAAGATGCCAAGGAATGAAAGTCTAAGGCACTGCTGATCATCTGAACTGAACCTTGAGGAGGAGCCTCAAAGGTCATCTGAACTTCTACTGCTGAAACTGTCTCTGAACAAACCTGTACTACCTGTACTGCTGAAGGCTGCAGCTCTTCTTCTACTGACATCTCCCCCTGCCTAGAATCAGTGGCAGCTGACTCTAGGCCCCTAGAAGAAGGGCATGCCAGATAGGATGAGAGGGATGAGACTGATGCAGAGAGAGAGCTCATGGAAAGGACTAGAGGAGCCAGCTTGGCATCCAATAGAGAGGAGAGCCTAGGGGCCAAAATATCAAAAAGCTTATTGGCCAAAGGCAAAAGATCTACTTGCTCAAGTGGGACTTGAGTAGAGGTAGAGGGAGCAGCAGAGAAGGTGAAGGTAGAAGATGTTGTTGGTGGTGCAGACATGGGAGGGATAGCTGGTTCATGGATGGAGGATAGGATAAGTTCTGAAAATGTTGGTAAAGGGTGGAAGTCATGAGGAGAGGAGGGAGAGGCATCTATGAAGGATTCATCATGAATGTCAAGGGAAAGGATGTCCTCATGAGATGAAGAGTCCAAGCTCATGGGAGGAAAATAGTGGAGGGGATGGAAAGTGATGAGTGGTGGAATGGAGGATGCAATAGTAGAAATGGATGAAGGGATGGGTTGAGTGGATGAGATGATTGTTGTTGTTGGAATGAAAGAGGATGGGAGGATGATGGAGGAAGATGGCAAAACCCCTGCTTCTGGTCCAGTAGACTGAGGAAGAGTGACCTCTACAGTCCTGGTGTCTGCAGTAGTCCTCATTGCTGCAGCTGCCCTGGAGTTCACAATCTTCCTGTCCCACTTGCCAATCAGTGCACAAGTGAGCCTCTTAGAAGCATTGATGTGCTTCTTTGAGGACACAAGCAACTGAGGGCAACAGTGGTTCAGAATCAAACCAAGAACCCTTCCAAAGTGGACAAAGTTCTTATCCATTTTCTTCTTAATCATATCAAAAACAATCAAACCCCAATTGGGATGCTTCTTATCCAAAATTGCAGCCATAATGCAAAATTGATGCCTAGTAATGGCATCATGTGCAGTCCTCTTTGCACAAATTACCTTGCCTGTGATATCTGCTAATAGCCTAAACTCAATAGCTAGGTTAACTTTTAAAAGTTTAGAGGGGTTACCAGAATTATGCCCCATTCTGTCTAGCATCACAGCTAACTCTTCCACAGAGAGTTCTATCTCATCATCTCCAACAGCAAAACCGAAAACCTCTGAAATGATTTGAGGAGAAATGGCTACCTCATTCCCTGAAATTGTTCCAGTCATCGTACTGTTATCTGAATTCACTGCAGTAAAAATCCACTCTTTGATTTTAGATTCTGGAAGAGGAATCCTGGTTGTCATGAAGTTAACCAGGTGCTGCTCTTTGAATAGCTCCAGAATATCCAGAAAATTCTGCGATGATCCATCAAAGGAGTCGATGTCGATGTCAAAACCTGAATTAAACTTCATTGCAGCCAATGCACCTGCAGCAATTGCCATTATCCTGCAAATAGATACCTTCCAAGATCAAGAGTAAAGGATTTGGAGGGAGAAAGCTTGAGCAGAAAATATGAGAGCGCAACTGCGAATGACGGAGAAGAATGATTTTATACTAGGGTTCGACATAGAAATGGAAAGAACGTCGAGCTCAGGTCGACACTCTAAGGCTCTAGGGGAACTGAAACGGCACAACAGCGTGCAGCTTAGGTCGACGTTCGACGCTTGGGCTAATGCTATACGTCGAGCTCAGGTCGACGTTGAACGAAGGCGTCGACCGAAGGGAGAAAAACTCAAGAAGCCAGGGAGCTGTGAACTTAGTTCAACGCTAGAAGTTGAGGTCGACGTTCGATGCTTTTGAGGGCGACGGACCGTCGATCATAGTTCGACGCAGCGTCGAGCTTAGTTTAGAGCTCAAAGAAACCACTCAGACAGAGGAATTTTAAAATGAAATTTTTCCTATTCCTATTAATTATGGGTTTCAAAATCTTGGAGTTTTAATTTATATTGTCTCCATCTAGCATTCCCAACTGATTGAGGAAGAAGAAGTGCTTCTTTTCATCCAAGGGCTTGGTGAAAATATCTCCTCTTTGTAGTTCAGTGGAAATGTATTCTAGTGCAATTTTCTTCTTTTCTACATTATCCCTTAAGAAGTGATGTCTGATCTCTATGTGCTTAGTCCTACTATGGAGAACTGGATTTTGTGCAATGCAAATTGCACTAGTATTATCACAAAAAAATTTTAGACATCTCTAAGTTGTAGCCATAGTCTAGGAGCTGGTTTTGAATCCACAAAATCTCTGAGCAACAACTGCCTGCAGCCATGTATTCAGCTTCAGCAGTTGATGTGGACACAGAAGTTTGTTTCTTACAAAACCAGGAGACAAGTCTATCACCAAGGAATTGACAAGTTCCACTGGTGCTTTTCCTGTTTACTCTACATCCAGCATAATCAGAATCTGAAAATCCAATTAGATCAAATCCTGAGTCATGTGGATACCAGAGACCTAGATTAGGACAACTTTTTACATACCTAAGAATCCTCTTAACTAATGTGAGGTGGGACTCTCTAGGGCTTACTTGGAATCTAGCACAAATGCATGTAGCAAACATTATGTCTGGTCTACTAGCTGTTAGATAAAGTAATGAGCCAATGATTGCTCTATAGTTTGTCTGATCAACTGGTTTTCCAGATTCATCAGCATTTAAAACAGCATTTGTAGGTATAGGTGTTTTCATAGAAGATGCTTCAGACATTCCAAATTTCTTAACCAGTTCTCTTGCATACTTGGTTTGAGAAATAAAAATGCCATCCACATGTTGTTTAACTTGCAATCCTAGAAAGAAAGCAAGCTCACCCATGCTACTCATTTCAAACTTTGAATGCATAAGTTGTGAGAACTTTTTGCATAAGTTTGAATCAGTAGACCCAAATATGATATCATCTACATAAATTTGTACTAGTAGGATATGGGACCTATGGGTTCTAATAAAGAGAGTTTGGTCTACTCTACCCCTTTTAAAATCATTTTCCAATAAAAAATAAGCTAAGGTCTCATACCATGCTCTAGGAGCTTGCTTGAGACCATATAAAGCTTTATGCAGTTTAAAAACATGATCAGGAGAGGTTGGAGAGATAAAACCTGGAGGTTGCTTTACATAAACCTCTTCCTTGATGTCTCCATTGAGAAATGCACTCTTGACATCCATCTGATATACCTTGAATCTCTTGTAAGCTGCATATGCAAGAAAGATTCTTATGGCCTCCAACCTTGCAACTGGTGCAAAGGTTTGGTCATAATCAATCCCTTCTTCATGGCAATATCCTTGTGCAACAAGTCTTGCCTTGTTTCTCACAATTATTCCTTGATCATCCAACTTGTTCCTGAATACCCATTTGGTTCCAACAATTTGCTGGTTCCTTGGTCTTGGTACTAATTCCCAAACTTTATTCCTTTCAAATTGATTCAACTCCTCTTGCATTGCAATGATCCAGTTTGGATCTTGCTCTGCATCTTGTATTGTTTGAGGCTCAATTTGAGAAAGAAAGCAAGTGTGCATAATATTGTGATTAACTTGACTCCTTGTTTGCACACCTACTGAGATATCTCCAATTACTTGTGAAATTGGGTGATCTCTTGTTGTTACTAAATCAACAAGGGGTGTTGATGGTGCACCAACCTGTGTTGTTGTTTCCTCTTGTGGAACAACAACTGGTTCTTCAATTTGTTGACCATTTGAGCTTTCCAAGACCTGAGATTCCTCTTCATTGTCACTAAGTTCAGCGTCTTGTTGAATTGTTGAAGTTAATGAATCTTTGTCTGTGATGGTAAGCTGCTTCAGATTTTCTGAAATTGAATGTTCCTGCAAATTGCTTATGGTAGAAGTCTCCTTCTCCTTATAAGACATATTAGTTTCATCAAATGTAACATGCATGGATTCTTCAATTTTATTAGAGCACTTGTTAAAAACCCTATAAGCCTTGCTAATCATGGAGTATCCCAGAAACACTCCTTCATCAGCTTTGGCTTCAAATTTAGCTAGGTATTTCTTGTCATTATTGTGAATGAAGCAAATGCAACCAAAAATTTTGAAATAATTTACTTTAGGTTTCTTCCCTTTGAGTAACTCATAGGGAGTCTTACCCTTCAGTTTATGTATCAGGCTTCTATTCAAAACATAGTTGGAGGTGTTCACAGCCTCTGCCCAAAAGGTTAGAGGAAGGTGAGCATCTGTCAACAATGTTGTGGCAGATTCAATAAGGGTTCTATTTTTCCTTTCAACTACCCCATTTTGTTGAGGAGTTCTCGGAGCTGAGAAAGTGTGCCTGATACCTTCCTTCTGACAGAACTCTAGCATAAGAAGAGAATCAAACTCTGTCCCATGATCACTTCTGATCAGGGCAATGTGAGTATTGAACTCAATCTGTATGCCTTTGAGAAAATCTGTCAAAATCTTGAAGTTATCAGACTTCTTTCTCAGAAAGAACACCCAAGTGAATCTTGAGAAGTCATCTACAACTACTAAAGCATAAGATTTCCCTCCTAGGCTTTGTACATTAATTGGTCCAAAAAGGTCCATGTGCAATATGTACAAAATTCTAGGTGAATCACTCTTATTAAGTGACTTGAAACTATTTTTAGTTTGCTTGCCTAATTGACAAGCCTTGCAAAGTCCTTCCTTCTTGTAGGGACCAGAAGGTAGTCCTTTAACAAGGTTGTCTTTGGATAACTTAGCAATGGTTCTAAGGTTCACATGTCCTAATCTTTTATGCCATAGTTCATTAGGTTTGCTAAGGGAGTTAAATAAACAAATATCTACTTTAGATGAATTGAAATCAACTAGATATATGTTATCTTGTCTATTACCAATTAAAACAATGTTGTTATTTAATGCAATATTACATGCTGAGTTGGTAAACCAAACCTGATAACCAGCATCACATAGCTGGCTGATGCTGATTAAGTTGTGCTTTAGTCCTTCCACATAGGCCACTTTCTTGAATGTAATTGACCCTATCTTGACTTGGCCATAGCCTTTTATTTGTCCAAAGTTTGAATCTCCAAAGATTACTTTGGGTCCATGTTTGGCTTTGAAGGACACAAGGTTCTCCTTGTTGCCAGTCATGTGCTTTGAGCACCCACTGTCCAAGTACCACTGCTGGTTCTCAATTGGATAGGTCTTTACCTGCACATACAACAAATCAATTGTTTTTGACCCAGTTTACCTTGGGCCTTTCTTGATATCCTTTAAACTCTGAAATAAAAGACATCTCAGGTTGACTCTTATAGCCTACAGGATGATATCTCCTAGGAGGTATTATCCATTAAGTATAAGGGTTAAAGTGATGAGATGTGGAGATGGAATTAAATCTTGAATTAACCCCTGAGAACTGACTTTTGCTCTGAACTTGGCTCGACGCACGTCGAGCTTCGGTCGACGGACTCTGGTGAGTGCGTCGAGCTCCATTTGACGGCGAAGTCTTGCTTTGTTCAGAAGGTAGAAGGCGTCGACCTGAGTTCGACGTTTTCTTGCGATTACGTCGAGCTCTGTTCGACCTCCGTCGAGCTTCGTTCGACGCTTTTTGTCCAGTTTCCTGGGTTAAGTCAGCATTCTTCCTAGCCACTATCAAGACTCCTTTACCTTTGTCACTGGTAAATTTGATTGGAGTTGTCAGCACTATGGGTTGGCTGGATGAAGCACCCAAGCCCAGTGTACCATTCAATCTTGAGTTCACTGTACTTGTGATGTCCATTAATTTGATACTTCTCCCATTAATGGTTTCTTCAAATTGTTTGGCCTTAGATAGTTCACCTTTCAGTGAAGCTATCTCCTCCCCACACTGCTTCAACTCTTCTAAGAGTCTAAGATTATCTGAGTTAATGGATTTGCATTAAATCAATTGTTCTCTAAGAGTTATAATTAACTTTTGAGATTCAATCAAGTCAATGCACATAGATTTGAACTCAGATTTAAATTCATCAGAATTAAAATCAAATGAATCTATTACCTGATCCTCAGCAAGTTCCTGATCAGATAGGTAGTCAGCATCAAGCTCTGAATCAGTATTCTTTTGAGATGCATTGATGGCCATCATGCAGAATCCTTTTTCTTCTGCATCATCCTCATCATCACTAGAGCTGGATGATGAATCAGACACATCAGATTCACTCCAGGATTCAGCCACAAATCCTTTTCTGGTGTGCTTGCTGTTGCTGGAGGAAGGCTTGTCATGGTACTTCCTTGACTCCTTATCCTTCCTTTTATCTTTTCTTTCCTTCTTGTCCCTTCTGTCCTTATCTTGATTTTCTGGACAGTTGGGGACAATGTGTCCTGGTTTCCTGTAGCCAAAATAGATAATATCTTTGTTAGTAGATCTGTCATACCTTGGCTTGTCTTTGTCTTTGGATGACCATCTTCTGAAGTTCTTTTTATTCAGCTTATTGAACCTTTTGACAAGTAGGCTCATAAGCTCTTCATTTCCCAACACCTTTTCTTTAGGTTGTTCTTCCTATGCCTTGAAGGCAATGGTTTTCTCAACCTTTTCAGTTGGTGTGGATATCTTCTGCTCTTCTTCTCTCTTCTTAATGAATTGCTCATAACTCTTGAGCTTTCCTAGAAGAGCTTCTGTGGATAACTCACAGACATTCCTTCCATCTTTAATTGACCAAATTCTTGAGTCCCAAGAGCTAGGGAAACAAGTCAGTATCTTGTCATTTATCTCAATGAGAGATATGTCCTTATCTAGTGATCTAAGCTCACTAATGATTAGACTCAGTCTGTTGTACATATCAGCAACTGACTCAGACTCTGCCTTTTTGAAGTTCTCATACTGGGTGATGAGGTAGGATCTCCTATCCTTTCTTTCATCTGCAGAACCTGATACAATTTCTGAAAGTTTTTCCCAGATCTCTTTGGCAGTATTGCATTCAGCTACATTCTGGAAAATGTCATCTGACATGGTTTGAGCCAAGATGTTCATGGCTTTAGCATCTGCTGCCTTCCACTTTCTTATGTCAGCATCAGTTCCTGAAGGAGGAGGAACAGTTGATGTACTTGTTCCTGTGGGAGGCCTTGGACAATCTGTCAACACAGAATTAAAGATGTCCTCATCAAATGAATTCATGTAAAGTCTAATGCTTGCCTTCCATAGTGCAAACTTAGAGAGATTGCACATAGGAGGTCTGGTGCTAGCAAAGTCCTTGTTTTGTGCCATGAGTTTTAAGGATAAGTAAAACTAAAAGAAATAACCCTTTTGAGAGAAATGATCTTATCAGAGATCTTTTGATCCAGGTGTTAGCCTGTATGAATGATCAACCTCCCTCTAATACCAATTGAAAGTGAGGGATAAGATCAATCCTAACTCTAGAGGGGGGGGGGGGGGGGTGAATAGAGTGATTTAAAATAGTTTTGCAAATTAAAACTTGTATGGAGAGAAGGCTTAAATTTACTTAGTGTATGGTGCTATAGCAATTAATCAAAGTAAGAAGAGAATCACAGCACAAAGCAAAACACAAAGAAACAAGCAACCAGAATACACAAGGAGCTATAGTGGTTCCCCAAAATCTTGGGTAGTCCACTCTTCTATCACCCTTGATAGGAATCCACTTCAAGATGAGTTGATCAGGTGTCTTGAGCACCAGAGAGTTTTTGACTAGGTTCTCACAAACCAAAGGGCTGATTTTTGACCAGGTTTCAGCAAAACCAAAGGTAACTTTTGAAGGGAGTTAAAACCCTGTACAGAAAGAAAAAGAAAAAGATGATGTTGTCTTTTCTATCAATAAGTAGAGAGAAGCAAAGTGGATCTGTTGATGTTGTCAAAGCTCCCCCTGAGATCAAGAAGTAGTTCAGGAAGGAGAGCTTTGCACAAGGGTGACAGGTCTTCAATGATCTGATCTGCTCCAGCAAAAGATAATCCAAACAAGTTGGATGGTTGTGTCTGAAGCAATCAGAATTCCTGTGTGTAAGCTTGAATGAATATCACAGAGAGCAAGAAGAAGAAGTGCTGTTGTTCTCTGTTGACTGATAGAATAATATCTCTGTGTTCTTCTTCTGAGTCTTTGATAGCCGTTGGCAGCAAGCATTAAATGCTTTCCTCAAATGTCCATGTCTCAAAGGAAGTGCCAGGCAAACATTCCTTAGAAAATTCCTTGAGCCATGCACCAGATTTGCTGTAACGGCCAATAAATCTTCAGCATTAATTGTTCTGACAGAAGGAATTTGAATTCCTATTCAAAACTGACGGGAGCCTGGAAAATGTCGAGCTCACAATAAAACGTCGATCTGAGCACGACACACGTCGGCCAGAGAGTGGTTTCAGAAAGCAGAACTGGGCTTGACGGAACGTCGAGCTGAGGTCGACTCCACGTCGAGCTGAGGTCGACTCAGCGTCGAGCTGAGGTCGACTCTGCGTCGAGCTGAAGTCGACTCTGCGTCGAGCTGAAGTTGACTCTGCGTCGAGCTGAAGTTGACTCTGCGTCGAGCTGAAGTCGACTCTAACTAACCTATGTGACCTTTATAACAACAAGGAGGTCACAACACAAAATCCCTATAGAAATATAGTCATCCTGACCCAAATAGTAATAGGGTGTTCCAACATACTTTTCTTCTTCACTTAGCTAAAAGAAAACCTAGGAGCATGAATCAACATGACTTATTAGGACCGAAATGTTTGGTTTAGGCAAATAATTAGGAATTGAATTCAAAGATAAACATGAAGGCTTAAAATCACACTAAACCAAAATAACGAGTTTCAAAATTTTCAAAGATAACATATATATATTTTTTATTTTTTTAAAAAAAAGGCCATAAATAATTTGTCTTTTCTTTTTGAAATTGGCCACAAAATTAAACATTTCTTTTTAACATACTTTTTCTTAAATTTCTCCAAAAATCACAAAACAACCCTATCACAACATGAAATTTTATGAAAATAAAATAGTTAGTGTGATAAGATAGGTTGGAAAATTTAGCTTTGGTAATAAATGAAATGATAAATCGAGCTATCGAATGGAATAGGAAAAAGGTACAGAAGTGGCTAATTTGGGGAATAATTTTTAGGTAGGCGAGAAGGCTCAAACAAAAACAAAGATGACTTACATCATTTTCATGCTCCTAAAATTTGCCTAAAGAATTAGTTTTGAAAAATTTCAAAAAGTAGGTCCTAGATATTAAATAGAGACTAATGAACTTATTTTGAAAATAAGAATAATACGAGTCTATAATCATTCACATCTACTACACTACTCAAATTTGATATTACAAAAATAATCAAAAACATAAAGTAAAATAGTGGATGAAAGGTTTTTAGGAAGTAAAGAAAATAAAGAACGAGAAACCATAATAGAAATACGTGTTTTAGAAAAACACTTCACGTTAACATGCTACTGTGAATTAGAAATACAACATGACCAATATTTTAATTATGAAACATAATTAAAAAGAACGCTTAGAAAAATTATAATTAGCTAAGTTGTTATAGGAAATTTTGAGAAAAACAAAACAAAAAACAAGGGGGGACTAATGAAATACAAACATTCGTTTAAACTATTAAAGTAAAAAACAAATAAAATTAAAAAATTTTTGATTTTGAAATATTCTCATTTTTTTTATTTTTAAAGATATTATCTTCTTTTTTTGGATTTTTAAAGATATTAACTTTTTTTAGAGATTTTCTTTAAGAAGAAAAAAAGGAGAAAACACTAAATTGTTTTTTTATTTTGATTGTTTTTTTAGAGAAACAAAATAAAGAAAAGTGAAGGAGGAAATCCTCCCCCAAGCTTAAAATGGACATTGTACTCACAGGAGAAAAGAGGGGAATGAGAGAGAAAAATGTAGACATAAATATAAGTACAAAATTGAAAATAGGTACTTCCCCAGATTGGCGAGTCGCGGATGGTTGCGTGATGCCGCTCCCCCATGCTTGCGCTTTGGAACATAATTAAATATCTTATTTGGACTTTGTGATGGATTTAGCAGCATTGGAGCAGGCGATCTCAGAGGCTTCAGCTTGTCGGTGCCATCCGGGGAGAAATGTATAAAATAAAGAAAATAGAAAAATAACTTGGGTTGTCTCCCAAGAGCGCCCTTTATTTAAAACATCGTTTTAGTTTGACGCAACAAAATAATATGGTCCAAAAATAATTTTTCCAAAATAATAATTAAAGTTTTAACAAAAATAAAAGGTTTTAAGATAGTTAAAGTTCATGCAAAATAAAATTAATAATGTTTGGATTGACATCACCACAAAAATAAAGTTTAAGACGCTTCCCATTCACTTTGAACTCACCCTTATCAGGTTGTTAAATTAAAATCATCCCATACAAAAAAACTTCTTTAACAGTAAATAGCCCAGACCATCGTGATTTTAACTTGCCCGGAAATAAGCGTAAACGTGAATTATATAAAAGAACTTGGTCGCCCGACATGAAGGTTTTTGAGTGCATTAGGTGCTTTTCGTTAAAACGCTTCGCCCGCTCTTTATAAAATTTGTTATTTTCATATGCGTAAGAGCGCCACTCGTCGATCTGAGCTCAACTATCGTCGAACTGAGCTCAGAGATATTGGAATTTGACTTGGATAGAGATCGTCAATCTGAGCTCAGAGATCGTCGAACTGTGTTCGACTCCTCGTCAACTTGAGTTCAGAGATCGTCGAACTGAGGTCGACGCTTTGTCAGCCTGAACTTGAGATAGTCGAACTTAGTTCGACGCTTCGTCGATCTGACCTCGACGACAACTTCAATTCTTCTTCTTGGCTTCTTCATCTGAACTAGGAGGTCTTGGGGAAATCTTCAACCCTAAGTCCTAAGCCTTAGACCTAACTAGTTGACCTTTTCTCTATAAAATAAGGTCAAAGCAACAATCCTATTGACATAGTGATCCTGACCCAAATTAGTAATAGGGTGTTCCAACAATCTCCCCTATTTGGGTTAGGATTACTATTTATATGAGTTATAGAAAAAAATAACAAAAGAAATACAGAAACAACATTGCAGAACCATAGATATGATTATATCACAACAAAAAAAGTAGTTCAGCAGAGATATAATATAGTTTTAAGCTCACATCCAGATTTATGTTTGTCATCAGTTCTTTTCCTGAAAATGATTTCTCTGTTTGGATTTTCTGAATCTTTCTTTGATCTGAAATCATTAGCAGCACAAAGAGTCCTTTGGCTTTTGCTTCTAGGAACTACAGCTTCAGGATGTAACTGCATGTATTCCTCAGTATTGAAGAATCTCTTTGAGTTGTATCTTTCAAGTTCCTGTCTTCTTTGATATGATAGAGTAGATATATTGGATGTGTCTTGGCCCTTCTCTCTTGCTTTCTTAATTTGATCTAGAGCAGCCATTTCTTTAAGTTTGGCTGTCCAGGAAGCTGGATTGTTCTCTGGAACTTCAAAAGGTATTGGTGGCTAATACCTATTTATGGTGTCAGTAGGACGAGCTTTTGAGTGAAAACTTTCTTTGATCTTGTAAGGAAAGGGACAAGAAGTTGAGTCAATTGGGCCTTGTCCTTTCCTTTGATAAGATTGCTGTCTGGGCTGACCTCTTGAATATACTTGACAGTCTGTTTGATTTCCTCTATACTGTCTTCCTCTAGGAAGATTTCCTCTTTGTTGATAACCTTTGGATTGAGATCTTCCTTGATAGGTTTGCTGGGGTTGAGAAATGTTGGAAGCTTGAGGAGCTGAGACTCAACCAGATCCTGTGCTTGGAGAAGGAGGAAGAGGAGGAGGACTGAGGTGAGAAGTTCCTTTATCATACTTTCTTCTCTTCTTCATTGCTTTCAACTAGTTCTTAGAATATTGCATCCAATGCTCATTAATAGGACAATTGTGCAGAATGTAATATGGTATGTCATGATAAGTTGTAGCTTTGGTCAATTGAACCCTTTTCATAGCCTTGCTTCTATCTTTCCTCTTCTTTGCAATAGTTGCAGAGGAATCATCTGAGTCAGTCTTGAATTCATCATCCTCATCAGAACTCTGAGGCTCCTCAAACAAAGCATCTATTTCCTTGTCAGCTACTTTGGTTGTGGAAACAGGAGCAGAAGCAGAAAGAACAGTAGAAGAAATAACAATAGCAGTACTTTAAACAACAGTTGAAATAGTAGGAACAACAGTAACAACTGGAGCACCAACTTAAGCAGTAGCCTCAGTAACTGAACAAACTGTCTCTTCAACAGCCCATGAAGAATCAACATCAGCAACAGCTGCAGACTCAAGAACCACAGAATTACTCTCCACAGATTGAACAGAATTTATATACATCTTTATCAGGTTTGGATAATAGTAGGAGAGGGGAACAATAGCCCTGGTTAAATCTTCAGCAGTGAGATGTGCTGGAGGACAACAACTATAAATTGAATCAAATAATGATAATAATGAATGTATATCTACTACAGGACTGATGGTTGTAGCTGGAACTGAAGCTAGAACTGAAACTTGCTCTGAAGTTGGACTTTCTTATATCTGCATTGCTGAAGCAAAATTCTCTGAAGGCAATACTTCTTCATAAGGTATCTCCCCTTGCATAGTTTCAGTTATAACTTAATTTAGGCCCAAAGAAGAAGGGGTGGCCTGAAAGGAGAAGGAAGAGGAGAGTCTAACAGATAAATCAATCAGATTCTTGACTAAGGGAGCCAAGGCTGAATCCAGTAAGAGTGTTAGCTTGGGGGCCAACAACTCATACAGTCTATCTGCCAGAGGAAGAAGATCTACTTGCTCAAGGTTAACTTGAGTAGAGGTAGAGGGGTGTGCTACAGAAAATGGATGGAATGAATGCTGGGTGAAGTGGTATTGATGGCTGAGAGATGGGGATGGATGAAATAGATGAAGCTGGGATGGTGACTGTAGGTAGGAATGAGGAGATGGTAGGGGAAAAAGATGGTTGAGAGATGATGTCATGAAGTATTTGTTTGAATGATTGTGAGGTGGATGGGATGTCTGGAGGTGAAGAGGGGGAATCATCCATGAATGAATCATCTAGGAGATTGAAGGATGGAAGTTGTGAGGATGATTCTAAGTCAATGGAGGAGAAGAAAGGTAGAGATTGGAAATCTTCTTGGAAAGTGGCTGGAGGAGGTGAAGAGACTTCAGGATGAGGAGAAGATGGAGAAGATTTGGAAGATGTTACTGGTTTTGAAGATAGAGGAGAGGAAATTGAGTGGGATATCAACACTTCTGCTAGGGCAGTTGATTGTGGAAGTGTGACTGAAATAGTCCTTGTTCCTGAAGAAGTTTGTGCTGCAAGACCCCTGCTTGGTTTGACAATCTGCCTCTCCCATTTTCCAAAGAGAGCAGAATAAATTATCTTGGAAGCATTGATATGCATTCCATTTGACACTAACAGCTGAGGGCACCTATTCTGCAGGAATAGGCCCAGAATTCTTCCAAAATTCACAAAATTCTTATTGATTTTCTTCTTGATCAAATCAAAGAAGATGGCTCCCCAATCCAAATGCTTCTTATCTACTATGGCATCAATTAAGCAAAGCTGATGTCTTTATATATTGTCATGAGCTGAATGTTTGGCTAACAACACTTTTCCTACAATGTCTACTAAAAATCTATACTCCATAGACAGATTTTTCTTTAATAGTTTATTAGGGTTTTCAGAATTGTGACCCATTCTTTCTAACATTTTATTAAATTCTACTCATGATAGGTCTATGCTATCATGTACAGTACTTAACCCAAAAATTTCTGTAAGAATGGCCGGGGTTAGGGATACCTGAGTTCCTAAGATGGTTCTAGTGACTATGTGTTGATCCAGATTATGGGTAGTATAGACCCACTCTTTAATTTCATCTGCAGCTAATTTGATTCTGATTGTCATGATGTTCACAAGTTGTTGCTCCTTAAATAGTTCCAAAATATCCTTGAACATTTGATCAGTTCCCTCAAACGAATCCATATCAATGTCAAAACCAGTATCGAACTTCATTGCTGCTAAAATGATGACTGAAACCGACATGTTTCCTTCAAAAACAAACACTATCAAATGTAGAAGAGTTTGGAGGGAAAGAAAGTTCTTGTAGAAAGTATGAAAGTGCAAAGGAGAACAACGCTTGAAAAAATAATTTTATATTAGGGTTCGACGCTGAAAAGGAAAGATCGTTGAACTCAGTTCGACGATCGACGGATCTATGGGAAACTGAAGGGTCTCAACATCGTCGAACTTCGTTCGACTATATTTAACATCATCGATCTTCGTTCGACGATAATCGAGATCGCTGAACGAAAAGGATAGTCCAGTACTATTTGTAAAACGCCGAGCTCTGTTCAACGATTCCTAACATCGTCGATCTCCGTTCGACGGAAAATAAGAGATAGTTAAATACTATCTGGAAATGACGAGCTTCGTTCGATGGTCTTCAGGAAAATCGTCGAGCGCATTTCAGAGACATAGAAAACTTATAGACACTAGGAAACCCAAAATTTTTTAACCTAATCTTTGTCTCTTTTTAGGTTTAAAGATCTTGGAACTTAATTAAGACTTCCTCCATCTAACATTCCTAACTGATTAAGGAAGAAGGTGTGTTTCTTTTCATCCAAGGGTTTGGTGAAAATATCTCCCCTTTGTAAATCAGTTAGGATATATTCCAATTCAATTTTATTTTTTTCTACATTATCTCTTAAGAAATGATGTCTAATCTCTATGTGTTTTGTCCTACTATGGAGGACTGGATTTTGAGCTATTGAAATAGCACTAGTGTTATCACAAAATATTTTTGACTTTTCTAAGTTGTAGCCATAGTCTTGGAGCTGATTTTGAATCCACAATATCTGTGGGCAATAGCTACCTGCTGTCATATATTCAGCTTCAGTAGTTGAAGTAGACATAGATGTTTGTTTCTTGCAAAACAAGGAGACAAGTCTATCACTAAGAAACTGACAAGTTCCACTGGTGCTTTTCCTATCTCTCTACATCCAGCATAATCAGCATCTGAAAATCCAGTTAGATCAAATCCTGAATCAGTTGGATACCAGAGACCTAGATTTGGACATCTTTTCACATACCTAAGAATCCTCTTAACTAATGTAAGGTGTGACTCTCTAGGGCTGACTTGGAATCTAGCATATATGCATGTAGCAAACATTATATCAGGTCTACTAGCTGTAAGATACAATAAAGAGCCAATCCTTGCTCTATATGTGGTCTGATCAACTAGTTTCCCATGTTCATCAGCATCTAATATAACATTAGTAGGCATAGGTGTTTTCACATAGAGGATGCTTAAGACATACCAAATTTCTTAACCAATTCTTTTGCATACTTGGTTTGATAAATAAAGATGCCATCAGCATGTTGTTTGACTTGCAATCCTAGAAAGAAGGATAACTCACCCATGCTACTTATTTCAAATTTGGAATGAATTAGGTTGGAGAACCTTTTGCACAAATTTGAATCAGTAGAACCAAAAATGATATCATCTGCATAGATTTGTACTAGTAGGATATTGGACTTATGGGTTTTAATAAATAGAGTTTTGTCTACTCTACCCCTTTTAAAATCATTTTTCAAGAGAAAGCAAGCAAGGGTCTCATACCATGCTCTTGGAGCTTGTTTGAGGCCATATAATGCTTTATGCAATTTATAAACAAAATCAGGGTGAGTTAGAGATATAAAACCTGGGGGTTATTTTACATAAACCTCTTCCTCGAAGTCACCATTGAGGAATGCACTTTTGACATCCATTTGATAAACCTTGAACTTCTTGTGAGCTGCATATGCTAGGAAGATTCTTATGGCATCCAACCTTGCAACTGGTGCAAAGGTTTGGTCATAGTCTATGCCTTTTTCTTGAGAATATCCTTGAGCAACCAGCCTTTCTTTATTTCTTACTATAACTCCTTGATCATCTAGCTTGTTCCTGAATACCCATTTTGTTCCAATAATGGGATGATTATTTGGCTTTGGCACTAGCTCCCAAACTTTGTTTCTTTCAAATTGATTTAATTCCTCTTGTATTACAATGATCCAGTTTGGATCTTGTTCTGCATCTTGTATGGATTGAGGTTCAATTTGAGAAAGAAAGCAAGTGTGCATCAGATTTTCATTTAATTGGTTTATGGTTTGCACACCAGCTGAGATGTCTCCAATCACTTGGGAGATTGGATGGTCTCTTGATGTTTCTAAATCAACAATGGGTATTGATTGTTCACCAACCTGTGTTGTTATTTCCTCTAGTGGAACAACAACTGGCTCTTCATTTAGATTGTAATCATGGCTTGCTAAGATCTGACTGTCATCTTAATTTTCACTGCTTTCAGCTTCTTGTTGAATGGATGAAGGTGATGGATCTTGTTCAATGATATGTAGCATGTCCAAATTTTCTGATATAGAATTTACCTGCAAAGGGTCTATGGTAGAAGTGCTCTTCTCCTTGTAAGACATGTTAGTTTCATCAAAAGAAACATGCACAGATTCTACAATTTTATGAGATGATTTATTAAATAACCCTATAGGTCTTACTGATCAAGGAGTATCCCAGAAACACTTCTTCATCAGCTTTAGCTTCAAATTTTGCTAAGTATTTTTTATTGTTGTTATGAATGTAGCAAATACAACCAAAAATCATAAGATAATAAACTGTAGGTTTCTTCTCTTTGAGTAATTCATAGGGAATCTTGTCCTTTAGTTTATATATCAAACTACTATTCAAAACATAGTTTTAAGTGTTCACAGCCTCTGCCCAAAAGGATAGAGGGAGGTGAGCATCTGTCAATAATGTTGTGGCAGATTCAATAAGAGTTCTATTCTTCCTTTCAGCTACCCCATTCTGTTGAGGAGTTCTAGGAGCTGAGAAAGTGTGCCTGATCCCTTCCCTCTGATAGAACTCTTGCATAAGAAGAGAATCAAACTCTGTCCCATGATCACTTCTTATCAGGGCTATGTGACTATTAAACTCAATCTGTATACGTTTGAGAAACTCTATCAAACACTTGAAGTTATAAGACTTCTTTCTCAGAAAGAACACCCATGTGAATCTAGAGAAGTCATCTACAATTACTATAGTGTAAGATTCCCCTTCTAGGCTTTGTACAAAAATGGTTCCAAATAGATCCATATGTAATAAATACAAAATCCTAGGTGAATCACTCTTATTAAGTGACTTAAAATAGTTTTTAGTTTGCTTACCTAATTGACAAGACCTATAAAGTCCTTCCTTCTTGTATGGGCCAGAAGGTAGTCCTCTAACAAGGTTATCCTTGGATAGCCTAGTAATGGTTCTAAGGTTGATATATCCTAATCTCTTATGCCATAATTCATTAGGTTTGCTAAGAGAATTAAATAAATAGATGTCTACCTTGGTTGAATGAAAGTCTACTAGATAGATGTTACCTCTTCTGTTACCTGTCAACACAGTTGTGTTGTCTTTTGATTTGATGAGGCATGAAGATTTGTTGAATGTAACCTGGTTGCCTTCATCACACAGCTGACTGATGCTGATAAGGTTGTGCTTCAGTCCTTCCATGTATGCTACCTTCTTGAATATTACTGATCCTATTTGGACAGCACCAAATCCTTTGGTATGTCAAAACTTTGAATCTCCAAACATGACTTTGGGTCCATGTTTTGCCTTGAAGGATGTCAGGTTATCCTTGCTTCCTGTCATGTGCTTGGAGCACCCACTATCCAGATACCAATGCTGGTCCATGGTTGGATAGGTCTTTACCTGCACAAATAACATTTCATTTGTTTTTGACCCAGTATACCTTGGGTCTAGCTTGATAACCTTTGAAATCAGAAATGAAAGTCATCTCTGTTTTACTCTTATACCCTTCAGAATGATATCTCTTAGGAGGAATTATCCATTTAGTATAAGGGTTGAACCCTTGAGATGTAGGATATCTAGAATTAACTTTTGATGTACCCTTTGAGAATTGGTCAAATCTCTGAGCTCCGTACGGCGATCGTGGATCTGAGTTCGACGATCTTGGGTCAGATCGTCGAGCTCCATTCAACGATGGATCTTGCCTGTGTTCAGAGATCAGAGATCGTTGACCTGAGTTTGACGATTTAGCATGAAAACGATGAGCTCTATTCGAAGATCGTCGAGATCTGTTCGAAGATTGTCGAGCTCTGTTCGATGATATCTGTTGAACTTTGTTCTTTTTTGGTAGATCATAATTTTTTCTAGCTACCTCCACAACTCCTTTTCCTATATCAGAGATAAATTTAATGGGACTTGTTAACACAATAGCTTGGCTGGATGAAGTACCCAAGCCCAGTGTACTATTGAGTCTTGAGTTAACTAAGCTTGTGATGTCCATCAGTTTGATACTTCTCCCATTGAGGGTTTCTTCAAACTTATTGGCCTCGGATAGTTCACTTTTCAGTGAAGCTATCTGCTCTCTACAACATTCTAACTCATCTGAGAGTTTGAGGTTATCTGAACTTAAGGTACTGTATTCAGATAATTGATTTCTGAGAGAGATAATTTCTTTCTCAGAATTGAGTAGATCTAAACATAGTGCTTTAAATTCAGACTTGAAGTCCTCAGAATTAAAATCAAATGAATCAATTACCTGATATTCTTCTAGCTTGGTTCAGATTCAGATACAGATTCATGTTCTGAATCAGTGTTGTTCTTAGATGCATTGATTGCCATCATGCAGAATTCCTTTTCTTGTGCATCATCTTCATCTTCACTTGAGCTTGATGATGCATCAGATTCTTATTCTGTTGCACTCCATATTTCAGCAACAAATCCCTTCCTAGTGTGCTTGTTCTTGCTGGAAGAGGATCTGTCATAGTGATTTCTCCTGGAGTCTTTGTCTTTTCTCTTTTCCCTCTTGTCCTATTTGTCCTTATTTTGATTTTTTGGACAGTCAAGCAGTATGTGGCCTGGTTTTCTACAACCATAATAGATAATTTCTTTGTTATTTGACCTGTCATACTTTGGCTTCTCTTGGCCTCTAGATGTCCTTTTTCTGAAATCCTTCCTAGCCATTTTGTAAAACCTTTTGGCTAGAAGACTCATCAGTTCTTCATTGCCAATGATTTTGTCTTTAGGCTGTTCTTCTGTGGATTTGAAAGCAATTGATTTCTCCTTCTTGACTGTTGGAGAAGTTGTCTTCTGCTCTTCTTCTCTGTTCTTGATGAGCTGCTCATAGGATTTGAGCTTGCCCAATAGAGCTTCTATGGTAATATCATTCAGACTTCTGGCATCCTTGATTGGCTAGATTCTTGAATCCCAAGTGCTGGGGAAGCACATTAGAATTTTGTCATTGATCTCTGTGAAAGAGATCTCCTTGTCCAAAGTTTTGAGTTCACTGACAATTAAGCTTAGTCTGCTGTATATGTCAGCTACTGACTCATTTTCTGCCTTCTTGAAATTTTCATATTGGGTGATTAGATGAGATCTTCTGTCTTTCCTCTCATTAGCTGATCCTGATACAATTTCAAATAGTTTGTCCAAAATTTCCTTTGCTGAGTTGCATTCAGCTAACTTTTGAAAGATATCATTAGACATTATTTGTGCAAGGATGTTCATAGCTTTTGCATCAGCAACCTTCTATTTCTTTATATCAGCATCTGTTCCTGAAGGAGGTTGAACAACATTTGTACTTGAGCTTGCAGGAGGCTTTGGGAAATCTGTCAAAACAGAATTAAAGATATCTTCATCAATAGAATTCATGTACAATCTAATCCTCGCCTTCCAAAGTGCAAACTTGGAGAGATTGCACACTGGAGGTCTGGTGCTAGCATAATCCTTGTTTTGTGCCATGAATTTAAACTAAAATAGATATAATAAAAATAACCCTCTATAAGGATGGATCTTAAGATAGATCTTTTGGTTCAGATGTTAGTTTGTATTAACAACCAATTTGGCTGAGCAACCAACCTCCCTCTGATACTAATTGAAAGTGAGGGTAAGATCAATCCTTCACTCTAGACGGGGGGGGGGGGGGGGGGGGGGGGGGGGGTGAATAGAGTGTTTTTAAATAATTTTGCAAATATAAAAATTATTCTAGCAGTGGAAGACTTGATATAATAAGTGTAGAGTGCTAAGCAGAAACTGAAATAAAACAACTACAGAAGGATTAATTCACATCACACAGCACAAGAAAGTGCAAACAATCTAAGAGACACAAGGAGCTATAGTGGTTCCCCAAAACCTGGGTAAATCCACTCTTCTACCACCATTGGTAGGAATCCACTACCAGATGAGTTGATCAGGTGTCCTGGGCACCAATGAGCTTTTGATCAGGTGCTCAAAAATCAAACCAGATTTTTTGATCAAGTTTCTTGCCACCACTGAGTTTTGATCAGGTCTCAGGAACCAAAACAAAACTTTTGATGGGAGTTTAAAAAACCTTTTACAAGAAAGGAAAATAAAAAGGGGTGATGTTGTCTTCTCTGTCAACTATCAAAGAGAAGCACTAGTGGATGCGATATTGTCAAAGCTCCCCCTGAGATGTAGCAGATGTTCAAGAACTAGAAGCTTTGCAAGGGTGATAGGTCTTCAATTAAATGATTGCTCCAGCACTAGATGATTTAAGTAAGAACTTAAATGTTTGTTGTCTTGAGTGTGAAAGACGAAGACTTGAGAAAGCTTTTGATCAGCAGGAATCAAAAAGAAAACTTGTTCTGTTCTTTGAGTTATTGATCTCCTTTTTCTTTTTTTTGTGTGTCTCTGTGTACACTATTTTGTCACTTTGTTCTCTCTGAATGATGATAATAAGAACTACAGTCGTCAAATCTTGAAAATATCCGTTAGCAAAGTCATAAATGCTTTCCTTAATTGTCAACTGTCTCTGTAGGAAATAACATAAGTACATTCCTTCTTTGTTTCCTTGAAACTTTCTCCAGATTTATTATAATGGCTAGAAATCTTTTTCATTAAATGCTCTGATTTGAAATCCTTAACAAGCTGACAAAATCCCAGAAATCGTCGATCTCAAAATGAAATCGTCGATATGAGCTCAACTATCGTCGAACTGAGCTCAGAGATATTGGAATTTGACTTGGACAAGTATTGTCGATCTGAGCTCAGAGATCGTCGAACTGGGTTTGACGCCTCGTCGACTTGAGCTCAGAGATCGTCGAACTGAGGTCGACGCTTTGTCAGCCTGAACTTGGAGATAGTCGAACTGAGTTCGACGCTTAGTCGATCTGAGCTCGACGACAACTTCAATTCTTCTTCTTGTCTTCTTCATCTGAACTAGGAGGTCTTGGGGAAATCTTCAACCCTAAGTCCTAAGCCTTAGACCTAACTAGTTGACCTTTTTTATATACAACAAGGTCAAAGCAACAATCTTATTGACATAGTGATCCTGACCCAAATTAGTAATAAGGTGTTTCAACAAGGCATATTATTAACATAATCCAACTATTCGGGAGCAGGAGTTGCAGATTCCCATACCTGAGGGGCAGAGGCAGTAGTCATCTCCGTTCTCTTTTTACTTAATACTTCCACCTACAGAGCTACCTAGGAGACATTATCTACTTCAAATATACTTGCAGGTTTGTTTGGGCGGGACCTAGGTACATTCCACTGATATATGTTCATTTCCATGTCCTCGAAAAGCTCAAGGGCTGCTTCCGGGGTTTTGTGGTTTAAGGTACCACCGGATGATGCATCTATCATTTGCATTGTGCTTTGATTTAGCCTGTTATAAAATGTATGCACCTGCAATCATACAGGAAGCGCATGATGGGGGCATCGTCTGAAGAGTTCTTTAAATCTTTCTATTGGGTACACTAGAAATTATGTACAAGATTTGGAGAATCCTCACTGTACTCAAAGATATACATCAATTTGTATCAGATGGGATATTGAGTTTTAGAGTGACGGTTTAAGAAATGCAGGAAAATTTCTAAGTACAAGTGTCGACACTTGTAAGGAATCGTGTCGACACCTGAAGTAGGAGTTGTGTCAACACCCAGGAATTGTGTCGACACCTTAAGCAGGAGTTGTGTCGAAACCCAGGAGTTATGTCAACACTAGAAGTAAGGCATGTGTCGACACCTAGGAATTGTGTCGACACCTTAAGAAGGCTTATGTCGATACACACTCAATGCCATCTATCATCAACAACTATACATAGTCTGAAAGGCTTTTTTCGACACATAGGACTTGTGTCGACACACACTCAATGCCATCTATCAACAACATCTATACCGAGTCTGAAAGGCTTGTGACGACATACATAACTTGTTTCGACACACACTCAACGACGTCTGGACATACACTCAATGCCATCTATCAGCATCAGCTATGTGGAGACTAGGACCAGTTATGTCGACACACAGGACTTGTGTGGAGACATAATACAGAATCTATGTCGAGAAAGTAAAGAATGACTGTGTCGACACATTAGCTGTGTCGACATCATCAAGAATTGTGTCGACACTTGGTATATTTGAGTCGACACATTTGAAGTAGTTTTCTGATAGTTTACTACTGAGAAAGAATTCCAATGAAGGGTCTGTTGTCACGACTGAAGACTTGACAGCTTTCATAAGTAACAAGACTGACACATCTATCGGTGCTGTCAGAAGGCAGTTATAAACCGGATCAGCCGATAATCATGGATGAACTCTATATAAAGGGCTGATCAATAACAACCATAATCGAATCCTGTAGAACAAATTATATAGAACTAACAACAAGTATTGGAGAGCAAGAGGCTGACCCAGAAGAAGGCAGATCCTAAACAAGTCTGCAAGACAGATTCAGATCTGATTCTGAATTTAAGAAGAAAGCTGATTAAAGATCAACTTCAACACCAAGTAAATAACAACCTTATTTTGTTCAAATTCAAGAAGCTTTGAAGAAGCTAAGTCAGGTTGGATCTGAAGTATTTAGTCATTCAAGAACTGATCAAGAAGCTCTCACCCATTTAGATTTCAATCTGGGTGAAATTTTTATTTCTTTAAATAAACTTTTTCTTGTAAGATCTTATATAGATCTGAGTTATAAGCCTGTATTTATAAAGGGCTAGGTAGGGCCGAGTGCTTGAGGTATATGACATGTTAAAGTCTGAGTTGTAGGCTTAGAGATAATGGCTGAGGTAGGGTTGTTGCCTGAGGTAGGGTTCTTGGGAAGAATCTGAGGTAGGACTTGAAGAAGTCTGAGCTGTAGGAACCTATCAGGTTCTTAGTTGTAAGATCTGTGGATCCGAGATAGTGTAAGGAAGTTTGGTTGAATCCAGTTATCTACTGGATAAGAGAAGGGGTAAAGTGGATGTACCCATAAATTGGGGAACCACTATAAATCTTGCTGTGTTGTGTTCATTTTTTCTGAGAACTGTGATTTTATATGATGTGTTAGAACTTTTTAATTGCCTAAATAGTTAAAAAGATTAGAACCTATTCACCCCCCCCCCCTCTAGGTGTTGTCTAGGCTCTTTAAATCTAATCTTTCAAGTGATATCAGAGGGAGGTTGCTCAAAAATAGACCTAACAGTCTGATTAAATCTCTAAGGCAATTAACAATTAGCCAGAATGGGTTCAAAGACGAATCAAAAGGAATTTGGATCCATAAAACTGCCTATCTGCAGGAAAGAAAACTTTTGGATATGGAAAAAAAGGGTCAGATTGTTCATGGAAGCATCTGATCCTATAATCTACATCACAGTACAAGAATGTCCTTTCATTCCAATGTATATATCTGCTCTTGATGCTAATCTCAAAACCCCTAAGAGCTATTCTGAAATGACTAAGGATGAGATCATTCTAGCAACTTTAGACAAAAGAGCACAAAACATAATTGTGGGTTTTATAGATGATGCCACATTTCAGAATTTGGTACATTGAAAAAACTCCAAGGAGATGTGGGACACCTTGATTGTCTATATGGAGGGAACTGAAGAAGTAAGAGAGGATAGAAAATCTATGTTGAATCAAGAATATGAAAGCTTCAGACAAGCTAAGTCAGACAGCATAGCAGAATGTTACAAGAAGTTCTTTAGAATTATAAATGAGCTGATGACCTATGGATGAAAGTAAATTAAATTATTTTAAAATTTAATTAGGTATGTTGGACCAAGAATAAGGTAATAGGTCAACATAAAATTTTTCAAGTAGTATCTATAAGTCCAAAAATTCTCAAGAAATTTTGTCTTAGTTAGAAAATAGTGTCGACACATGCTAACTATGCGACACTATCATTTATTTGTGTCAACAAAGAAAAGAATTGTGTCAACACAGAAATAGTATCTGTGTCGACAGAAATGTTTGTGTGGACACAACTCTGTCGAGACCTTGTATTAGTATATTTTTGTGTCGACACACACAAATTTGTATCGACACTCTCTGTCGAGACTTTGATAGTCTTTGTCGACACTGTCACAAGTATGTCGACACATAGACGTGTCCACAAAAACAAAGTTTTGTCAAGACCAAAGTCATTACTGTCGACACATGTATATTTTTGTCGACAAGTATTATTACTAAGTAAGGCGTATCTTTTGACCTACCCTTTACCAGTAGTCTATAAATAGAAGAAGACAAAATCTGGTCGATTACGCTTTCAGAATTCTCAACTCTAGATTTTGTTTCGACTAAGAAATTCACTTCTCTTATCTTCCCTTCTCTCTCTCTCTCGTTAATGGCGCCACACCAGGACGATAAGATCAATGAAGGATATGAGCTAGTTCGCAGGGGATTCGAGATAGCTTCACAAGAAATCAAGGGTGTGCTTACCCTAATCTCAGAGAATGGGTTGGAATATTTAAACTCCGAACCTACAAAAATTTGGAAGAAGGAAGTGCTTGAATTCTACTCATCATCAAGTGTTAAATCTGAAGGAAAGAATATGAAAGCCACTGTTTATGGTACAACCGTGAAACTCTTACAGAAGACGATAAGGAAGTCACATCAACTCCCCAGAGTTAAAGAAGATGATGACATTGTTCCATCAATGGCGAAGGATACACTCAGTTGTTGTGGATAGAATCCAAATACCAAGGTAGGATCCTCTATTACCAGGAAGGGAATGAATTCCCATGGTAAATTTCTCTCAGAGATCTTAAGAAAGGTAATTCTCTGCAAGACAGGTGGACATGATAGAATTTCTATTTACATGTTATACCTTATGACCAGAGTCATATTCAATATAAAAACAGACTGTTCATCAGTAGTTTTTGACAAGATTCAAGAAGGTATTAAGAAGCCAAATCTTGGTAGAATACTAAGCTTGTATCTAGCTTCCACTATCCCAGATGTTATGAATCAACTGTCAAGTTCTAAGATCAATCACATGAGGAAGATGGATGTGAGGATTCTATCTAGATGCGATAGAGTCTTGACAAAGGAAGTTTCTACTCCACAGAAATAGTTAAAGAAGGATATAAAGTAGAAAACCATTGTCCAAGAAACAGAATCCTCTAGTGATTCTGAAGAAGAACTGGTCTTCAGCTTCGATGAAGACCAACAGGAAAAAGAAGCTCAAGCTCAAGTAGAGAGCAATCAGCAACTAGAGAATCAGATAGTCTCCACTCCAGGGGGAGAGAATACTGAAATAATTGTCCAAAACACTGAACAATCACAGCTGCCTGCCTAAGGGAGAGGTATTGCTGTAACTGCTCTAGAAAGTGAGTATGCTGCTGATACTGTCATGGATGTTGTATCAAAAATAAACAAGGAAGCACAGGTCAATACTGAGAATGAACCACAAGATGTGCAAATGACAGATCAAGCTCAAGATGAGCATGTCCACTGCTCTAGTGTTGAGAAGACTGGAAAAAGATCTGGATGTCCAGAGGGAACCATTAGCTCAAAAAGACAACCTTGTTCCTCCTGTTCAGATGCAGCAGGAGTTCACTTTGGAAGAACAGTTCCCTGACTTCAATAAAATTGGGAATGAGGGGGAGTAGCAAAGCATTGAGAAAGAGATACAAGGAACTGAGAAGGAGATGTCTCAGCATGCCCTACTGATATGGATACTGTGAATATACAAAGCGCATCACAATCTTCTGACGATGAAGAAGCCTCCATGGCTAAGAAAAGGAAGATGGTTGCTATCAAGAAAAGGAGCACAGGATATAAGAAAGCCTTACAAACAGTCTCTCAACCATCAAACATGCAGATGGACTTCAGTTCACCAATGGTGAAACTACATGTAAAATTGGATGAGCAAAGACAATCTTTGGATAAGTATGTGGATAAGACACATAAAGAACTGTAGTTCCAACTTGCTCAAGAAATTAAATCCATCAGATTTGAAGTAAATATATACAAGAAAGAGATGACAGATTGCTTCCATAAGGGAGGTAATGTTGTAGTATATCTTTTTACCCAACAACAAGAAATGAAGACTGACATTGAAGACATTATAGTCAAGCAAGGTTATATTCTAGAAAATCAATTCAGATCAAATGAAAATCTCAAAGACTCACATGCTGAAATTCTCAATAAAATTGGAGGTATAGCCACTGATGTGAAAGCTGAACTTTCTAAATAAATTAAAGATGATCTAGCGGCTGTCCACACAGCCATTGAAGCTTCTCAAAAGACTATTTCTGATCACCTGACTAAATTAAAAGCCTACTACAAAGAATGCACTGAATATCTGACTGATCAAGTAAGGTTTCAAAAGAATGATCTAAGAGATCATATAGCCAGATAAGTCATAAAGGGGGAGAGGATATTTGTCAAAGCCAGCTCTGATCATGCTAAATGGGTTTCTAATACCATCAGATCTACCCTTGGATTTCCACCCTTGTGTGATGAAAATACCACTGCTGAATCTAGTGTTCAACCAGATTATATTGAAGGTGTTCAGCAGGAAGTTACACAGTTTATCTATCCTCCAGCAGATTTTGAAACAGTACATCAAGAAGTTCAGAAAATGTATAGCCCTCCACAGAAGGTACAAAATGTCATCATTGACAAAGTTGAAATATCTATAGCTACTATGGAAGCTCAGAAAGAGGCTCAACTTTCGAAGAAAAGATTTAGAGAACATGCAGAATTGAAGCCTGACTTTAAGCACTGGAGTCCTACTTCTAGGAACATTATTCTTACTGCCTGGAAAGCTGTGAAAGATAAGATGCATGATAGAGGCAAGTGGTACTCTGAACTAAAATTGAATAAGTCTTCTCATTACTTTGAAAGGCAGAAAATTAAGGCAGAAGAGATCAAAAAGATGGATCAAAAAGGGAAGAAGCCAGCTGAAGATACTGAAGCCAATGTGCAAGCTAAGATTAAGTCTGGCAAAGGGATAGTAATCAAGGAGCCTAGTCAATCTTAGGATAAATAGGCTAGTATGTAGAACAATGTAATCTTTCTGTTCAATTAAGAAATCTGTAAAGCTAAACAATTTTCTATTTAATGAATGATATCATTTTCAGTGTTGATATTAGCTGTTATTTGTGTTAATATGTTACCCTGCTGTGAAATGGATGTACACATATATTTTCTTTGTTTTATCATGTGTGGTGTATATCATCGACTAAGGGTTATGACTTCTCCAAATAGGGGGAGATTGTTGGGTACACTGGAAATTGTGTACCAGATTTGGCAAGCCTCTCTATACTCAATGATATACATAAATTTGTATTTGATGGGATTTTGAGTTTCAGTGTGCAGTTTTAAGAAATGCAGAAAAAAATTCTAAGTACAAGTGTCAACACTTGTAAGGAATCATGTCGACACCTGAAGCAGGAGTTGTGTCGACACCCAGGAATTGTGTCGACATCTGAAGTAGGAGTTGTGTCGACACCCAGGAGTTATGTCGATACATGAATCAAGGCATGTGTTGACACCTAGGAATTGTGTCGACACCTGAAGAAGTCTTGTGTTGACACACAGGACTTGTGTCGACACACACTCAATGCCATTTATCATCAACAGCTATACTGAGTCTGAAAGGCTTGTGTCGACACACAAGACTTGTGTCGATACACACTCAATACCATATATCCACAACAGCTATACTGAGTCTAAAAGGTTTGTTTCGACACACAGGACTTGTGTCGATACACAGGACTTGTGTCGACAAACACTCAATGATATCTGGACATACACTAAACGCCATCTGTCAGCATCAGCTTTATGGAGACCAGGACCAGTTGTGCCGACACACAGAACTTGTGTCGACACATACAACAGAAGCTGTGTCGAGAAGATAAAGAATGACTGTGTCGACACATTGGAAGTTGTGTCGACATCATCAAGAATTGTGTCGACACATGGTCTATTTGTGTCGACACATGGTCTATTTGTGTCGACACATTTGAAGTAGTTTGCTGACAGTGTCCTGCTGAGAAAGAATTCCAATGAAGGGTCAGTTGTCACGACAGACTTGATAGCATTCATAAGTAATAAGACTGACACATCTGTCAATGCTGTCAGAAGGCCGTTATAAACCAGATCATCCAGTAATCATGGATGAACTCTATATAAAGGGCTGATCCATAACAACCATAATCGAATCCAACAGAACAAAATATAATGAACTAACAAAAAGTATTGGAGAGCAAGAGGCTGACCGCGAAGAAGGCAGATTTTGAACAAGTCTGCAAGAAATATTCAGATCTGATTCTGAATTTAAGAATAAAGCTGATTAAAGATCAACTTCAACACCAAGTAAAGATTAACCTTATTTTGTTAAAATTCAAGAAGTTTTGAAGAAGCTAAGTCAGATTGGATCTGAAGTATTCAGTCATTCAAGAACTGATCAAAAAGCTCTCACCCATTTTGATTTCAATCAGGGTGAAATTTCTATTTCTTTAAATAAACTTTTTCTTCTAAGATCTTATATAGATCTGAGTTGGAAGCCTGTATTTATAAATGCTGAGGTAGGGCTGAGTGCCTGAGGTGTAGGACTTGTTAAAGTCTTAGTTTTAGGCTTGGAGATAAAGGCTGAGGTAGGGATGTTGCCTGAGGTAGGGTTCTTGGGAAGAATCTGAGGTAGGACTTGAAGAAGTCTTAGCTGTAGGAACCTATCAGGTTCTGAGTTGTAAGATCTGTTGATCTGAGATAGTGGAAGGAAGTTTGGTTGAATCCAGTTCTCTACTGGGTAGGCTATTGGGGAATGTGGATGTACCCATAAGTTGGGGAACCACTATAAATCTTTCTTTGTTGTGTTGTGTTTATTTTTTCTGAGAACTGTGATTTTATATGTTGTGTTAGAACTTGTTAATTGCCTAAATAATTAAAAAGATTAGAACCTATTCACCCCCCTCTAGGTATCTAGTCTCTTGAAATCAAATCATTCACTTTCCCAGGTTTCATAAATGGTTTAAGAATTTATTTGTCCAAAGGCAGAAATATTGTTCCTAAGTTTTGTGGTTTTAGCTGATGGAAAATACTTTGCCAGAAATTTTTGAGTTAATTGATATAAGGTGGTGATTCTATTTCTTGGTAGAGTGTTCATCCACTTCTTATCCTTGGTTCTTAGGGAGAAAGGGAAGAGTTTTAGCCTAATAACATAATTTGTAACACCATTGATTTTAAAGTGTCACAAATCTCAACAAAGCTAGCTATATGCGCGTTCGGATCTTCATCTTGAAGTCCGTAATATTGCACATACTACTGCACCATTTGAACTATGCTAGGCCTAAGTTCAAAATTATTATTAGCTATAGTAGGGCTAACTCTTCTTGATTATGTACCCTCTAGATTCGGCCGTGCATAATAGGACATAGGCCTATGCAGGGCTTCCTCTACGACGGGCTCTTCCATTCTTGTAGTAGAAATAGACTCGGAATCCTCAATCGGCAGTTGGAGAGTAGGACCTTGAAATCGCGTTCTTCTCCAAAGAGTACGCTCAATTTCGTGGTCCAAGTCCAAAATATCTGACGGATTTCTGTGGGTCATGCACTAGCAAAAGAGAAGATGAAGAAAGAGAAAAATAAACTAGAAAAAGAGTTTCTTTTTTTTCTTAGAATAGATTTTTTTTTAATATTTTAACTCCCGAACTTCCCAAGGGCTACCCGATAAAGGGTTTGCAAGGTAATAGAGAAGATAGTGGTATTTAAGCCGCATTGCCTTTTTCGAGAGAGTTATGTGGTATAGAAAAATTGTGATGCAGGTTTCCATTAAGAGCGTTAATACGTTTTTTTAATTTTTAATTTTTAAGAAAGTGGGAGAGAAAGAGAAATGATAAGAGTAATAGGTTTGGGATTTCGAATTATCAACAAAAGTTGTTCCCCAGCAACGGTGCCAAAAACTTTGTGGAAGAATATTTGCAAAGAGAATAAAACCGAACTACCAATCCAACAAGGCAAGTATACCTATCGAATTGTAGCTATGAGACACAAGTGTCGTATTAAAATCCGGGAACCGTTTAGTAATCTTACTAACACAAAGACTATTATCTTACCAAAGAAAGTTTTAGTGTTGTTAACTAAATTAAAAGAAGAGACTACTTGCATAAATAAAATTACATGCACATAATCAGAGAGACAACAACTAGAGATTAAAACGAGGGGTTAAATAATGATAAAGAGAAGCACTCGTTCGAGAATAACCTCGGCCTAAGTTGATCAAAAATGTAATAATAAACTATAACTTAATAAGGAAAAGGGCCTTGACCGTGGAGGTTCCTAAAGCATGAACACGCTTCTCTCGAAGACGTGCCCACCAAAGTTTAGGAAGGTCCGACCGAACTCTCGTCCAAATCGGAGGCCTAAAGCTCGCTTTACGTTGTGAACCCCGCTATTAAATTTTACTCCAATCTGGGAGATTTAACGTTCGCCTCTCTCGAGGAGTGCATGCAACTCTCTTTACTCCTGAGTGTTCACTCCAAACTATTAGCCTCTCGGCTAGCTAAGAGTGGAAACAAAGATGGAAAATATTTATCGATGATATATCTCCAAACATGATTATTCGAGAGTAAATCAAAGTCGAAACCTTACAAAGGAGAAGTAAACTAGGGCATCATAACTTAATCAACTCGAAACTTAGATCATCAAGATCGAGTACAAGGAGGATTAGTTACTCATGGTGAAGTGGAGGAGGAGAGATGAATAGGAGTGCATGGAAACAAAATAGAGACAATAAAAAGTAAACAGGCTTTATATTAATTCAAACAGAGAGCTACTGTAACATCCCATTTCCAGCTAGACCCCTAGGAGTCGGTTGGTTGTGGTAGAACCCTAGGGAGCCCAAAAATTGAAATAAATCGACCAAGATTTCGGGTCACGGGTTGGTCACGCCCGTGACCGACCCGTCACGCCAGCGACCTAGGGCGTGACTCATTCGTTGATCGTCGATCTCAGGGAGACGATCGTCGGGCGCAGAATTTTTCCACCCGGCCCTGTCACGCCCGTGACCCAGGTGTCACGCCCGTGACCTGGGGCGTGACTCCTTCGACGATCGTCGATCTCAGGTAGACGATCGTCGGGCGCGGAATTTGCCTCATGGCCTGTCACGCCCGTGACCCACAGAGTCATGCCCGTGACATAGGGCGTGACCACGTTCGACGATCGTCGATTTCAGTTCGACGGTCGTCGGCCCAGAATTAGTCACTAGGCAGTCACGCCCGTGACCCGCAATGTCACGCCCGTGACATAGGGCGTGACCACGCTCGACGATCTTCGATCTCAGTTCGACGATCGTCGACCCAGAATTGTCCATACGGGCCAGTCACGCCCGTGACCCGGGTGTCACGCCCGTGACCACCCTTCGACGATCGCCGATCTCAATTCGACGATCGTCGAACCCAGAATTGGCTAACCGGGCCTGTCACGCCCGTGACCTATGTGTCACGCCCGTAACCAAGGTCGAAACGTCAGCCAGACTGGAAATTTCGGTAACCGACGCCATGATAAATTCTGACTATGGGAATGAAAACCAAGAGTATTTATGGGCCGTTTCCTACTTTAATTATGTAAATAATTAAGTAAATGTTGGTCCAATAGGAAATCGCCACCTGGCAAACACCTCTTCATCTCCAGCGTTTCAACTGCCTTAGCCATAACCGAAACGTCATTAAGGGAAATATTAATGGCCGTGAACGTTTCATCCTTTCCCCTCCCCGATTGCTGATCTATAAAAGACTCTTGAGAGCAAGGGGAAAAGGTTACACTCTCCATCAAACTGTTTCAGTTTTCCCCTTGCTGTTGAAGAATTTCCAGCGACGCCACCACCGCGCCAATGGCTTCCCGACCCTCTGCACACCTCCAGCCCGCGAACAAGGTCCTCCCCTCCCTCTTCTTCTGCGGATAGATCTTAGAAATTGTTAGGAGAGATATCGGGCTCAAAAGAGCCAGATCGGGTGATCGTTTTCATGGTTTTCCAAAATTTTCATGGTGGCGGGTTCGCCGGAAACCGCCTCTCCGGCGGCCGTGTCGCTGCCCGACGATAGCCCTCACCTCAACAGAGGTGGTGGTGGTGGTGGCCGGCCAGGGAGATGGCTGGATGGCCGGGAAATAGCTTGGAAAAGCTATAGGAAAATTAAGTTTCAGGGCTCTGTATTCGGGCTGTAGAAGAAGATGAACAGTGTCGTTAAATTAGATTTTATTTTTAAAACAATTTCTGAATGAAATATCTGTCATTTTAGATAATTTGTGAAAAATAACTAGAGGCTCCTAAAGGACAAGTGGTCAACATAGAAAATGTAGCCCGTGAAGTCTAGTTTAATTTAAAATTGATTTCACTTAATTTGGAGTCCTGGTTAGACCACAGCACCGTTTTTGGTAAGGTCTATCCATAGGGCTGTCCTGACCTTAGAAAAATTCCCCACTCCAAACCAGTCATCAAAATGACTAGAAATTTGGGGTGTGGCTTAATCTTATTTATATCTAGATGCTGCCCAAAAATTAAGATTTTTGGGAAATATTTTTCTATAGTTTAGAGAAAAATTCAATAATCCTAGCTTAATTTAATTAGATAGTTAAATAATTTCCAAACCCTCCCAAATTGTGGTGAGTGGTCCCTGGGTTCACCATAAGGTTCTGTATAATTTTTCGTCTCATTTTGAGATGGTTTGGATTAGAAATGATCAAACCTAAGTTTTGCCCTAATAAGGGGTCTTAGGTTAAAGGTGCACTTTTGAGATTTGAGTGGTCAGATCACCTCAACAGAGGATGAGATTTTTACCACTGGCTAGTAATTTTCTCTAGCACCCCCTCATAGAGCTTGAGGCGGATCGGGGTAAGTTGGCCCTAAGAACCAAGGCCAAACCCTAAGGATGGATCTTGGTGGCTTGTGAAGGTCATGGGGTCAAATGACCTTGAATTGACTCAAAATTTAGTGAAGAGGACCATAGGGCCATTATAGTCCTCTGGACGAAATCTTAGTAGATTTGGAGACTGTTGGGATACCTAATAATCTAACCCTAGTTTAGGATGCAAAACTTGTAGATATAGGAAATGACACTAAATCATATTGGAAAGTGATGAGAATTGAGTAGAGTGAATTATAGGAATGGTACAAGCTCTGGATATTTTTCTATGAATTTTAAGATCATTATTTTGGATACTTCATTAACGATTTAGAAGCTTGAATGATTTGCTTAGAAAATTTATTATGGAATACACTCTTCCTGGAAATTGATGAAATTTAAGCAGAGAATGTTTATTATGATTTTAAATCTCTGTGAATTTTTATGGGATTTTTGGAAGTCTAATTCTAAGGCTTGCTTCATTAAGTATGTTTTACCTTGATTATTTGATTAAATCTTTAGTGGTGTTTAGCAAGTTGGTAAAATTATGATTATTTGTACAAAGATCTTTTCTATATCATACTACTGACTAGTAATTTTTCTATAATTTTCCGATGAATAATTTCAGTACTTCCTTCTTTACGTAGAATTAACGTGTTTATACTGGATAAATTATTTAGAGGCTAAATACTTTCTGTAAAATTCAGAAAACTTGTATTTGAGGTTATCTTGCTGTTATTTAAAGATCATGATTTTTGGGTAGCCATTACTTAGGAGGATCACGTAGTTCATGTTTAAAATGACCCATGGCCCGTCCTTTGGGAAAATTAAATAAATATCAGATTAATTAGGAAAATTATAAGTTTCTGGATTTAGACAAATTATGTTATGATAGACCTCCAGTAAATATTATAGGAGATTTGGAAGTCAATTTGGAGTACCTCCCCTTGTGTACCTCATATAGCTTAGGATGGTCTACATATAGTAAAACCACGGAATTCTTGTAGTTGACGGTTGGTAGGGCAAGCTAAGATTGAGTTCATCATTGGAAGTCAGGATAGGTAGAGTGTGAGACTAGTTAAGGATAAGGGAGTATGGGAACGACGAAAGATCGTCCATCCCGGGAAGAAGAGGAAGAGTCTTAATACTCTAGGGTTAGAACTAAAGTAACTAAAAGAGGATCGGGTTAAGGGAGATCAACCAATAATAATAAGTGCCTTGCGAAAGGGAACTTCGGGCCGTAATGTCGCCGTCTTGGTTCCTAGTGCCCCTTGAGAGCCCTTCACGGGTTATACCGGGGGCAGTCCTGGGCTAACGTAAACTATAGAGATAATAAATTAAAAGAGTAACTAGTATAACTAGGGTTGCACATACACACTCCCCGATAGCTAGGAAAGTAGAATTATAGGATTGGTTGCCATTCAGACAGTAGCTCTGAAGGTAGATGCACGGACGAGACTATCCGGGGGCCGAGGACTCGAGGGTTGGAGTACAGAATAAAGGTGGTGGGTCTTCCGTATCTGATTGTTGTTCACACCGACATCGGTATGCTGACTCGGCGGTGTGGGACACTTAGCCAAAGAAATTCTGGTGGGTACAGCCAGCAGTAGTACGCGGATACTCTAGGTTCTGTTCTTCTAGGGGCGTACGGAAGGGCTAGGCCTGGTAGTGTGGATGCCCGCCTAGGAGTGGGGGGCCCGACCCACTGTCTCCGTTTGCCACTACGGAGGTTCCTGGGAGTGAAGCTAGCTGCCCGAACAGGGGGAACTAAAGGTCTGTGCGCATAGAGACGTGTGCGTGAGTTGCACTTGCATGAATCATGGCATAGCATATCACTACACTCATAATTGCATACAACCGACACCCCAACGTATAAATCGGTATGGGACTTTTTATACGATGGGAACCTTGCAGAAGAGCCCTTAACTTATAAGTTTGTATGGGCATTCATATAAGTTAAGGTTACATACTTATTTACTTGTTTGTTTACTTACTGTTCTCTAGATGCCTTTTTATACAAATTGCTACTTATTAATTGCTCTCCTTATTACTTACTGCCGTAGGATTGTTAGACCTATTTCATTCTAAATAACTACTAGATTAGCTTCCCCGTCACCTGCTTGACTATTCTCCACTTTGTAGCTTCCCTTTCCTCCTCTCCGCCCGGTGCTTAGGAGCCGTGGTGGGAGGGGTAGGGGATGATAAGGCTTAGTCTTTATGACTAATGTTTTTTGAACCACAACATTACAGGAGCTCCGGATGGGAGACAGGGACCAGCAGTCCAGGGACCAGCACCAGCGGAGTTCGGTGCGCATGGAGGTGGGACAGTCTAGCACCGGTGCACCTATGACCAGCTCTGTGAGTGATTTATAGTTTTATAGCTTCCGCGTTGAGTGACATGTAGTGAGGACTCTGATGTACTGGGCTTGAGCCCATTTATCTATTTCTTGTTATTATTCATTGATGGACTGGATGTGATTTCACTTTTATTTACATGTTTATGTTGACTTATTTACATTTTATGTTTAATTACTTCTCTCTCTTATGATCGAAAAGGGCCGGCAGAATTGGCGTTTTGTAGTGGTTGCCTTCCCGTGAGTCGGTTCCACCGCAAAGCGGCAATTCTTGGCTAAGACCCTAGTGGTTGAAAAAAAAAGGGGGTCTTACAGCTACAACTTGAAATATAAAAATATTACACTTGCAGGAAATGGAAAACTAAGCTAGCACTTAAAGCAAACTACAAAAGAAATTTCAATAGTTATTACAGAAGATTAAAAGTGAAACTAAAATAAGAAAAACTGAAATGAGAAATGGAAAGCGGAAGAACAAAAAGGAAGAGCTGAAAATGGCAGCACTTCCCCTCTCATAAAATTCTATATATTTTTCACAAGGGGAGGAGCTCTATTTATAGATTTTTCAAAGAGCAGGAAATGCCCATGCATCCAGCCATGCACGGGAGTTGACCTGGGTACAAATTCAAGCGGGAAATGATGATTGCCTCGGTACGGGTGACGTGCATTTATGGCGGTAGCAGGCTTTTGTGAAAAAGAGGGACTTGTCCTCTGGCAGCAAGTAAGATCGATGAAAGAAGGAGAGAGGGCTCGAAGAAATCAGAGGAGAAGGAGGGAGAGCTCGACGAACGGAGAAAAGAGAAGGTGAAGGGAGGTCAACGAATTAAAAAACCTTCTTCGAACGCAGAACTGAAGGTTGAGCTCGACGAAATTGATCTGAAGGCGAGGTCGATGAACGTCGAACGCAGAAATTTGACGGGAGGTCGAAAAATTTTAATACATTCGTCGAACACAGAACTGAAGGCTGGGAACAACTAAATTGATTTGAAGGCAAGGTCGATAAACGTTGAACGCAGAAAGTGGATGGGAGTTCCATGAAATTGAAGACGTTCGTCGAACAAAGAGCTGAAGGCTGAGCTCGACGAACTGGGGCTGAAGGAACCGTTCATCGAATGCAGAATGAAGACGGAAGGTCGACGTAATTGCTGAGCTCGACGAACTGGCTTAGCTTGACGAAATGGCTGAGCCCGATGAATGTCGAATGCAGAAAGAAGGCGGAGCTTGACGAAATAGGTGAGCTCGACGAACGGGGGTTGAAGGAACCATTCGTCGAAAGCAGAATGAAGGCAGAAGGTTGACGAAATTGTTGAGCTCGACGAACTGGCTGAGCTCGACGAAATTGGTGAACTCGACGAAATTGTTAAAAACCTGCAAACCTATAAAAGAACGAAAATAAACATTAGTGTTATTTATATATACAATAGGAGGTCAAAATAAAGCTTTAAAAGATAAGATTTTTATAATAAAAACTTGTAATTACCCTAGTAGTTTAAACTGCAAAACGTATTATAAGAGGTAGCACGGGGTACCCAAGACTATAGTGTAAGACCAAGATGGTCGATTCACTTCTAAGAAACTTAGGGCGGTCCATTCCTTCTTGGGATCATGATTGATATTTAACACCGTCTTCCACACTTAAACTGATGGCCAAATAGAGCACACCAACCAGACCATGGAGTATCTGCTATGACTTTACATATTGAACACTAGGGAGCCTTGGGTGTTGAAACAAAAAACTCGGTCTCTATGAAGTTCACCCTTGGGGAAGGGGTGATCGCACACTTACCTCTCTCTCGTGAGCCAAAAGACTAAGGAAAAAGAATAGGGGACAGACCTAAGGGCTCAGCGTTGAGGTCCCACCACACACCCAGAAGATCTTGAAGCTCTTCCCCTTCCTAGCAAAATATCGAGCTAAGGGTATCTCAGAAAGCATAATAAGACCGGGGCACAAGTAAGCAAGCCTTTGAGGTACCCCCATGGGTCTATTTATAGTTTTCTGAAAATGGTTTGCAAATAGCAAACCACCGCTATTTTGAACAGCTATGTGCAGTCCAGGTTGGCCTGCCAACATCGTAACTCCAGTATTCTAGAAGGCTATGGGCAAGCCAGCGGGTTCAAAATGGTAAAGAATATCATAGATCACTGGGCGAGTGGTCCCTGAGACCTCCACTCGCCCAGGGCGGCCAGTGCACGATGGCGTTGGTGCTCGCTGCCCACTCCAGGACATTGGCGAGTATTGGCCCGGCTGGCCCTACTAGCCTGCCGCTTGCCGAGCTCCCCTGGGGCGAGTGCGATCCCGCCTGCTCCACTATTCCCTCAAACACTCCACCCCGACTGGACGAGTCTAGGGGCTGCCGAGCTCCTGCCACCCCTTGGGCGCACGCCCGGGATCTGGATGCTCGATCTGTCCGACTTGGCTCTTATCTACCACACTCGCCGAATACGGGGTTGTACATAATTCCCGCTCTTTGCGAGGTTGGAAAAAGCTCGCAAAGAATAATCCAACCCCACAGGATTCGGCAAGTGCGGTATAAGCCAGAGGGAATTTTTAGGTGGGGTCCAACTAGAGCTGTATATATACGTCTGCGTACCTTGTGACTTTTGCATTTCCCTTTGCTCTAATTTTTCCGAGATGCCTATACCCAAAGAGATCCAAGAGAGGCTTGCCCGAGCTCGCGAGGCTGCCTCTGCCCACATTGCCGGCTTGACTGACGTCTCCCTCGGTGTCCCGCCGAGCAGTCTGGCAGAATCCAACCCTGCCAATAAGGCAAAACCACTTTCCAAGACGGCTGAACCCATATTTGACGATCTGAAAACTACCATAGAAAATGGGGCCAGCTCCTCCACTCTGCCCGCTACTGAGAAGAAGTGTAAAGACTTCATCGACCTTTCTGCCAACCCGGACAGCTGGCAGGTTGATGGCGAGGCTTCCTCTCCGCGAGTTAAGACCACCTCAAAAACTCGCGACCTAAAACTCTGGATACTCGCCAGTGAGATCCGTCGCCCCATTTTAGGACCCTGGGGTTGGACTCGTAGAAGCCGAAGTTGCCGGCTTGTACCTCCTCTTAGCAGTAACTCTCTGCTCCTTGAACTGCGAGGGGAGGTGCTGACGTCATCCCTATTCCGGGCTTCGGACTCCTCCCACCAAAAACTCATCGCCCGGGCCGTGGCAAGATTCTGAGCCTGCCCCCTCTTCGCACTTCCATAGGGGCGCCGAACTCGTAATGCAAGTTTTTTACTTCCACTGATTTGTCTTGCGTGATTCTCCTGGAGTACTCGTCTTTCGTGTTGATACTTGACTGGATGTCTCTACAGCTCTTCCCTGTCAGTCTGAGGCTGATGAATCTTCGGAGCCAACCAGCTACTTGACCCTCCCTTCCACAAGCTCACTAGACTCCTTCCAGGGTTCCGATGTGGAGAATGGCGAGCGGACAAGGCGGGGAATCGAGGTCTTCAAGATGCTAGTGTGTGGGTTACGTAAGGTTCAGGAGGACAATGAGGTACTGTAGCGTGTCTATGTGCGGCTCGGGGACGAGGTGAGGCGCAACCCGGCAGGCGAGCGATGTCTCCTTCTCTGCTTTTGGATGGAATCGATGAGAAACTCCAGATCGTCCATAGGAACTTGGGGCGGATCCGCGAGCTCCACAACTCGCACCGACCTGCGGTGAAGGAGACGCGAGGTCGAGGTAGGTAGAAACGGCTCTATTACTGAGCCTACAGGCGCTCGCCTTCTGGCTCCTCAGTTCGCGTACATGGAATTTTTCCCTTTCTCTCTTCTTTTTGAATTCACTCCCCATACTTTTTCTTCATGAACTGCATGCCCCTGCTTGCTTGTAATAACTTGGAACATTCTTTAGATTTCAATGTTTGTTACTTGAATAATAAACTGCTATTTGGACTCGGCTCGCCGTAGGGTAGAACAAGTCACGGGAGCCGGTGAGCTGGGGTTGGCGAGTTGGGGAAGGCAAGTCGGACTGATCGGTCGGCCCAGCATTAGATTCCTTTGTCTATAAATAGGCCCCCTACCAACCCCACTCCTTCGCCTTTATTGCTTTTGAACCCCCCCTTTCCGCCTCTTCTACTACCTGTACTTGCACTTCAACCATCCTGCGGTGATGGGTAAGACTCATCCCGACACCGATGGACGTTCCAAGTGTGCTCGGCATTTTTTCGAGTACTGCTTTTTCGAGGGAAATGCTACCGAGCGCAAGCTCGCTGATGAGTCCTCTTTATATAGTGATTTTAGGACTCATCTGGGGTTGTTTTCTCACTCGTGCACTGTATTTCAACCGGTTATCAATTATATTTGCATCGTTCGATCATTGACAACATTGTGCGCTGTTTTGGCCCATGGTTGTGCAATTGCGCATTTTGTTGTTGGGGGTATGCACATGGTGCTCTCCATGGCTCTTTCTGTTGGTGTTGTTTGCATTTTGGTGCTGGAAGCTTGTGCTCCAGCTTGGTTTCATTGATATGCAGGTAGTTGAGTTGTTAGGATTCATTTTCTAGTTTATATGTAAAATGCACGGTCGTGCGAATTTCGTCTCGCACGGTCTCATGGCAATCGTGCGTTATACACAACAATTCTGGGGACTTCTGTGGCTACCCGTGCTTTTTGTTCGCACATGGTTTTGGCCAAACCGTGTGAGAAGGAAATGCACGGTCATCATATTTTTCCCAGTATTTAAGATTTTTGGGGTAAATCGTGCGTTTTCTTCACGCACGGGCATACACTCTCGTGCGTGAGTAAAACGCAGGGTTCCCCTGTATTATCTTGTTTTCCTGCGCTCTGTTTTTACCCGTGCGATTTCCATCACGCACGGACGGAAGCGCCCATGCGCGAGTAAAATGCACGGGTCAACACATCTTCTTCTGCAAGCTTGGCCTGGATGTTAATAACGCATGGTTAACGCACGGTCGTGCGTCAAACCGTGCGTGCCTATTTTTCTAACCTTCTTCTATTTAAAGCACAGATTTTCCTCCATTTTTAGACAGCTTCTTCTTGAGCCATTCCAGCCGCCATTTTAGGGCAAAGCTCCGCCCTTCCACCTCCGCCCTTCAACTTCCACTAAGGAGAGAAGCCCCGGCCAAACTCGCGAAGCATACCTCTTGACGGTGCTTGCTCTCGGCCTCCTCCTTCATCTCTTAAGCTCTTTTTAAAGATTGACGCCGTAACCAACAAGTAAAGGGAAGCTTGCAAATTTCTTCCGCATCGTGACACAAAGAAGACGGGTCCATTGGAAGGTAGTGACAACCCTTCTATACCCCGGACGTAGTTAAGGACCGAGCTTGGACGCAGATTGACAACCCGACGATTGCTTCTGCGACTCCTTGACGAGCCTTCGGATTCGGTCGATCCCTTGACTTTTTCTTGATTTCTTGTTAAATATGAGTGTTTAAATCTATTTATGTTGATGATGTGCACTTTAGTTTTAAACATTATTTGTTTCATGTCTATGTGAACATGTTTTGTTTTACAACTTTAGTTGCTTGAGTAGCGCCCGCACTTCTGTCCGACACCACATCTTGTTTTGCCTCTATAGTGATTGCTAGAGGTGTGCGTAGTGAAGAGGTGCTCACGACCCTCATTTCGCCATTCTCACCACCTCATCCGCAAGCCTACTCGTCCATCCGCCCAGTGATTCGGTTCATAGCGGCACGTGTAGTCTTCCATCCCGGCAGATGAAGTCTCGCATAACGGCATTGCATATGAGTAGTTTATAGTATTTTACTTTCTTTATCTGCAACCAACCAACCCCCCCCCCCTTCGTAGGTTAGACCTTTGGACTTTAATCTCAAGTCCTCCTAGTTAGATAACTCCACCTTGTGGTGTTCATGAGAGATTCGATACTTGGGAAAGCCTCCCCATTTTATATTACTTATGCGAGCAGTACACTTGTCGTGAGCGCATCAAGTTTTTTGTGTTGTTGCCCTGGAACACTACCGTGTGAGTTTTTTGAAAGGAGATCTTGTGATTGTTGTTTCTTGTTTTTGTTTATTTTCCTGCTTTACATTTAGTTTGCCTATTTCTTTTTGCCCTTTTTTGATTTTTGGTTTACAAAGAAGATCCGTGTTATTTTTATTTTAGTTGCGTACACCATTTTGGGTAATTATTTTTGGTCGCAATGTATTCCGTAGCCGAGTGCCATCTCTATAACACTTTGTGTCGTACATAGTCGTCATGTCTATTATGAATACTGAGCACTGTATTCGGTGTTTGCTAAGTCAAGGTGTAGGCCACATGGTGAAGGATTGCCCTCATTTGTGCGATCCTTCTCCCTCTGAGGGCATGTGCGCAACAACCTCTCGTTCGTGAAAGACTGTTGTGGACAGGCCTACCAGGGTGTTTCCTGGATCATACACTAACATCCCTCATCTTGATCGTTCTTTACCCGATAAGATTATCGAAGAATCTCTCGCTGCATGCAGATCCTTCATGGGTCCCTCGCTCCCTTTTTACGAGCTTCCCTTGAGTGATGACGATCACTCTGGTGTTAGCCAGCAAAAAGAGGATCAGGAATCCATGGGCGCTCTTGTATAGGACACAGAGATTGTTCCTGTCGATGGGGATGGCATCTGCGAATAATTTTGCGATGGGGCATGGTCATTCAGTGCTTGATTTTGAGAGCAGTTTCTCCCTTCTGTAATTTTTGTCTAATCCTGATACTCCTTTTTCTTGTGAGTCGGTTGATGATGCCGTGTTTATGGGTGATTTGGTGAATGAGGTTGCGCCGAAGTGGGATGATTACTCTACTATCTCCGACGAAGAATGTGGATCTTCAGAGCACTATGACGCACCCTTGTAGGATGAGGAATTTTACCTTTTTGATGCGGAGATTTACACCTCCTTATTGGATGAGTCGGTCCCTCTTACCACCACGGACCTCGAGTTCTCGGATTTCCCCCGATACGACTCGTATGATACCGACGATGATCTATGCTTTGATCCTGCTAAGAGTGATACAGGGATCACTCTCCCTTAGTTCTTCATCTCTTTTATTACTTGACCCCCTCTTCTTTATGTGAGCCTGTGCGGGTTGAGTCTTCGCAGGTGTTTTAGGAGGAATTGGAGCTTTCAGCTTGAGTCATTAATGATAACATCCTCTTTCGCGAGGAGGTTGATTCCTCCTCTATTGAGGAAGCTCCATTGATTGCTTTCTCCTCCTACCGTCTCCCTGTAGACGATGCCTTGCTAGGCAAGGATTTATTTTGTGATAAGATGAGCGAGGACTAATGCTCCTCCTCTTCTTATTTCCTATTTCCTCTACATGTGTTGGGCAGGTATTCTTATTTAGGTAGAAGGGTAACTGCTCTATCTCTGTATCGGAACCGATCACAGAAACAGATAATGGAACAATTACCTGTGTATTTTTTATTTCATGGCCCATTAGCTAGGACTTTTCGTCTTTCGAATAAGTTGTGCTGGGTGGACTATAACCCCAATAGTTATCTTATATTTCCTGCATTTTTTTTCATGTCTATTTTTGTTTTAGAATTTCGTTGTATTTTCTTTATTTTCTTTGGTTTTTGCGGAGCTCACCCCTGCAAGTATTCTTGGCAACTTCATATTGGCGGGGTTGTGATTCTTCGTATGGAGGACCTGCTTCTGTTTTTCACGCGTCTTCTGGTATGCTCACTGTTGAGCATTGGGTAACCTCTTCCCTTGTCTCTATCTGATTTAAATTTATATATCATATGTTGTGGAGCTTAGTTTAAGTCTATGGGAGAGCTAATATTTGTTACCTTTTGCACGCCTACATTTCATGTGCATACTGTAAGACCCAATTTTGTACTTTAAAACCACCGGCGTATTATGCCCATAACTGCCGCTTTGCGGTGACACCAACAGACCCGGGAAAATCGTCACTACAAAACACTGATCCTATCGGCCATACCGATCACATAAAAGTAGAATAAAAGTAGAAAGAGTAAAGTAAAACTCAAATACAAGTCCACCAGGATCACATATATATAATATAAGTATCAATGAAGGGAGAGTCCACAAAAAAGAGTAAGTAAAGTACTAAAAATGGCTCCTGCCTGATACATCAAGATCCTCACTACAAGACACTCAACGCAGAATCATATCTATAATAACTACTAAGTATCGGGACTCACAGTCCCTGCTGGATGGAATCTAGTGTTAGACTGCTCCGCCTCTATGTGCATTAACCTCTGGGGTTGCGTCTCTTGGTTTGGCTCCACAATTCCCTAAAATGATGTGGTCAACGACCGTTAGTCTAACACGACTAACTCCAATCATCCCCCACCCCTCCCCCAATGGCTCCTAGGCACTGAGCGGGGAGAAGGATAGGGAAGGTAATGAAGTGGAGAGTAATAAACTAGGTAGATGGAGGTGGAGCTAATCTAGCAGTTCTTTATAAATAGTAAGCAGTGACGAAAGTACGTAGAGCAAACAATAAGTATATGAAATACGAAATATGAAATACTTAACCTTAACTTATATGAAAGCTCATACAAACTTATAAGTTAAGGGGCTTTCTGCAAGGCTCCCATCGTATAAAGAGTCTCATACCAATTTATACGATGGGGTGTCAATTATAAGCAAGTGATAAATATCGAAGGAAAGTAACCATAACTTATAAGCCTTTTACACAAGCTTATAGTCTAAGGGATCGTTTTTCAAGGCCTATTGTATAAAGCGTCCCATACCACTTTATATAATAGGTGTCAGGGTTATATGCAATGATGATGATATGACATTCAAGTATGCCATGATGTGAATCACGCAAGTGTAACACACCCACTCGACTCTGTATACACAGACCTTTAGTTCCACCTTTCTGGATCCTAACCTCCCAGGATACCTCCGTAGTTGCAAAAGGAAGCGGTAGGTTGGGCCTCGCCAACCTCTAAACTAGTATCACACTACAAGTTAGACCTATCGTATGCCTCAATGCTGGTGTACAAAGCGGAGCTCCTGCGTACACTTGTTGGCTGCGCACCAGACTTTATTTGGCCAAGTGCAAAACCACACCTGCCGAGCCAACGTATTGGTGTCGGTGTGACGACTCTCCAATATCGAGGACCCACCACCTTATATATTATGCACATGCAACATTAATGTATTTCCAACCGAGCCAAAGCTCCCCGGAAAATCCTGTCCGTCACAAAACAATCCGAGCCATCAGCTCGCCGGGCTAACCTGCCAATCAAAAAAACCACCGAGCCTACCGCTTGTGTGACCTAACCTAACTCCCACAACACCGGTAAGTGTGAGTGCATGTGTAATACTTGTTATACTAGTTATTCTTGTAATCTATTTAGACTTACGACTTACGTTAACCTTGGATTGCCCAAGACATTCCCCGGGAAGGGCTCTCGAGGGCACTAGGAACTACAATGGGCTGAAGCCCAAAGATCCCTTTCGCAAGACACTTATTATTATTGTTTTCTACCCGTGACAAATCCTTTATTAATATTTCAGTTTAGCTAACCCTAAGTACATTTGACTCTCCATGCTAGCCTAGACTACCTCTTCTTATTATTCACAGACCAAGGGCTATATGACATGTATAAGGGAGACACCCCAAATACTCTTCCAAATGACCTAATATTATTATGGGGTAACTATTATGTCAAATATGCGACAAATACAGAAACTTATAATTTTTCTAATTTAACTGATATTTTATTTATTTTCCTAAAAAAATCCAAATGCCCTAGTTTTGAATATGAAGTACCTTTTTCAGTCATGCAAAATGCTCCACAAAATTATGATAAATACAAGGTAGCTATTTTACTATAAATTCAAACTCTCCTAATTTTCCAGCAAGATTTAGGCCTCTGATCAAAAATTTGAATATAAACCCATAAATATCAATTAAAGAAACAAGTGCATCAAATAAACTTCCAAAAATTATTAGAAAATTTAAGCATGACTATAATGAAATAAGTTTGAACAACATTCCAGTGAATAATGAACTCTAATTTTAATTTTGAACAACATTCCATTTTCAGAAAGTAATGAAATAAGTATAGAAATTATACTTCCAAAAACTGTGATAAAAGTTTCACATGAGAATATTGACCAAAGAACACCACTGATTAAGTTTCATAATTTTTTAACAAGTATTGAGCTCTGAATCTATTATTAAACATGTTTCCACACTTATAAGCTTGTGTAGAAAGTACTGGAAATATGTATCTAAAAACTATAACAAAATTCAGGTATGAGTATAATGATCTAAAGCTCCCTCTGCCCAAATTACATAATTTTCTAGTGAACAGTGAGATCATAATAAACAAATGATTATAAAAGGATAGCACATGTATTGCAAAGGAGGTACTAAAATTACTGTGCCAAAATTTCTAATAAAATTACCAGAGACTCATACTAACCCTATGCCTATACTACCAAAGTTTTACAACTTTTCACAGAGTTTTAATAGCCTAAAATACAATTATAAGATTTGTGCCCTAAAATAGGGTTAGGGTTTTGAGGGGTTTAACAACCTCTAAATCCAGTAAGATTTTTACCAGAGGACCTTAACTACCCTAGAGCCCTCTCCACTAAATTTCAAGTCATTTCAAGGTCATATGACCCCATGACCTTCAATCACTAGGTTAGCACACATAGAGCCTACCCAAGAGTTCTAGGGAACCACCCTTCAAATTCCACCCAAAATTAGTGGTGGGGGTGTTTTAGGTGCTAGGAAGGCAGAGTGGCAAGTTCCATCACCTTTGGGTTAGGTTGCCTAACACAAGAACACTTAGAGCACTTTGCCCAACTATGACCTAAAAGGGTCAATTTTGCCTACACAATAACCCTATTAAATCAATCCCAAATGGGGTAAGAGTTTTACCAGAGCCTTATAATATCCTTCAAGATCACTCACCAAAATTTTGGGGGGTTTTGAGGTGTTTAAGGCACCTAATTAAATTATATATGGTTTATTAAATTTTTCCAAAAACTATAGAAAAATGTTTTTCAAAAATTTTGATTTTTAAACTGTCTAAGAGGAAGGTAATGAGAAGCCTATATTCAATATTTCAAATCATTTGGATGAGTGGTTCAGTGTGGGCACTAATTTTAATGTCTGGTCACGCCTATATATAGGTTGCACCAAAATGAGTGATGTGGTCACACTTGGTATCTAAATGTGTTCAAATCAATTTTCAATTAAAGTAGACCCATAGAGATACAATTTTCATATTGACCACTTTCTCTGATTAAGCCTCTAGAAATTTTTAAAATTATATTCAAAACACTACAAATTGTGTGAAAGAATAATACAAAAGCTATAGTTTTATTTTTATTTAATCCCGCACGAATCTTGGCGCAAGATCAGACGGCGCTGGATCATCTACTAACTTCAGCCAACGGGTGTCATTTGCCTAACTCAAAGCATCTTCCAACAGAATTTCCTGCCTACCCGGACACCTCCATGGCCGGCCACCGCCGCCACCACCTTCATTGAGGTGGGGGCTATCGCCGGGCGCCGGCACGGCCGACGAAGGGGCCGTTTCTGGCGAACCCAACCCATGAATTTTTCCTTGAAAATAGGAAAATGAAATCTTGAATTGGGATCAATTGAGCCCGATTCTTATTCTAAAAGAATCCTAAGATCTATCCACAAAAGAAGGAGAGGAGGAGGACCTTCTTGGGAGGCTGGAGGCGGGTCGATCTTTGAGTTGCCATGGACGATGGTGGTGCTCTCCCGTGCTCTGCAACTATACTGTAGGAGGGCTATAATTATTCAGGTAAGATGTGGAAAATTCTCCCCTCTATCCGGTGAGGCTTTTAGAAGCACCAATTGGGGAAGGGGAAGGGCCTAACACTAATGGCCATCAATGGCCATTAATGGAGGTTTTTGTCCATGCCATGGAGGGGGTGAACCTGAATCAGTGTGGCCATAAAATGGCTGGAATCTCCTCCTCTTCCCTAGAGGAGTTAAATCCGGCAATAAAGGGTGGCCCTTAGCTTCCATTTTCCATGATTGGCCTTCTCCCTCACTTTCTCTCTCCTCCATTAAAGGAGAAAAATGGAGTTTTCTCTCTTCTGACCATCAAGGCTTAATTTGAACTCTCCTCCAGCCTATTAGCACCCCACTAACTAATATTAATTATAAAAATGAGGTTAGCCCAAGTGGGGAAAATGGGTTTGAGCTTGGGTTAGCCCATTTGGGCTAAATTGACCTAACACGAGTGTAGAGTTGACCTTGGTCAACATGACCATTTCGATTCACCCAAATGGGTCCTTGTGATCCAATGGCCTCCCTTAAGGTCAAGGAAGGCTTGGGTAGGGTTTGTTAGGCATCTTGGAGGTCACTTGACCCTTAGTTAGGGAACTTTGACCATTTTAGGGTTTTGGTTGACTTGAGTTAACTTAGCCCCTTTGGTTGACCCCAATGGGTCCTTGGTGACCCATTGGCCTCCCTTAGGGCTTGGGAAAGTCTAGGTGGGTCCCTTTGGCCAAGGGGAGGTCAGTTGACAATGTTTGAGCCTAGTTTGACTTGATTAGGGTTTGGGTTGACTTTGGTCAACTTAACCATTTTAGCTGACCCTAGTGGGTCCCTATGGCTCTAATGGACCCTCTAATGGGTTAGAGGTGTTGTGGTGGGGTCATGGTGTCATGGCAAAGCCCTATGGTCATCCTAAAGCTAGTAATTAGAATTCTACTATTTCTAGAACAAAGTGGTTCACCCACTAACTCACCAGTTCACCACATCCTTTTGACACTTCTGAGGGTTTTGTCATGACCCAGTCATGACAAAACCATCCTAGGGGTCAATAAATTTGACGGATGTTATAAATTTCATTACATAAACATAAAATTTTTTTCCTAAAAATTCACGTTAGGCATACGGGGTTTCAAGTATGATAAGTAAAATATAACATCCCGAGAGGTTATAGGGAGTACCTGATGTGAAAAGCTCCAAGTATCTTTGCTGCATCAAGTCATGTGGCTCCTATAACGCCCCCGATTTTTCTTTGATTATTTAATTCTTGCTTGGCATTAAGTCGACGCGTTTTCTAGGCTTATGTCATCTGTGGAGTGTGGTCTTAACTCCTTAGAACTGAGTGGCCCATTTTGTAGCCTATTGAAAAGATCTCCCTAGCAAGCTGAGTTGTTTTGGGTGACCCGGTGTGGCCTCTTAGGGGATGCTTGTGTTTTTTATTTAGGTGGGTATAACTCGAGTTCTGTTCGTCGAAAGATAATTTCGACTTCGTCGTTGTATTCGTAGCGTGGATATTTAGATATGGTGCGAATTTCGTCGAATTCCGAGGATGTTCGGTGTTCGTGTCGTTTTGTATTTTATGAAAAAAAATAAAGCTATTTAATAAATATTATATTAAATATTATTTTTTTTCTAAAAGGGTGCGGATGCTTGGCGGTTTTGCCTGGTCATTTTTAGCCTTAATTAATTGATTAGCTAATTAAGATTAAGAGGATGCTATATATAAGATTGTTTAGATTTAAGAGGTAACCGCTCTTATTCATCTTTCCGAAAGACCGAACCAGTCTGCGGCTGATCGCGAAAAGAAGTGGAGAAACCGCCGAAAGTGCTCCCCTTCGGACGCCGATTTCGGGAACATTTGTGGACGGAATTCGATTCCAAAACCGGATTTGGATTGCTCTCGCCTAGACCTTCATTCGTAAGGTAAGAAATTCAGTTTTCGTGGTATTTCTAGGGGTCTTGAAATCCTTGGGTTGTCCGTTTCTGCCATTAAAGCTCATGATTTTAGCTTTAGGTGTCGTTGATGTTGGTTCCGAGTGAGAGTAAGGGAGGCCGACCAAGCTTCGCTGGAGATCTAGGCAAGTGGTGCTCTTGCTCTTGCCATGTAGTTTTTCTTGTTCATTTTGTTCCTTACTGTTAATTGTTTTCCAAATTTCTCTTGCTAAAAGGTCAAATCCCCTTTTGATTATGACAATGTTTTTCTTAAGCCTGTAGATAGTTTCCTGTGCAGATTTTATTTATTTCCGAAATCAGCCTTGCTATTAATTTTTTTTACTTCCTGCTGTTAAGTTGGCTAGTTCTCGAGTTGGGAGTAGAGAAATGATTGCTGGTTAAAGCATTAGAGATTTTAGGATTTAGCGTTAAGTGTCGTGCACACACTCAATGTCGGGTCTGTTTGGACTTGGCGTTGAGTGTGGTGCACACACTCAACGCCGGGTCTGCTGGGACTTGGCGTTGAGTGTTGTGTACACACTCAACGCCATTGCCCCTTGGTCTGTTCTTTTGCGGCTTAGTAGTGTGGTGTGAGTGAGAATATTCTTCTAAGTCAAAATCGACGGGAATCACTTAGTGATTCTCGCCGACTTCGACGAGAATCGTTAGTGACTCCCGCCGATTCGGCGAGAATCAATCTGCATTCCCGCCAGTTCGGGGAGAATGAATCTGCATTACCGCCGATTCGGTGAGAATCAATCTGCATTCCCGCCGACCTCTTCCGGATGGCGTTGAGTGAGTGGGCCTCACTCAACGCCATGGTAGTTTAAGCGCTGAGTGAGGCAGGCTCACTCAACACCGCAGCCTTTTCCTGTGGGTAAGTACTTTGGCATTGAGTGAGTTGATCTCACTCAATGCCAAAGCCGTTCTATCATTGAGAATGGTGGGCGCACTCAGCGCCGCAGTTTGTTTTTGCGGCTAAGTACTTTGGCATTGAGTGAGTCGACCTCACTCAATGCCAAAGTTGTTCTGGCATTGAGAGAGGTGGACTCACTCAATGCCACAGTTGGGTTTTGCGGTTAAGTGCTAAGGCATTGAGGGAGTGGACCTCACTCAACGCCGTAGCTGCTTTGGCGTTGAGTGAGGTTAGCTCACTCAACGCCACAACCTGCTTTGCTGAAGGTATTGAGGGAGTGGACCTCACTCAATGCCATAGTTATTTAGGCATTGAGTGAGGTTAGCTCACTCAAAGCCACAACCTATGTTGCTGAAGGCGTTGAGGGAGTGGACCTCACTCAACGCCATTGCTGTTTTGGCGTTGAGTGAGGCTAGCTCACTCAATGCCACCGTCTGTTTCGGCATTGAGTGAGTGGGGTTCACTCAACTCCATGCCGTGTTGATCCATCTTAACACTTTTCCCTTACCTTGATTTTTCTCCCCGGAGTGAATTCCTTGATTTTGAGGTTCCTTGTCGGCTATTTTATTTTTTTTTCCAAAAAGGCCGAATCATGGGTCGTGGTTAGTAGTGGTTGTTTGAAGCTCTTAATGGGGGAGGTGTTGTGTAATTTAGCCAAGACAACCCTTTTTCTTCTATCTTGCTCCAGGTACGGGCTGGGCAAGGAAATGGGAAGTCACTAGTGCTTTCACATGTAGACCCCTGAGCTTTGTTTCTTGGAAATGGTGGTTGGGGGACTAAGTTTGCCTCAAACCCGGATCCGCGTTGTTTATGCTACTACCATCCCTCACAGCTTAGGGTGTTATTCGTTTCTTCCTTTTTAAAATTTGCAACGTTTGGGCTCATGGTAGCCTGGTAAACTCTGCAGGATTTATTTTTTGGCAGGGTTTTTGCTGTTTCCTTGCACTTAGTGCTTTTCTTTTGTCTTGCTTTGGACAGTGGTGCTTGTTTCAGTTTGCTTACTCTTCTTGCTTACCTTATAACCTAACATTTCCGTACATCTTTTACTTGTTTAGCTTGCTGAGGTATTCTTTTCTTCTTTGAATGTCTCAGGTTCTTGTTAGTAGCCGATTAGGCGGCTAGTGGTGCTGTGCAGTTACTGGTGGTCTCTGGTGCTTTAGAGATCAGTTCCTTGTTTTTGTGAGGTAGTTTTGGTGTGGTTTTCTTACAGACATACATACTTGCCAGTGGGTTCGTGTAAGTTTGTTGGCGCCCACTGATAGTTTTACCTTGATACTAGATGTGTTACTTTTTGCTGCTACCTTTCTGGAGTTAGTCTACTTGCTCTTGGGATGATTTATGCAAGGTTGCTAGTTACTTTTAAACCTAAAAACACTATTATAAGTATATCTCATGATCAGCATGTTTTATAAAACTCAACACTATCTTCCAAACAACGTAAAAAGATCATTTTTGTATATATATAATACAAATCAAAAGTAGGGTCTTGCATAGTATAAGTTATCCTTTGGGGACACTTATGCACTCTTTTACAATGTCGAACCTGAATAAAGTATTTTTCGCAGCGTATAAGTATAATTTTTTTTTAAATTGTGGACTAGGTGATCCACCGAGCCGAGGGATACGACCTTTAAAAATATAACTTATTTTCTAATCATAAAACTTATGAATTTTCATAAAGTATAGTTGTTTGTCGTTTGTCTGAGCGTCGGCAGTTATCCCCTGCTTGACGTGGCATCATGACGCGTGTTTTCTCCTACTCTGATAATCTGTTTTCTTCGGAGAAAATGTGGGTTGTGACAGTTGGTATCAGAGGGAGGTTGCTTGACAAGTTTGTAATGCAACCTTCCCTTTTGATTGCATTAGTGGTTCAGCATCATGTCATTCACACACCGATATGTAATCAACACGTATTGGCAACAGCACGAACACTACACTCATAAGCACAACACGAAGTATACGGGGTATATTATGTAGTATGGGATGCATTATATGTGTTCGTATATCAGTCCACCATAGGGGCAACATGTGAGGGTTATGTAGTATGGGATGCATAACCTCACCACATTACTGCGACTAGATCGTTTTCTTTTCGTTGCATGAAAATGTTATGTAGTATGTGATGCATAACATTTTCATATATACGCCGCTCATAACATGCATTAGGGCCTTTTTAGAATGCATATCACAAACATGCATAGCATAACATTGCATAAGCACAACGTGCCAAGCTAAAGACTGGCAGGATGACATATGTACACACATAAGTTTTCGAGTCAAAAATAATATAAAGTCATGCATTCCCGGTCTAGGCACAAGAGTTAGTATAGTTGTGGTTAACCATCCTAGGTTAAGGCATAACTTCAATTCTTGTAAAAATAAACTCTCATAGCAAGTTTAGCAGCATAAAGTTCATATTTATGTATGTATTATCTGTACTTTCAGTTAGTTGCAGCTGTCGTACTAGGATCTGACTAAGGTTGCTATAAGTTTAGGATGGCGAGACGCCTGTTGCGTGCTAGGGTTCGAAGAAAATAAACGGAACCGAACTAGCAACCCAATGAGGCAAGTATACCTATCGAATTGTAGCTAGGGGACACAAGTGTCGTATTGAAATCCAGGAACTGTTGAGTATGCTTACTCACATGAAAACAATTATCTTATCGACGGAAAAACTAGGGTTTAAGAAAAACTAATTGCAAGGAAGGAAGTAAAGCTATACTAGAAAGAGAACTACCAAATTAAGTAAAGTGCTATTAAGTAATGAACTATGCTAGAAAGGAAACTACTGCAGTTAATTAAAGAGCACAAGATAGGTGATTACTATGAAAGGTTGAAAATATGAAATTGAAATGCACTCAATAAAGAATCAAATCGGTTAAAGACGATTAATAAAATGCGATAAAAATCTAAACTTAATAGGATAAAGGTCCTTGACCGTGGAAGTTCCTAAAGCTTGAACACGCTTCTCTCGAAGTCGTGCCCAACTGAGTTTAGGAAGGTCAGACCGACTCTCGTCTAAATCGGAGGCATAAAACTCGCTTTACGCGGTGAACCCCACTATTGGATTTTACTCCAATCCGGGAGATTTGGACGTCTGCCTCTCTCGAGGGGTGCGTACAACTCCCTTTACTCTTGAATGCTCACTTCATTCTATCGGCCTCTCGGCTAGCCAAGAATGAATGCAACGGTGGGGGGTATATATCGATAATATACCTCCAACCCATGATTAATCAAGAGTAATTCAAGGCCCTAACCTAATAAGAAAAGATTAATTAAAACATCATAACTTATTCGCTCTAACCTCGGATCATCATGATCGAGTACAAGGAGGATTAGTTAATAATAATTGAGTGGAGGAGGGGGGAATGAGTAGTAAAGCATATAAAAGGAACACTAGTAAAGGAAGAGCACATATATTAATTAAAGGAGCAAGTTACACTAATGAAATTGAAATTAAAAGTGCATGAATTAAAGTCCTATTCTTGCCCTATATTAAGCAATAAGAAAAAGCAAGATTACAACAAAATCTAAGGCAAACTAAAAACTAAACTATGGTTAACCAAAAATTACAAAGAGAGAGAGAGAGAGAGAGAGAGAGAGAGAGAGAGAGAGAGAAAAGCATAAAAAAGATCAAGAAACAAAGGGGCAGCACCTCCCCCACTCAACAAAAGCTTCCTGAAATGGAAGGGGGGTCTGAATTTATAGGAAAAATTCTCGGGTTAGTCACGCCCTACGACACGCCTTGGGGGGGCGTGTCAGGGGGCGTGACATATACGAAGTTGACCTCGGGCTCTTGATTGTGGCGGGAGAGATGATTGCTTCTGTACGTCAGTCGACACGCCCATGGTCACGCCCGTGTAAGGGGGGCGTGACACTCACGTCATGTCGAAATCATTGGTCGGAAATCCGTCAGTCGTCGGAAAAGTTGATGTCACGCCCCATGTCACGCCCGTGATGGGGGGGGATGACAATACTGTTGCATGTTGTGGCGAAACCTACATTCAATGCGGCGGCAGGCTTTGTGGCAGAGGGCGACACGCCCTTGGTCACGCCCGGAGACACGCCCGGGGAGGGCGTGTCAGGGGGCGTGACAGCCGTTTTGTTCTTTTTTCTGTCCCTTCCAACAGGAGTCCTCAGGATTGGGTGACACGCCCTAGGTCACGCCCAGGGAGGGCGTGACAGGGGGGCGTGTAAGGTCATTTTTGACCAATTTTCTGAAAACCTGCAAAAGAACAAGAAAATGTTAGTGGCAATAATATTTACATAAAAAGGATAAAAGATAAACTAAAAAGACATGATTTGTACATTATAAACTAGAAAAATACAATAATAGTTTAGGCTACAAAACGTATTATCAAATTCCCCCAAGCTTAAGCTTTGCTTGTCCCCAAGCAAACAAATAAAAACTAGATATTTATGAAAAGGACTAATCAAAAAGTTTTAATTATGCCTACACAAGTACTATGCGAAATTCTGAGTAGGGAAAAGGTGAAATGTAAGTCTAAAATAATTATTTAGGTATGGTAAAACTTTTATAAACTTTACTCAATAAAAACAAATCATCCAAAATTTTAACAAAATTCTTTAAATAGACTTAAGCAAAGCAACGAAAATGAAAAACACGCATTGAGTTTTTACTAGATCCAAGCAACGTATTATAATTATATCAATTTAATTAACAAAAATCTAGGTTTAAATCCAAAACTAAAACAGATTTACTTTTTTTCTTTTCTTAGTTGTTAAATAAAAATCAAAAAGCGTGAATCAAAAAGACTTAAATAGGACAGAAACGTTTTGTTTAGGAATATGATTGGGAGTGGAATTCAAAGATAAACGTAAAGGTTTAAAATCACACTAAACCAAAGCAAAGAGTTTCAAAAACTTTCATAAAAATATATATACATTTTTTTTCTTTTTCTTCTTTTTTCCCTTTTTTTTCTTTTTTTTCAAAATAAAGGCCATAAATATTTTTATTTTCCTTTTGAATTGGCCAAATAGAAATAAACATAACTTTTGAGCATACTTTTTTTTTCAAAAACCATTCTCCCACAAAAATCATAAAATATCCTTTCAAAATTGTCAAAATAATTTATGAAACTCAAAAAGGCTAGTGTGATTCGATAGGTTGGAAATTTTGGCTTTGGTGAAAATGAAATGAAGGGAGGAGCTATCAAATGAAATCAGAAAAAGGCTCAAAAATGGCTAACTAGTGGTAAAAGTTTTTAGGTTGGCAGGAAAGCTCAAACGAAAACCAAAACGGCCTAAATCATTTTCACGCTTTTGAATTTATTTAAATCAAAGGTTTGAAAATTTTCAAAAAATGAGTCCTAGATAATAAAAGAAGATTGATGAAATTAACTTGAAAATAGAAATAATAGGTGACTTGGATCGTTCACATCTACTACGTTATTAAAAAGTTGACTTTACAAAAATTATTCAAAAACGAAAAAGAAAATAGTGGATGATGAATTTTTGAAAAAGTAAAGGAAATAAAAAACAAAAAACCATAATAGAAATGCGAGTTTTAGAAAAATATTTCACCTTAACATGCTATCGTGAATTAGAAACACAGCATGGCCAACATTTTACTTGTGAAACATAATTAAAAAGGATGATTAGAAATATTATAATTAACTACGTTGTTTATAGAAAATTTTGAGTGAAACAAAAACAAAAACTAGGGGTACTATTAAAAATACGAAAATGTCTAAACTATTCAAAAACACAATTTTTTTTTTAATTTTGTTAAATATTCTCTTTTTTTTATTATTTTGGAATTTTTTTCTCTTTTTTTTTGGAATTTTAAGATATTCATTTTTTTTTGAAATATTTAAAATATATACAAAAAGAAAAATTTGTACACTAAGCAAAAATGAAGGAGGAAGTCCTCCCCCAAGCATAAAATAGACATTGTCCTCAATGGCTAAAGAAGGGGATTGGAGAAGGAGGGAAAAATAAAGTACATAATTGAAAGACAGAATTGAAAGACAGGATTGAAAGACAGGTACTTCCTCGGATTTATTTGCTGCGAAAGCTGAGTGATGCCGCTCCTCCGAATGTCTTCTTTGGACTTCGTGATGGATTCAGCAACGTTGGAGCAGGCGATCGCAGAAGCTTCAGCTTGTCGGAGCCGTCTGAGGCAAAAAATTTTAAAATAAAGAAAACAGAAAAAGATAACTTGGGTTGCCTCCCAAGAGCGCCCTTTTGTTTAAAGCGTCGTTGAGCTCGACGCATCAAAATATTAATATTGTCTAAAAATATTGTTGTCCAGAAAAAAAATTGTTTTTAGTAAAAATTAAAAGTTCAAAGTTAAAGTTCGTGAAGCAAAAACTTAATAATGTTTGGACTGACATCATAATCACTAGAAAAATAGAGTTTAAGACGCTGACCATTCACTTTGAAATTACCCTTATCAGGGTGAGAAATTAAAACAGTTCCATAAGGAAATACTTCTAAAACAGAGAACGGGCCAGACCAGCGAGATTTTAGTTTGGGGGTGGTAGGCAGTGGAAAGCTTATGTGTAACGCCGTATTTTGTAAGGATTTTTGAAAATTGTGCGTTACAGAAATGGGAACCCCTATCGCTAACGACCGTGCGTGGCATACCGAATCTAGAAAATAATCTTTTTAAAAACATGACTACAACTCGGAGTCGTTCGTAGGAAGAGATTGGGCCTCATGCCATCGTGAAACATAATCAACAGCAACTAAAATATATTTGTTTCCGAAGCTAGAAGGAAGGGGGCCAACAAAATCAATTCCCCAAAGGTCGAAAATTTCTTACTCTAAGAAAAAATTTTGCGGCATTTCATTTTTATTAGAAATGTTGCCCGACCGTTGGCAAATATCAAACCTGCTCACAAAGGCTTGTGCATCTTTAAACAGGCTAGGCCAGTAAAACCCGCGCAAAGAACCTTGTGAGCGGTACGAGCAGCTTGATAGTGCCCACCTGTCGGACATTCATGCAAATGTTTTAGAATATCAATTCCTTCATCATAAGAAACATATCTCCTTATCACTTGATCCGCACAAATTCTGAAAAGATGCGGGTCTTCCCAAAAGTAGTTCTTCACCTCAGAAAAGAATTTCTTCTTTTGCTGAGAGGAGAACTCTTTTGGGAGCACCCAGGCCACTAGATAGTTGGCGATGTGCGCGAACCAAGGAGATGTAGATGTGTTAACTAAATGTAGCTTCTCATCAGGAAAATAATGATTAAAAGATTTTTCATTTAATTTTTCTATAAAGGGGTTATCTAATATGGATAGATGGTCGGCGACCAAGTTCTCAGCTCCTCGCTTATCACGGATCTCTAAGTCAAACTCTTGGAGGAGTAAGACCCAGCGAATCAAGCGAGGCTTGGCATCCATTTTGGCAAGAAGGTACTTGAGGGCCGAGTGATCCGTAAAAACAATGATTTTTGAAAGTGTAATGTAAGGGCGGAATTTATCAAATGCGAATAATACAGCTAAGAGCTCCTTCTCGGTTGTGGGGTAATTTTCTTGTGCAGATGTGAGGGTTTTACTAGCGTAATAGATGGGGTGGAAGTTTTTAGATATGCGTTGACCTAATACGGCTCCCACCGCAAAACTACTCGCATCGCACATAATCTCGAAAGGAAGGTCCCACACCGGAGCTATCATAATCGGTGCGTTAATTAACTTTTCTTTAATTAATTCAAAGGCAGAAAGGCAAGAGTCATCCAAAACGAATGGAGCGTCTTTTTCTAAGATATGGGTAAGGGGCTTTGTGATTTTGGAGAAGTCCTTTATAAAACAACGATAAAAGCCAGCGTGGCCTAGAAAAGTTCTTATAGCTTTTATGTTTGTAGGCGGAGACAACTTCTCAATAATTTCTATCTTGGCAACGTCTACCTCAATACCTTTAGCAGAAAAATTATGACCCAAAACTAACCCTTCCCTCAACATAAAATGGCATTTTTCCCAATTTAGGTCAAGGTTAGTTTCTTCAAATCGTTCTAAGACATTTTCGATGTTGTCTAAACATCTATCGAAGGAATCGCCGAACACGGAGAAATCGTCCATAAATACCTCCATAATGCTTTCTACATACTTGTCAAATTTTGCGAGCATACATCGCTGGAATGTAGCTAGCGCATTGCTCAATCTAAATGGCATTCTTCGGTAAGCGAAGGTGCCGAAGGGACAAGTAAACGTAGTTTTCTCTTGGTCCTCGAGAGAGATGGGTATTTGAAAGTACCCCGAGAGGCTATCGAGAAAACAATAAAAGCTATGGCCGGATAATCATTCTAAAATCTGGTCGATAAACGGTAAAGGAAAGTGGTCCTTGCGGGTGGCGTCATTTAACTTACGGTAATCTATACACATACGCCAACCCGTCACCGTCCGTGTCGGGGTTAATTCATTATTCTCATTATTAACTACGATTATCCCTCCCTTCTGTGGCACTACCTAAACGGGGTGTTGGGTCCGGCGTTCCTTCACTTGACCCGTGGCGCTCTGCTACTTATATAAAAAATTAAGTAGCGCCCTCTCCAACAGTCCGGGCTTTTGGTGCAGTTGGGTATGCGCTTGATCCTTCAATTGGTATCAGAGGAGGTTACGGGTTCAAGACCGGGGGGGCGCTATTAAATCCTGATTTTTCCCTTCTACCTGTGTGGGTCCGGTGGGTCAGGCAACCGTGGACATGTGGTAACCCCACCTCTGAGCCGTGTGGGCCATGTGGTAACCCCACCTCTGAGCCGACGGGTTGTGCTGGACGCCGGGGGGGGGGGGGATTGTTGGGTCCGGCGTTCCTTCACTTGACCCGTGGCGCTCTGCTACTAATATAAAAAATTAAGTAGCGCCCTCTCCAACAGTCCGGGCTTTTGGTGCAGTTGGGTATGCGCTTGATCCTTCACGGGACAAACCCACTTACTGTCCGATATAGGGTAGATAAATCCTGCGTCTAATAATTTCATAACCTCGCCCTTAACTACTTCTTTCATATTCGGGTTTATACAGCGCAGAGGTTGAATAGAGTTATGCGAATTATCTTCCATTAAAATTTTATGGGTACAGAAAGATGGGCTTATGCTCTTGATATAAGAAATTTGCCAAGCAATAGCCCGGCGATGCTTATGTAGAACTAAAAGAAGATTATCGTTTTGCGTATCCGTGAGGTAGGCCGAAACGATAACTGGTAACTTGGAATCTTTTTCTAAGAAAGCATACTTAAGGTGTTCAGGAAGTTCTTTAAGTTCTAGGGTAGGGGGTTCTTCATAAGAGGATTTAGAGATTCTTTCTTTTTCAAAAATAATATCTTCATAAAATTTTTTATAAGGAACGTAATAAGGGGTGGGGCTAGCAGCCAAGAAGGCTTCTTGCAGTGATTCAGTTGGAAGAAAAGAGGAAGAACAAAAATCAGAAAATTCTTTTTCAAACTCAAAAAGACAATCAGAAGGTTCATCACTTCCCTGCAGCGATTCAGCTAGAAGAGAAGAAGAAAAACAAAAATCAGAAAGTTCCTTTTCAAAGTAGGATAGGCAGCAGGAAGATTCATCACTCACGACGTCTACGAAAAAACATGAGTCATCATTTGCTAGGGTGTTCTTCATCGAAGGTGTGATAGAAAAAGTGACTTCGTCATCGCCTACTGGAAGGAAGAGCTTACCATTGCTTACATCAGTGATGGCTCTAGAGGTGGCAAGGAAGGGTCGGCCAAGGATCAGGGGAACCTCGACGTCTTCTTCGATGTCCAGAATGACAAAGTCCACCGGGACGATGAACTTGTCGACTTTTACTAGAACGTCCTCCACTATTCCTAACGGGTACTTGACGGATCTATCAGCTAGCTGGATACTCATACGCGTGGGGTTAAGGCTACCAATCCCTAACTTTTTAAACAACGAAAAGGGCATCAGGTTTATACTCGCGCCTAAGTCGTCTAATGCGTGTTTAACAAAAAGATCACAGAAGACACACAGGATAGAGAAACTACCCGGGTCACTAATTTTCTTCAGCAAACCGTTTGTTAAAACAGCAGAGCACTCGGCGTTTTGCGTGATGTGCGAAATATTATCTAAATTCTTCTTGTTGGTGAGGAGGTCCTTAAGATACTTAGCGTATTTCGGCATCTGCGAAATAGCCTCGTGGAAGGGAAGATTAATGTGGATTTGCTTGAAGATCTCTAAGAAGCGGGAGTACTAATCATCTTGACATTGTTTATTAAGTTCGGAGGGGTATTGAGGAGTTGAATTATTTTTGAAGATGGGTGGTGGAGTGAGATTATTTTCTAAAATAGGGGTGATAACTTCTTCAGCAGAGGGTTGAAGCGGAGCGGAGCTTTGATTTTTAAAGGCAGGAGCGGAGCATGCCTCGGGCTCTTCACTTACCATACCGGAGACTTGCTTCCCACTCAGAAGAGTTATAGATTTCGCTTGCTCTCTCGGGTTGGGTTCGGTATTGGAAGGAAGAGACCCTGCGGGTCGCTCAGAAATTATTTTCGCAAGCTTGGAGGTTTTGGGTAATTTTGAAGAGATGGTGGTGGTGCAGAAAAATCATTTTGCGGTGGTGGGCGCATCGCATTCGATGGATTACTCCTTGAAAAGTTCGGGTGATTTCTTAAAGCAGGGTTATAACTATTCGGAAAATTAAAATCAGGAGGATGAAAATTCACAGTAGAAAAATTATTAAAACCATTTATAGGCATATTATTAACATAATCTAAATGTTCTGGAGTAGGGGTTGCAGATTCCCATACCTGAGGGGCGGAGGCAGCAGTCATCTCCGTGATTTTTTTGCTTAGGATTTCTACTTGTAGAGCAAGCTGGGAGACGTTGTCCACTTCATAGATACCTGCAGGCTTGTTCGGGCGGGACCTAGGCACATTCCAGTGATAAGTGTTCATGGCCATGTCCTCAAAAAGATCAAGAGCTGCTTCCGTGGTCTTATGATTTAAAGTACCGCCAGAAGCTGCGTCTATCATTTGCTTCATGCTTTGATTTAGCCCGTTATAGAACGTCTGCACTTGTAACCATACAGGCAGCGCGTGATGTGCGCATCGTCTTAATAATTCTTTAAATCTCTCCCAAGTTTCATATAGGGTTTCAGAGTCTATTTGTCCGAAGGCAGAGATGTCGTTCCTAAGTTTTGTAGTTTTAGCTAGCGGAAAGTACTTCGCCAAAAAAATTTTAGTTAATTCATTCCAGGTGGTTATGCTATTTTTAGGTAGAGTGTTAAGCAACTGCTTAGCTTTAGTTCTTTAAGAGAAGGGGAAGAGTCTTAGCCTGATTGCATCATTTGTGACACCATTTATCTTGAAGGTGTCGCAAATTTCAAGAAAGCTAGCTATATGTGCGTTCGGATCTTCATCTTGAAGTCTATCAAATTGCACATATTGCTGCACCATTTGAATTATGCTAGGGTTTAATTCGAAGTTATTATTTGCTATAGCATGGTGGACTATACTAGATTCTATTCCCTCGAGGTTCGGTCGTGCATAATAGGACATAGTCCTTTGCACGGCTTCATCTACGTTGGGTTCTTCCATTCTTAAAGTAGCAAATGACTCGGAGTCCTCAACTAGCACTTGGATAGTAGGACCCTGAAATCGCGATCTTCTCCGAAGAGTACGCTCAATTTCCTGGTCCAAGTCCAAAATAACCGACGGACTCCCGCGGGTCATGCACTAAAAGAACAGAAAAGAAGAAGAGAAAGAGAAAAAGGAGAAACTAGAAAAAAAAACTAGATTAAAAAAAAAAATTTTGAATAGATTTTTTTATAAATTAACTCCCGAACTTCCCAAGTACTACCTCGTGAAGGGTTCGCATGGTACTAGACAAGATAGTGGCACTTAAAGCCCTTTGCCCTTTTCGAGAGAATTAGGTGGCGTAGAAAAATTGTGAAGTTGGTTACTATTAAGAGCGGTGATAAATTTTTTGATTTTTAAAACTTTAAAAAAAGAGGATGAGAAAGAGAAAAGATAAAATTAATAGGTTCGTGTTTTCAGTATATCAACGAAAGTTTGTTCCCTGACAACGGTGCCAAAAACTTGTTGCGCGCTAGGGTTCGAAGAAAATAAACGCAACCGAACTAGCAACCCAATGAGGCAAGTATACCTATCGAATTGTAGCTAGGGGACACAAGTGTCGTATTGAAATTTGGGAACTGTTTAGTATGCTTACTCACACGAAAACTATTATCTTATCGACGAAAAAACTAGGGTTTAAGAAAAACTAATTGCAAGGAAGGAAGTAAAGCTATACTAGAAAGAGATCTTCCGCAATAAAGTAAAGTGCTATTAAGTAAAGAACTATGCTAGAAAGGAAACTACTGCAGTTAATTAAAGAGCACAAGATAGGTGATTACTATGAAAGGTTGAAAATATGAAATGGAAATGCACTCGATCAAGAATCACCTCGACTAAAGACGATTAATAAAATGCGATAAAAATCTAAACTTAATAGGATAAAGGTCCTTGACCGTGGAGGTTCCTAAAGCTTGAACACGTTTCTCTCGAAGTCGTGCCCAACTGAGTTTAGGAAGGTCCGACCGACTCTCGTCTAAATCGGAGTCCTAAAACTCGCTTTACGCGATGAACCCCACTATTGGATTTTACTCCAATCCGGGAGATTTGGACGTCTGCCTCTCTCGAGGGGTGCGTACAACTCCCTTTACTCTTGAATGCTCACTTCATTCTATCGGCCTCTCGGCTAGCCCAGAATGAAAGCTAAGGTGGAGGGTATATATCGATAATATACCTTCAACCCATGATTAATCAAGAGTAATTCAAGGCCCTAACCTAAAAAGAAAAGATTAATTAAAACATCATAACTTAATCGCTCTAACCTCTGATCATCAAGATCGAGTACAAGGAGGATTAGTTAATCATAATGTAGTGGAGGAGGGGGGAATGAGTAGTAAAGCATATAAAAGGAACACTAGTAAAGGAAGAGCACTTATATTAATTAAAAGGAGCAAGTTACACTAATGAAATTGAAATTACAAGTGCATGAATTAAAGTCCTATTCTAGCCCTATATTAAGCAATAAGAAAAAGCAAGATTACAACAAAAGCTAAGGCAAACTAAAAACTAAACTATGGATAACCAAAAATTACAAAGAGAGAGAGAGTGAGAGAGAAAAGCATAAAAAAGATCAAGAAACAAAGGGGCATCACCTCCCCCACTCAACCAAAGCTTCCTGAAATGGAAGGGGGGGGGTCTGAATTTATAGGAAAAATTCTCGGGTTGGTCACGCCCTATGACACGCCCTGGGGGGGGCGTGTCAGGGGGCGTGACATGTACGAAGTTGACCTAGGGCTCTTGATTCTGGCGGGAGAGATGATTGCTTTTGTACGTCGGTCGACACGCCCATGGTCACGCCCGTGTAGGGGGGCGTGACACTCACGTCATGTTGAAATCATTGGTCGGAAATCCGTTAGTCGTCAGAAAAGTTGATATCACGCCCCATGTCACGCCCGTGACGAGGGGGCGTGACAGTACTGTTGCGTGCTGTGGCGGAACTGCATTCAATACGGCGGCAGGCTTTGCACCAGAGGGCAACACGCCCTTGGTCACGCCCGGAGACACGCTGTCACAACCCGCATTTTTCTCACTATATTTTAAATCAGAGTAAGAGAAAATCTACGCGCTGTGATGCCACGTCGAGCAGGGGATAACTGCCGACGTTCAGGCGACACTCCAAATCCTTCAAATCATGAATTAATCGATTATAAAAAACTTGATTTATTTATTGGCCGTATCCCTCGGCTCAGTGGACCAAAGAGTCCACGGTTTCAAAACTGATTTTTATACGTAGCGGAAGATACTTCATTTACGTCAACATCCTAAATGAGCGCATAAGTGATCCCGAAGGGCCCTTACGCTGAACCAAAACTCTAGTTTTAATTTATACATATATAGGAAAATTCATTTGCTATACGTAATTATGAAAGTACGTTAATTGAGTTCTTTTTAGAAATCATGCTGATCATATGCTTATACATAATATAGTTTTACTTTTAGCTTTTAAAGTAACTAGCAACCTAGCATAAAACTTCCCAGAGCAAATAGACTATCTCCCAGAAAGGGTAGCAGTAAGAAGAAAACATATCTAGTACAAAAAGGTAAAACTACCAGGGGCGCCAACAGCTGACACGAACCCACTGGCAAGTATGTATGTCTGTAGAAAGTGCAGTAAAACTACCTCACAATGACTCAAGAGAGTCTCAACAGGCAACAAAAGGACCTCCAACAGCACCACAGCAACAGCCACCTACTGGCTACCGCCCAGAACCTGAGGCGTTCAGAAGAAAAATAGAACACCTCAGAGCAAGGAATGCAAGTGCTAAAAAGGAAAGTAAGGTAAAAGCAGGTAAAATAAGGTAAAGAGAGTACAAACAAGAGTAAAAACAACAATGCCCAAGGAAGGGCGAAAAGCAAACCTGCACCAAGTGCGGGTAAACAGCAACTACTCTGCCCAAAAAAAAACCTGCAGAGTCAACATGGCCATGATGCCAAAAAAAAATGCTGCAACACCTACGGAAGAAACGCCTAACATCCTAAATTGTGAGAGGCGGCAGTAGCAAAAACAAGAAACTTGGTATTAGGTTGAAAGCGTTCCAAATCGCCCAACCACTAATTCCGAGTCAACAAATTGCTCAAGGGTTGACACGTGAAGGCACAAAAGACCCATCACTCACTTGCCCAGAAAACTACTCGGGTCAAGGTAAAGAGTGTGGTCAAGGCTACATCACGCCACACAACCCCTAAAAGAGCCATCCACCACCACTACTGACCACAACCCACGATTCGGCCTTCGAAAAGTAACAGCCGACAAGGGACTCTCGATACACGAGCAAAACACTCGGGGAGAAATCAACGCTAAGGGATTAGTCGTTGCGATTACGCAACGCCGCTGCGAGTGAGTACACTCACTCGATTCTAAGCCTAGCGTACGAGCACCGACATCGGGTCGCACGATTACTAGACGCACGACCATAGGCCGTGTGTGCACAATCACACCTAAACGCCTCAAAATAAGGCAAATAAAATCCTAAAACTCCTAAACATAAACATAGACCTAAACATAAACCCATCTCCACGCTAACCCACACCTACGCTAAACACCTACCGCGACGCCGTCCTAAAACGGGAATCTACTAGCGGGAGGGTAAAAGCCTAATTTCTAACGCGGTTACCGGAAGGGGATAAGGGTTAGGGTTCCGATTCATCAACAAATCTAACATGCGATATACGAAATTAACAAGGAATTGAGAGACAAAAGTAGGCCAAATGGCGAAAAGGAGAGAAGCACTTGCCTCGCTAAATCACCAAAAATTTCGCCAGCACAACGGCGCTATGGCGGACGCCCAAAAATTCCGGAAAGCTCCCAACAATTCCAAATCCACCTAAGATTGCATCTAAACATGAAAGGAGAACAATATATTCCAAAAAAAAGAGAAATCCAAAACGAAATCTAAATGGAAATCATGGTGGAATGACGAATAGAATACCTCGGAGCGAAGCTCTCGGCGAGGGGAACACGGATCCGGGCTCGGATCGGGAAGGGGAGGCCGGGGCTGCCGGCGGCGGGCGGCGGAAGGGGCCGGCTAGGTCGTCGCCGGGCTCGGGATTTCGCACAGGAGGGGGAGGAGAAAACTGCGTTTTTTTTTTTTCTTTAATACAATGGGGCCGGCTGCTTAGGCTTTAAGTAAGGGGGGCCGGTTTTATTTAGGTTTTAATTAGGGGGGAGGGGAGTTATTATAAAACCTAATTATATAAATTATACTACTATAATAACTAACTAATTAACCTATATAATTATTGACTACAAAAACTTAAGTATACTTTATAACTTAAATACTTATTAACTATTATAACTAAAATACACACTCACACATATGTATATACATACTAACACCCATATATATATATATATATACATACTACACAAACGCCGACACGCACGCGCAAACAATAAACCACACCGGCTCGCACGAGTCGCGCGCCACGCGACACATGCGCCAAGAGACATGCCGTCACATAGAAAAATGACGACTCGCACAAATTAACTACCGCCAAAACGACGCGAAAACGCGACGTCTTCGGATTTCGACCAAAATCGCACCGTAGCTAAAAACCCGGGCTACGAGAACAACGACGAAGTCAAAAACGACTTCCGACGAACAAAACTCGAGCTAACCTCGCCCGAAGCCAAACACGAGAATTCCCTGAAAGGCTCAACCGGGTCTCCAAAACAGACACCGGCTAGCTGGGGAAACCCGCAAACAGGCTAAACCTCTAAGAACACCTAACGAGGTACTCTAACAACGGCTCGAGACGGAAAACGTCAACGTAACGCCGAAAAAGGATTTAAATAAATCATCGAAAATTCGGGGGCGTTACAGTCACTCCCCCTAACAAAAAGTTTCGTCCCGAAACTTTGCGAAAACTACTCCTACAACAGAAGGAAAGAAACCAACTACTAGAGAGGGAACGTACCCGAAAACTCAGGGGAACAAATGAGGGTGAGCCTCCCTCATAGCCGACTCTAGCTCCCAAGTCGCGCTCTCCAAATCCTGATTCTTCCAAAGAACCTTCACCATAGGAATAGACTTCGTCCGCAACACTCGAGCTTGAGCTTCCAAAATGCGGACCGGCACCTCGACATACGAGAGATTGGGCTCCAACTGGGGCACAGCGTCCAAGACTTGCCCACTGCTCCGCACACACTTCCGCAACTGGCTCACATGGAAGACATTATGAACCCCCGGGAAGCTAGCTGGCAGATCCAGCCTATAAGCAGCCACACCAATACGCTCCAAAATCCTGAACGGGCCCACAAATCTCGGATCCAACTTCCGATTCTTGCCAAACCTCTTTACTCCTACCATCGGAGACACCTTCAAGAAGACCAAATCATCCACTGAAAACTCCAAATCGGACCTACGCCGATTGGCGTTCTTCTCATACCTCTCCTGAGCAACTCGAAGCTTCTCCCGAATAAGTTTCACGGAAACCTCCATCTCTTCGAGTGCATCAGGACCCAAAACAGGCCTCTCACCGGCCTCGGCCCAAAACAGAGGGGTTCTGCAGCGCCTCCCATACAACGCCTCGAAGGGAGCCATCTGTAGACTCTCTTGGTAGCTGTTGTTGTAGGCAAATTCCATGAGCCGCAAACGCTCATCCCATGCACCTCCATGATCAAGAATATAGCACCGGATCATATCCTCCACAATCTGATTCACATGCTCGGTCTGCCCGTTGGTCTGCGGATGGTAAGCTGTGGAATACCTCAAATCAGTGCCCAAACCCTCCTGCAAACACCTCCAGAAACGCGATGTGAACCGAGAGTCTCGATCTGAAACGATGCTAACTGGAACGCCGTGCAATCTGACGACCTCATCCAAGTACAACTCAGCAATCTTCTTCATCGAGTAATCGATCTTATAAGGTACGAAGTGCGCACACTTCGTCAATCGGTCCACGATCACCCAAACAGAATCAAACCCTCTCGGAGATCTCGGTAAGCCTGTAATGAAATCCATCGAGATGCTTTCCCACTTCCAAGTCGGGGTCTCCAAAGGTGCCAACTTGCCACCAGGCCTCCCATGGTCGGCCTTCACCCGCCTGCAAGTGTAACACTCCGAGACAAAACGAGCTATATCACCCTTCATCCCATACCACCAGGCGATCTGCTTCAGATCATGGTACATCTTCGTGGATCCCGGGTGGTAGGAAACACTGGATCCGTGAGCCTCTTTGCAAACCAATACTCTGATGTCTCCAACTGCGGGGATGCAAAACCTTCCGCGGTACTTCAAAGTACCCGCCTCGTCGATGGAGAAATCTGGCAACTCTCCCCTCTCAGCTCTGAGGTACAAGTGCAACAAATCCGGATCCTCTTTCTGATGCAATCTGGTGAGAGAAATCCATGACGGCTCTGCCACTACCAAACTGCTCTGCAACTCACAGCGTCCTGCGGTGATATCCATCAATAGAAACTCCTCCACTAAACGATCCGCGGTGAGATTGAAGACTTTCCCCGTCTTCCGGCTCAAGGCGTCGGCCACCACATTGGCCTTGCCCGGATGGTACTGAATCTCAACATCGTAATCAGCAACATACTCAAGCCACCGCCGCTGGCGCAAATTCAGCTCCTTCTGAGTGAACACGTACTTCAGGCTCTTATGATCGGTAAAGATCCTGCACTGGGCCCCATAAAGTAAGTGTCTCCACAGCTTCAAGGCAAAAATCACCGCAGCAAACTCGAGGTCGTGCGTAGGATAGTTCCGCTCATGAACCTTCAACTGACGAGACCCATAAGCGATCACCTTCCCTTCCTGCATCAACACGCCACCGAGTCCAACGTGCGAGGCATCCACATAAACGTCATAGTCCTGTCCCTCCGCCGGTAAGGTCAACACAGGGGCAGAACATAACCGGCTCTTCAGCTCCAGAAAGGCCTCCTCGCACTTATCACTCCAAACGAACGCCGCATGCTTCTGCGTCAGCTTTGTCAAGGGCGCTGCCAAGGTAGAAAAGCCCTCGACGAACCTCCTATAATAGCCGGCCAACCCCAAGAAGCTCCTGATCTCCTTGGGTGTGCTCGGCCTACTCCAATCCATCACTGCTGAGATCTTCTCCGGGTCCACTGAAATACCATCTTTGTTCACCACATGACCCAGGAAGGAAACCTGAGGCAACCAGAACTCGCATTTGCTCAGCTTGGCATACAACTGATGATCCCTCAAGGCGGATAACACCAACCGCAAATGCTGATCATGCTCCGCCGCATTCCGAGAATAAATCAGAACGTCGTCAATGAACACAACGACAAACTTGTCCAGAAAGTCCTTGAACACCCGGTTCATCATGTCCATAAATGCTGAAGGCGCATTGGTCAGCCCAAAAGACATGACCAGGAACTCGAAATGACCATGCCTCGATCGGAAAGCCGTCCGTGGAACATCCGACTCTCGGATCCTAAGCTGATGGTAACCCGAACGGAGGTCTATCTTCGAAAAAACTGAACTGCCACGCAACTGATCAAATAAGTCGTCGATCCTGGGCAGTGGATATCTGTTCTTGATGGTGACTTTGTTCAACTCTCTATAGTCGATACAAAGGCGCATCGAACCATCCTTCTTCTTTACAAAGAGAACCGGAGCACCCCAGGGCGACGAGCTTTGCCTTATGAAGCCCTTCTCCAACAACTCATCAAGCTGAGTACGAAGCTCCTCCAGCTCTCGCGGGGCCATCCGATACGGCGCCTTGGCAATCGGACGCGTACCAGGCTCCAAATCAATCACGAACTCCACATCCCTGTCTGGAGGAAGACCGGGAAGATCGCTAGGAAACACGTCAGGAAACTCTCGCGCAACCGGAATCTCATCCAAAAGCGGCACACTGCTAACAGTCCCCAACACTGAGACTAGACAAGCAAAACTACCAGCAGGAAAAACCCTCTGAGCACATACCGCAGAAATCGCCGGAGAGTCCCGACGCGAATCACCGAAAACACTCCCGGGCTGACCGCTGTCCTTTCTGAAATCCAAGCGCTTTCCCCTGCACTGAATCACTGCATCATATCGGGACAACCAGTCCATACCCAGGATGACATCGAAATCCTCTAAGTCCAACACCTTCAGATCAGCCTTGGCCAGATAATCCCCCAACAAAATAGGGCAGTCCAGAATGCCCTGATCTGATATCACGGATTCACCCGAGGGGAACTTGACGCTAAAGGCACCACCAACACGATCAACAACCCACTGGCACCGCTCGACAAAGGCCCTAGCCACAAAAGAGTGGGTAGCACCTGAGTCAAATAGAACGCGGGCCCAGCGGTTCCTTACCTTAAATTTCCCTATACACAAACAAAACCATAACGCACAAGCAATAAACAAAACAATAGCAACACTAAAACTGCTACAAAAGAGAAAGCCAAGCGAGGGGGGGGGGGGGTTTACCTGAAATGACCTGCGTCGAAGTCTCAGCCTCCGCTGAAGATACCACATTCAGCTTCCCTTTACCCTTGTCCACCGGCTGAGGCGGAGGTAAAGCCTGGAGCGGAACGGCATGTAGAGCGGACTGAACCTGAGGGCACCTCGACTTAATATGGCCCTTCTGGCCACACTGGTAGCAAACACGATCCCTGGACCAGCACTGAGCAGCCTCGTGACCGGGTCGCTTGCAGACAGGACAAGGAACATCCCTCCTAGGAGCACCCTGGATGGCATGCACATGCTCCTTCTTCTGGACCCTTGCCCTCTTGAAGCACCTCTCAGCTGGGTGGCCCGGATGGCCACAGAAACTGCACACTACCTTGCTCTTCTTCTCAGAAGCAGCACCAAGAACCTGGGGACCCTTTTCCTCAACTGACCTCCTCTTCTCGTTTCTTGCCTGCTGACCACGCTGCTTCGCGTTCTCGATAGCCTCTACCTTCAAAGCGGCCTCAACTGCTCCCGCATAAGTAACTGCGCCGTGAGCAACCGCAAGCTGTTGGACATCGCTCCTCAGGCCACCAAGAAACCGCTTCACCCTGTCCTCCTCGGAGCTCACCAAGCTAGGACCAAAGCGACTGAGTTTGCCAAACTCAATCTCGTAGTCGCTGACGGATAGCTGCCTCTGCTTCAAATGAATAAAGTCATTCATCAGCCTGTCTCTCTCTACTGACGGTAGAAACTTCCTCATCAGGATCTCTTTGAAGGATGCCCAAGTACATCCTCCCACCATGCCTTCCTTCTCTCGCATCCACCAGCTCTTCGCCAGCCCCTTCAGCTGATAGGCGGCTAACATCACCTTCTGGTCCTCAGTCACCCCAGAGTAATGGAACATCTCCTCCATGGTGATCATCCAGTCATCCAGTACCATATAGTCCGCCTTACCATCGTAGGTAGGAGGTCGCAGCCGCTGAAACTGGGAGATGAAAGCCATCCCGGGGGGCACCACCACTGGAGGCACGAGAGGAGCAGGAGGGGCTAGAACAGTTGTACCCACGGCGGGGTCCTGAACTCCCGGGGTCTGACCCGCCGCTCCGGATAAAAAGGACTGCATCTGGGCCTGCAACTCCACCACCTGCCTTGATAAGGCCTCGTTACTCTGCCTCAGGCTTTCCACCAACGCATCACTTTGAGCACCGGAGGACTCACCCTCAGACTGGGGAGTCGACCTCGTCACTCTACGCTTCGGCGCCATACTATAAGGAAAATTAAAACATAACAAACGATTAGAACTTAGCTAAACTCCTAGGATTAGACAAAAGGTACAGACAATACATACATAAATATGATCTTCTACTGCTATATTTGCTCTGAGATTTTATTTTATTTAATACAAAAGGAATGATATGCTTAGCCTAAGATGGTTCACCACCATCACACTAACTCTTGTGCCTAGATCGGGAATGCATGAATTATATTATTTTTGACTCAAAAATTATGTGTGTACACATGTCATCCTGCACGTCTTTAGCTTGGCGCGTTGTGCTTATGCAATGTTATGCTATGCATGATTATGCTATGCATTCTAAAAAGGCCCTAGTGCATGCCATGGCGGAGTACACATGAAAATGTTATGCATCCCATACTACATAACATTCTCATGCAACTAAAAAGAAAACGTGCTAGTCGCATTCATGCGGTGAGGTTATGCACCCCATAATACATAACCCTCGCATGTTGCCCCTATGGTGGATCCATATACAACCACATATTATGTATCGTAAAATACATAATATGCCCCGTATACTTCATGTTATGCTTATGAGTGTAGTGCAGTGTTCGTGCTTCAGCCAAAACGTGCCGATGACATGTCGGTGTGTGTATGATATGACTCTAAACATCTAACACAAACAAAGGAAGGTTGCCCGACCAATTGTCAAGCAACCTCCCTCTGATACCAACTGTCACAACCCGCATTTTTCTCACTATATTTTAAATCAGAGTAAGAGAAAATCTACGCGCTGTGATGCCACGTCGAGCAGGGGATAACTGCCGACGTTCAGGCGACACTCCAAATCCTTCAAATCATGAATTAATCGATTATAAAAAACTTGATTTATTTATTGGCCGTATCCCTCGGCTCAGTGGACCAAAGAGTCCACGGTTTCAAAACTGATTTTTATACGTAGCGGAAGATACTTCATTTACGTCAACATCCTAAATGAGCGCATAAGTGATCCCGAAGGGCCCTTACGCTGAACCAAAACTCTAGTTTTAATTTATACATATATAGGAAAATTCATTTGCTATACGTAATTATGAAAGTACGTTAATTGAGTTCTTTTTAGAAATCATGCTGATCATATGCTTATACATAATATAGTTTTACTTTTAGCTTTTAAAGTAACTAGCAACCTAGCATAAAACTTCCCAGAGCAAATAGACTATCTCCCAGAAAGGGTAGCAGTAAGAAGAAAACATATCTAGTACAAAAAGGTAAAACTACCAGGGGCGCCAACAGCTGACACGAACCCACTGGCAAGTATGTATGTCTGTAGAAAGTGCAGTAAAACTACCTCACAATGACTCAAGAGAGTCTCAACAGGCAACAAAAGGACCTCCAACAGCACCACAGCAACAGCCACCTACTGGCTACCGCCCAGAACCTGAGGCGTTCAGAAGAAAAATAGAACACCTCAGAGCAAGGAATGCAAGTGCTAAAAAGGAAAGTAAGGTAAAAGCAGGTAAAATAAGGTAAAGAGAGTACAAACAAGAGTAAAAACAACAATGCCCAAGGAAGGGCGAAAAGCAAACCTGCACCAAGTGCGGGTAAACAGCAACTACTCTGCCCAAAAAAAAACCTGCAGAGTCAACATGGCCATGATGCCAAAAAAAAATGCTGCAACACCTACGGAAGAAACGCCTAACATCCTAAATTGTGAGAGGCGGCAGTAGCAAAAACAAGAAACTTGGTATTAGGTTGAAAGCGTTCCAAATCGCCCAACCACTAATTCCGAGTCAACAAATTGCTCAAGGGTTGACACGTGAAGGCACAAAAGACCCATCACTCACTTGCCCAGAAAACTACTCGGGTCAAGGTAAAGAGTGTGGTCAAGGCTACATCACGCCACACAACCCCTAAAAGAGCCATCCACCACCACTACTGACCACAACCCACGATTCGGCCTTCGAAAAGTAACAGCCGACAAGGGACTCTCGATACACGAGCAAAACACTCGGGGAGAAATCAACGCTAAGGGATTAGTCGTTGCGATTACGCAACGCCGCTGCGAGTGAGTACACTCACTCGATTCTAAGCCTAGCGTACGAGCACCGACATCGGGTCGCACGATTACTAGACGCACGACCATAGGCCGTGTGTGCACAATCACACCTAAACGCCTCAAAATAAGGCAAATAAAATCCTAAAACTCCTAAACATAAACATAGACCTAAACATAAACCCATCTCCACGCTAACCCACACCTACGCTAAACACCTACCGCGACGCCGTCCTAAAACGGGAATCTACTAGCGGGAGGGTAAAAGCCTAATTTCTAACGCGGTTACCGGAAGGGGATAAGGGTTAGGGTTCCGATTCATCAACAAATCTAACATGCGATATACGAAATTAACAAGGAATTGAGAGACAAAAGTAGGCCAAATGGCGAAAAGGAGAGAAGCACTTGCCTCGCTAAATCACCAAAAATTTCGCCAGCACAACGGCGCTATGGCGGACGCCCAAAAATTCCGGAAAGCTCCCAACAATTCCAAATCCACCTAAGATTGCATCTAAACATGAAAGGAGAACAATATATTCCAAAAAAAAGAGAAATCCAAAACGAAATCTAAATGGAAATCATGGTGGAATGACGAATAGAATACCTCGGAGCGAAGCTCTCGGCGAGGGGAACACGGATCCGGGCTCGGATCGGGAAGGGGAGGCCGGGGCTGCCGGCGGCGGGCGGCGGAAGGGGCCGGCTAGGTCGTCGCCGGGCTCGGGATTTCGCACAGGAGGGGGAGGAGAAAACTGCGTTTTTTTTTTCTTTAATACAATGGGGCCGGCTGCTTAGGCTTTAAGTAAGGGGGGCCGGTTTTATTTAGGTTTTAATTAGGGGGGAGGGGAGTTATTATAAAACCTAATTATATAAATTATACTACTATAATAACTAACTAATTAACCTATATAATTATTGACTACAAAAACTTAAGTATACTTTATAACTTAAATACTTATTAACTATTATAACTAAAATACACACTCACACATATGTATATACATACTAACACCCATATATATATATATATACATACTACACAAACGCCGACACGCACGCGCAAACAATAAACCACACCGGCTCGCACGAGTCGCGCGCCACGCGACACATGCGCCAAGAGACATGCCGTCACATAGAAAAATGACGACTCGCACAAATTAACTACCGCCAAAACGACGCGAAAACGCGACGTCTTCGGATTTCGACCAAAATCGCACCGTAGCTAAAAACCCGGGCTACGAGAACAACGACGAAGTCAAAAACGACTTCCGACGAACAAAACTCGAGCTAACCTCGCCCGAAGCCAAACACGAGAATTCCCTGAAAGGCTCAACCGGGTCTCCAAAACAGACACCGGCTAGCTGGGGAAACCCGCAAACAGGCTAAACCTCTAAGAACACCTAACGAGGTACTCTAACAACGGCTCGAGACGGAAAACGTCAACGTAACGCCGAAAAAGGATTTAAATAAATCATCGAAAATTCGGGGGCGTTACACACGCCAGGGGAGGGCGTGTCAGGGCGGCGTGATAGCCATTTTGTTTATTTTTCTGTCCCTTCCAGCAGGAGTCCTCGGGATTGGATGACACGCCTTAGGTCACGCCAAGGGAGGGCGTGACAGGGGGCCTATCAGGTCATTTTTGACGATTTTTTGAAAACCTGCAAAAGAAAAAGAAAATGTTAGTGGCAATAATATTTACATAAAAAGGATAAAAGATAAACTAAAAAGACTTGATTTGTACAATATAAACTAGAAAAATACGATAATAGTTTAGGCTACAAAATGTATTTTCAACGCCCTTCGACTAGATCGACCCCCCTATCTGAGGGTTAGTCATCGGGAGCGCAGAATGATGCTGTGATCGAGAGCCTGCGATAGAGTAGCGATTCCTTGAGCAGGCAGATGGTGGAGGTGCGAGCCCAGATCTAGTCTTCCATGGCAGATATGGCAGGACAAACTCAGGGAGTGCAAGGCCCTGCAGGAGGGTTAGCTGTTCCTCCTCCTCCTACACCCCTGAGACCTCCGGTGGTGGTGCCAGCGGAGATGGCATTAATCTCACAGTTTTAGAGACTTTGCCCTCCTACTTACGATGGGAAGGCGGATTTCATGGTCACAGACGATTGGCTGACCTCCATGGAGGAGATGTTCTCGTATTCCGGTATTGTAGATGATCAGAGAGTTCTGATAGCCATCTATCAGCTTAAGGGTTTGGCTAAGAGATGGTTGCTGAGAGAAAAGGAGAGCTTGATAGCTGGAAGCTCTTAGGAAGTATTCAAGGAAATGCTGCTGAGGAAGTTCTTTCCCTCGGTCGAGCGTGACCGTCTTATGAACGACTTCCTCCACCTGAAGCAAAGGAAACTCACGGTCGGTGAGTATGAGATAGAGTTCAGCAAGTTGAGCTGGTTTGCTCCTTGGTTTGTGAGTGTTGAGGCTGACCGAGTCAAGCGATTCCTTTGTGGCTTGAGAAGCGAGGTGCAGCAGTTAACCAGTACTTATGGATCAGAGACTTATGCATGGGTAGTGGAGGCTGCTCTGAAGGTGGAGGCTATCGAGACCACAAAGAGTAGAGGCTAGCAGATGAGGAAGGACAAGAGGAAGTCCATCGAGGAGAAGAAAGCCCAGGTACCCGGTGCTGCTTTGGGAAAGAAGAGCAAGGTGGTGTGTAGCTTCTGTGGCCGGTCAAGCCACCCTGTCGAGAGGTGATTCAAGAAGGCAGAAGCCCAAAAGAAGGAGCAAGTTCATACTATTCAGGGTGCTCCTAGGAGGGATATTTCCTATTCAGTTTGCAAGCGACCCAGGCATGATGCTGCCCAGTGCTGGTCCAAGGATAAAGTCTGCTATCACTGCGGGCAAAAGGGTCACATCAAGTCTAGGTGTCCTCAGGTCCAGCCTCCTCTTCATGCAGTTCCACTTCAGGCACTACCTCCACCTCAGGGTGTGGACAAGGGTAAAGGAAAGCTGAACGTGATCTCTTCCGAGGAGGCTCAAGCTTCGAGTCAGGTCATCTCAGGTAAGTTGTTTCTTTTTCCAGCCTGAAGGTTTTATTTGATAGAAAGGTTACAGTGTTGTTTTGGTAGTTTCCTTAGTTGTATATAATCCTATATGGAAATTTAAGGTGAAGAACCGCTGGGCGCGTGTTCTGTTTGACTCCGACGCTACCCACTCATTTGTGGCTAGAGCTTTTGTAGAGCGACATCGATTTACTCTAGATCATGTTCGGGATACCTTCCATGTCAAGTTCCCCTCTAGCGAATCTGTGTTATCATATTTGGGCATTCTAGATTCCCCTATTTTGTTGGGATACATTCTTGCGAGAGCGGACTTGAAGATGATTGATCGGGAGGACTTCGATGTTATTTTGGGCATGGATTGGATGTCTAAGTATGACGCGGTCATTCAGTGCAAAGGGAAGTGCTTAGACTTCATCAAGGACAATGGTCAGCCGGGAAGCGTGTATGTTGATCCGTGCCAAGATTCTCCTGTCTTTTCTGTGGTATGTGCTCAGAAGTTGTTTCTGTCTAATTGTTTTGCTTGTTTAGTCTCGGGGGTTTGGACCGCTATTAGTGTACCGTGCTTAGAAGAGATTCCCGTTGTTCATGGTTTCGCTGATGTTTTTCCTGATGACCTTCCTAGTCTTCCTCCCAATCGAGATGTCAAATTTGTGATTAATTTAGAACCGGGTTCGCGTCCTATTGCTAAGGCACCGTACCGGATGGACCCTCGTGAGCTAGAGGAGTTGTGAGTCAAGTTAGATGAGTTATTGGCAAAAGGGTTTATCAGGCAGAGTTTGTCGCCTTGGGGTGCTCCTGCTTTGTTTGTAAAGAAGAAGAATGGGTCGATGAAGCTTTGCATCGACAGCAGGGAGTTGAACAAAGTCACTATTAAGAACAGGTACCCTCTGCCGACGATCGATGACTTATTTGACCATTTGAGCGGTAGCACGGTTTTCTCCAAGATCGATCTTTGTTCTGGCTATCATTAGCTCAAGATCCGTGAGGCACATATACCACGGACTGCGTTTAGATCGAGGCATGGACATTTTGAGTTCTTGGTGATGCCGTTTGGTTTGACCAACACACCATCAACTTTCATGGATATGATGAACTAGATGTTCAAGGATTTCCTAGACAAGTTCATTGTGGTTTTCATCAATGACGTGTTGGTTTATTCCCGCAATGCTAAGGAGCATGAGCAGTATTTGCGCTTGGTTCTAGCGGATTTGAGGAATCACAAGTTATTCACCAAGCTTAGCAAGTGCGAATTTTGGTTGCCTCAGGTCTCGTTTCTGGGCCACGTGGTGAACAAGGATTGGATCTCGGTCGACCCAGAAAAGATCGCAGCAGTGATGGCTTGGAGTAGGCCGGGCACGCCCAAGGACATCAGGAGATTTATAGGGTTGGTCGGCTACTACAGGAGGTTCGTGGAGGGTTTCTCTACCCTAGCTGCACCTTTGACCAGGTTGACTCAGAAGAATGCAGCCTGTGTTTGGAGCGAGAAGTACGAAGAAGCCTTCCTGGAGTTAAAGAACAGATTGTGCACTGCTCCCGTCCTGACCCTACCTACTGAGGGTGTGGAGTATGATGTGTATATGGATGCTTCGCTTGTTGTTCTAGGTTGCGTGTTGATGCAAGTTGGAAAAGTGATTGCGTATGGGTCAAGCCAATTAAAGACTCATGAGACAAATTACCCTACGCATGACCTTGAGTTTGCAGCGGTGACTTATGCGTTGAAGCTGTGGAGGCATCTACTTTATGGGGCTCAGTGCAAGATCTTCGCTTATCACAAGATCCTGAAGTATGTGTTCACGCAGAAGGAGTTGAATCTGCACCAGCGTTGGTGGCTAGAGTATGTGGCTGATTATGACGTAAAGATCCAGTATCATCCAGGCAAGGCTAATGTAGTGGTTGACGCCCTGAGCCGGAAGACGGGGAAGATCTTTAATCTCTCCGCCGATCATTTAGTGGAAGAGTTCCTCCTTATGTATATCTCAGTGGGATGCTGTGACATGCAGAGTAGTTTGGCAGTGGCAGAGCCGTCTTGGATTTCTCTTACTAGATTGCACCAGAAGGATGATCCGGAGCTTCTGCACTTATACCTCAGGACTGAGAGAGGGTAGTTGCCAGATTTCTTTATCGATGAGGCGGGTACTTTGATGTACCGCGGCAGATTTTACATCCCTGCTGTTGGAGACATCAGGGGTATGATATGCAGAGAGGCTCTTGGATCTAGTGTTGCCTACCATCCAGGATCTCCACAGATGTACCGTGATTTGAAGAAAATTGCCTGGTGGTATTGGATGAAGAGTGATATAGCCCGATTTGTTGCTGAGTGCCACACTTGCAAGCGTGTGAAGGCCGATCATGGAAGACCTGGTGGTAAGTTGACTCCACTAGAGATCTCGACTTGGAAGTTGGAATGTTTTTGTATGGACTTCATCACGGGCTTACAAAAATCTCCAAGGGGATTTGATTCTGTTTGGGTCATAGTGGATAGACTGACGAAGTGTGCTCACTTCGTGCCGTATAAGATTGATTATCCGTTAAAGAAGATAATAGAGTTGTACTTGAATGAGGTCATTAGATTGCACGGTGTGCATGTTAGCATCATTTCTAATCGATACTCCTGGTTTACTTCTCGTTTTTGGCAGAGTCTGCAGGAGGGTTTGGGTACAGATCTGAGTTATTTTACTGCTTACCACCCACAGACCAATGGGCAGACAGAGCGGGTGAACCAGATAGTTGAGGATATGATCAGATGCTACATTCTAGACCATGGTGGAGCGTGGGATGAGCGATTGCAACTTATGGAGTTTGCATACTACAACAGTTATCAAGAAAGTTTGCAAATGGCTCTGTTTGAAGATTTGTTTGGGAGGCGCTGCAGAACACCCATGTTTTAGGCTGAGGCAGGTTAGAGACCCTTGTTGGGTCCGGATGCGCTCGAGGATATGGAAGTCGCGGTGAAGCTTATTCGAGAAAAGCTTCGTATAGCTCAGGAGAGATATGAAAAGAATGCCAATCGGCGTAGGTCAGACTTTGAGTTTTCTGTAGGGTACCTTGTGTTTCTTAAGGTTTCCTCGATGGTTAGTGTTAAGAGGTTCGGTAAGAACCGAGAATTGGACCCGAGGTATGTGGGCCCGTTTAAGATTGTGGAGCGGATTGGCGTGTCAGCTGATATGTTGGATTTACCAGCAAACTTCCCAGGTGTTCATAATGTATTTCATGTAAGCCAATTACGGAAGTGTGTGCGCAATAGTGGGAAAGTCATGTATTTTGTGCTCCAGTTGGAGCCTAATCTCTCTTTTGTTGAAGTGCCGGTCCGCATTTTGGATACTCAAGATCGGGTGCTGCGAAGGAAGTCCATCCCGATGGTCAAAGTTCTATGGAAGAATCAGGGTTTGGAAAGCGCGACATGGGAGTTAGAGTCGGCTATGAGGGAGGCTCACCCTCAACTGTTTCCCTGATTAGATTGGTTTGTTTTCTTCTTGTAATGTTTGGCTTATTACCTTTCCTTCTATAGTTGAGGCGTTGTGCATAAAGTTTCAGGACGAAACTTTCTTTTAGATGGAGTGACTGTAATGCCCCCGATTTTTCTGTGATTATTTAATTTTTGCTTGGCGTTACGTCGACGCGTTTTCTTGGCTTGTGTCATATGTGGAGTATGGTCTTAACTCCTTAGAACTGAGTAGCCCATTTTGTAGCCTATTAATAAGATCTCCCTAGCAAGCCGAGTCGTTTTGGGTGACCTGGTGTGGCCTCTCAAGGGATGCTTGTGTTTTGGCTTTGGGTGGGTATAACTCGAGTTCTGTTCGTCGAAATTTAATTTCGACTTCGCCGTTGTATTCGTATCATGGATATTTAGCTACGGTGCGAATTTCGTCGAATTCCGAGGATGTTCGGTGTTCGCGTCGTTTTGTATTTTATGAAAAAAAAAATAAAGCTATTTAATAAATATTATATTAAATATTATTTTTTTTCTGAAAGGGTTCAGATTGTTGGCGGTTTTGCCTGGTCATTTTTTAGCCTTAATTAATTGATTAGCTAATTAAGATTAAGAGGATGCTATATATAGGATAGTTTAGATTTAAGAGGTAACCGCTCCTATTCATCTTTCCGAAAGACCGAACAGGTCTGCGACTAATCGCAAAAAGAAGCGGAGAAATAGCCGAACCTGCTCCCCTTTGGACGTTGATTCCGGGAACGTTTGTGGACGGAATTCGATTCCGAATGAGGATTTGGATTTCTCTTGCCTAGACCTTCATTCCTACGGAAAGAAATTTAGGTTTCGTGGTATTTCTAGGGGTCTCGAAATACTTTGGTTGTCCGTTTCCACCATTAAAGCTCCAGATTTCTGCATTAGGTGTCGTTGCTGCTGGTGCCGAGTGAGAGTAAGGGAGGCCGACCAAGCTTTGCTGGAGATAAAGGCAAGTGGTGCTATTGCCCTTGCCATGTAGTTTTTCTTGTTCATTTGATTCCTTACTGTTAATGGTTTTCCAAATTTCTCTTACTAAAAGGTCCAATCCCCTTTTGATTATGACCAAGTTTTTCTTAAGCCTATAGATAGTTTCCTGTGTAGATTTTATTTATTTCCAAAATCAGCCTTGATATTAATTTTTTTTCCTTCCTGCTGTTAAGTTGTCTATTTCTCTGGTTGGGAGTAGAGAAATGATTGCTGGTTCAAGCATTGGAGATTTCAGGATTTGGCGTTGATTGTGGTGCACACACTCAACGCCGGGTCTGTTTGGACTTAGCATTGAGTGTAGTGCACACACTCAATGCCAGGTCTGCTGGGACTTGGCGTTGAGTGTGGTGCACACATTCAACGTCATTTCCCCTTGGTCTGTTCTTTTGCGGCTAAGTAGTGTGGTGTGAGTGAGAATATACTTCTAAGTAAAAATCGATGGGAATCACTTAGTGATTCTCTCCAACTTCGACGAGAATCGTTAGTGATTCCTGCCGATTCGGCGAGAATCAATCTGCATTCCCGCTGATTCGGCAAGAATATATCTGCATTCCCGCCGATTCGGCGAGAATCAATCTGCATTCCCGCCGACCTCTTCCGGATGGAGTTGAGTGTGTGGGCCTCACTCAACGCCATGGTAGTTTAGAGGCTGAGTGAGGCGGGCTCACTCAACGCTGAAGCCTTTTCCTGCGGGTAAGTACTTTGGCATTGAGTGAGTTGATCTAACTCAACGCCAAAGCTGTTCTATCGTTGAGAATGGTGGGGGCACTCAGCTCCGCAGTTTGTTTTCGTGGCTAAGTACTTTGGCGTTGAGTGAGTCAGCCTCACTCAACGCCAAAGCTGTTCTGGTGTTTAGAGAGGTGGACTCACTCAATGCCACAGTTGGGTTTTGTGGTTAAGTGCTAAGGCGTTGAGGGAGTGGACCTCACTCAACGCTATAGCTGCTTTGGTATTGAGAGTGGTTAGCTCACTCAACGCCACATCCTGCTTTGCTGAAGGCGTTGAGGGAGTGGACCTCACTCAACGCCATGGCTGTTTTGGTATTGAGTGAGGTTAGCTCACGCAAAGCCACAACCTTTGTTGTTGAAGGCATTGAGGGAGTGGACCTCACTCAATGCCATTGCTGTTTTGGCATTGAGTGAGGCTAGCTCACTCAACGCCACCGTCTGTTTAGGCATTGAGTGAGTGGGGCTCACTCAACGCCATGTCGTGTTGAGCCATCTCAACACTTTTCCCTTACCTTGATTTTTCTCCCCCGAGTGAATTCCTTGATTTTGAGGTTCCTTGTCGGCTAGTAGTGGTGGTTTGAAGCTCTTAATGGGGGAGGTGTTGTGTAATTTAGCAGAGGCCACCCTTTTTCTTTTATCTTGCTCCAGGTACGGGCTGAGCAAGGGGGTGGGAGGTCCCTAGTGCTTTCACATGTAGACCCCTGAGCTTTGTTTCTTGGAAATGGTGGTTGGGGGACTGAGTTTGCCTCCAACCCAGATCCACGTTGTTTTTGTTACTACCATCCCTCACAGCTTAGGGTGTTAGACGTTTCTTCCTTTGTAAATTTGCAACGTTTGGGCTCATGGTAGCTTGGTAAACTCTGCAGGATTTATTTTTTGGCAGGGTTGTTGCTGTTTCCTTGCACTTAGTGCTTTTCTTTTTTCTTTCTTTGGATAGTGGTGCTTGTTTCGGTTTGCTTACTCTTCTTGCTTACCTTATAACCTAACATTTCCGTAAAGATTTTACTTATTTAGCTTGCTGAGGAATTCTTTTCTTTTTTGAATGCCTCAGGTTCTGGTTAGTAGCCGATTAGGTGGCTAGTGGTGCTGTGCAGTTGCTGGTGGTCTCTGGTGCTTTAGAGATAAGTTCCTTGTTTTTGTGAGATAGTTTTGGTGTTGTTTTTTTCATATATACATACTTGCCAGTGGGTTCGTGTCAGTTTGTTGGCGCCCACTTGTAGTTTTACCTTGATACTAGATGTGTTACTTTTTGCGGCTACCTTTCTGGAGTTAGTCTACTTGCTCTTGGGATGATTTATGCTAGGTTACTAGTTACTTTTAAACATAAAAACACTATTATAAGTATATCTCATCATCAACATGTTTTATAAAACTCAACACTATCTTCCAAACAACGTAAAAAGATCATTTTCCTATATATATAGTACAAATCAAAAGTAGGGTCCTGCATAGTATAAGTTGTCATCTGGGGACACTTATGCACTCTTTTTGGATGTCGAACCTGAATAAAGTATTTTCCGCAGCGTATAAGTATAGTTTTTTTAAATTGTGGACTAAGTGATCCACCGAGGCGAAAGATACGGCCTTTAAAAATATAACTGATTTTCTAATCATAAAACTTATGAATTTTCATAAAGTATAGTTGATAGTGGTTTGCCTGAGCGTCGGCAGTTATCCCCTGCTTGACGTGGCATCATGACGAGTGCTTTCTCCTACTTTGATAATCTGTTTTCTTAGGAGAAAATGTGGGTTGTGACAGCTCCCATGTGTGCTCCTCTTGGCCATGATTCCTCCATAAGACCTTGACCAGCGGGACCTTCTTGCGCCGCAAGACCCGCATCCTAATATCGTCTATCCAGATCAGCTCCAGGTGCACCGATCGATCAGAAGCTATGGGCCCATCTATCATTGTAATCTGCTTTTCCGACCGAAGAAGATCTCTCCAAAGGGTGGAGATGTGGAAGACATCATGCAAACTCGCAAGCTCTAGCGACAGCTTTAGTCTGTACTGTCACAACCCGCATTTTCTCCGAATAAAAGAATTATCAGAGTATGAGAAAACACGCGTAATGATGCCACGCCAAGCAGGGGATAACTGCTGACGCTCAGGCAAAACCAACTACCAACTTAAGGAAAGAAAATCATGTGATTAATGATTAGAAAATCAGTTATATTTTAGAGGTCGTATCCCACGGCTTAGTGGATCACCTAGTCCACAAAAGAAAACTATATTTAAACGCTGCAGAAGGAAAATAGTTTATCAGGTTTGACATCCTAAAGAGCACATAAGGGTCCCAAGAGAACCACTCATGCTATGAAAGACCCTACATTTAATTTATATAATATATAAGAAAACGGTCTTTATACGTGATTTGGAAAAAATAGTGATTACGCTTTATAAAACATGCTGATCATGAGCTTTATTTATAATAATAATTATAGTTTAAAAATAACTAGCAACCTAGCATAAAACCTTCTCAGAGCAAGTAGACTATCTCCAGAAAACGGTAGCAGCATAAGTAAATATATCTAGTACAAAGGTAAAAACTACCAGTGAGCGCCAACAACCTGACACGAACCCACTAGCATATATGTATGTCTGTAAGAAAGTACTGAAAAAAAACTACCTCACCAACACGGCAAACGCAACTCCAAGGTCAAAGAGACCACCAACACCACCACTGCAAAATAGCCACCCAACTGGCTACGGCTCAGAACCTGGGGTATTCCAAAAGAAAACAGAATACCTCAGCAAGCTAAACAAAGTAAAACTGCATGAAAGAGTCAACCAAAAGGGGAAAAGTACCAGTAAAACATGCAGTAGAAAGAGTCATAACTGCCCAAAACAGGACAACAAGAAAAGCACTACGTGCGAGGAAACAGCAACAACCCAGCCCAAGAACAACATCCTGCAGGGCCTACTAGGCTACCAAGAGCCCAAAGTGCTGCAAACTACCAAGGAAGAAACTTCTAACACCCTAAACTGTGGGAGGTGGTAGTAGCAAAATCAAACAACGAGGAACTGCATTGGAGGCAAACTCAGTCCCCCCATCCACCATGTCCAAGTCAACAAGCTCGAGGGTCTACACGTGAAAGCACAAGGGACCTTCCACCCACACATGCCCAGCCCGTACCTGGAGCAAGAAAAACACGAGTGGCCTTGGCTAAATTACACAACTCCACCCCCATAAAGAGCTACAAACCACCACTACTACCCATGACCCACGATTCGGCCATTAGGAAAGAGAAACATGACCGACAAGGAAATTACAAATATAAACAAGGAATTCACTCGGGAACGTAAATCGAGGAAAGAGAAAAAGAAAGTGTTGAAATGACTCAACACGACGTGGAGCTGGGTCCTCTCGACACCGCATTGAGTGAGCTTCAACCACTCAACATGCCACGCAAGGCAAACTATCACAACAATGACTCTTATCTTACTACCTTAACACTACACAAAACACTCATGCCCACCTAACCCGCGTATCGACGCCAGCTAAATACGGAGCGAAAGGAAAAATTCAAAGCGCACGATCGGTGGCGCACGATCGGTGGTCATGCGCGGTCATTGGTTGATGGTCGTGCGAAGTGATCCTGGGAAACCTGACAGAAAACCTAGCAACTGCGCACGATCAGTGTCGCACGACCACTGGTCGTGCGCACTGTTGCCAGAACTCGTGCGATTGCCGAGACAGATCTTTGGAAAATAAAAAGACAGCCGCGCACGAACAGAGGCACACGACCAGTGGTCGTGCGCCCTAACAGTTGATGACCGTGCGCGGTTAACCTGTACCATTGGGGTTTCCCGGACGACACCGAAACGCGCACACGACCCACGCAACTACAGTAGTAGTAGGAAACTACCAACGACGCACGCCACTACCATTCAAACTATGACTAATCATTCGAGACGGAAAAATAGGAGATAAAACGATAGAAACAATAGGCTTTAAACAAAAGAAAACAACTTGGCAAGGGCAAGAACACCACTTTCCTCGATTTCCGGCGAAGCTTGGTCGGCTTTCCCGCCTCTTCACACTGCACTAGAAAGAGCAGCACCAAAAACTCACCTAACAAGCAAATCCGAACTTTAATGGCGGAAACCTCAAAAACCAAAAATTCCAATCCCCCTAAAGCTCCACAAAAATCGAATTTCTTACCGTAGGAATGAAGGTCTCGACGAGAGCAATCCGAATCCACTCTCGGAATCGAATTCCGTCCACAAACACTCCGGGAATCGGCGGTGGAAGGCAAGGCTCGGCAGTTTCTCCGTTTCCTCTCGTTCAGGGGCGGCGGTTAGATTTGGAGAAGATGAAGCGGGGCTTTTTCTATTCTATCATATATATATATATATATATTAATATATAATAATATATTTTATTACAAAATTACATAAAGCACCAAAACGACGCGAAAACCAAACTACCTCGGAATTCGACGAAATTCGCACCGTAGCTAAATACCCACGCTACGAACACAACGGCGAAGTCGAAATTAATTTTCGACGAACAGAACTCGAGTTATACCCAAATAAATCCAAACACCAACATCCCCCCGAAAGGCCACACCGGGTCACCCAAAACGACTCGGCTTGCTAGGGAGATCTTGCCAACAGGCTACAGAATAGGGCACTCAGTTCTAAGGAGCTAAACTACACTCCACAAATGGCACAAGCCACGGAAACGCGTCATCGTAACGCCAAACGAGAATAAAAATAAACGTAGAAAAATTGGGGGCGTTACAGTCACTCCCCCTAAAAGAAAGTTTCGTCCTGAAACTTTACGCACAACACTCCTACTAAAGAAGGAAAAGTAACCAATAGGAGTTACAAGAAGGGAAACATACCGATCAAATCAAGGAAACAGGTGAGGGTAAGCCCTCCTCATGGCCGACTCTAGCTCCCAAGTCGCGCTCTCCAAATCCTGATTTTTCCACAGAACTTTCACCATCGGTATGGACTTCTTTCGCAGCACTCGCTTCTGAGTATCCAAAATACGAACCGGCACCTCAACAAAAGAGAGGTTGGGCTCCAACTGGGGCACAACGTCCAAGACCTGCCCACTACTGCGTACACACTTCCGCAATTGGCTAACATGAAAAACATTATGAACTCCTGGGAAGTTTGCTGGCAAACTGAGAGGTCTAAGTTGTTAGCCTAAATCACCTAGAGGGGGGTGAATAGGTGAAATGCGTGTCAAATGCGGAATTAAAAATTAACACAGCACACATCAAGCAATCACAGACGACAAGAGATTTATAGTGGTTCCCCAACCTTGGGTACGTCCACTTTCCTCACCGATCTAGCAAATCACTAGACTCGGCTACTCCACTATCTCGGATTGAAAACAATCCTACACCTCGGAACCACGTTCCTACAAAACTCGATCCAACTGGATCTACAAAACTCGGAAGAAAGATCTTCCTACAAATCTCGGAGAAAACTCCTACAAAGAAATTTTGATTTGAGAATAAAAAAAAATCAAAACAACAATCTCAGATCTGGATCTTTGACAGTCTTCTTCTTTAGGAACTTCGGCTTGATCAGAAACGGTTGAAGATGACTTGAGAGAGATCCACAAATCTGAAAACTAGAACCACCTCGATCAAGAAGATAGATCTGAAATCTTTGAGGCTCGGCGAGATCGAGTGATTCACTTTTGTCTGGATCGCTGGAGAAATAGTCGTTGAAGACGAAGATCGGCGATCCAAAGTTTCTTCCGTGAACAACGATGGCGGCGGCGGCGTGAGAATTAGGGTTCACGGAATTTTCTCTTTCTTAAAAAGAATATCTCTGTAATCTTGTTAATTAGTCAATTCTGAAATGACCTATTTATAGGTGGACTCCAACGGTCATAATCTTAATTAAGGATGACACGTGGACCAATCAGAATTGACGGATTTAAAATACTTATGGCGAATTCGAAATTCTGGAATAGAGAACTGCTATACTCGAGTAAGAGAAGATATACTCGAGTATGGGAATTTAGATACTCGAGTGACAAAGAGGATTATACTCGAGTATGAGAGGAGAAATTTTACTGAGTGAAAGATGAACTACTCGAGTATCAGAAGAGATATACTCGAGTATCAGAAATATATACTCGAGTGAAAGAAAGATATACTCGAGTATCAAAAATATATACTCGAGTGAAAGAAAGATATACTCGAGTGAAAGGGGAAGTTACTCGAGTATTAGAATATGTATCCGGGAAACATTCACTTATTCGAGTATCAAAGTCAATTACTCGAGTATGGAAATACTTACTCGAGTATTAAGATCAACTACTCGAGTATCGAATAATTTACTCGAGTATGAAAAATCAATTACTCGAGTATAGAAATACTTACTCGAGTATTAGAAGAAACTACTCGAGTATAACTACTTGAACCTGCAGAGAAGAGAAGAAAAGGATCTACTCGAGTATGATACATGATTTACTCGAGTGATTAAGTTACTTACTCGAGTATGAAAAGAACTACTCGAGTATGACTACTTAACTACTCGAGTATAGATTTATCTACACGAGTATTCAGAGCCTACTCGAGTAAGTCTAACTGATTTACTCGAGTATGTCTAACTAACTACTCGAGTATGTCTAACTAGCTACTCGAGTATGTCTAACTAGCTACTCGAGTATTAAGTCTGATACTCGAGTATAAGAAAGAGGTTACTCGAGTATTTTGGACTTAGAAATATTTTCTGAGGAAATTAGCTCCAATGCTTCTGTCCATCAATCCAAGTGCATGAATGAGAAGTGTATCCCAATAGAGAGGCTATACATGGGCCAACACTTTGGATCACACAATGAGGAATTACATTGCATGGTCCTGTGTTTGGTGACCCATTATAGACTGACATTGGTCTACACTTGGCAATTAGAACCTGCACACATACAACTCAAACACCACATCAAATACATCTTAATTCATCTTAGTTCAAGGTCTGACTTCCTACAAATCTGAGGTATTGTGGAGACAAACCCCAACAATCTCCCCCTATTTGTAGATGTCAGCACTCTCTATACTAAGGTGAATTACTTAAGAGTAAAAGAACAACATGCATATAACAGGAGAATAAACTAAACTAAAGCAGGGTGAACAAAACATTGCCATAATCAGAATTAAATATATATATATATATATATATATATAGAAATGTTTTAAGCACAGAAACAAAAGTCCAATTCCACATTCTTAGTTCAACTCAAGATGGGGCATCCTTGTGTATCCTTTCTCTTTTCAGTTCTTGCCTCTCTAGGTAGCTGAAAGGTTTTGGAAAGTAAGTCCTGGGCCTAGGAGGAGCAGCTGGGTTGTTGTGCCCCCAATTTTTGTCATGTAGCCTGATCTTTATCTGAGATGCTTCATAGGCTTTCCACTCTGAATAACTGTAGTAATTATCTCTGTTCTCTCCAAGATCAGTCACTAACCTCAAAGTATCAAGAATTAGGGACTTAGAGGTAGGACTCCACACTTCAGTATGAACAACAGGTGGTCTACCTTCAGAAGCTGGCTCTTTCCTGGGTGCAGAACGGCTGGCAGAAGCGCCGTCACCATATCTTCTTTTCTTCTTAGAAGGACCTTGAGAACTGGAAGGAAAATCATCTTGCCATGCTTCAGTATAGGATAGGGGAGGCTCAGTCACATCACCCTCAGGTCTGGGTGAGAAGACTGGCACACCTCCTTGAAAGGTTGCTTGAGCTGAGACATCTGCTGGAGGCTGTTCTGCAAGAGGATCTAGATGCTGAGGTATAATGGTAGGGTCCAGTTGAAACTCAGGAAAGTTTTGATTATGCAGCCAGATAGCAGTGTCATAGGTATAGAATTTGACAGACTGGAGCTGTGAAAGAATGGATTCTTTCAATCCTTTTACTAGATCACTTACAGCATCTTGAGATTGGGTAGATAGTTGTTTGATTTGAGCTTCAGCCTGTTCAGAGAGCTTTTCAACTTGTTCTTTTACGATCTTCTCCCCCTTGCTGATATCTATGGATAGCTGGGCAATTGCTTCATCTCTGAAGGTGCCCACTTCATTACATACTTTCACAACATTAGTTTCAGCTCTCTCATCTAGCTTGAGCTGATTGTGAGCTACTGTCTCTGCCTGGTTTCTTAGCTCACCTATGCTTGTTATGGTGTGATCTATGGCTTTGCCTCCAATATTGAACAGCTGCTTGAGTGTGTCAGTGTTTGCTTGAATTTCAGCAAAGCCTCTGCTCATCTCCTTTTCAAGAGCAGAGACCTTGGAGGTGACTGACTGCAGATAGGCATCAAAGTAATCTCTCTGTTCTTTGAGCATAAGCTCAATCTTGCTTACAAGATCTGAAGAGGAAGAAGAAGAGGGGGCTGAGGTTGATGCAGGGACTGAGGGAGCAGGAGTATTCCAAGGGGGGATCTCTTCCACAATCACTGAGCTCACAGCTCTTTTGGTTGGAATTATCTCTATGGAATCACAAGGGTCAGTGAAAGAGGGGAGAGAGAAGTCAAGTGTCCTCAGAGGAGGGTCAACAGGTTCTGGGGAATCCTCCTCGTCATCAGACAGGATAACATGATCAGATGTGATGGGCTCACCAATAGGAGACTTGGCAGGAGACTGTACAGGAGACTTGGCAGGAGACTGGGCAGCTGAATCATGCTGAAAAAGGGGAGCATCTGAGCTTAGCTCATCAATAAGGCTGTTAATATCTTCAGCTGTAGACAGTAGGTGAGCTGTATCTGGAATTTCAGATTCAGGAATTGTTGATTGAAGATGAGTTGGAGTACGATAAACTGGAGGAGTAGCAACTCTGACATCTTCTTGTGCTGGAATCACTGATTCAGAAGAAACTTGATGCTGAGAGAGAGAAGAGGCAGGCTCCCCCTCAACTAAAGCACCAGAGGTAGCAATAGTTTGATGTAGAGGAGGAGATGGAATCCTGTCTTCAGGTAAACTCTTTTCTTGTTGTAGTTCTGAGATGGCATCAGCCTTTGAAGCTTGGGCAGAGTTCAGGAGCTTGAGGTCATACCTCTGAATGGAAGAGATAGAAACTTTCTTCATGTGGTGAAGAGGAGTCCCTTTAGATAAGTCAAACACTGTAGGGTTGATCTCATGGAGGAGGAGGGAGATAATCCTAGCAAAACTGGGATGTTTGACGCTTTCTCGGATCTTATCCAGTATCATCATTCCGAACTGGAATTTCTTCCTGCAGACAATTACTTGCATAACGTCGAATAGATTTTGGGAGATGTCTCTGATGGAGTATGTCTTACACCATAGGATTTTGGCGATGATGTCAACGAGAAACTTCCCTTCTGAATTGAACAAGGAGCGATTCAGGGTTTCACCTCCACCTTCAGGATCTCGACCGCAGAACAGAGAGGTGCGGTCGGCATCGGCCTTGTCTAGGTCATCTTCTTCGTCGACCACTGGCATCCGGAGCAGAGTGGCGACTGAAGTTTTATCCAACCGAATTTCAACTCCCTTTACCTTGGATTTTAGAACTGTGCTGTTGTGTCTAATCTTCAGATTTCTGTAGAATTCTTCAACCTCAGGAAGCAGGAGACGGCAGGGTTCTTGAAGAACGAAGGACAACCCGGCCGTGTCCAGGAGAATCAGTAAGTTCTAGAAGTCATCAGAAATTTCTTTAATACCGTCTGTCACCAGTTCAGAGCCGATTCCAATCTTGGAGGAGGGAGGAGCCATCAGCGATTCTGCAATGCGAAGGAAACAAGAACGAGGACGACGAAGCTCTGCAACTGCGCTGGGAGACGAAGAGACAGGAACCTTGCGGCGACGGAAGAGGAAGAACAGGGTTCGGGAATACGAGAAGTCGACGGCTACTCGAGTGAATGAGGAGTGGAAAGGACTTTTTCGTTTTGAATATATATATAAATAATTCTAATTAGGTTTAAAAAGGATTAAGTATAAGGACATACCTGAACGAGGCGGCAATTGCTTGGTGCGGATAAAGAGTATGAAAATCCAAAAAAAATTCCGTGTACTCGAGTAGAGGATGACAGCATACACGAGTATGAGGTTTAGTATACTCGAGTAGGTTACAACATACACGAGTAATCAAGAATTCATACTCGAGTATGTAATCAGCATACACGAGTATTAAGGACTTGACGAATTTTCATACTCGAGTATCAGAAGTTCATACACGAGTATCTTTTGGAGTACTCGAGTATATGAAATTTTTTTACTCGAGTATTAGCCGTTTACTCGTGTAAGTGTAACGATGCACGAGTTTCTAATACTTGAAGGAATTTCCCTGGTAGATGTCTATTTCCACTGAAAAACTGTACCTCTGAGCAGCCAACACTACTGAAATCTTCATAATCTGTAGAGTCCATCACTGGTCTTCTTTGTTGAGCAGTCCAAGCTCAGTTTTGAAGAACGAGAACTTGGACTCGTCCAGCGGCTTCGTGAATATATCTGCCACTTGCCTGTCTGTGGAGACATATTGTAGATCTATGTCTCCATTCTCCACATGCTCCCGGATGAAATGATAGCGAAGCTCTATGTGCTTGGTCCTGCTGTGGGAGACTGGGTTGTTGGCTATTGCTATGGCGCTGGAAGAGTCACAGAACAGGGGAATGTTCTGGAAGTGCATGTTGTAGTCTTCAAACTGATTCTTGATCCATAAGAGCTGTGCACAACAGCTGCCTGCAGAGATGTACTCTGATTCAGCCGTTGAGATGGCTACACAGTTCTGCTTCTTACTGCTCCAGGAAATAAGTCTCCTTCCGAAAAATTGGCAAGTCCCGGAAGTGCTTTTCCTGTCGTCTTTGCTACCTGCAAAATCTGCATCTGAAAAACCAATTAGTTCACTATCATTACTTCTTGGGTACCATAAGCCAAGATTTGGTGTGCCTTTGAGGTATCTCAGGATTCGCTTCGCAGCGATGTAGTGAGATTCCTTAGAGTTCACCTGAAATCTAGCACATACACATGTTGAGAACATTATATCTGGTCTACTCGCAGTAAGGTAGAGCAGGGACCCAATTATGCTTCTGTACTTGGTTTCATCAAAAGGTTTCCCTTTCTCATCCTTGTCCAGAGACATAGCTGAGGCCATTGGAGTCCTCATAGAGGTTGCATTCTCCATTCCGAATTTCTTAAGTAGCTCTTTGGTGAACTTGGTCTGTGAGATGAAAATCCCATCTTCAGATTGTTTCACCTGAAGCCCTAAGAAATACTTTAGCTCTCCCATACTGCTCATTTCAAACTTCCCTTGCATAAGTTTAGAAAACTTCTTGCAGAGGTTGTTATCCGTAGAGCCGAAAATAATATCGTCGACATAGATCTGCACTAGCAAAATCTTGCCTTTTATTTCCCTAAGAAATAATGTTTTGTCTATCTTTCCTCTTGTGAACTTGTTCTCAAGAAGGAAGCTAGACAGAGTCTCATACCAAGCTCGAGGAGCTTGTTTAAGACCATATAGTGCTTTTTGCAATAAGTACACATAATTAGGATGGGTTGAATCAACAAAACCTGGCGGTTGCTCTACGTACACTTCTTCCTTTATGTCACCATTCAGGAAGGCGGACTTTACGTCCATCTGATAGACGGTAAAGCCCTTAAGTGCAGCGTAGGCAAGAAATAACCTGATCGCCTCCAGTCTTGCTACTGGAGCATAAGTCTGGTCGAAGTCGATTCCTTCTTCTTGACGATATCCCTTGGCGACAAGTCTGGCCTTATTCTTTACGATTATCCCATCTTCATCCATCTTGTTCCGGTAGACCCATTTTGTCCCAATGACATTCTTACCTTTGGGTCTAGGAACAAGTGTCCAAACCTTGCATCGTTTGAACTGATTCAATTCTTCTTCCATGGCTAGAATCCAGGATGCGTCGGAGTTGGCTTCCTCAAATTTCTTTGGTTCAACCTGTGAGAGAAAACTTAAGTGTAAATTCTCGTTAGTTGTACCTCGACGAGTTCTGACGCCATCCCGAGGATCTCCTATTATTTGGTCAACAGGATGATCCTTCAAGTGTCTGAACTCTAAAGTCCTTGCATCTGGGATCTCGTCAGCCACTGGAGTTGCATCTTCAGCTGGGATGTCTTCTTCATCTTGATCATCCACCTCTCCAATGGTGGTTGTAGAGGGGACCTTGATGAATGTCTCATCTTTATCTTCACTAGGTTCATCCAAGCTAAGTTCTTTCAACTTTGTACCTGCATCTACAATAGGCACACTAGACGAGTTGCTTTGCAACAGACTCGTCTCATCAAATACAAGATGTATCGACTCTTCCACCACCAGAGTTTTTCTATTGAATACTCTATAAGCCTTACTATGGCTACTATATCCTACAAAAATACATTCAAAGCTTTTCGCGCTAAACTTGGTAGAGTGATACTTCCCGTTGTTGAGCACGAAGCATTTACAGCCAAAGATTCTAAAGTATGAAATGGTTGGTTGCCTGCCTTTTAGAAGTTCGTAAGGAGTCTTATCATGGTTCTTGTTGATGAGTGCTCGATTTTGCACGTGACAAGCGGTGTTGACGGCTTCAGCCCAAAAATACTCTGGAAGTGAGGCATCACTCAACATGGTCCGACAAGCCTCTATGAGTGTTCTGTTCCTTCTCTCAGCTACTCAATTTTGCTGTGGAGTGCGAGGAGAGGAAAACTCATGAAAGATACCTTGACTTTCACAAAATTCTGTCATGGCTCCAGATTTGAATTCCGTTCCATTGTCACTTCTGATTTTGACTACGGAACAGTTGTATTCATTCTGGATCTGCCTCACAAAATTAGTGAAAGTACCGAAGGTATCTGACTTGTGTTTCAGAAAGAACACCCACGCAAAGCGCGAGTAATCATCCACAATAACCAACGTATATTCCTTACCTCCCAAACTTCTAACCTGCAGTGGAACAAACAAGTCCATATGGACAAGTTGCAAACTTCTATTGGAATCCTATGTTGATCATTTTTCCCGTAGGAGCTTTAGGTAATTTTCCCAAATTATTTAACATGACAGATATCTCACTCAGAAATGGATTTAAAAACTATAATTTAATTTTCATGCCACTGTTCATCTTCTTCAACAGCCCGAAACAGAGGCATAAAACCTAATATCCTGTAGCTTTTCCAAGCTATTTCCCGGCCACCCAGCCATCTCCCTGGCCGGCCACCACCACCACCACCTCCGTTGAGGCGAGGGCTATCGTCGGGCGGCGGCACAGCCGCCGGAGAGGCGGTTTCCGGCGAACCCGCCACCATGAAACTTTCGGAAAACCACCAATACGCTCACCCGATCTGGCTCTTTTGAGCCCGATATCTCTCCTAACGATTCCTAAGATCTATCCGCAGAAGAAGAGGGAGGGGAGGACCTTATTCATGGTTTGACGGCGAGATGGACGTTGGACTGTCATGGCGCGGCGGTGGCGTCGTCGGAATTCTTCTACAGCACAGTAGGAGGCTCGAAACTTCAGGCAAGGGCTTGGAAACTTCATCCTTGAGCCTATGGGGACTTTTTAAAGGGAAGAAAAGAGGGAGGGGAAAGGTTGAAACGTTGGAGATGAAACGTTCGCGGTCATTAACAATCCCCTTAATGACGTTTCGGTTATGACGAATGGCAGTTGAAACATTGGAGATGAAGAGGTGTTTGTCAGGTGGCAATTTCCTATTGGACCCACTTTTCCTTAATTATTAACATTATTAAAGTAGGGAACGTCCCATAAATACTCTTGATTTTCATTCCCATAGTCAGAATTTATTATGGCGTCGGTTACCGAAATTTCCTACCTGGCTGTCATTTTGGCCTTGGTCACGGGCGTGACACATAGGTCACGGGCGTGACAGGCCCGGTTAGCCAATTCTGGGTTCGACGATCGTCGAACTGAGATCGACGATCGTCGAAGGGTGGTCACGGGCGTGACATCTTGGTCACGGGCGTGACAGGCCCGTGTGGCCAAATCTGGTTCGATGACGTCGAACTGAAATCGACGATCGTCGAGCACTTCACGCCCTATGTCACGGGCGTGACATTGTTGGTCACGGGCGTGACATGCTCGTGAGGCCAATTTTTGGGTCGACGAACGTCGAGCTGAAATCGACGATCGTCGAACGTGGTCACGCCCTATGTCACGGGCGTGACATTAGGGGTCACGGGCGTGGCAGAGTCAAGGTAATTTTCGCGCTCGGCGATCGTCGCGCTGAGATCGACGATCGCCGAAGGGGTCACGCCCTAGGTCACGGGCGTGACACCTGGGTCACGGGCGTGACAGGGCTGGGTTGAAAATTCTGCGCCCGACGATCGTCTCCCTGAGATCGACGATCGTCGAATGAGTCACGCCCCAGGTCACGGGCGTGACGGGTCGGTCACGGGCGTGACCAACCCGTGACCCGAAATCCTGGTCGATTTATTTCGGTTTTTGGGCTTCCTAGGGTTCCATCACGACCAACCGACTCCTAGGGGCCTAGCCGGAAATGGGATGTTACACCCGGTCTATGTCGTTCGGTAGGACCGTTGGCATGGATGAGGGTCTTCGGCGGTCTATGGCTTAAATTGTCGTGACCAAGGCCAGGAAGGCAAAATGCTCATATGGATGACCGTCCAAGAGGCGGTGGTGGATTGGGAAAGTCTATGGCTTGAATTGACGTGACGTTGGCCGGTTCGCCGAGAATGTGCCCTGAGTGCACGGGGTGTGTGGCCGTGCGAGCCTACGCCTGTGGTGAAGTGCAAATACTTTATATAAATGCCTATGCTAATAAAGTGCATGGGAAGAGCATCGCCGCCCCGTATGTGGGTGCGGGATCGTTATAATTTGGTCAGCATTGCTGACCGTTGCTATTGTTTGCCACCGGGCGGTGGTTTGTGGCTTGCAGGTGCTGCGGAGTAGAGCGAGAAATAGATGGCTAAAGCCCTTGTTGCTGTGTCGGCCCTCGAATGCCTAATTGCTTATGTTTCTTTCCCGTTTTTCATGTATGGCCGGCCTACGAGGCGAAGTATGAAAACACTTCTTTTGTTAAGTGAACAGTGTAAGGCCTTAAGGCCATTTCTCTTTTGGTGTATGTTTACATTCCTGAGTTTGTAGTGGACATTCATGCTGTTATGGCTGGGTTCTTATTTCTTTTGCAACCTAATAAATTGCTTCCGCTAGGTGTTGTGTAGGACGACATGATTGGTTGAATGGTTTCAACGCGTAACCAACCGGTCTGTCCGTAGTATATGGCATCGGGCCCCGGCCGGACCTACTGTTATATACTATGCGACAAATTGGTGTTACAAATTGGTATCAGACTTCTGGTTTTGGTCAAGCTTAAATAAATTCTTGGACGAATTCACTTTAAGGGGTGGTGGGCACATGTGTGTGCGTCATCATTATAACAAGAAAAGAACCCATGAATGTCCACTTAGGAATGAAAATACACATGTTTGAGGAACCTGCGTGTTCCTATTATTGCTGTTTGCAGTAATTTTTGGTCGCTTATCGGTGTTTTGCACGATTATAGGTGACTAGGAGTGGTGCTGGGTCGTCTGAACGGCCAGGTTCTGAGGCAAGCAGTGCGCCAAGCGATGCGCCTGCAACACCTCCGTCTGCCGAGACCATTAGATTGGTGGCAGAAGCTGTCTTTGCTATGATCAATGCGCAGCCTGCAAGGCAGGTGCAGCAGCCTTCTCCTGCTGTGGAGCAAGTACCGCTTCAGACGGCAGAGCAAAGGAGGGTTGAGCAAGTAGTTTTGGAGCCAGAGTTGCCTCGGAGAGCAACTTAAAGACAACTGAAGCACGTGATGGGCTTTCATCCACCGGTATTCACGGGGGCAGAAACCCCGACCCAAGCAGAGGATTGGCTCTCAAGGGTCAACAGGGTGATGTCTGCGACGGAAACGGAAGAGTGGCAGAAGACCACTATAGCGACTTTCCTTTTGGATGGGGATGCAAGACTATGGTGGGAAGGCCTAGAGCTACATCAGTTGCAGGGAAGGCCGTTGGCCGAAGTTTCGATGGAGGAGTTTGCGAGACTATTCATGGCTCGATACCTCCCCTCGGCGCAGAGAATTGCGCTAGAAAGCGAATTTCAGAAGTTGGTGCAAGGGGATTGCACTGTTGATGAGTACCTCCACGAGTTTACTCGGCTGGGGAGATATGCTGGTGCTACCTTCGCAGACGAGGAGCGCAAGACGAGCCGCTTCTATGAAGGGCTAAGAGACGATTTAAGGTTGCTACTGTCGGGGCCCAAGGCGCAGGGTTTCATGACCCTGGTCAATTCGGCCCGGTCCTTGGAGAAGGACATGAAGAATGTCCAAGCAAAGAAGGAATCCGGTAGTAAGAAAGCGGAGTTCAAAGCGCCGCCTACGTCGAAGTCGGGCTACCGAAAATTCTTCAAAAAGGCTAGGACGTCAGGTCCAGCTTCTTCTACGGGTGCCTCGGGGGCAACTACCAATCGAACCCCGGGCGCTTGTTTCACGTGTGGGAAGACGGGGCACTTTGCCCGCGATTGCTGGAGTGGACGCTCAAAGTCCGAAAGGAAACAAGGAGCTACCTACGAGGAGAAGGGCAAGGCGGTGGAGTCGACCGCGTCCCACTATGCTCCGACTCAGCCTAGAGTCTATAACTTGGGCCAGCAGGAGGCCATCAAGCAAGCGGATGTGGTGACAGGTATGAGTTAATTTATAGCAAGTTAGCTTTAATACCGTTATCTATTGCTCGTTAACCTAATATTGTTTGTATAGGCTTTGTTGTGATTAGTGATAGTCCTGCACGGGCACTGTTCAATACGGGAGCTTCACACTCCTTCTTGTCCGAAAGCTTTATATCGAGCATCGGAGTCCCTTCTTCGATGGCGAAGGACAAGTTGGATGTGCTGCTACCGAATGGGTGCTCGATGCGTGCGGACAGAGTGTGCGCAGTGAAGGTTCACATTGGGAGCCAAGAGTTCGACTTGCTAGCGTCATTGCTGCCGCTAGTAGAGTTTGACGTGATCTTTGGAATGGATTGGCTTTCGGAGCAGGAAGCTTGGATTTACTGTGACCGGAAGGAGGTCAAGCTGGGTGTAGGGTGGGAGACTACATTCGAGGGGCTGAAGGGGTTGAGCAAGACACTGATGTCTGCTCTTCAGGTGGTAAAGGCAGTTCATGCTGGTGCAGAGCTATTCTTAGCAGTAGTGGGGGAAGTGGAGCCAAAGTCCACGTTGGATAGCATTCCCGTGGTTTGCGAATACCCCGATGTGTTCCTGGATAGTCTTCCCAGAGCCCCACCGCAATGGGAGATCAATTTCACCATCGAGCTCGTGCCGGGTGCCAAGCCCGTGTCACGTGCTCCTTATAGGTTGGCGCCAAAGGAGATGGTAGAGTTGAAAGTTCAGCTAGAGGAGCTGATGGAGCAAGTTTATGTGTGTCCAAGCTCGTCGCCTTGGAGCGCACCGGTCCTCTTCGTTAAGAAGAAGGACGGGAGTATGCGGCTGTGTATAGACTACAGAGAGTTGAACAAGCTGACGGAGAAGAATAAGTACCCGATCACGAGGATTGATGATCTCTTTGATCAGTTAGTCGGATCGTCGGTATACTCCAAGTTGGACTTGAAGTCGGGGTACTATCAGCTGAGGATCAGGGAGTGTGATATCCCAAAAATGGCGTTCAGTACGATGTATGGGCATTTTGAGTTCACGGTCATGCTGTTTGGACTGACGAATGCGCTATCGGTGTTTATGGATTTGATGAACAGGACGTTCCGAGATTTCCTGGATCGCTTTGTGATCGTCTTTATTGACGATATTTTGGTGTACTCGCAGTGCGAAGAAGATCACTTCAAGCACTTGCACCTGGTGTTGGAGACTCTGAGAAGGAATGAGTTATACGCAAAGTTCTCCAAGTGCGAGTTCTGGCTACCCTCGGTAGCGTTCCTTGGTCATATAGTGAGTGGGGAAGGTATTACGGTGGATCCGGCGAAGATTGTTGCGATACGGGAGTGGCCTGCGTTGTCTTCTGTCGCAGAAGTCCGTAGCTTTCTAGGGCTTGCCGAATATTACAGGCGCTTCGTAGAGAACTTCTTGCGGTTAGCTTTACCTCTCACGAAGTTGACAAGGAAGGATCAAAAATTCTTGTGGACGCAAGAGTGCGTGCAAGCTTTTGAGGAGCTGAAGAGACGGTTGACCACGGCGCCGGTGCTTAGTTCGCCGAGTGGGACCGAGGGCTTCGAGGTGTATAGCGACGCTTCGGGTAGTGGCTTGGGCTGCGTGTTGTTGCAGCATGGGAGCGTGATAGCGTATGGATCGCGTCAGCTGAAGGTGCATGAAAGAAATTATCCGGTGCACGACTTGGAGTTGGCGGCCGTGATATTTGCACTCAAGTTGTGGAGACACTACCTTTACGGCGTAAGGGTCGATATATACACCGATCACAAGAGCCTAAAATACCTGTTGGATCAAAAGGACCTTAATATGAGGCAGAGGAGGTGGATGGAGTTCCTAGGGGACTATACCTTCAAAATACATTATGTACCCGGGAAGGGCAACGCAGTTGCGAATGCGCTGAGCCGCAGGGCTCCCGCCCAAGCCAACTGGTTGTCAGTGCATGATGAGTGGCTAGTACGGGAGTTGGAGGAGCTTGATATCTGTTGCATTGACAAGCAGACGAGCGTCAAAGCAATGTTAAACTGGACAGAGGTGCAGTATGACCTGGCTGACCGGGTTCGACAGGCATTGGAGTTAGATGACTCCATGAAGGAGCTTTTGGAGACCGCTCTGGATGGGTCAAATTCCCAGTTTTCGGTGGAAGATGGTTTATTAAGGAAGGATCATCGGTTGTGCGTCCCGAGTGGGGGTAACCTCCGGGCGGAATTGATGTACGAGGCTCATCATACCAAGTACTCAATCCACCCAGGGAGCACGAAGATGTATCGTGATCTCAAAAAGTTGTTTTGGTGGCCGGGGCTCGAGAAAGATGTGGCGTTGTACGTGGCTAAATGCCAAACGTGCGCCTTGGTGAAGGCGGAATGCCAAAAGCTGGGAGGATTTCTGAAGTCCTTGCCTATACCGGAGTGGAAGTTTGACGACATATCTATGGACTTTGTGCATGGGTTGCCAAGGTCGCAGAAGGGGAACGATGCCATCTGGGTGATCGTAGATCGGCTAACCAAAGTGTCGCATTTCATTCCGCATAGGAAGGATGACTCGGTGGAGAAGCTGGCGAAGCTATACGTGGACAATATTGTTAGGCTGCATGGTGTGCCCCGTAGCATTGTGAGTGATCGCGATGGGCGGTTCACGTCAAATGATTGGAGGTTGGTGCAGCAGATGCTAGGGACAAGGTTAAAGTTCAGTACAGCTTTCCATCCGCAGACGGATGGGCAGACCGAGAGGGTCAATAGAACGATGGAGGACATGCTACGCATGTGTGTTCTGGATTTTGGTAAGCATTGGGAAGAACACCTGTATTTGGTGGAGTTCGCGTACAACAACAGCTACCAAGCCAGTATACAAATGGCGCCCTTCGAGGCTCTGTATGGTAGGAAGTGTCGCACGCCGTTATCGTGGCTTGAAACGGGTGAGGCAAGGTTGTACAAGAAGCAGGAGGTGGAGAGTGCTACCTCGTTAGTGCGGATCATTCAGGAGCGCTTGTTTATCGCTCAGGACCGGTAGGAGAAGTATTACAATGCCAAGCACCGTAACGTGGAGTTCGCGGTAGGCGATTGGGTATAACTGAAAGTGAAGCCGTTCAAGGGGGTTTCGCGGGTGAGACGCTTGAAGAAGCTGAGCCCAAGATACCTTGGACCTTTTGAGGTTCTGGAGCGAGTCGGCGAAGCGGCATACCGTCTGAGGCTATCGGAGGAATTAAGTGGATTACATGATGTGTTCCATATTTCTGTGTTGCGGAAGGCGGTGCAAGAGCCTTCGCAGGTGATCGCGGCCGATCAAGTGCCGGTGGACGAAGGGTTGACGACTAGGGTCAATCCCATTCGTATTAAAGATGTTGAGGTCAAGAGACTCCGTAACAAGGAGATCCGGATGGTTAAGGTTCGGTGGGATAATTGCGGGCGTGAGGAGCTCTCTTGGGAGCGGGAGCAGACTATGCTCGAGGAGTACCCAGAATTGTTCCGCTCAGGTACTGTTTTACGTTAAGTCCTGTTTTTCCTTTATTAATTTCGTGGACGAAATTCTTTAAGGGGGGTAGAATTGTAACACCCCAAAATGTTGTAGGAGCGACGGGGATTGAGTTTGGCCAAGACAAGATTTTTGGTGCAGGTGACACGGGCCCCGACACGGGTGTGTCAGAGGCCGTGTCGGGCGTGTTGAGCTCGGGCCGTCGAGCTGGCCGTGTAGTCGACCAGTTCAGGTCGACGTTGGTCATGTGGTGGAACACGGACTAGGACACGGGCGTGTCCCAGGCCGTGTCACACCTGGGCTGTGCGGTTGGGTACACTGGTAATGACACGGGCACGAACACGGGCGTGTCGAGTTTGACACGGGCGTGTCTGATGCCGTGTCACCAAGCCATGTACCTCTCTGACTGCGAAGTATTGATAAATTGCATACGGGGGGCGTGACACGGGTCCCAACACGGGCGTGTCGCAGGCGACACGGGCGTGTCGCAGGCCGTGTCACATGCCGTGTTGCTGGTTTTCAATTTTGGTCGAGACGGCGAATGAGCTACACGGCCAGACACACGGCTGTGTGTGAACCCGTGTTCGGCCCAGTTTTTGGGATTTCAGATCTAATCCTGGCCGTTCGTTTCCTTGGCTTTGGATCCGACGGTGGGGGGCTGCTCCTGGGTGGTTTTAGTCGGGAATAGGGTTTTGAAACCCTTATTTCACTTGGGCACTCTCTCTCTAAAACCTAGAGAGAAGGGAGAGCTTGGAGGAGGAAGAAGGAGGTCAACTCCGGCGGCCGGTGGAGATTCGAAGCTCCAAATCGCGAGCCGTCTTCGGATCCGCGGAGGCAAGGAGATTGCGGTGCTTTTCATCCGCATAGATTTTCATGGCGCCGCGGAAGAACGCAAGGGTAACGATTTCTCATCCTTGGGCATGTGAAACCCTCTTTTCCTTTGCATAGGAAGCCCTCTCTCGCGAGTGAGCGAAGAGTTGGAGCGTTCCTTGGGGTAGATATGTGAAGTCCCCCTTGTATAGAGTCTGTATGCGTAAACGGACATAGGCATTGTGTGTGAAGCCTATCCGGACAAGTGGAGCCGGATCGGTGATGTTGCATTGCATTTGAACCGGGCAAGAATCCGGGTGTTTGGGTGTTTTCGGGTTTTCTACGTGGTAGATTGCATCAGAGAGCCTTGGAGATTAACTCCAAGGTGCACCCGGAAAACTGGGCAAAAGCGAGTTTTGCCAACGCGATGGCCGGGGAGCCAACGTTAACATAACCGGGTTATGTGATTATTGTGGTGGAAACGGGACTCGGTGAGTCTTGGCCTGCGCATATGGCTTAAATTGTCGTTGCGGTATGAGCACTGGTCAGGCGGAACCGTACCCGGTCTATGTCGTTCGGTAGGACCGTTGGCATGGATGACGGTCTTCGGCGGTCTATGGCTTAAATTGCCGTGACCAAGGCCAGGAAGGAAAAATGCTCATATGGATGACCGTCCAAGAGGCGGTGGTGGATTGGGAACGTCTATGGCTTGAATTGACGTGACGTTGGCCGGTTCGCCGAGAATGTGCCCTGAGTGCACGGGGTGTGTGGCCGTGCGAGCCTACGCCTGTGGTGAAGTGCAAATACTTTATATAAATGCCTATGTTAATAAAGTATAGGGGAAGAGCATCGCCGCCCCGTATGTGGGGGCAGGATCGTTATAATTTGGTCAGCATTGCTGACCGTTGCTATTGTTTGCCACAGGGCGGTGGTTTGTGGCTTGCAGGTGCTGCGGAGCAGAGCGGGAAATAGCGGGCTAAAGCCCTTGTTGCTGTGCCGGCCCTCGAAGGCCTAATTTCTTATGTTTCTTTCCCGTTTTTCATGTATGGCCGGCCTGCGAGCCGAAGTATGAAAACACTTCTTTTGTTAAGTGAACAGTGTAAGGCCTTAAGGCCATTTCTCTTTTGGTGTATGTTTACATTCCTGAGTTTGTAGTGGACATTCATGCTATTATGGCTGGGTTCTTATTTCTTTTGCAACCTAATAAATTGCTTCCGCTAGGTGTTATGTAGGACGACATGATTGGTTGAATGGTTTCAACGCATAACCAACCGGTCTGTCCGTAGTATATGGCGTCGGGCCCCGGCCGGACCTACTGCTATATGCTATGCGATAAATTGGTGTTACATCCTTCTCGAGATGTTTTGGACCTGTGTCGTTTGGGGCACATAGGCCTTGACACAGGCATGTCACATGAGACACGGGCGTGTCCCAAGCCATGTCACAGACTGTGTCCTGGTCGGGATTTTCTGCTTTGACCGCGAATGAGGAACATGGCCTCGGACACGGGCGTGTTACAAGTCGTGTTCGGCACAAGAAGTTTATTTTCTGGGCGAATCGTGGCCGTTCAGTTCCTTCTTTTGGGATCCAAGGGTTGTTGTTGGTCTTTCCCAGATTTAAGGCTGGGAATAGGGTTTTCAAACCCTCATTTCCCATCTTCTTTCTCTTTCTAAGTGTTAGAGAGAGGGGGGAGCTAGGCGGAAGAAGGAGATAAACTCCGGCCTCCGGTAAATCTTCGTAGCCCCGTTTCGCGAGTGGACTCCAGATCCGCGAAGGCAAGATCATTGTGGTGGTGTTCATCCGACCAAGTTTCTCCATGGAGAGGAAGAGAGGTCGTAAGGTAATGACACTTCTCCTCTTGGCTTTAGGATGCACGTTTAGCATCTTTTCTTTTTATTTTTGGGCTCCAGATCTCTCAAATGAGAGGGGTTTGGGTTTCCATATTTCAAGAGGAACCTCTGGGTCGATTGTGTCCGTCCCCGACATGATTTTACATTAGAGATCCACTCTGTTAGTGGATTAGGCATTGTGGGTGAAGACGTAGTCGCGACCGTTAGTCTGACTCAGTGATGTTGCATAGCGAGCCTTGAGGATTCAGTAGAAATCTGTTGCGGCAAGATGCTGTTGTAATGTATGCATTTTCCCCATTTTCTTGTGTGAGTACTCGTAGCTGGAACCGGACTAGGTTAGCTCCGCTTTGGCGGTAGATGATTTTCTTGGTGCGCGGGAACGTTGAAGTACAAATGGTGGATTAGTGTGGGAAAGTTTATGGTTGTGCTGTGCTAAGGCATGGCTATGTCTCTATGGTCGGCTGGCTATCCCGTGACGTGCAAGTCATGTGGGGAGAGTGTCCCGGCAAGACTAGTCCCATTCTGTGAGATTGATAAGAACGCCGAGCGTAGGGCAAGCCCGGGCAATGAAGCCATGAGCGGGTGGGGTCCAGCAAGGGTTCTTAGAATCGGATTGTGTGTGAGATAGAATCCTAACATGAGAAGTCAGAATTTGCAGGCAAGCTCGGGGTTTAAGACCGATGTGCGGGTGGGGCCTTTGCTTGATTTTCGTGTAACGATGCTTGGTCCGTTAGGGACATAGTAGTTCCCTTTTGTTTGTGGCTTTATGCCAATGGGGAAACGGAAGTACCAAGTTGTTTGATGATGTGTTAGATGCATATGAGATAGGGTGCCTTGGGCGAATCTCGAGTTTGCATACATGTTGCATAGTAGTCCCCTTTCACTCTGTTCTCAACATAGAAAACGTGTTTGTTGTCTGAGACATCCAAACCTGTTTTAAAGCTTTATAAATTTATGTATATGGTATACGAAGTGCTGACTTGCAGGTTGGAGGGGTACCCCGGGGTCCGTTATGGGGGCCGGGAGGAGATGTGTTGGTTACACAATAGAGGTCAGCCTTTGCTGACCCACGTTACTTCAAATCTTTACAGGGTAAGTATCGCAAGCGGGAGCTAGTGCGCCGGGCGAAAAGCCCTAAGCATCATGAAGTGTTGCTGTATTTTTAGTTTGCTTCCTGTGATTGTATAATCCATGTTTTAGATATTGTCCGGCTTGCTCGCCGAGGTAGCTTTGGAGTGTTTTTGCACATTGATGATTGACCTTGTGTTCTTTATATGTTGGACTCTCTTTGTGCAAGGCCTTAAGGCCATTTGATACTCATGTTAGTGGTGGATAACTTTTAGTTGTTTGGTTTATTTCCGCTGTGTTTTGTTCTGAGTTTTGAGATCAAGTAGTAAATATCATCTTATAATGCTGAAGTTGTGGCATCTCTATGTTGGGGGGCCCCGACCGGACCCATATTATACGGTCATTACAGGGGAGGTGTTACACGGCCAATCAACCGGTTTAGTGCATGATAGTCAATGCACAACCTGAGCGTCCCGTCCTTCTTCTTCACAAACAAGAACAGAGCTCCCCAAGACGAGGAACCCAGCCTAACGAATCCATCCTCCACCAGCTCCTTCAACTGACTCCTGAACTCCACCAGCTCCTTTGGAGCCATCCGGTAGGGAGACCTAGACACAAGCTTAGCTCTAGGCACCAACTGAATCTGAAAATCCTTCTTTCGGTGCGGCGATAACCCTAGTAGCTTCTCTGGAAACACATTTGAAAAGTCCCGCACCACAGATATATCAGCAACCGTCATCCCGGCAATGACCATCTCGAAGAATACTTTATATACCTCATCTCCCTGCCTGTGGGCATTGATGGGCTAAATAGAAGATAACATCCTATGAGAGACGAGAGTAATACCTTTGAAGGTCGCGAAGGTGCCATCATAACTCAGTACAACCTTCTTTGCAGGGAAATATTTCTGAGCATGGTTCCAAGTGAGCCATATCATTCCCAGAACTAGGTCGAAGTACGGTATACACAAGACCGTAGCCGGGGCCGCAAGTGCCAACCCATGAATAGTAACCTCCAAGAGGTACTTAACAGTAGCTAAGACCTCTGTCCCGTTGGGGAGACGCACCCTCCTTGCGACTCCTGAATAATGCCTGACTCCTTCTACTCCCTTTACGAACTCCTTGGAGACAAAGTTATGCGACGCCCCCGTATCCACCAAGGTATGGGCAGGTTTGCCACACACCATAACTATTCATGTTTATTTAAATTTGTCTAGGTAACTTAGCCTATGGTTTTCTTCCCTAGTATGCTACTGTTATTTGTTGTTTGAAAAATTTCAAAAGTAAATAACAACAGAAAGTTACTAGCATACCCGCAATCACCCTGCCCGGGTCCTGAGGTTGAGCCAAGTCCATAGCATACACCTGCTCTCCCTCTTGCCTCCGATCTCTGCCATGGAAACCACGTCCTCTTCCACGGCCTCGTCCTGCAAACTGCTGAGCGGGCGGGGCAGCCATTGGTACCAGTAAAGGTGCTCCTCTCATAGGACAATTCCTCTGAATGTGCCATACCTGACGACAGTTGTAGCACTAGGGCGGGGAAAGTTCCATACCCCCAGACCTCTGTATCTCCCGTATCTGAAGAGGTTGAGGGGCAAATACCACCGGCTCCCTTGGCTCCTGTCTCACCTCCTGGCGGGGTTGGTCCTCCACCCTTCTATCCTTAGCAAAGAGGACCCTCCACTGATAATTCCTGCCTCCCCGACCCTGATCCTCAGTTGGCCTCTTCAGGCTTCGAGTCGTGTGCCAATCAGCCTCAATCATCTTTGCCATCTCCAGAATCTGATGTATAGTCCCGTCGGAGACAAACAGAAGAGCTTGTCTCAGATCCTCTTGAAGGCACTTATAGAACCTCTTGGTGTACCGCGCTTCATCCAGTTGATAGGAGTCTGCAACTTGTGCCAAGTGATTAAACTCCCTGTGGTACTCCACCACAGTCCTGTTACCCTGCTTCAGCTACAAGAACCTATCTTCCCGCTCATCTCTTGCCGACTGTGGGACAAAGTGCTCCAACAGTGTAGCCCTAAACTCCTCCCAAGTGATGTCAGCAACCTCCTGATCTGCAAATGTCGTATCCAGAAGAGCCTTCCGCAACCTCTTGGCATGAGACTCCAAGCAGGAGACCACTAGAGATACCCTCTCCTCTCACGAGCACCGTATCCCTGTCAGCATCTCGAACATGATATCGAGCCTTTCTTCCATCCGTAATGCCGACTCCGTACCCTTGTAATATGGGGGAGAGAGTCCTTGGAAGATACTCAACCATGTGGCCCCCCAGTTTCGGCTGCGGAGCCGGAGCCTGTTGTGTCACAACCTAAATTTTCCCCGAGGTTAAGAAGTATCAGAGTACGGGAAAACACGCATTGTGATGCCACGTCGAGCAGGGGATAACTGCAGATGCTGAGGCAATGCACTAAGACTTCAAATAACAAGTTTTAAAATAGTAGAAAACCAGTTTATTTAAAGGCCATACCCCTCGGCACAGTGAATCAGCTAGTCAGCGATAATAAAATATATTTGCTTGTAGCGGAAAAATACTTTGATTTAGTTGATTTGACACCCTAAATGAGTATACGGGCCCACAAGGGACCACTTATGGTATGCACGACTCCTAAGGTGAGTATAGTATTTATATATGAATGATATTCTTTACTCTTAAAGAAGATAGTGTTTTAGTTTTACAAATATGATATGCATGAGATACGTATATTAGTTTAGGGTTTTAAAATACCTAACATGTAACCTAGCATAAAACCTTCCCAGAAGAAAGTAAGCAACCCCAAAAGGGCAAAAACAGTAGTTTTAATTCATTTCCAGCAAAATAAGTAAGCCACCAGTGGGCGTCGACAACCCGACACGAACCCACCGGTAAGTGTGCATGCCCATACAGAAAAGAAGAATAACTACCTCACAAGGTGTAAGATCTGAAGCTCAGCTACCCTGGAGGCTACCAGAAAAACCCAATAAAAGGGAACAGCTGCTCTATTGGCTACAACCAGGACCTGAGGCATTTAAGAAAGAACGCCTCAGCACAATATCAAAGCATGAAGAATATATGACTTAAGTGTGAGTAAAAAGGGTTTACCAACCGGGTAATAAAAGCAACAGCTAACAACAAGTGAAAAGTATGACAGTAAGAAGAAAAATACTATCAAAAGGACAGTAAAGGTAAATCACACCAAGTGTGAGCACAAAAGCTACCTGCACGGCAGAAAGAAACAACCTGTAGCAGTAAAACATCAGTATATTAGCAGGAATAGCCAAAAGCAGGAAAAGAAAGAGCTAACAATCCAAACTTCGTGGGCAAATGACCGGGGTCTAAATAATAAGGGGCTGGAGTGGGTGGCAGTACCAGCAGCAACAACCAGACCCCAAAATAAATACTCAAGGGTGAACACAACCGGTGGCAGCCTTAGGTTCCACACACCTAAACAAGTCGGCCCCATTGTCCAGACTTCGTGGTGTCCACAACTCAGCACACACATTTCACCCCTCCATAGTCTATAAAATACCCATACGGCCATAGTCCACGAGTCGACATGCAAAAACTAGCCGAACACACCAACATCCCCTTAGGAAGGAAAAACTCCTCTAACAGTCCTAATGAAGCACACATCCCAAAGCTAAAGACTTAGCCTAAAAAAACTGCGGTGTTGAGTGAGTCTACCTCACTCAATGCCAAAATAGCCACGGCGTTGATTGAGGTACCCTCACTTAATGCCAAAGACTTAACCATAAGCCCTGGCAGTGGCGTTGAGTGAGTCAACCTCACTCGACGCCAAACCTTCTTTTGCGTTGAGTGAGGTCGACTCACTCGACGCCAAACATGCTTTGGCGTTGAGTGAGGTCGACTCACTCAATGCCAAACCTTCTTTGGCATTGAGTGAGGTCGACTCACTCTACGCCAAACCTGCTTTGGCGTCGAGTGAGGTCGACTCACTCAACGCCATCAAACTTAACAGCCGAAAAGACTGCGGCTTTGAGTGAGTCTACCTCACTCAACGCCAAAAAAGTTGTGGCGTTAAGTGAGGTCTACTCACTCAATGCCAAAGACTTAGCCACAAGTCTTAGCTGTGGCGTTGAGTTAGTTCACCTCAATCGACTCACTCAACGCCTCAACACCCTTAGCCCGAAAAACAACCGTGGCGTTGAGTGAGTTCACCACACTCAATTCCTTCAGCCTAACAGTCTAGGCGTTGAGTGAGGTACACTCACTCAATGCTTTTGACTTAGCAGAAAATCCAGAAAAAAATTCATGGAGCTAACCCGACCCAGCTCCCTCAGCTCCTCCTAACCCGAGAGCTGGAATTTAATTCCAGCTCTTACTCCTACCTCTCCTACCCGACCAGAGCAGCCCTAAACGAGCTTACCACTAAGCTATGTAACGCCCCGTTTTTTCAGCGATTATTTTTATTCTCGTTTGGCGTTACGATGACGCGTTTCCATGGCTTGTGCCATTTGTGGAGTGTGGTTTAGCTCCTTAGAACTGAGTGCCCTATTCTGTAGCCTGTTGGCAAGATCTCCCTAGCAAGCCGAGTCGTTTTGGGTGACCCGGTGTGGCCTCTCGGGGGGATGTTGGTGTTTGGCTTTATTTGGGTATAACTCGAGTTCTGTTCGTCGAAAATTAATTTCGACTTCGTCGTTGTGTTCGTAGCGTGGGTATTTAGCTACAGTGCGAATTTCGTCGAATTCCGAGGTAGATCGGTTTTCGCGTCGATTTGGTGCTTTATGTAATTTTGTAATTAATTATATTATTATATAATTATATACATATATATATAGTTTATGAAAAGGTACGCATCATCTTCTTCCCCGCTTGAAACCGCCGGTCCTGTACGAGAGAAACGGAGAAACCGCCTACCCTTCCCTTCGGACGCCGATTCCCGGAGCGTTTGTGGACGGAATTCGATTCCGAGAGTGGATTTGGATTGCTCTCGTCAAGACCTTCATTTCTTCGGTAAGAAATTCGATTTTCGTGGAGTTTTGGGAGGATTGGAATTTTCGGTTTTGGAGCTTTCTGCTATTAATGGCCGAGTTTTTGTTCTAGGTGTTGCAGCTGTTTTGATCCGTGCGAAGAGGAGGAAAGCAGTCCAAGCTTCGCTGTGATTTGAGGCAAGTGGTATTCTTGCCCTTGCCAAGTTTTTTTTTCGATTTTACCTGCTGAAATTGAAATCCCGGTTAGCCCAAGTTAGAGGCCTTGTTGTTCTCATTTTCTTGCTAACTATAGGGCTTAGTTCTTCCTACTGAAACCCCCCTTATTTTGTGATGATTGGTATCCAAATTGTCGGCGTGGAGCCGTTGTTTTCCTTTACTCTGATTGTTGCTCTAGTTCGGGTGTAGCCGAGAGGGAGAGTTAGGAGGGGGGGGGGGGTGTGGTTGCCGATTTTCGTTAAGGTATTACTCGAATGGTTAGGCATAGTTTGTATAGTAGTGGTGCGCGATGTTGGTAGTTTCCTGCTGCTATTGCAGTTGCGTGAGTCGTGTGCGCGTTCCGGTGTCGTTCTGGGAAATTCCAAACGTTACAGGTTAGCCGCGCACGATCGTTAACCGTTAGGACGCACGACCACTGGTCGTGTGCCTCTGGTCGTGCGCGTATAACTTTCAGTTTCCAAAGTTCTGTCTTGTAGATCGCACGAGCGCTGGCAAGCAGTGCGCACGACCACTAATCGTGCGTCACTGATCGTGCGCTGACGCTAAGTTTTTCTCAGGTTTTCCAGGTTCGTTTCGCACGATCATCAGCCGATGAGTGCGCACGACCACTGATCGTGCGTCACTGATCGTGCGCTCTGTATATTTTCTTTTGCTAGGCGAATTTAGCTGGTTTCGAGTGCGGGAGTTTAGATACTCAAGTGGCAGGCAACTACTCGAGTTCTGGATCTTCTGCCTTGGTCGTTCGACTATCGTCGAGCTCCGTATTCTTTAGCGGGTTTGTGGGTAGTGACTTTATTTTGGCGGCGAGTGAGGCTAGCTCACTCAACGCCAAATTTTAGGTAGGCACTGAGTGGGTTTCACTCAACGCCTAGTCGTGTTGGTTTATTTCAACACTCTTCCTTTACCTTGTCTTTCGTTTCTGAGTAGATTTCCAGTTGTATTTCTGGGTTTTCCTTGTCGGCCGTTTTCTTTATTGTCCTAGAGGCCGAATCATGGGTCGTGGTTAGTAGTGGTGGTTGTAGCTCTTTATGGGGGTGGAGTTGTGTGATATAGCCAAGGCCACCCATGTTTTTCTTGCTCCAGGTACGGGCTGGGCATGTCGGGTGGAAGGTCCCTTGTGTTTTCACGTGTTGACCCTCGAGCTTTTGACTTGGACATGGTGGATTGGGGGACTGCTTTTTCCTTCGATCCGGTTCCTCGTTATTGTTTTTGCTACTATCACTTCCCACAGTTTAGGGTGTTAGAAGTTTCTTCCTTGGTAGTTTGCGGCACTTTTGGCTCTTGGTAGCCTAGTAGTCCCTGCAGGATGTGGTTCCTGGGCTGGGTCGTTGCTGTTTCTTTGCACGTTGTGCATTTATTGTGGTCCTGTTTTGGACAGTTGTGACTCTTTCTACTGCATGTTTTTCTGGTACTTTTCCCCTTTTGGTTGACTCTTTCATGCAGTTTTACTTGTTTAGCTTGCTGAGGTATTCTGTTTTCTTTTGGAATACCCCAGGTTCTGAGCCGTAGCCAGTCTGGTGGCTAGTTGGAGGTGGTGTTGTTGGTGGACTCCCGGACTTTGGGGTTCTGTTTACCTTGTTAGTGAGGTTGTTTTCAGTACTCTCTTACAGACATATATTTGTTCTAGTGGGTTCGTGTCAGGTTGTTGGCGCCCACTGGTAGTTTTTACCTTGTACTAGATATATACTATTGCTGCTACCATTTTCTGGAGATAGTCTACTTGCTCTGAGAAGGTTTTATGCTAGGTTGCTAGTTATTTTTAAACTATAATTATTATTATAAATAAAGCTCATGATCAGCACGTTTTATAAAGCGTAATCACTATTTTTCCAAATCACGTATAAAGACCGTTTTCTTATATATTATATAAATTAAATGTAGGGTCTTGCATAGCATGAGTGGTTCTCTTGGAACCCTTATGCGCTCCTTAGGATGTTAAACCTAAATAAAGTATTTTTCCACAGCGTATAAATATAGTTTTTCTTTTGTGGACTAGGTGATCCACTGAGCCGAGGGATACAGTCTCTAAAATATAACTGATTTTCTAATCATTAATCACATGATTTTCTTTCATTAAGTTGGTAGTTGGTTTTGCCTGAGCGTCAGCAGTTATCCCCTGCTTGACGTGGCATCACGACGCGTGTTTTCTCTTACTCTGATAATTCTTAATTCGGAGAAAATGCGGGTTGTGACAGTTGGTATCAGAGGGAGGTTGTTTGACAAGTTAGTTGAGCAACCTTCCTTTGTTCGTTTATTAGTAGTTCAACATCATGTCATTCACACACCGATATGTCATCAACACGTCTTAGCAAAAGCACGAACACTACACTCATAGCATAACATGAAGTTTACGGGGCATATCATGTAGTATGGGATGCATAATATAGGTTCGTATATGGATCCACCATAGGGGCTATATGTGAGGGTTATGTAGTATAGGATGCATAACCTCACCACATGACTGCGACTAGCACATTTCTTTTTCATTGCATGGAAATGATATGTAGTATGGGATGCATAACATTTTCATGTGTACGCCGCTCATAACATGCATTAGGGCCTTTTTAGAATGCATAACACAAACATGCATATCATAACATTGCATAAGCACAACGTGCCGAGCTAAAGATTTGCAGGATGACATATGTACACACATGAGTTTTCAAATTAACATAAGTTCATGCATCCGATCTAGGCACAAGAGTTAGTAAGGTGGTGGTTAACCATCCTAGGTTAGGGCATATCATCTAATTTTTGTGAAGAAGATAAACTCTCAGAGCAAGTTTAGCAGCTTTAAGTCTATATCTACATATGTATTGTCTGTACTGGTAATCGGTTCTAGTCATTGGATTTGGATCTGATTTGCGTTGAAATGATTTTTAGAATGGCTAGGCGTCCTGCGACTCGATCGACTCCCCTGTCTGAGGGTGAATCTTCTGGAGCTCAGAACGATGCGGTGATCGAGAGTCTGCGTCAGAGTAGCGAAGCTATGGGCAGGCAGTTGGAGGAGGTACAAGCCCAGATTCAGTCTTTGGTGGCTGTTGTGGCAGGTCAGACTCAGGGTGTGCAAGTTCCTGCTAGGGGGTTAGCTGTTCCTCCTCCTCCTGCACCCTTGAGACCTCAAGTGGTGGTGCCAGCAGAGATGGCCTTCATCTCGCAGTTTCAGAGGCTGAGCCCTCCCACTTATGATGGGAAGGCAGATTTCATGGTGATAGACGACTAGCTGATCTCCATGGAGGAGATGTTCTCGTACTCAGGGATTTCAGATGACCAGAGGGTGATGTTAGCCACCTATCAGCTCAAAGGGTTGGCTAAGAGTTGGTGGCTGAGAGAGAAGGAGAGCTTGGTAGCCGGATGCTCGTGGGAGATGTTCAAGGAGATACTGTTGAGGAAGTTCTTACCTTCGGTTGAGCGTGACCGCCTCATGAATGATTTCCTCTATCTGAAGCAAAGGCAGCTCACGGTGGGTGAGTATGAGATAGAGTTTAGTAAGTTGAGCCGTTTTGCCCCTGGATTGGTCAGCGTTGAGGCTGATCGAGTTAAGCGATTTCTCGGTGGTTTGAGGAGCGAGGTGCAGCAGTTGGCCAGTGCTTATGGGTCAGTGACTTATACTAGAGTTGTAGAGGCTGCTCTTAAGGTTGAGGCCATTGAGATGGCGAAGAGCAGAGGCCAGCAGTTGAAGAAGGATAAGAGGAAGTTGGTAGAGGATAAGAAACCCCCGGTACCCGATGCTGTTCCGGGAAAGAGGAGCAGGGTGGTGTGCAGTTTTTGTGGCCGGTCAGGCCATCCTGTCGAGAGGTGTTTCAAGAAGGCGGCAGCTCAGAAGAAGGAGCAGGTTCATGCGATTCAGGGTGCTCCTAGGAGAGATGCCTCCTGTTCTGTTTGTAAGCGATCCGGCCATGATGCGGCCCAGTGTTGGACCAAGGATAAAGTCTGCTTTCAGTGTGGGTAGAAGGGACACATCAAGTCGAGGTGTCCTCTGTTTCAGCCAGCTCTTCCTGCAGTTCCGTTGCAGGCTTTACCTCCACCTCAGCGTGTGGACAAGGGAAAAGGGAAGCTGAACGTGATTTCTTCCGAGGAGGCTCAGACTTCGACCCAGGTGATCTCAGGTTAGTTGTTTGTTGTTTTTCTTTCTAGCCTGGTGGTTTAGTTGCTAGTTTTTTTTTTGCGGTACTGTTGTGCTAGTTCCTTAGCTTTTTGCGCTCCTATAGGGAAATTTAAGGTGAAGAACCGCTGGGCGCGTGTTCTGTTTGACTCCGGCGCTACCCACTCGTTCGTGGCTAGAGCCTTTGTGGATCGTCATCGGTTGTCTCTAGATCGTGTTCGGGATTCCTTCCGTGTCAAGTTTCCCTCTGGTGAATCTGTGTTGTCAGATTTGGGTATTTTGGATTGCCCGGTTTTGTTGGGGGATTTTCTTGCGAAGGCGGACCTGAAGATGATTGATCTAGAGGACTTCGATGTCATTGTGGGCATGGACTGGCTCTCTCAGTATGATGCGGTCATTCAGTGCAAAGGAAAGCGCTTGGACTTCATCAGGGACGACGGTCAGCCCGGCAGCGTGTATGCTGATCCGTGTCAGGATTCTCCTGTTCTCTCTGCGATATGTGTTCAGAGATTGTTTCTTTCTGATTGTTGTGTTTGTTTAGTCTCGGCGGTTGGAACTGTTGTTAGCGTGCCACGCTTGGAGGAGAATCCTATTGTTCGTGGTTTCGCCGATGTTTTTCCTGGTGATCTTCCTGGTATCCCTCCTGAGCGGGATGTGGAGTTTGTTATTGATTTGGAGCCGGGTACGCGTCCTATTGCTAAGGCGCCGTACGGATGGCCCCTCGTGAGTTAGAGGAGTTGCGAATTCAGTTAGATGAGTTGTTGGCTAAAGGTTTTATCAGGCAGAGTTCGTCGCCTTGGGGTGCTCCTGTTTTGTTCGTAAAGAAGAAAGATGGGTCGATGCGGCTTTGCATCGACTATAGAGAGTTGAACAAGGTCACTATCAAGAACAGGTACCCTCTGCCGAGGATCGATGATTTATTTGACCAGTTGCGTGGTAGCACGGTGTTCTCCAAGATCGATCTTCGTTCGGGCTATCATCAGCTCAGGATCCGTGAGGCAGATATTCCACCGACTGCGTTTAGGTCGAGGCATGGACACTTTGAGTTTTTGGTGATGTCGTTCGGTTTGACCAACGCACCATCAGCTTTCATGGACATGATGAATCGGGTATTCAAGGATTTCCTAGACAAGTTCGTGGTGGTCTTCATTGATGACGTGTTGGTTTATTCTCGCAGTGCTGAGGAGCATGAGCAGCATTTGCGTTTGGTCCTATCAGAGTTGAGGAACCACAAGTTATTCGCCAAGTTGAGCAAGTGCGAATTTTGGTTGCCTCAGGTTTCTTTTCTAGGCCACGTGGTGAACAAGGATGGGATCTCGGTTGACCCAGAAAAGATTGCAGCAGTGATGGATTGGAGTAGGCCGAATACTCCTAAGGAGATCAGAAGTTTCTTAGGGTTGGCTGGCTATTACAGGAGATTCGTGGAGGGTTTCTCTTCTCTAGCCGCACCTTTGACCATGCTGACTCAGAAGAATGTGGCTTTTGTTTGGAGCGAGAAGTGCAAAGAAGCTTTTTAGGAGTATGATTTGCAGTGAGGCTCATGGTTCCAGCGTTGCCTACCATCCAGGATCTACGAAGATGTACCGTGACTTAAGGCAATTTGCCTGGTGGTATGGTATGAAAGGAGATATAGCCCGATTTGTTGCTGAGTGTCACACATGCAAGCGTGTGAAGGCCGATCATGGAAGGCCTGGTGGTAAGTTGACTCCGTTAGAGATCCCGACTTGGAAGTGGGAGAGTATATCTATGGACTTCATTTCGGGTTTGCCAAAATCCCCGAGAGGATTTGATTCTATTTGGGTTATAGTGGATAGATTGACGAAGTGTGCTCACTTCGTGCCTTATAAGATTGATTACCCGATGAAGAAGATAGCGGAGTTGTACTTGAATGAAGTCATCCGACTCCACGGTGTGCCGGTTAGCATCATTTCTGATCGAGACTCCCGGTTTACTTCTCGTTTTTGGCAGAGTCTGCAGGAGGGTTTGGGTACGGATCTGAGGTATTCTACTACGTACCACCCTCAGACCAATGGGCAGACTGAGCGGGTCAATCAGATTGTTGATGATATGATCTGGTGCTATATATTAGACCACGGTGGAGCGTGGGATAAGCGTCTGCGACTCATGGAATTTGCTTACAATAACAGTTATCAGGAAAGCTTGCAGATGGCTCCGTTCGAAGCTTTGTATGGGAGGCACTGTAGGACTCCGTTGTTTTGGGCCGAGGCTGGTGAGAGACCGTTGTTGGGTCCTGATGTGCTGGAGGATATGGAAGTCGCCGTGAAGCTTATTCGGGAGAAGCTTCGTATAGCTCAGGAGAGGTATGAAAAGAACGCCAATCGGCGTAGGTCTTCTTTGGAGTTTTTAGTAGGGGATCATGTATACCTCAAGGTTTCTCCAATGGTTGGTGTGAAGAGATTTGGTAAAAATCGGAAATTGGACCCAAGGTATGTGGGCCCGTTCGAGATTTTGGAGCGGATTGGTGTGTCTGCATATAGATTGGATTTGCCAGCGAACTTCCCTGGTGTTCATAATGTGTTTCATGTTAGCCAATTGCGGAAGTGTGTGCGCAACAATGGGCAACTCTTGGATGTTGTGCCCCAGTTGGAGCCCAACCTCTCTTTTGTTGAGGTGCCAGTTCGTATTTTGGATTCTCAGGAGCGTGTGCTGCGAAAGAAGTCCATACCGATGGTGAAAGTTCTATGGAAAAATAAGGATTTGGAGAGCGCGACTTGGGAGCTAGAGTCGGCCATGAGGAGGGCGTACCCTCACCTGTTTCACTGATTTGATCGGTATGTTTCCCTTTGTAACTTCTGTTTGTTACTTTTCCTTCTTTAGTAGGAGGGTTGTGCGTAAAGTTTCGGGAGGAAACTTTCTTTTAGGGGGAGTGACTGTAACGCCCCGTTTTTTCAGCGATTATTTTTATTCTCGTTTGGCATTACGATGACGCGTTTCCGTGGCTTGTGCCATTTGTGGAGTGTGGTTTAGCTCCTTAGAACTGAGTGCCCTATTCTGTAGCCTGTTGGCAAGATCTCCCTAACAAGCCGAGTCGTTTTGGGTGACCCGGTGTGGCCTCTCGGGGGGATGTTGGTGTTTGGCTTTATTTGGGTATAACTCGAGTTCTGTTCGTCGAAAATTAATTTCGACTTCGCCGTTGTGTTCGTAGCGTGGTTATTTATCTACGGTGCGAATTTCGTCGAATTCCGAGGTAGATCGGTTTTCGCGTCGATTTGGTGCTTTATGTAATTTTGTAATTAATTATATTATTATATAATTATATATATATATATAGTTTATGAAAAGGCACGCATCATCTTCTTCCCCGCTTGAAACCGCCGGTCCTGTACGAGAGAAACGGAGAAACCGCCTACCCTTCCCTTCGGACGCCGATTCCCGGAGCGTTTGTGGACGGAATTCGATTCCGAGAGTGGATTTGGATTGCTCTCGTCAAGACCTTCATTCCTTCGGTAAGAAATTCGATTTTCGTGGAGTTTTGGGAGGATTGGAATTTTCGGTTTTGGAGCTTTCCGCCATTAATGGCCGAGTTTTTGTTCTAGGTGTTGCAGCTGTTTTGATCCGTGCGAAGAGGAGGAAAGCAGTCCAAGCTTCGCTGTGATTTGAGGCAAGTGGTATTCTTGCCCTTGCCAAGTTTTTTTTTCGATTTTACTTGCTGAAATTGAAATCCCGGTTAGCCCAGGTTAGAGGCCTTGTTGTTCTCATTTTCTTGCTAACTATAGGGCTTAGTTCTTCCTACTGAAATCCCCCCTATTTTGTGAAGATTGGTATCAAAATTGTCGGCGTGGAGCCGTTGTTTTCCTTTACTCTGATTGTTGCTCTGGTTCGGGTGTAGCCGAGAGGGAGAGTTAGGAGGGGGGGGGGTGGTTGCCGATTTTCGTTAAGGTATTACTCGAATGATTAGGCATAGTTTGTATAGTAGTGGTGCGCGACGTTGGTAGTTTCCTGCTGCTATTGCAGTTGCGTGAGTCGTGTGCGCGTTCCGGTGTCGTTCGGGAAATTCCAAACGGTACAGGTTAGCCGCGCACGGCCGTTAACCGTTAGGGCGCACGACCACTGGTCGTGTGCCTCTGGTCGTGCGCGTATAACTTTCAGTTTCCAAAGTTCTGTCTCGTAGATCGCGCGAGCGCTGGCAAGCAGTGCGCACGACCACTGATCGTGCGTCACTGATCGTGCGCTGACGCTGAGTTTTTCTCAGGTTTTCCAGGTTCGTTTCGCACGATCATCAGCCGATGAGTGCGCACGACCACTGATCGTGCGTCACTGATCGTGCGCTCTGTATATTTTCTTTTGCTAGGCGAATTTAGCTGGTTTCGAGTGCGGGAGTTTAGATACTCAAGTGGCAGGAAACTACTCGAGTTCTGGATCTTCTGCCTTGGTCGTTCGACTATCGTCGAGCTCCGTATTCTTTAGCGGGTTTGTGGGTAGTGACTTTATTTTGGCGGCGAGTGAGGCTAGCTCACTCAACGCCAAAGTTTAGGTAGGCACTGAGTGGGTTTCACTCAATGCCTAGTCGTGTTGGTTTATTTCAACACTCTTCCTTTACCTTGTCTTTCGTTTCCGAGTGGATTTCCAGTTGTATTTCTGGGTTTTCCTTGTCGGCCGTTTTCTTTATTGTCCTAGAGGCCGAATCGTGGGTCGTGGTTAGTAGTGGTGGTTGTAGCTCTTTATGGGGGTGGAGTTGTGTGATATAGCCAAGGCCACCCATGTTTTTCTTGCTCCAGGTACGGGCTGGGCATGTCGGGTGGAAAGTCCCTTGTGTTTTCACGTGTTGACCCTCGAGCTTTTGACTTGGACATGGTGGATTGGGGGACTGCGTTTGCCTTCGATCCGGTTCCTCGTTGTTGTTTTTGCTACTATCACTTCCCATAGTTTAGGGTGTTAGAAGTTTCTTCCTTGGTAGTTTGCAGCACTTTTGGCTCTTGGTAGCCTAGTAGTCCCTGCAGGATGTGGTTCCTGGGCTGGGTCGTTGCTGTTTCTTTGCACGTTGTGCATTTATTGTGGTCCTGTTTTGGACAGTTGTGACTCTTTCTACTGCATGTTTTTCTGGTACTTTTCCCCTTTTGGTTGACTCTTTCATGCAGTTTTACTTGTTTAGCTTGCTGAGGTATTCTGTTTTCTTTTGGAATACCCCAGGTTCTGAGCCGTAGCCAGTCTGGTGGCTAGTTGGAGGTGGTGTTGTTGATGGACTCCCGGACTTTGGGGTTCTGTTTACCTTGTTAGTGAGGTTGTTTTCAGTACTTTCTTACAGACATATATTTGTGCTAGTGGGTTCGTGTCAGGTTGTTGGCGCCCACTGGTAGTTTTTACCTTGTACTAGATATATACTATTGCTGCTACCATTTTCTGGAGATAGTCTACTTGCTCTGAGAAGGTTTTATGCTAGGTTGCTAGTTATTTTTAAACTATAATTATTATTATAAATAAAGCTCATGATTAGCACGTTTTATAAAGCGTAATCACTATTTTTCCAAATCACGTATAAAGACCATTTTCTTATATATTATATAAATTAAATGTAGGGTCTTGCATAGCATGAGTGGTTCTCTTGGAACCCTTATGCGCTCCTTAGGATGTTAAACCTAAATAAAGTATTTTTCTGCAGCGTATAAATATAGTTTTTCTTTTGTGGACTAGGTGATCCACTGAGCCGAGGGATACGGTCTCTAAAATATAACTGATTTTCTAATCATTAATCACATGATTTTCTTTCATTAAGTTGGTAGTTGGTTTTGCCTGAGCGTTAGCAGTTATCCCCTGCTTGACGTGGCATCACGACGCGTGTTTTCTCTTACTCTGATAATTCTTAATTCGGAGAAAATGCGGGTAGTGACAAGCTAAGCCTAATCCTAATATAACTAAGGCTGGACACCGGCCGAGACAAACAAAACCACAAACAAAAACAAAATGAAAAGTTGTTGCTGCTAAAGCTAGAATTTAGGGAGCAGCTCAGGAGGGATTGAGGGAGAGAATAAAAGCCTCATGCTGCTCTACTTCTAGGGAAGAACAACAAGAACACAAGCTAGGAGATAGAATAAAATAAATAGCAAGGGCATGGGATCAACTTGCCTCTCCACCAAGCTCCAACAGCGGCCTTCCCATGCTCGGCACAGGCAACAAAACAGCTACCTAGGGAGGAAGACAGCCAGATCGGCCCTACCCGAGAAGAAAAACTGTTTAACCAGCCTAGCAAACTGCCGGCCAAGCAGCAGCTCCACCGCTTCCCACTAGCTTCCTTCCGCTGGAAGCCAACCAGCCTAGCCTGCTCGGGAAAATGGGGAAAAAGGCTAGCTGGCACCTTATAAAAGCCCTCCACTAACCACTAAAATAGAATAGAATAATGCCTAGCCTTAGCACTAACTAATTAAAATAAAAGCTAAGCTATATAAACACATTCATATACATATATAAGCAAACATATAAATATATATAAGCTGAAAAAGAAAAGGGCTAACCGCACCCCATCATTACAAGCACAAATAAATAAATAAATAAATAAATATATATATATATAAATATATATATACACGTACATTGATATATATATATATATAATAAATGGCTAACTTTTTAGCCGAAAACAAAGCACAAGCCTTACCAGGCTCGGCCACACAAGGCTACGCGCAAAAAAGGCAACAGCCTTGCTACACACTACCGGCTAACATAACGAACGTCGAAACGACGCGAAAAAACAAACAATCGTGGATTTTGACAAAACTAGCACCGTAGCTAAGCACCCAAGCTATGGAAACAACGGCGAAGTCGAAAACCACATCCGACGATCGAACACTTGGGCTTACACCACCCAAGCCAAAGCACAAGCATTCCCTAAGAGGCTCAGCCGAATCATCACAACTTACATAGACTAGTTGGGGAATCTTGCAAACAGGTTGCACAAGGAACCTAAAGAGCAAAGACTACGCTCTAACAACGGCAAAAGGCCGGAAACGCGTCGACGTAATGCCAAATGATAAACAAACAAAACACCAAAAAATCGGGGGCGTTATAGCCACTCCCCCTAAAAGAAAGTTTCGCCTCGAAACTTTAAATATAAAACTTTAATCAAGAAGAAAAAGAAATAGCTAAGCCAAAGCTATAAAAGCACCAAAAACATATCAGGCACGAGATCAGGGAAAGAGATGATGATAGGCCTTCCTCATCGCCGACTCTCGCTCCCAAGTCATGCTTTCTAAACCCTGGTTCTTCCTTAGAATCTTAACCATAGGAATGGTTTTCCTCCGCAACACGCGATCCTGAGCATCCAATACGCGGACAGGCACCTCCACAAAAGAAAGGTTCGGCTCCAACTGGGGCACAGATTCCAAAACCTGCCTATCACTCTGCACACACTTCCGCAACTGACTGACGTTAAATACATCATGCACGCCAGAAAAATTTGCAGGAAACTCTAACCTGTAAGCTGATACTCCAATCCGCTCAGTAATCAAAAATGGCCCCACATATCTCGGGTCCAATTTCATGTTCTTGCCAAACCTCTTAATCCCGCTCATCGGGGAAACCTTTAAAAACACCTGGTCCCCCACAAAAAATTCCAAATCTAATCTACACCAGTTGGCGTTCATTTCATATCTCTCCTGCGCTATTCGAAGCTTTTCCCGAATAAGCTTCACCAAAATCTCCATCTCCTCGAGTGCTTTTGGACACAACAAGGGTCTCTTGCCAACCTAAGCCCAAAACAAAGGAGTCCTGCAGCGCCTCCCATACAAAGCCTCAAAGGAGGCATTTGCAAGCTTTCTTGATAGCTGTTATTATACGCAAACTCCATAAGCCGCAAACGCTCGTCCCACGCCCCACCGTGGTCCAGAATATAGAATCGGATCATATCTTCCACAATCTGATTTACCCGCTCTGTCTGACCGTTGGTCAGTGGGTGATAAGCAGTGGAATACCTCAAATTTGTCCCCAACCCCTCTTGAAGACTCTTCCAAAAATGAGACATGAACCTGAAATCTCGATCCTATATGATGCTCATGGGTACACGATGCAGTCTGATGAACTCCTTCAAATACTGCTCTGCAATCTTCCTCATCGGGTAGTCGATCTTGAATGGAACGAAGTGAGCACACTTCATCAGTCTGTCCCCGATCACCCATACTGAATCATGCCCCCTTGGAGTTCTTGACAAGCCTGTAATGAAATCCATCGAGATGCTTTCTCACTTCAAAGTTAGAATCTCCAAGGGAGTCTGCTTGCCACCTGGTCTTCCATGATCAGCTTTCACTCGCTTGCAAGTGAGGCACTCAGAAACAAATCTGGCTATGTCTCCCTTCATCCCATACCACCAGGCAATCTTCTTCAAATCGCGGTACATCTTGGTGGATCCTAGGTGGTAGACAACGCTAGATCCATGGGCTTCCCTGCACACCATAACCCTGATGTCTCCCACTGCGGTAATGCAAAACCTGCCACAGTACTTCAAGGTACCTGAATCATCTATAGAAAAATCTGGCAGTTAACCTCTCTCAGCTCGAAGATACAAATGCAGAAGGTCTGGATCATCTTTCTGATGCAATATCTTGAGCGCGATCCATGAAGGTTCTGCCACTTCCAGGCTGTTCTGCACATCGCAGCTACCCATAGAAATGCCCATCAACAGAAACTCCTCTACTAACAACTCGGTTGTGAGACCAAAAATCTTCCCTGATTTCCGACTCAGGGCATTGGCCACCACATTGGCCTTGCCTGGATGATACTGAATCTCGACATCATAGTCGGCCACGTACTCTAGCCATCGCCGCTGACGCAAATTAAACTCCTTCTGCATGAAGACATACTTCATGCTCCTATGATCAGTAAAAATCTTGCACTGCACACTATACAACAGATGCCTCCACAACTTCAGAGCATAGATCACGACAGAAAACTCTAGGTCATGCGTAGGGTAATTCCTCTCGTGATTCTTTAGCTGTCTCGACCCGTACGCAATCACCTTCCCATTTTGAATCAGTACGCATCCCAGCCCGATATGTGATGCATCCACATATACATCACACTAAGCACCTTCAGTAGGCAAGGACAAAACAGGAGCTAAACTTATCCTTCTCTTTAGCTCCTCAAAAGCCTCTTCACATTTTCCATCCCATACGAAGGCTACATTATTCTGTGTCAACCTGGTCAACGGCGTAGACAGGGTGGAGAATCCCTCCACAAATCTTCTATAATAGCCTGCCAAGCCCAAGAATCTTCTGATCTCTCGAGGAGTAATAGGTCTCGACCATTCCATAACAGCAGCGATCTTTTCTGGGTCCACTGAGATGCCCTCCTTGTTAACCACATGGCCGAGGAAAGATACCTGAGGCAGACAAAATTCACATTTGCTCAGCTTGGCGTAAATCTTATGGTCTCTCAGAGTCGCCAAGACCAGAGGCAAATGTCGATCATGCTCTTCTGCATTCCGGGAGTACACCAAAACGTCGTCAATAAAGACAATCACAAACTTGTCTAGGAAATCCTTGAACACGCAGTTCATCAAATCCATGAAAGCTGAAGGCGCATTAGTCAAACGAAATGACATGAATAAGAACTCGAAATGCCCATGAAGAGAACGGAACGCCGTCCGCGGAACATCTAACTCCCGAATCCTCAACTGGTGATATCCCGAACGAAGGTCTATCTTTGAAAACACAACACTATCACGCAGCTGGTCAATCAAATCATCAATCTGAGGCAGAGGGTACCTGTTCTTAATTGTAACCTTGTTAACCTCTTTGTAGTCAATGCATAGCCTCATCGACCCGTCTTTCTTCTTTACGAACAACACAGGCGCACCCCAGGGCGACGAACTCGGCATGATAAAAGCCTTTGCAAACATCTCATGTATTTGGATCTGAAACTCCTCTAGCTCTCGCGGGGCCATGCGGTACGGTGCCTTAGCAATTGGACGCGTACCTAGCTCCAAATCTATTGTAAACTCGACATCTCTATAAGGTGGAAGACCGGGAAGATCATCAGGAAAAACATCAGAGAACTCACAAACAACAGGAATCTCTTCCAACCGCGACACACTAACATCTTCCCCTACCATAGAGACCAAACAGGTAAAATAACAGAGCGATCTCCATAAGCTCCTTCATGGAGTCATCTAACTCCAATGCCTGCCGAACCCGGTCAGCCAGGTCATACTGCACCTCTGTCCAGTTTAACATTGCTTTGGCGCTCGTCTGCCTGTCAACGCAACAGATCTCAAGCTCCTCCAACTCCCGTACTAGCCGCTCATCATGCACCAACAACCAGTTGGCTTGGGCGGAAGCCCTGCGGCTCAGCGCATCCGCAACTGCGTTGCCCTTCCCGGGTACATAATGTATTTTGAAGGTGTAGTCCCCTAGGAACTCCATCCACCTCCTCTGCCTCATATTAAGGTCCTTTTGATCCAACAGGTATTTTAGGCTCTTGTGATCGGTGTATATATCGACCCTTACGCCGTAAAGGTAGTGTCTCCACAACTTGAGTGCAAATATCACGGCCGCCAACTCCAAGTCATGCACCGGATAATTTCTTTCATGCACCTTTAGTTGACGCGATCCATACGCTATCACGCTCCCATGCTGCAACAAAACGCAGCCCAAGCCACTACCCGAAGCGCCGCTATACACCTCGAAGCCCTCGGTCCCACTCGGCGAACTAAGCACCGGCGCCGTGGTCAACCGTCTCTTCAGCTCCTCAAAAGCTTGCACGCACTCTTACGTCCATAAGAATTTCTGATCCTTCCTTGTCAACTTCGTGAGAGGTAAAGCTAATCGCGAGAAGTTCTCTACGAAGCGCCTGTAATATCCGGCAAGCCCGAGAAAATTACGGACTTCCGCGACAGAAGACAACGCAGGCCACTCCCGTATCGCAACAATCTTCACCGGATCCACCGCTATACCTTCCCCACTCACTATATGACCAAGGAACGCTACCGAGGGTAGCCAGAACTCGCACATGGAGAACTTTGCGTATAACTCATTCCTTCTCAGAGTCTCCAACACCAGGTGCAAATGCTTGAAGTGGTCTTCCTCGCACTGTGAGTACACTAGAATATCATCAATAAAGACGATCACAAAGCGGTCCAGGTAATCTCTGAACGTCCTGTTCATCAGATCCATAAACACCGATGGCGCATTCGTCAGTCCAAACGGCATGACCGTGAACTCGAAATGCCCATACCTCGTACTGAACGCCATCCCTGATCCTCAGCTGATAGTACCCCGACTTCAAGTCCAACTTGGAGTATACCGACGATTCGACTAACTGATCAAAGAGATCATCAATCCTCTGGATCGGGTACTTATTCTTCTCCGTCAGATTTTTCAATTCTCTGTAGTCGATACACAACCGCATTCTACCATCCTTCTTCTTAACGAAGAGGACCGGTGCGCTCCAAGGCGACGAGCTTGGACGCACATACCCTTGCTCCATCAGCTCCTCTAGCTGAACTTTCAACTCTGCCATCTCCTTAGGCGCCAACCTATACGGAGCACGTGACACCGGTTTGGCCCCCAGCACGAGCTCGATGGTGAAATCAATCTCCTGCTGCGGTGGGGCTCCGGGAAGACTATCCGGGAACACATCGGGGTATTCGCAAACCACGGGAATGCTATCCAACGTGGACTTTGGCTCTACAGCCCCCACTATTGCGAAGAACAGCTCTGCACCAGCACGAACCGCCTTCACCACCTAAAGAGAAGACATCAGTGTCTTGCTCGACCCCTTTAGCCCCTCGAATGTAGTCTCCCGCCCTACACCCAGCTTGACCTCCTTCCGGTCACAGTCAATCAAAGCTTTCTGCTCTGAAAGCCAATCCATCCCAAAGGTCACGTCGAACTCTACTAGCGGCAGCAATGACGCTAGCAAGTCGAACTCTTGGCTCCCAATGTGAACCTTTACGGCGCACACCCTGTCCGCACGCATCGAGCACCCATTCGGTAGCAGCACATCAAACTTGTCCTTCGCCATCGAAGAAGGGACTCCGATGCGCGATATGAAACTTTCGGACAAGAAGGAATGTGAAGCTCCCATGTTGAACAGTGCCCGTGCCGGACTATCACTAATCACAACAAAGCCTATACAAACAATATTAGGCTAACAAGCAATAGATAACAGTATTAAAGCTAACTTGCTATAAATTAACTCATACCTGTAACCACATCTGCTTGCTTGATGGCCTCCTGCTGGCCCAAGTTATAGACTCAAGGCTGAGTCGGAGCATAGTGGGACGCGGTCGACTCCACCGCCTTGCCCTTCTCCTCGTAGGTAGGTCCTTGTTTCCTTTCGAACTTTGAGCGTCCAATCCAGCAATCGCGGGCAAAGTGCCCCGTCTTCCCACACATGAAACAAGAGCCCGGGGTTCGATTGGTAGTTTCCCCCGAGGCACCCGTAGAAGCTGGACCCGACGTCTTAGCTTTCTTATAGAATGTACGGTAGCCCGACTTCGACGTAGTAGGTGCCTTGAACTCCGCTTTCTTACTACCGGATTCCTTATTCGCTTGGACATTCTTCATGTCCTTCTCCAAGGACCGGGCCGAATTGACCAGGGTCATGAAACCCTGCGCCTTGGGCCCCGATAATAGCTACCTTAAATCATCTCTTAGCCCTTCGTAGAAGCGGCTCGTCTTGCGCTCCTCGTCTGCGAAGGTAGCGCCGGCATATCACCCCAACCGAGTAAACTCGTGGAGGTACTCATCAACGGTGCAATCCCCTTGCACCAACTTCTGAAATTCGCTTTCTAGCGCAATTATCTGCGCCGAGGGGAGGTATCGAGCCATGAATAGTCTCACAAACTCCTACATCAAAACTTCAGCCAACGGCCTTCCCCGCAACTGATGTAGTTCTAGGCCTTCCCACCATAGTCTTGCGTCCCCATCCAAAAGGAACATCGCTATAGTGGTCTTCTGCCACTCTTCCGTTTCCGTCGCAGTCATCACCCTGTTGACCCTTGAGAGCCAATCCTCTGCTTGGGTCGGGGTTTCTGCCCCCGTGAATACCGGTGGATGAAAGCCCATCACGTGCTTCAGTTGTCTTTCAGTTGCTCTCCGAGGCAACTCTGGCTCCAAAACTACTTGCTCAACCCTCCTTTGCTCTGCCGTCTGAAGCGGTACTTGCTCCACAGCAGGAGCAGGCTGCTTCACCTGCCTTGCAGGCTGCGCATTGATCATTGCCATGATCGCTTCTGCCACCAACCTAATGGTCTCGGCAGACGGAGGTGTTGCAGGCGCATCGCTTGGCGCACTGCTCGCCTTAGAACCTGGCCATTCCGACGGCCCAGCACCACTTCTGGTCACCTATAATCGTGCAAAACACCGATAAGCGACCAAAAATTACTGCAAACAACAATTATAGGAACGCGCAGGTTCCTCAAACATGTGTATTTTCATTCCTAAGTGGACATTCATGGGTTCTTTTCATGTTATAACGATGACGCACACATGTGCTCACCACCCCTTAAAGTGAATTCGTCCACGAATTCATTTAAGCTTGACCGAAACCAGAAGTCTGATACCAATTTGTAACACCCCTATCCGTTGCATAGCATATAGTAGTAGGTCCGGTCGGGGCCCGACGCCATATACTACGGACAGACCGGTTGGTTACGCGTTGAGACCATTCAACCAATCATGACGTCCTACACAACACCTAGCGGAAGCAATTTATTAGGTTGCAAAAGAAATAAGAACCCAGCCACAACAGCATGAATGTCCACTACAAACTCAGGAATGTAAACATACACCAAAAGGGAAATGGCCTTAAGGCCTTACACTGTTCACTTAACAAAAGAAGTGTTTTCATACTTCGGCTCGCAGGCCGGCCAAACATGTAAAACGGGAAAGAAACATAAGCAATTAGGCCTTCGAGGGCCGGCACAGCAATAAGGGCTTTAGCCCACTATTTCCCGCTCTGCTCTGCAGCACCTGCAAGCCACAAACCACCGCCCGGTGGCAAACAATAGCAACGGTTAGCAATGCTGACCAAATTATAACGATCCCGCCCCCACATTCGGGGCGGCAATGCTCTTTCCCTGCACTTTATTAACATAGGCAATTATATAAAGTATTTGCACTTCACCACAGGCGTAGTCTCGCACGGCCACACACCCCATGCACTCAGGGCACATTCTCGGCGAACCGGCCAACGCCACGTCAATTCAAGCCATAGACGTTCCCAATCCACCACCACCTCTTGGACGGTCATCCATATGAGCATTTTGTCTTATTGGCCTTGGTCACGGCAATTTAAGCCATAGACCGCCGAAGGCCCTCATCCATGCCAACGGTCCTACCGAATGACATAGACCGGGTACGGTTCCGCCTGACCCGTGCTCATACCGCAACGACAATTTAAGCTATATGCGCAGGCCAAGACTCAACGAGTCCCGTTTACACCACAATAATCACATAACCCGGTTATGTTCACGTTGGCCCCCGGCCACCGTGTTGGCTAAACCCGCTTTTGCCCAGTTTTCCGGGTGCACCTAGGAGTTAATCTCCAAGGCTCCCTGATGCAATCTACCACGTAGAAAACCCGAAAACACCCAAACATCCGGATTCTTGCCCGGTTCAAATGCAATACAACATCACCGATCCGGCTCTACATGTCCGGTTAGGCTTCACACACAATGCCTACATCCGTTTTCGCATACGGACTCTACACAAGGGGGACTTCACATATCTACCCCAAGGAAGGCTCCAACTCTTCGCTCACTCGCGAGAGAGGGCTTCCTATGCAAAGGAAAAGAGGGCTTCACATGCCCAAGGATGAGAAATCGTTACCCTTGCGTTCTTCCGCGGCGCCATGAAAATCTATGCGGATGAAAAGCACCGTAATCTCCTTGCCTCCGCGGATCCGAAGACGGCTCGCGATTTGGAGCTCCGAATCTCCACCAGCCGCCGGAGTTGACATCCTTCTTCCTCCTCCAAGCTCTCCCTTCTCTCTAGGTTTTGGAGAGAGAGTGCCCAAGAGAAATAAGGGTTTCAAAACCCTATTCCCGGCTAAAACCACCCAGGAGCAGCCCCCCACCGTTGGATCCAAAGCCAAGGAAACGAACGGCCAGGATTAGATCTAAAATCCCAAAAACTGGGCCGAACACGGGTTCACACACGGCCGTGTGCCTGGCCGTGTAGCTCATTTGCCGTCTCGACCAAAATTGAAAACCAGCAACACGGCATGTGATACGGCCTCCGACACGCCCGTGTCGCCTGCGACACGCCCGTGTCAGGACCCGTGTCACACCCCCCGTGTGCAATTTATCAATACTTCGCAGTCAGAGAGGTATACGGCTTGGTGACACGGCATTAGACACGCCCGTGTCAAACTCGACACGCCCATGGTCGTGGCCGTGTCATTACCTGTGTACCCAACCGCACAGCCCAGGTGTGACACGGCCTGGGGCACGCCCGTGTCCTAGGCCGTGTTCCACCACACGACCATCGTCGACCTGAACTGGTCGACTACACGGCCAGCTCGATGGCTCGAGCTCGACACGCCCGACACGGCATCCGACATGCCCGTGTCGGGGCCCGTGTCACCTGCACCAAAAATCTTGTCTTGGCCAAACTCGATCCCCGTCGCTCCTACAACATTTTGGGGTGTTACATGAGCCTTCACAGCATGTTCAGCAACCTCAACAGGCTTCTTGCCTTTCAGATCAGCTTTCTTCTGAGCTTCTTCCTTGAGCCTTTGCCTCTCAAAGTAGTGAAAGGGCTTTGGAAAATATTTGTATTGCTCCTGAGCATCTGGTGGTAGCCTCCCCATCTTGGCTTTTCTTCTATATTGAACTATACCCTCCTGCCTAGCTTCATACTTTTGGCATTCAATCTCATTATACCACTTTCCTCTTTCCTGGACTTGATCCTTTACAGCCTTCCATGCTATCAGTATAATGTTTCTTGAAGTGGGACTCCATTGCTCAAAGTCAGGCCTAAGTTCAGCTTGCTCTCTAAATCTTTTCTTGGACAGTAGAGCATCTTGTTGTTCTTTCAAACTTGCATAAGGCTTATCAACTTTCTCAATAACAACATTTGTAACCTCCTATGGAGGACTATACATAGCCTGTACTTGCTGATTAATCATATCAAAATCTGCAGGGGGGTAAATGACTTGGGCAACCTCAGGTTGATTGCCTTCAAGTAAACATTGTTGAATTCCTGACTCAGCCACCATAGCATCATCACATAAAGGTGGATATCCCAATGTGGCTCGAATACTATTAGTCACCCATTTGGTGTGTTCTGAGCCAGCATGAACTAATAATCTCTCCCCCTTTAGGACTTCTCTTTTAATATGGTCTCTGAGATCATCCTTCTGAAATCTGATCTGGCCATCAAGATAATTCACACCCTCTTTAAAATATGGTTTCAACTTTTGAAGTTTAGTAGATATCTCTGTCTGAGATGTTGTGATAGCAGTTTGAACTGAATCTAAGGCATCCTTGAGTTTCTTATCAAAATCTACCATCTCTTGTGCTCTTGCTCCAGTCAGCCCTGTAGCAGTCTTTTCCAACTTATCAAGAATTTCATGGTGAGATTCAGTCAGATTATCATTCATCCTCAGCTGATTTTCCAAAACATAACCTTGCTTCAAAGCAATATCATCTACTTTAGTAAGAATGGACTGCTGTTGTTTAGCCAAAAATACTACAGCATTACCTCCCTTATGGAAGCAATCTGTCATTTCCTTTTTATTCATATTCACCTCAAATCTGATAGATTTAATATCTTGAGCCAAGTCAAACTGAAGTGACTTATTATTCTCATCAACATATTTGTCTAAAGCTACTATTTGTTCATCCAGCTTCACCTGCAAATCTACCATGAACTTGTTGTAATTAAATTCAGATGGAGATTGGTGAGCTGTGGTCTGTAGTGTTTGCTTATAGCTTTTGCTCCTTCTCTTGAAGACAATAAGTTTCCTCTTCTTAGCCATTCTGGCTTCTTCATTCTCAGAATCTGATGAGCTTTCTATCTGAACTCTCTCATGAGGTATAGGAGGTTTATCTGTCTCAGTGACATGTTGATCAGCCTCAACATTCACAGGCTCCCCCTCAATAACTAGCTCTTTCTCAAGTTCTGGTTCTACTTCAATTTCTTCAGCAATTTTATCATCAGCAATTCCATCAGTAGCAATTCCATCATTAGGAAACAACTCATCTAGAGTGAATTCCTTTTGGGCCTGAGCAGAAGATGAGACATCTAGATCAGCTATATTTAGATCTTCTGGTAGGTTTTCCCTTTCTACCTCTTGGAATTGTTCAGAAATTTTCTCCCCCTACACCTGTTCAGTATGGGGAATGTCCTGGGCAGGAGAATAACCTTGCTCCCCCTGCACCTGTGCAGGTAATGTTTCTTTCTGAGATGGAGTAGATCTAGTCAGGTCCTCAGCTGGTTCTCTAACTTGTTCTTCTTGATGCTTCTCAGTACCTTGTTCATGACCTGGGGATTTCTCAGGTAAATCATGCATGTCCACCTCAGGCATCTATTTAGATAGAACTCTGTCCCATCTTGAGAATAATCTCATATCCATCTTTCTCATGTGATTAATCTTAGTCCCAGGAAGTTGTAGCATAACTTCTGGGATGACTCCAGTCAGGTATAAACTCACAATCCTAGCCAGATTTGGCTTCTTAAGTCCTTCCTTGATCTTATCAAATACAACTGCTGACCAGTCAGTTGGAATTTTGAAAACAATTCTTGTCATAAGGCAGAACATATAGGCTGAGACCCTATCATGTCCTCCAGGTTTGCACAAAATCACCTTTCCAACTATCTCAGACAGAAATTTGCCCTGGTGATTCATTCCTTTTCTATTGATGGCTGCTCCAATCTTTATGGTTGGATCCAATCCACACCATTGGAGAGCCTCTCTTGTCTTAGAGGCTCGAACCTCTTCTTCATTCTCAATGCTTGGCAATTGAATAATTTTTCTTAAACTCCGTAGAGTAAGTTTGACCTTGGTGCCATGAACTGTGGATTTGATCTTGAGTCCAGAAGAATCCACTGATGCAGAAGTGTAAAATTCAAGTACCTACTTCTTCCAGATCTTCGTTGGTTCAGAAACCAGAAATTCCAATCCATTTTCAGCAATAAGGGAAATCACTTGTTTGAATTCTGGTGCGGCGGTGTCGAACGCAGCCCTAACCAGCTCATATCCTTCATTCAGGTTGTCTTCAACCTTTGACGCCATTGATCAGTCGAGAAAGCTTGAGAGAGAAGAGAGAGATTGTCGACACAGGGTTTCAGTCTCGAAAACCTTGTAAGCGTGTCGACAGAATAAGTTCTTGACCTATTTATACCTTCTAAAGAAAGAAGATCAAAAGTCGGGCAAAAACAGTCTAAATGTGTCGACACAGATAGAATGTGTTGACACAAACTTCTATTGTCTCGACAAACAATACTGTCTACTATGTGTCGACACCAATTGAGGATATATCAACACCTGAGATACATAGTAGACCATCAGAAATTCTGTGTCGACTCTTTGTTCAAGTGTCGACACAAAATTTGTAAGTGTTGACACCAATGTTCTGGTGAAGTCGACATTATATTTCTGGATGAGTCGACTATTTGACCCTTAAGTGTCGACACATATTCTTTATGTCGACACAATTTCTCTGACTAGTCGACCAGACTTCACTGAGTCGACACTTTATCACTATAAGTGTCGACACCATTTTACTTAGCCAATTTGTTTGTTGATACCACTTGAAAGTTTATCACTTGATAGTTTTATTGATATACTAGTCAATGGTCAGCATTCCTAATTCAATTTTAAATTTATTGAATTTTGTTTCATCCAGTGGCTTTGTAAATACATCTGCTATTTGATAATTTATTTTAACAAATTCCAATGAGATGTCTTCTCTTTCTACATGCTCTCTAAGAAAATGATATTTGATTTCTATATGCTTAGTTCTACTATGAGAAACAGGATTATTAGCAATAGAAATAGCACTCTTATAATCACACAATAAAGGTGTTCTACTTACTTGAATACCATAATCTTTAAGCTGATGTTGTATCCACAATAGCTGTGCACAGCAGCTTCCAGCAGCAACATATTCTGACTCAGATGTGGATATTGCCACACTGGTCTACTTCTTACTACTCCAGGATATCAGTCTTCCTCCCAGGAATTTACAAGTACCTGTAGTACTCTTTCTATCCTCTCTACAGCCTGCAAAATCTGCATCTGAATAACCTGTTAGTAGAAAATCTCTATTCCTAGGGTACCAAAGTCCTAGATTAGTTGTGCCCTTAAGATATCTCAGAATCCTTTTGACTGCAGTAAAATGAGATTCTTTAGGGCAGGCTTGGTACCTACCACAGACACATGTAGCATACATAATATCTGGTCTACTAGCAGTGATATATAGTAGAGAGCCAACTATTCCTCTATACAAAGATTCATCAACAGGTTTACCTGCATCATCTTTACATATAGGCATACTTGTTCCCATAGGAGTTCTCATGGTGGAGGATGACTCCATACCATACTTCTTAATTAATTCCTTGGTGAACTTAGACTGGGATATGGACAAACCATCTTCAGTCTGTCTTACTTGGAGTCCCAAGAAGAACTTAAGTTCCCCCATACTGCTCATCTCAAACTTCACTTGCATAAGTTTGGCAAACTTTTTGCAAAGGTTGTTCTTAGTAGATCCAAAGATTATGTCATCTACATAGATCTGAACTAAGATGATCTTACCTTTTGATTCCCTAAGAAATAGAGTTTTGTCTATTTTCCCTCTTGAGAATTTGTTCTCAATAAGGAAAGTAGACAGGGTTTCATATCAAGCCCTTGGGGCTTGCTTTAACCCATACAAAGCTTTCGTAAGCCTATAAACATAAACAGGTTTAAGAGTATCTACAAAACCTGATGGCTGCTCTACATAGACTTCCTCTTTAAATCACCATTCAGGAATGCTGATTTCACATCCATCTGGTACACTTTAAAGTCTTGATATGCTGCATAGGCAATGAACATTCTGATTGCCTCCAGCCTTGCTACTGGGGCAAATGTTTGATCAAAGTCAATCCCTTCTTCCTGCCTGTATCCTTTAGCAACCAACCTAGCTTTGTTCTTCACAATTATTCCACTCTCATTCAACTTGTTCCTATAGATCCATTTTGTGCCAATTATATTGTGGCCTTTTGGTTTAGGAACAAGCTCCCAGACATTACACCTTCTGAATTGATTCAGCTCCTCTTGCATAGCATCAATCCAGTGTTGGTCTTGGATGGCTTCTTCAAACATCTTAGGCTCCATTTGAGACAGGAAACTTGAATGCAGAACTGTGCTCAGATTTTTGCTTCTTGTCTGAACTCCCTGTCTTGGATCACCTATAATCTGATTTGCTGGATGATCTCTTAAATGTCTTGTAGCTGGAGGTAGATTCCCTTCTTGTTGAACATCTCCAGCTCCTTCATCATGTTGTACCTCTTGGATTTCATCAGCTTCTATTGAGTCTTATACTCCCCCTGGACAGTAGCCTTCATTTTCCAATGCTCCATCTCCCTTTGATGTTTCTGCAATGGAAAGCTTGTCCATCCTTTGGCTTATACCTGTTGAATCATTTGATCTACAAGACAACTCACAGTTGATTAATCTTGTTTCATCAAATACAACATGAACAGACTCCTCTACAACTTGAGTAGTCAAGTTGAAGACTCTATAGGCCTTACTATTTATGATGTACCCAACAAGTATCCCTTCCTGGGATTTGGCAGCAAACTTAGTCAAATATGACTTGCCATTGTTAAGTATATAACACTTGCAACCAAAGATCCTGATGTAGGATAGATTTGGTTTTCTACCTTTCATAATCTCATAGGGAGTCATTTTGTGGCTCTTGGTGATAGAAGCCCTATTGATTACATGACATGCAGTGTTTACTGCCTCAGCCCAGAAATATTCTGGAAGAGAGGTGTCACTCAATAGTGTTCTACCAGCTTCAATTAATGTTCTATTCTTTCTTTCAGCAATTCCATTTTGCTGAGGTGTTCTAGGTGAGGAGAACTCTTTGAGAATCCCAAAGTCTTCACATAATTTTATCATACATTCAGATTGAAATTCAGTGTCATGGTCACTTCTGATTTTGACCACTGTACTGTTCAGTTCATTCTGAATTTGCTTTACAAAACTAAGTAAGACACTTGGGGTTTCTGATTTTTGTCTCAGAAAGAACACCCAGGTAAATCTAGAATAGTCATCTACAACCACAAAAGTGTAGACCTTCCTACCTAGACTATGAACTGGCATAGGACCAAAAAGATCCATATGCAAGAGGTATAAGCACCTCACAAAATCCTTGTTTTCAAGGCTATGAAAGGAGGATTTAGTCTGCTTGCCCTTTTGACAGGCTGAACATATCCCTTCCTTTATGCACTTAACTTGAGGACCATTCCTCACTAACTCTTTGCTAAAGAGTTGGCCAATTATCTTGTAATTAAGATGAGCCAACCTCTTGTGCCACTTGACACAATGAGATGCATTATCATCAACTACAAGACATATAGGAGAAGCCTTATTCTCACATACAAAATTAAGATAATATACATTTCTCTTCCTATACCCAGTCAAAATGATCTCTTGATCACTTGATCTTTTGATATGACATCCATCCTTAACAAATGAAATGTCAAATCCTAAATCACTCAGCTGGCTTATGCTTATCAGATTGTGTTTCAAACCTTATACATAAGCCACTTGGATAATAGTAATTAGGTTAGAAGAAATGTTACCAAACCCTTTGATGACTCCTCTTTCAGATCCACCAAAGATTACTTTAGGTCCATCTTTGACAGATGTGTACTCCTTCAGTAGCCCCTTTGTTCCAGCCATGTTCCTGGAACATCCACTGTCCAAGTACCATATAGGGGCATGACAACTTGTACTCACCTGCAATACAGATTTACTTTCCCTTAGAACCCATGTAAGTCTTGGGTCCTTGGTTCAGGTTAGCACCAACAAAACTACCAGCAACTCTTCTAACTGGTAGACTACTATTCTTCCTAACACTTGTGTTATGCCAGCAGTCAAAGGAAAAATGGCCTCTCTTTCCACAACACCAACATTCAAAATTATTGTATCTAGATCTAGATACACCCTTGACAGAAGAATTTCTGTCCAATGCTGGTGTTGTTGCAGCTTCATCCACAGATTTCTTATAACCATGAGGTTTATGAACATGGGTAGACCTGTTGGCATTTACACCCTTGTTTATCAGAACATTAGCCTTAATATGACCATGAATATTCTCAAGATCATATTGATTAGAAGGCACTTGCACCTTTCTAAACTTAATAGGTACTGAAAGGTTTAGCGGCTGGGTAGGAGCTTTGCCTTTTCTCTTGAATAGGGCAGCCCTGGGGTTACCTTTGAACCCTAATCCTGCCTTACCCTTTTGAGCCACAAACTCATCTATCAAGGGTAAGAAAGATTTTGGCTTTAAGTAACTAGCCACTAAATCTTTCTCTATTCTTAGTCTGGCCTCCCGACTCTTAATTTGATCATTGTTATATTTGATTGTCCCCATCTGAATATAGGTTATATTTTTCAGTTTGGCAATCTCATTTAACTTTTGATCCATTACTTTTTCAAACTCAGTTGCAGCCACCTTAAGATCATCAATTTCCTGAGCCTGAACTTTGACTAGATTCTTGCTTTTCTTAAGAGCCTACAACAAGTCCCCATACTTATCTATCAACTGATAGACATCACCTTCAGATTCGGATCCATCTACATCACTTGATGCAGATGTAGCTGATTCTGCACTAGTACTACAAACTGAATTTATAGAAGGACAATGTACCTTACTAGGACCAGACTGATTCTGGCACATGTCTTCTTCTGATCCAGCCATCAGTCCCATGCACTGATGATCCTCTTGTTCATAGATGGAGTCTAGCAATTGCATGAACTCCTCTTCTTCAGTAGCAGCATATAGTCCAATATATGCTTCAGCTTCAGATTCTGACTCTGAAGTTGATTCATCTGTTAGGCTCTTTTCCTTCTTTACAACAAATGATTTCTCCTTCTTGCCCTTTAGATGAGTCTTCTTCTTGTCTGATGACTCCTTCCTCTTATCAGGACAATCAACCACTACATGTACAGGCCTATTGCAACAATAGCAGACAATCTTTGATGTAGTGGCTTTGCTGGGCTTAGTTCTGTTCCTTTCCTTCCTTGATGACTTATTCTTCTGATAATAGTCATCAACTTGATGTGATGTGGAGGGCGTAGACTTCCACTGCTTCTTCTTCAAAAACCTCTGGAATTACCTTGTGAATGCAGCAAAGTCTGCATCTGAATCACTCCTCTCTGAACTCTGACTGTCTGAATTTTCAGAATTAACTTCTGCAACTTCCTTAGGAGGAGATGAAGATATCCTCCTATTCTTTCTATTGGCTTCAGCCTTGAAGGCCACAGATTTTTCTCTATGCTCACCTTTTGAATTCTTTTCTTCCTCCTTCCTCACCATTAGTTGCATTTCATAAGATAGCAACTTTCCAAACAAGGTTGGAGGAGATATCTCTGCCAGCTTAGCCACTTCTCTTATGGCACAGATCTTAGTGTACTAATCTGAAAGTGAAGGGATAGATACTACTCTAGAGGGGGGGTGAATAGAGTAATCAAATTTTGCACAATACAAAACTTAACTATCTACCCAACTCCCTTGGAGTGAAGTGCGGAATGAAGAGATTATAGATATTGATTAACCTTAAAGCCTAACACAAGTGTTGAGTGCAAACACAAGCTAACTGTAATTACAGTTAAAGCTTGGAAAACCTAAACAGCAACTAGCAACCTAGTTAAATCTATTCACAGCCACAGTACAGGAATTAAACAGTTGAATCCAGACGACACAAGGAAATTTATAGTGGTTCCCCAAACAACTTGGGTACGTCCACTCTTCTACCCACACGGTAGGAATCCACTCAGGTTTTTGATCAGGTGCCCTGCCACCAACAGAATCTGCTTCAGGTAGATTCAGAAACCCTTTAGACTTTTGATCAGGTGTCTAAAAACCAAGCACAGGTTTTTGATCAGGTGCCCTGCCACCAAGGGATACTTTTGAAGGGAGTAATAACCCTGTACAGGAGGGGGAAGAAGGTTAAGATGTCTTCTCTATTTTACAATAGATTAGAGAAGCACAAAAAGCTTGCACTGAGCTAGAATGCTCTAAAGAATCAAGGCTCCCCCTGGCTCAAAGATGTCCAGGTGAAGTCTTGCTTCAGTGCAGAAACTCTTCAGAAAATTCTGAAGGAAGGAGCTACAGGAAGAAAATAAATAACAAAAAGAAATCTCTTCAAGCAGCTATTCTTCTTCTTCTTCTTCAAAGAAACTCTGAGTTGAACTTCCTGAAAGCAGGAGAACTCAGGTGAAGAAGAGATGAAGATCTTAACACTTCTCAGTTAGATGGAGTTTGCTGAGAGCAGGAAACTTTAGCTTGATGAAGGCTTGAGTGCTTTTGAATATGTATGTAACAGCTTCTATTAACTAGTTTTAATCCTTCTGCAAAGGGTTCTTTTTATATCATCATCAAGCAACGGCTCTCTTCCATTTAAATTGTTTGTCTTCTTCTAAGCCTTGAGACCTGGGCTGTAAATATCAAGAAGACAGAAATATTTCTGCAGCAAAACATTCCATAAAAAGGAATAAATCTCTTTCTAAGAAGCTGCAGGCTTAAATCAAATAATCAGATAGACTAAATAAAGTCACATCAGAAACTATCTCTTTATAGCAAAAGAAGACTTTTCAGTCTAACGGCTATAAAGGGGCTGACAGCAGATAAAGTAATTTAAATAGACAGCTAATAAGACAAACAACTTTATCTTAAAAGATTTTAACTCAGGCAATAAGAATAGAGCAAATAATGCCTGGAAACTTTATCATACAGCTTAAAATATCGTGCCAGAAAATGTATTAAATAATTAAATATAATAAATAAATACAAAATCCAAAGGCAGACATAAAACGTCGAACGACCTTCGAAGATCGTCGAACGAAGCCAGGAGATCGTCGAACTACTGGGCAGATAGTCGAACGATCCAGATAGTCGAGCTATCAAACAGATAGTCGAGCTACCGCAGCAGATAGTCGAACTATCAGGACAGATAGTCGAACTACCAGATAGTCGATCTATCTAGGACAGATAGTCGAGCTATCAAGCGCACAGAGATAGTCGAGCTATCAAGCAGATAGTCGACCTACCTCAGAAAACAGATAGTCGAGCTATCAAAAGATAGTCGAACTATCAAAACAAACAGATAGTCGAACTATCAACATATAGTCGAACTATCAGCGCAGAACAGATAGTCGAACTATCAATAGATAGTCGAACTACCAGCGCAGAATAGATAGTCGAACTATCAACAGATAGTCGAACTACCAGCGCAGAACAGATAGTCGAACTATCAACAGATAGTCGAACTACCAGCGCAGAACAGATAGTCGAACTATCAACAGATATTCGAACTATCAGCGCAGAACAGATAGTCGAACTATCAACAGATAGTCGAACTACCAGCGCAGAACAGATAGTCGAACTATCAACAGATAGTCGAACTATCAGCGCAGACCAAGGCGTCGACCAACTGATAGACGATCGTCGATCAGTCGATAGACGATAGTCGAACGGCGTTCGACTATGGTCGAACGAAAAACCTACTTAACCAAATTCTCAATTTGGAAAAGCGAGGACTCTACAGCTAGACTCCTAACCATTGACCATAGATATTTCTTGGGTCAAGGAGCACAAAGGAGAAGACTAAACTCAAATCAAACTAGGGTACCAACAATCTCCCCCTATTTGAGTTAAGTCTCTCAGAAACTAAAACAGCTAGCAATAAAATAAACAAAATAATTTCAACAGATAGATAGCAATAAACTGGCAGATTATCAATCAGATAAATAAATATAACACAGCATATTAATCAAACTATCAAGGATCTTTAGGGTCAGGTAATGGATCAGATGAACTAGAGACAAAAGAAATTTTTCTAAGCGGGTCATCTGATTCCTTCTTTGATATCTTCAGATCCTGAGCCCCAATGATCTTTAGTTCTGTAGCTCTGGGGACAACAGCTTCAGGATGTTTTTCCATGTACTTTGCTGGATCAAATATCTCAGGATTGACTTGGAATTTCTCAAATTCTTTCTTTCTGTACACTGACATTGTAGTAAAGCCAGTTGTATCTTTACCTTCGGCTCTTGCTTTTCTGATTTGGGCTGCCCCTACAAGCTCTTGAAAGCGAGCCATCCTAAAATTAGGATCGAGCTCAGGATTTTCATATACGGGCTCTGGAGAAGCAGCAGCTATTATATCTAGATACAAACATAGAATAAACTTAGCAAAAGGAACTTGCTAGAAGGTTTTAAAACACTGTAAACTATTTACCTTTCGAAACATTCTTCTCAGATTGAACTGGAGAAGGAGGTGGGGAAAAAGTTGGTCTTTGGGCCACAACCTCCTTCATTGGTCTTTGAGATCCATAAGATGATTTGCTTTGTGAACTTTGATGACCTTGCCTTGGTTGGGGCTGAGCAGATGCAGATTTTCCATAGGCAGCAGATTGATTAGCAGGTAGATTCCCAGAGGCTCCTGCACCTGGAGGTGGAGGAGGACCTTTGGGAGTCCATCTGGAAACTGGACTGTCATACCTCTTTGTTCTCTTCCTTTCTTTTTGCTGATTCTTCGAAAACCTCATCCAATGCTGAAAATCTTTAGATTTGGGGTCAATGCCCTTCAAAATATAATATGGAATGTCATTATCCTTGTTTGGAGGAGGAGGAGGAGCAGCTTTTCTTTTCTTAGCAGCAGATTTCTTTTTCTTTGAATTTTCAGAAACATCTGAATCATCATCATCATCAGAATGGGATGATGGAGGGTTCTCATAGGGATCATAGGCTTCTGAGACAGCCTTTTCTTTAAGCTTTGAAACCGATTTCTCCCTTTCTTCTTCCAGGGCATCCATAGCCAGAAGGGAGTCTAAATCTAATCCAGGAGAGTCATCCCAGATGGATGACTTTTCACATTGCAACTCTTTCTCTTTCTCTTTTAGAGATTGAACTCTTAATTCCCAAGCAGCCCTTGCTTGAATTTCTTCCAAATTTAAAGCAGGAGAATCAACTTTGATTTCCTCTTGATTTTCATCCTCTTTATCATTTAAAAACACATCCAATTCTGGATCTATTTGAGTATTAGAATCACTTGGAGCAGCCTCAGAAACAACTGCTATTTTCTGGGCAGTTAAATCTTCTTTAATAAAATCTGTAGAATCAAGAACACAGATCTGCTAAATAAGCTTGAATCATCCCTTCAAGGTATTCACCAGCAAGCAAATAAATTGACTCATCAATAAACCGGATTAGGGAATTACCTTCATATTTAACCATCTCCCAGCAGTCATTCAGATATTTAGTTATGATTCCTTCCAGGAATCTGGCAATCATAGGAGAGGTTATATCTTCTAAGCATACTTTCACAGCAATTTCTGATAGCAGGATACCATCTGATATTTCCTTCTCAGTCAAGACTGGAGCTAAAACTTTCTTAGCAGGAGCAATCTCTTCCTCAGCTGGAACAACCTCTTTCTCAGCAGGAGCTGTCTCTTCCTCAGCAGACATAACAATATCTGGAACTTCTTCTGGCTCATCTTGAGCAGATTCTGGCTGGACAGATACGACAACATCTGGAGCTATCTCTATATCAGCTGTAGGAGAAGCAGGAAGGTCTGAGACATCCTCATTGAACATCTCCCCCTGCCTGATTTCAGTAGCTACTGAAACCAGGCCCCTAGAGGTAGATGGCTCAGCTGATTTAGAAATTGATTGGAGGGAGGCAGTTAGACGGTCAATGGAGGCAGCAAGGGGAGCGATTGCCTCGTCAATCATGGTTTTGATCGACGGGGTAATCAGCTCCACGATGCGGATGATAATCTCAGGAGAGATTTCAAAAGAAGATGGAAGAGAGGTGGATGGATCAGCAGCAGATATGGTAGATGTGCTGGGATGAGAAATATTGGGGACAGGGGATCGAACTGGGGTTGCAGCAGGAGAGGGAGCAGGGGATGGGGAATGAACTGGGGAATTAACGGGAGATGCATGAGGAGTAAGAACTCTCTCTGATCCTAACAAATCGAAGCTAGGAGCAGATATCCTAGCCAGATATGCAGGGAGAGGAGAGGCTGGAGGAGACAGAGGAACAACCATGGTTGTTTCAGGTACAGCAGAAGAGGAGGGTCGTACCTCAGCAGAAGTTGATGGTACTTCAACTGAGGTAGACGGCAAAACAGAGGAGGAGGAAGGGATAGCTGAGCCAGCTTCACTAGGTTGAGGAGCGACTGAAGCAGTCCTTGTGTCCTCAGATTGCGCTGGAGCAGATTTCACGAATGTCCTCTTCCACTTTGAGAACAGATGGGGATCCATCTTCTTGCTGGCATTGATGGTTGTTGCGGCAGAACTCAGCAGCTGGGGGAATTTCTCCTTCAGGACAATACCTATAACCCTTCCCAGGGTGACTTCCTTCTTTCCTGTCTTCTTCCTGATCAAATCAAACAGAACAGCAGCCCAATCGATCCTTTTCTTATTAACAATTGCACACATCAGTGCGAATTGCTGCCTAGTTATGTTATCATGGGCAGAATGCTTCCCAAGGAGCACTTTTCCGACAACCTCAGCGAGGAACTTGATCTTGAAAGGGAAATTTACCTTGAGCAACTTGGAGGGAATGCCTTCAGCATGTCCCAGCTCGACGAGCATCCTTCCAAACTCCTGAGCGTCTTGCTCATAATCTTCGTCACCGATAACTAGACCAAAAACATCAGAAAGAACGGCCGGAGTTAGGATAGCTTCTACTCCGCCGATGGTACCGATCATCGACTCGTCTGTGGAAGACGACGTGAAAGCCCATTCTTTTATTTCTGGAATATTAATCTTGATCCTTTCAGACATCAGCTTCTCTAGGCCTTGATCTCTGCAGAGCTGGAGAACTTCCACTATGCCGGCATCGCAACTGCTGAAAGCTTCGAAATCTACACTGAATCCGGCATCGAACTTGACGACAGCTAGAACAGCTGGGGAAATCGCCATCGAATCGCTGGAGAGACGCGAGAAGGAGGAGGAAGACGAAGAGGACGGAGCGGCAGAAAATCGCAAGCGGGAAAGCAGAATGCGAAAGGGCACGTTCCGTCGACGATAAACCAACAGATCTTTTAACCTAGGTCGACTATCGGCTTTATATTGAACCGGATATAGTCGGTCTATTTAAAAAGATCTTGAACCGATAGTCGAACGGCCGTTCGACGATCGGCTCAGAAGCAGAGTAATCGGACAATCGTTCGACTAATTCTGGCTTCTCAAACAAAAGGCTGTCGTCGTCCGGAGATCGACGATGAGCTCAGCCTGTTCGACGATGGTCGAACGTCGATCGACGATCTTCAAACAGATGATCTATCATTAACCAGAGGTCGACGATAGACTCAATCCGTTCGACGATCTTCGATCATCGTTCGACGATCTTCAAGCAGACCTCAACATAGGCAGATATCGTCACACTTAGTCTCGTCCATTGATCATGCCTAGTTGGACTAAAAAGAACAGATGCTTCTGTTCATCTAAAGGCTTGGTGAATATATCACCTCTCTGAAACTCAGTGGATATGAACTCAAGACAGATCTTGTTCTTTTCCACACAATCTCTCAGGAAATGGTGCCTAATCTCAATGTGCTTCGTTCTAGAGTGGTGCACTGGATTTTGTGCAATTGAGATAGCACTGGTACTATCACACATGATCTTGGTGTTCTTGTGTGAGTAACCATAATCCACAAGCTGGTTTTGAATCCACAGGATCTGTGAACAACAACTAGCAGCAGCTATATATTCAGCCTCTGCAGTTGAAGTTGAGACAGAAGCCTGCTTCTTACAGAACCAAGAGACCAATCTCTCTCCCAGGAACTGGCAAGTTCCTGAGGTGCTCTTCCTGTCAACTCTGCAACCAGCATAGTCAGAATCAGAATATCCAATTAATTCAAACTCTGACTCAGCTGGGTACCAAAGTCCTAGATTTGGACATCCTTTCAGGTATCTCAGGATTCTCTTTAGAAGAATCAGATGAGATTCCTTGGGGTTGACCTGGAATCTAGCACAAAGGCATGTAGCAAACATTATATCTGGCCTACTTGCAGTTAGATATAATAGGGAACCAACAATGGCCCTATAATTCTTTTGATCAACTGGCTTGCCGTGATCATCAGAATCAATAACTACATTAGTAGCCATGGGTGTAGGCATTGCTGAAGCATCAGCCATCCCAAATTTCTTTACCAATTCCTTGGCATATTTGGATTGGGAGATGAAGATACCATCAGCATCTTGCTTAACTTGGAGACCAAGAAAGTAAGACAGCACACCCATGCTACTCATCTCAAACTTAGAGTGCATCAAGTTGGAGAACTTTTTGCAAAGTTTGGGATCAGTGGAGCCAAAGATAATATCATCTACATACACCTGAACTAACAGGATTGTGTCCTTGTGATGCTTAACGAACAGGGTTCTATCAACTACTCCCCTAGTGAAGTTGTGCTCTAACAGGAAACTGGCTAAGGTCTCATACCAGGCCCTAGGAGCTTGCTTTAGTCCATAAAGAGCTTTTTGCAACTTGAAAACATGAGAGGGCTGTGTTGATGAAACAAACCCTGGTGGTTGTTCAACAAACACTTCTTCCTTAAGCTCACCATTCAGGAATGCACTTTTGACATCCATTTGGAACACCTTAAACTTCATGTAGGCTGCATAGGCCAAGAAGATCCTTATTGCTTCTAGCCTTGCAACAGGAGCAAAGGTTTGGTCATAGTCTATACCTTCCTCCTGTCTGTAGCCCTGAGCTACAAGCCTAGCTTTATTCCTTACTATTATTCCATTAGCATCTAACTTGTTTCTATACACCCACTTGGTGCCTATGATCAGTTGGCCTTTAGGTCTTGGAACCAAAGTCCAAACTTTACATCTCTCAAACTGATTGAGTTCCTCTTGCATTGCAATGATCCAGTGGGGATCTAGCTCTGCATCTTTAAAGGTGAGGGGCTCAACCTGTGAGAGGAAACAAGCATGCATCACATCCTGTCTTAATTGATGTCTTGTTTGCACACCAGCTGATATGTCTCCAATCACTTGAGATGTGGGATGATCTCTAAGTGTGACAATATCAGCAGGTGGGATGTGATCTTCAGCAACAGTTGGGATTAATTCCTCAGGAGGAATTTGATCTACTGTTGGTGGAACAACAACAGCTTCAACAGCTTCAGCAATGTCTTCATCACTGTCTGATTCAGTGATCTGAAGAGTTGAAAGTTGAAGGATTTCTTGAGGGGCATCATGTACCTGCAAAGAACTAGAGGAAGGAGAATTTTCTTTCTCCTTGTAAAACATCTGAGACTCATCAAAAGTCACATGCACAGATTCTTCTATCTTACAGGTTGATTTGTTATAAACCCTATAAGCTTTGCTTACTTGGGAATATCCAAGCATGATTCCCATTGAAGCTTTTGCTTCAAATTTTCTAATATATTCTTTATTATTGTTATGAATATAAACAGTACAGCCAAAAATTCTAAAGTAATTAATTTTTGGTTTCTTTCCTTTAAGCAACTCATAAGGAGTTTTACACTTAAGTTTGTGTATCAAACTTCTATTCAAGACATAGTTGGCTGTACTAACAGCTTCTGCCCAATAGGATAGAGGCATGTTAGCATCTGCCAACAATGTGCTAGCAGCTTCAATTAGTGTTCTATTCTTCCTCTCAACTATCCCATTTTGTTGGGGAGTTCTAGGAGCTGAGAAGCTATGTTTGATACCTTCTCTCTCACAGAATTCTTGCATGAGAAGAGAGTCAAACTCAGTACCATGATCACTTCTGATCAAGGCCACATGAGTAGAGTACTCAGTCTGCACACAAAGTAGAAAGTCTGTAAGGGCTTTGAAGTTATCAGACTTAGTTCTCAAAAAGAAAACCCAACTGAACCTAGAGAAGTCATCTACAATTACTAAAGTGTAATACTTCCTGATGAGTCCTCTTTATATACCTATTTTCGGACTCATCTAGGCTTATTTTCTTGTCTTTGCACGCCGTTTAGCGTCATTTGCACTCCTTTTGGTTCGCTACGGTTTTCCACGTCTTGTGCACTCTTTTAGCCTATTTCTGTGCGTGTGTGTATTTCCCTTTTGCTGTGCATTATATTTATGTCTGTGACTGCCATGATCGACATCCCGTCCAGTTTTCCTGCAGGTTCTGGGATTGTGTGGGCGCCCGGGGTAGGACTTTCACCATTTTTGGCAAAGGAGTCAATGGTCGTGCGTTTTTACCCACGCACGACCATCGACCTCTTTGGCGCACGATCATTGGTCGTGCGCAGTCATGACCTCTCCTGGGAAAGTTCTGTCCCGTCATATCGCACGATCACCAGCCATACCGCGCACGATCACTGCTCGTGCGCTGCCGGTCGTGCGCAGTCATGACATCTTTTTCCACTTTTCTGCCTCCATTTCGCACGATCACTGACCATATCGCGCACGACCACTGGTCGTGCGCCAGTGATCGTGCGCGCTGTTTATTTCTGTTTTCTATAAATACGCAGGTTCCGCCCTATTTCGGGAGATCGATCAATCTCTCGCGATTTTCCGCCGTTCTTCGTCCCCGACGAAGGGTTTCGCCGCCCTCCATCATCCTCCACCTTAGGGAGGTGCTCCGGGCAAGCTTTCAACGCCAAATCAACGCCGGAGCTTCCTCTCGGCCTCCTCCTTCATCCTAGAGCTTCAAGCGGAGTTTTGACCTAGCTTTCTCCATCAAGTTAGGAGGAGCTGGAGCCGCAATCTACGGGTCATTTCAACAAAGAAGACGGGTCCATTGGGAGTGAGTGACAGCCTCCTCTACCCCGGACGCAGTTGAGGACCGAGCTTGGACTCGGATTGACAACCCGGGATTCCAACCGTGAACCCTCAACAAGGCTTCGGATTCGGTCGATTCGCACACCTCTTCCTCTTGTATTTGATAGCTTAGCTTAACTCTTTGTATTGATGAAGTATTTTTATTGATTAGCATTTTCACTTATTCATGTCTATGTGAGTTATTGTGATTTTGTTATTATTGCTTGAGGTGCGCTATATTCCATCCTCCATCCATCCGCCCTTGCCGCACTAGCAATTGCTAGTGGCGTGCGTTGCGAAGAGGTGCTTACGACCCTCATTCCGCCATTCTAACCACCTCATCCGCTAGCCTACTCTTCCATCCGCCAAGCGATTCGGTGCACAGCGGCCCGACTAGTCTTCCATCCCGCCTGGCGAAGCATCGCATAGCGGCGTTGCATTGGAGTAGCTTCTAGATTTTACTTTCTGTTTCCGCCACCATCTAAACCCCCCTTTTAGATCCGACCCGAGGACTTCAATCTCAAGTCCGCCTCGACATTAACTCATCCCTTACTGTGTTCCTCAAGAGACCGACACTCGGGGATTTATTCCTAAACTTTATTACTTATGCGACCGGTGCGCTTGCCGTAATCCACGCATCAAGTTTTTGGCGCCGTTGCCGGGGAACACAGTCGTTTGAGTTTTTGGAGAGGAAGATTTAGATAGTTGCCCTTTCCATTTGTATATTTCATGTTTTATTTTTGTTTTGGTTTTTAGTTGTTGTTTTTATTTTATTTTATTCCCTTTCTAGTTTTTATTTTGCTATAGCAGGCTGTTCCACTCTTTATTTGCTTGCGAGTACTTAATTTTTGCTTAGAAAATTCTTGTGGTGAATTCTTTCTTGCTGCACCATGTATTCTTATGCGAATATCCATTGCCGTTGGTGCGGGGATTATAGGCATGGCAGTGATGAGTGCCCCACTGAAGAATGGGAGCATAATTCTCGTGGTTCAGTGTATGGAGCACCGTTGTCTTATGGTACTTCATACACCGTACCCCAGTCTTATGGTCACTACTCTTCTCCGCCTACATCTTTTTCATATTCCTCTCCGGTCCCACCTGGATCGAGGAGTAATGGAAAACGGTGTTTGTGTTGTCATAGCACCGACCATGTGTTGAAAGATTGCGCAGAATTTCAGCGCCAGTTGGAGGCGGATGATGAACCGGATATCCGGATTGTCTCATCCACCTCTCAAATGGCCGCTCCTTCTGATTCTGATGATGTATCCGCAGTACCACCTTGTCTATGGGGGACTTCTGTGGATACACCCATCAGACTTTCTACTGGTCAGTGCGACGACCTTGCGGCGCCTTCTCTCCTTGTGCCTTCTTCCCCTATTTTTGATTCACCCCCGGAGGAACCTGCGCATATTATCTCTGATGATGTTGCTCCTCCGCTTTCTTTGCATGAATTACCTACTCCCCCTTCTAGTGAGTTGGTTGATGATGTTGTGCCCTGTGGAAATTGGGAACATGAGGATGCGTCGTGGTGTGACGAGGACATTATTCTCATCAATGGTGAGTACTATGTCTTGGAACACCGTGACGCACCGAGGTGTGATGAGGAAATCCTTGCCGGCGAGGAGGTTTCTACTTCCTTGTTTGATGAGGGGGTCCAAACCACCACCGAGGACCTCGTGGTCTCAGTTTCCCCTCGCCATGACTCACATGACACCGACAGTGATCTATGTTTGGATCCTGCTGAGAGTGATTCCGGGATCACTCTCCCTATTTCCGCTTCTTTTAGTTTTTCGTCTCCTTTATTCCTTGACCCCCCTTCTCCCTCTGCGCCTGTGCGGGTTGACTCCCTGCAGGTGAGTTGGGTTAACATTGAGCCTTGTGCTCAGGTTGTCGGCGAGTGCCTCAGCGTGCATGAGGAGTTTCCTACTCCTTTTGCAGTTGAAGCCTCTACCTACACCTTCGCCCCCAACGAGCTTGTGGTGGACGATACCTTGCTAGGCAAGGATTTGTTTTGTGGTGAGATGAGTGAGGACCAGGCCTCCTCATCTTACTTCCTATTTCCTCTACCTGTGCGTCGCAGGTATTATTATCTAGGTAGAGGGGTAACTGTGCTATCACCGTATCGGTACCCGTTACCGACACGGATATTAGGACAGTTGCCTGTGCACTTTTCATTTCATAGGCCCATTAGCTAGAACTTTTCTTTTGTTGAATAAGTCGTGCTGGGATGACAATAACCCCGGTACTTATCTTAAATTTTCTGCATTTTTATTTTTATTTTATGTCTAGCTTAGTTTAGTATTTTCTTTTGGTATATTTTTCTTTTGTTTTTGCGGAGCTCACCCCTGCAGGTATTCATGGATACTACGCATTGGCGGGGTTGTGATTCTTTGTATGGCGGACCTGCTTCTACTTTTCACGCGTCTTCTGGTATGCTCACTAGCTGAGCATTGGGTAACCTCTTCCCTTAGCTCATTCTGATTTTAATTTCTATATCATTTGCTGTGTAGTTTAGTTTAAGTCTGGGGGAGAGCTATCTATTGTTTACCTTTTGCACGTGCACATTTCTTTTGCATACTAGAAGCTTTTTCGTATTTTATTTTGTTTAGTTCATTTCTTGCACACCACTACACCCACTTGAGCGCGTGCTTAGCTGTTACCGTGCCACGAGTTGAACTTGTATCTTTGTTAGATTTGGAAAATTTATGTGCTAGTTTAGGATTGTGCGACGGAGTAAAATGTTGGCCTTGCTGTGTTTCTAGTCAACTGCTCTCGTCTCGTGTAAAAATTTGAGTAGATTTAATTTTTCTGTATGCTTATAGTTTTATATTTTTCTATCTGCGTAAATTCTCTTTTTTCTACTCAAAAGTTGGTGAATCCGGTGTGAATCAAACGGTAGCGTAGGAATGTGTGTAGCCGCCACTAGACTCGTATTGCTTGAGTCGGGAGGAAGGATTATCTTTCTCGGTTGCTAAGAACTTGCCCCAAGCTATTCTTGAAGCATTGGTACACGGTTAGTCTAGCGTGAGAGTGATGTAGGCCACCTTTTGGCCCGGTTGAGCTTTGTACCCATTCCTAACATCGCCCTTGCTAGCCCCTTTGTGCCTACCCTTCTTTTGATTCAGCTCCACTATATTCGCCAAAGCCTCATAGCCGATCCTAGTCGCACACCCAAGTCGAGCTTAGTGTTTTATATTTTCATGTTGGGTTGTGATGTGGTATTTTTTTTATTCGTGAAAATGTGGAAGCGCGCCCAAGTTTTATTTGCTGAAATTGTATATTATGAAAAGAAAAAGTTTACAAAGAAAAATATTTGAAAAAGAGAAAAAGAGAAAAGAAAAAGAGAAAGAAAAAGTTTGATTGAAAATCTTTTTGGAGATGCTCTTGATTTGGAGTAGGCGGTGCACACACCCATGTTGTAAAAGTTAAGTCTGGGGGTGTGGTGCACCCATGTTTATTTTGTGGGCAGCGGGTACTAGTTTTGTACGTTAGCTCATTTGGGTTAGGTGCATACCCTTCATGTTTACCCTTGTTTTCCTCACCGTAACCCAAGCCCCATTATTACCTGAAGTCCTACGGACTTGCGCTTGATTTGACTAGTGCCGTGGAGAGAGTGCGAACGGGCAAGCTTATGGTTTCCGACATTGGTGGATTCCTTTGGGGGTAATCTTGAGCCCCGGTCTTCGGCAATGCTCACCTTAGTGGCCTGTCTACTTTCACCCTGCGTAGGACCGGATGATTCACCGTGATTCTACTTTTGAGTAATAATAAATTTTTTGTTACGCATTGTGAAAAATATAAAATATTTTGTATACTTAAGAATTTCCTCTACTTTATTTTTATGCACGCGAGCATGCGACTTCGCATGGTACTCCGTTTTGCAATTTCTTTGTTAGCTAGTTCATTTTCCCTGTCTGCTTAGGTTTTGTTTGCTCGGGACGCGCAAACGGTTAAGTCTGGGGGTGTGATGAGTCCTCTTTATATACCTATTTTCGGACTCATCTAGGCTTATTTTCTTGTCTTTGCACGCCGTTTAGCGTCATTTGCACTCCTTTTGGTTCGCTACGGTTTTCCACGTCTTGTGCACTCTTTTAGCCTATTTCTGTGCGTGTGTGTATTTCCCTTTTGCTGTGCATTATATTTATGTCTGTGACTGCCATGATCGACATCCCGTCCAGTTTTCCTGCAGGTTCTGGGATTGTGTGGGCGCCCGGGGTAGGACTTTCACCATTTTTGGCAAAGGAGTCAATGGTCGTGCGTTTTTACCCACGCACGACCATCGACCTCTTTGGCGCACGATCATTGGTCGTGCGCAGTCATGACCTCTCCTGGGAAAGTTCTGTCCCGTCATATCGCACGATCACCAGCCATACCGCGCACGATCACTGCTCGTGCGCTGCCGGTCGTGCGCAGTCATGACATCTTTTTCCACTTTTCTGCCTCCATTTCGCACGATCACTGACCATATCGCGCACGACCACTGGTCGTGCGCCAGTGATCGTGCGCGCTGTTTATTTCTGTTTTCTATAAATACGCAGGTTCCGCCCTATTTCGGGAGATCGATCAATCTCTCGCGATTTTCCGCCGTTCTTCGTCCCCGACGAAGGGTTTCGCCGCCCTCCATCATCCTCCACCTTAGGGAGGTGCTCCGGGCAAGCTTTCAACGCCAAATCAACGCCGGAGCTTCCTCTCGGCCTCCTCCTTCATCCTAGAGCTTCAAGCGGAGTTTTGACCTAGCTTTCTCCATCAAGTTAGGAGGAGCTGGAGCCGCAATCTACGGGTCATTTCAACGAAGAAGACGGGTCCATTGGGAGTGAGTGACAGCCTCCTCTACCCCGGACGCAGTTGAGGACCGAGCTTGGACTCGGATTGACAACCCGGGATTCCAACCGTGAACCCTCAACAAGGCTTCGGATTCGGTCGATTCGCACACCTCTTCCTCTTGTATTTGATAGCTTAGCTTAACTCTTTGTATTGATGAAGTATTTTTATTGATTAGCATTTTCACTTATTCATGTCTATGTGAGTTATTGTGATTTTGTTATTATTGCTTGAGGTGCGCTATATTCCATCCTCCATCCATCCGCCCTTGCCGCACTAGCAATTGCTAGTGGCGTGCGTTGCGAAGAGGTGCTTACGACCCTCATTCCGCCATTCTAACCACCTCATCCGCTAGCCTACTCTTCCATCCGCCAAGCGATTCGGTGCACAGCGGCCCGACTAGTCTTCCATCCCGCCTGGCGAAGCATCGCATAGCGGCGTTGCATAGGAGTAGCTTCTAGATTTTACTTTCTGTTTCCGCCACCATCTAAACCCCCCTTTTAGATCCGACCCGAGGACTTCAATCTCAAGTCCGCCTCGACATTAACTCATCCCTTACTGTGTTCCTCAAGAGACCGACACTCGGGGATTTATTCCCAAACTTTATTACTTATGCGACCGGTGCGCTTGCCGTAATCCACGCATCACTTCCCTCCTAAACTCTGTACATTTATTGGGCCAAAAAGGTCCAAATGTAATAAATACAGGATTCTAGGAGAATCACTTTTATTTACAGATTTAAATGAGTTCTTGGTTTGCTTGCCTAGCTGACAAGCCTTGCACAGACTCTCCTTCTTGTAGGGGCAAGAAGGTAAGCCTCTAACAAGGTTGTGCTTAGATAACCTAGATATATTTTTCAGGTTTACATGACTAAGCCTTTTATGCCATAAAGAATTATTATTAAGGGTTAATTCATTAAACAGGCAGATTTCCGAGTGAGATGAATTAAAATCTACTAAATATATATTGCCTATTCTATTACCTATTAAAACAACATTATTATTTAAAGTAATATTGCAAGAGGAGTTAGAAAAAGAAACCTGGTAGCCAGCATCACATAGCTGGCTAACTGAAATCAGGTTGTGCTTCAGTCCACTGACATAAGCAACTCTCTTGAATGTAACAGCTCCAATTGTGATCTTGCCATATCCTTCTGTCTGACCACAGCTGGAGTCTCCAAAGATAACCTTTGGGCCGAGCTTAGCTTTGTACTTTGACAGAAGCTCTTTGTTTCCTGTCATATGCTTAGAGCATCCACTATCCAAATACCACTTGTTTTGAGTAATTGGATAGGCCTTCACCTGCATAACAATTATTTAGACAGAGTGGACCCAGGTAACCTTGGGTCCCTTGTTTTTCACATAAGAAAAACTGGAAATATAAGAGAATGCAGGCTGAGGGTGATAGCCTAGAGGGTGAGATCTCCTAGGTGGGATTCTCCATGCAGATGATGGGTCAACAAACCTAGGGTTTCTATTTTCATTTAAGTTTCTATGGAATGGATTATGATTTTGAAAATCATGTTGAAATCGTCGATCGACGTTCGACGATGGGCGCTCAGATCGTCGAGCTTCGTTCGACCATGGAGCATCCGATCGTCGAGCGGCGTTCGACGCTCTTTGCATTTCTTTGAAAAATTTCTTTCTCTTTTCTCTCTTAGCCTTATTTAATGTTTTATTTACAAGGTTTACTTGCTCAGTGTTCTTCTTTCCACTAGCTGAAATGAAGTTCACTGGAGTTGAAAGGTTATTTTTAAGCAAGACTGGGGGTTCACTGGGAGAAGCTCCTAAGCCTAATTTATCATTTCCTGTCCTAGTGTTAGCCATGCTGGTAATTTCTAACAGCTTAAGGCTTCTACCATTAAGGGATTCTTCTAATCTCTTAGACTTAGCTAATTCTACTTTAAGAAATTTGATTTCTTTACTACAAGTAGTGAGTTCTTCCTTTAACCTAACATTTTCAGAGGCTATTGATTCAGAGTCAGCTAGCCTATTTCTAAGTTCTTTTATCTCTTTTTCTGAACTAATTAAATCTAAACATAGAGATTTAAAATCTAACTTAAACTCTTCTGAAGTAAAATCATAAGATGAAAGTACCTCATCTTCAGTAGGCATTTCTTCATCTGAGTCAGAACTCTCTGCAGCAGAGTGGTTGCTGCAGGCATCTATTGCCATGAGGCAAACTTCTTTTGCCTTCTTTTCTTCTTCATCCTCACTAGAGCTTGAGGATGAGGATTCTTCATCAGAATCACTCCAGGTTTCAGCAATGAAACCTCTCTCCTTTTTCTTGTTCTTGTAGGAGGATGGCTTGGAGTGCTTCCTGTGCTGCTCCTTTTCTTTCCTCTTGTCTTTGTTTTTCTCCTCTGGACACTCTGGCAAGATGTGTCCAGGCTTCCTGCACCCATAACAAATAATTTCTTTAGTTGGAGTACGATCATACCTTGGCTTTTCTTCATACTTTGAAGATTTTCTTCTGAACTCTTTTCTCCCCATTTTGAGAAATCTCTTGGCAAACAATGCCATGAGCTCCTCATTTGATTGGCTGCCTTCTGAGGCTTCAGCAGCTTTAAGAGCTAGAGATTGCTCTTTTCTTGTTGGAGTGGGGGTCTTGGCTTCTGCTTCAGCTTCCCTTGTCTTCAGCACTTGCTCAAAAGATTTGAGCTTGCCGAGAAGGGCTTCAGTTGATATCTCATTGGTGCTTCTGGCTTCCTTGATTGGCCAGATCCTCAAATCCCATGTGCTAGGGAAGCACATAAGGATCTTATCATTGACCTCTGTCAATGAGATATCCTTGTCAAGGGTCCTCAGCTCATTGATGATTGAGCTGAGCCTGGTGTACATCGCTTCAACTGATTCAGCATCAGTCTTTTTGAAGTTCTCATACTGTGAGATAAGGTTGGACCTCCTGTCCTTCCTTTCATCAGCTGAACCAGCTACAATCTGGTTCAGTGTGTCCCACATGGCCTTTGCTGAAGAGCAATCAGCAACCTTCTGGAACACTTCATCAGACATAGTCTGAGCCAGTATGTTCATTGCTTTGGCATCAGCAATTTTGGCCTTCTTGTACTCATCATTATAGTCTGGAGGAGGCACTGCACTCATATCAGATGATGAGGCAGTGGCTGCAGCAGGTGCTCTTGGGGGACCTGACAAAATAGAAGCAAAAATACTCTCATCAATAGAGTTCATATAAAGTTTGATCCTTGCCTTCCAGATGCCAAACTTTGCTAAGTTGCATGCTGGAGGTCTGGTGCTAGAATAATCCTTAGACTGGGCCATGATAGTGAATTTCTATAAACTCTTGGTATCTATCAGGATCTTGTGACTTAGGTGTTAGCCTATACAGTCAGTCAACCTCCCTCTGATACCAATTGAAAGTGAAGGGATAGATACTACTCTAGAGGGGGGGTGAATAGAGTAATCAAATTTTGCACAATACAAAACTTAACTATCTACCCAACTCCCTTGGAGTGAAGTGCGGAATGAAGAGATTATAGATATTGATTAACCTTAAAGCCTAACACAAGTGTTGAGTGCAAACACAAGCTAACTGTAATTACAGTTAAAGCTTGGAAAACCTAAACAGCAACTAGCAACCTAGTTAAATCTATTCACAGCCACAGTACAGGAATTAAACAGTTGAATCCAGACGACACAAGGAAATTTATAGTGGTTCCCCAAACAACTTGGGTACGTCCACTCTTCTACCCACACGGTAGGAATCCACTCAGGTTTTTGATCAGGTGCCCTGCCACCAACAGAATCTGCTTCAGGTAGATTCAGAAACCCTTTAGACTTTTGATCAGGTGTCTAAAAACCAAGCACAGGTTTTTGATCAGGTGCCCTGCCACCAAGGGATACTTTTGAAGGGAGTAATAACCCTGTACAGGAGGGGGAAGAAGGTTAAGATGTCTTCTCTATTTTACAATAGATTAGAGAAGCACAAAAAGCTTGCACTGAGCTAGAATGCTCTAAAGAATCAAGGCTCCCCCTGGCTCAAAGATGTCCAGGTGAAGTCTTGCTTCAGTGCAGAAACTCTTCAGAAAATTCTGAAGGAAGGAGCTACAGGAAGAAAATAAATAACAAAAAGAAATCTCTTCAAGCAGCTATTCTTCTTCTTCTTCTTCTTCAAAGAAACTCTGAGTTGAACTTCCTGAAAGCAGGAGAACTCAGGTGAAGAAGAGATGAAGATCTTAACACTTCTCAGTTAGATGGAGTTTGCTGAGAGCAGGAAACTTTAGCTTGATGAAGGCTTGAGTGCTTTTGAATATGTATGTAACAGCTTCTATTAACTAGTTTTAATCCTTCTGCAAAGGGTTCTTTTTATATCATCATCAAGCAACGGCTCTCTTCCATTTAAATTGTTTGTCTTCTTCTAAGCCTTGAGACCTGGGCTGTAAATATCAAGAAGACAGAAATATTTCTGCAGCAAAACATTCCATAAAAAGGAATAAATCTCTTTCTAAGAAGCTGCAGGCTTAAATCAAATAATCAGATAGACTAAATAAAGTCACATCAGAAACTATCTCTTTATAGCAAAAGAAGACTTTTCAGTCTAACAGCTATAAAGGGGCTGACAGCAGATAAAGTAATTTAAATAGACAGCTAATAAGACAAACAACTTTATCTTAAAAGATTTTAACTCAGGCAATAAGAATAGAGCAAATAATGCCTGGAAACTTTATCATACAGCTTAAAATATCGTGCCAGAAAATGTATTAAATAATTAAATATAATAAATAAATACAAAATCCAAAGGCAGACATAAAACGTCGAACGACCTTCGAAGATCGTCGAACGAAGCCAGGAGATCGTCGAACTACTGGGCAGATAGTCGAACGATCCAGATAGTCGAGCTATCAAACAGATAGTCGAGCTACCGCAGCAGATAGTCGAACTATCAGGACAGATAGTCGAACTACCAGATAGTCGATCTATCTAGGACAGATAGTCGAGCTATCAAGCGCACAGAGATAGTCGAGCTATCAAGCAGATAGTCGACCTACCTCAGAAAACAGATAGTCGAGCTATCAAAAGATAGTCGAACTATCAAAACAAACAGATAGTCGAACTATCAACATATAGTCGAACTATCAGCGCAGAACAGATAGTCGAACTATCAACAGATAGTCGAACTACCAGCACAGAACAGATAGTCGAACTATCAACAGATAGTCGAACTACCAGCGCAGAACAGATAGTCGAACTATCAACAGATAGTCGAACTACCAGCGCAGAACAGATAGTCGAACTATCAACAGATAGTCGAACTATCAGCGCAGAACAGATAGTCGAACTATCAACAGATAGTCGAACTACCAGCGCAGAACAGATAGTCGAACTATCAACAGATAGTCGAACTATCAGCGCAGACCAAGGCGTCGACCAACTGATAGACGATCGTCGATCAGTCGATAGATGATAGTCGAACGGCGTTCGACTATGGTCGAACGAAAAACCTACTTAACCAAATTCTCAATTTGGAAAAGCGAGGACTCTACAGCTAGACTCCTAACCATTGACCATAGATATTTCTTGGGTCAAGGAGCACAAAGGAGAAGACTAAACTCAAATCAAACTAGGGTACCAACATAATCCTTTGTCAAGGATCTTAAGAATTTGTCATTCAGTTCATAGGCACTGAAGACTCTTCCATAGGACATTAATTCATTCACTATTCTGTAGAATTTCTTATAGCATTCAGTTATGCTATCAGATTTTCCTTGTCTGAAACTTTCATACTCTTGGTTGAGCATAGACTTCCTGTCCTGTCTTACTTCTTCAGAACCCTCCATGTAGACAATAAAGGTATGCCACATTTCTTTAGAGGTTTTGTAGTGAATCAAATTTTGGAATGTAGAATCATCTATGACACTTACAATAATGTTTTGTGCTCTTTTATCCATGGTTGCCAAAATGATTTCATCCTTTGTCATTTCTAAATAACTCTTTGGAGTTTGGATATCTGCATCAAGAACTGATACCTTCATTGGAATGAAGGGGCCTTCCTGTACTATAATGTATATCCTTGGGTCAGAAGCCTCCATGAACAATCTCACCCTTTCTTTCCAAATTCCAAAGATTTCTTTTCTACAGATTGGTAATTTCATTGACCCTAACTCATTGTGATTCTCTCCAGAACCCATTTTCTTGAATCTTGATTCTGCCTTAGGGATCTAACTCAGACTGTTAAGTCCTTATTTGAGGACCTCCCTCTGATACCACGTGATAGTTTTACTTTCAAGACTACCTAAACACCTAGAGGGGGGTGAATAGGTTCTAATGCTTATTTTCACTTTTAGGCAGAATATAATAACTGAATTGAATCACACAGCACAGCAATCACAGAAATTCATACAACACAGATTGCACACAGTTTTATAGTGGTTCCCCAAGGTCTGGGTACATCCACTTTCCCCCTTCACCAATCTAGTAGTGTGCTAGATTTGGCCAAACTTCCTCTTTAACTCAGATCAGCAGATCCTACAGCTCAGAACCTGGAAAGGTTCCTACAACTCAGAACCCAGAATGGTTCCTACAACTCAGGCTCAACAGCCCTACCTCATCCTTGACCCAAGGCCTACAACTCAGAGAAAAACTTTCTCCTACACTCAGGCAACAGCCCTACCACTCAGAGATCAACTCTCCTACACTCAGCCTTTATAACATAGGCTTACAACTCAGATCTATATTGATAGACCCTACAGAAATTAGAAAAGAGTTTGTATTATCTTTCCCTTGATGAGAGAGAAAAGGATAAGACAGTTCTTGATCAGCTGATGAATGAAATCAACTGAATCTGAGCTTTCTTCAAAGCTTCTTGAATTTGAACTTAGCTGAGTTGATTTCGCAAACAGCTTCTTGAGAAACCAGTGATGGCTTCCTTCTTCTTCTTCAAGTGGCTGGATCCCTATCTATCCAACACCTTTGATGATACTTCTGAATTCTAGATAGAACTCTTCTTAGACAGATCCTGAGATCGTCTTCTTAGATCTTCTGATGAAGATCTTCTTCCGAGCCTTGCACTTTCTTGATTTGATTCTTCAATCAGTTTGTATGTTTGTTGCTCTCAAAATCAAATCCTCAATATCGCCTTCTAAATCTGTCTATTTATAGACCTTCTTCATGGTAACCAGCTGATCCGGTTTTTAACTGTCTTCGGACAAGTCTGACAGCTTCAGTTAACCTGTTGCAACCCACAGCTGTCAAATCTTCAAACAGATCCTATGATTTTGTCTTGGATAGCAAAGTATCGAGACTGACTGTCAGAAAGTGTCGAGACCAACTGTCTATATGTGTCGACACAAGTAACTTAGGTGTCGACACAGTCTTTGATGATGTCGACTGGTTTGCCTTTAAGTCGACTCAGCTTCTTCAGAACTTCATCTTGAGAATGAGTCGACACTGAATATTTGTGTCGACTCAAGCACTTCATCATTCTTTAGAAAATGACTTTGTCTAGACATTGCAGTGTGTCGACACAAGTCCTGTGTGTCAACACATTTGTTGTAGATTCAGAACATAATTTGTGTCGACTCAGCCTTCAGGTGTCGACACAGCAATTTTCGACTCTGCCAATATGTGTCGACTCAGTCTTCTGGTGTCGACTCAAGTATTGTCGACCTCTGCCTCTGTGTGTCGAATTTGCCTCAATGTGTCGACACAGTTGAGATCGACTATACTTCTGTGAGTCGACACTGCTTCCCAGTGTCGACATAAATTTGGTCGACTATCTTTCTCTGTGTCGACACAGCCTTCTTCAAGTGTCGACACAATTATTCTGAAGTGTCGATATAGCTTTTTCTGGTGTCGACACATGAACTTAGAATAATTTCATGTACATTTTAGTACTTTCTTAATCTACACATGTCAACTCAAAATAACATCAAATACACCTTGATGTATATCATAAAGCTAAGTTAGGCTTCTTCAAATCAGGTACACATTTTCCAATGTACCCAACAGGTTTGCTTTGAAATTTTTTTGGAAATCTTTTTGAAAAAGGATGCTCAAAAGTTTTGCTTATTTCTGTGGCCAATTTCAAAATGTTGATGGCCTTTGTTTTGAAAATAAAATAAAAAAGAATATATATATATATATGTTTTTTATGAAGATTTTGGAAGCTCTTTATTTTTGGTTTAGCGTGATTTTAAGGCTTCATGTTTATCTTTGAATTCCATTCCTAATTATATGCCTAAACCAAACATTTCAGTCCTATTAAGTCCAGTTGATTACTGCTCCTAGGTTTTCTTTTAGCTAGGTCAAGAAAAATAGTAGACTAGTTAAGTCTTGGATTTAAATTTAGATTGTTGTTCTTTTTTGAAGTTTGGTATAAAATGCCTCTTAGGATCTAGTAACAACTCAATGCGTTTTTCATTCTCGTTACTTTGCTTTAATCTATTTAAAGAATTTTGTTAAAATTCTGGATGATTTATTTTTGTTAAGTAAAGTTTATAAAAGTTTAACCATACCTAAATAATTGTTTTAGATTTACATTTCACCTTTTTCCTACTTAGAATTTTGCATAGTACTTGTGTAGTCATAATTATAATCTTTTGATTAGTCACATTTTTATGATTATCTAGTTTTTATATCTTTGCTTGGGGACAAGCAAAGCTTAAGCTTGGGAGAATTTGATAGTATGTTTTGTAGTCTAAACTACTAGGGTATTTTTCCTTATTTTTATCGCGTTTATCTTGTATTATAGCTTATTTTTATCTTTCTTATGTAAATTTTTTTTCCGCTAATGTTTATTTCTGTTTTTGCAGGTTTCCTGAATTTTTGGAAAACAATGACTTGACACGGACAATGACACAGCCATGTCATAAGGCGTGTCAACCTTGTCGTATCAACATGGCGTGTCACCAGAGGAAAATTCCAGAGACATTCTAGAGAAGGAGACGGCCAATTGACACGGCCGTGTCTCTAGCCGTGTGGCTGGGCATGTCAACCCAGCCGTGTCTCCGCTGTGTTACCATAAGCTGAAGATCCTCTTGAGAAGGACACGGCCACCCACATGGCCATGTCGCTGGGTATGCCGCCATCACATCGAAGCCTGCTGCCAGCCATAAATGCATCCAGCATCAAAGTCCATCAACTGCAGTCGACACGGCCACCAACACGGCCGTGTTGCTGGCCATGCCGACAGAGGAGAACCCGAAATTTCAACGACGCCATGATCACTCCCGCTAGAACTGCTGCCCGAGCTCAACTATATATGACATGGCTAGCAACACGGCCGTATTACTGGCCGTGTCACCCCCCCCCCTTAGATTTTTCTATAAATTGAGCTCTCCCCCTTAATTTCAAAAAATCTTGGGTTGAGAGGGGAGGTGTTGCCCCTTTGTTTCTTGCCTTTTTCTCCCTCTCTCTCTCTTTCTTATTTAGTTTTCTTTTACTTAATCTTGCTTAGTGTTCTCATTTGTACTAGTTCTTGTATTTCTTCATTTGTAGCCTAGTATTAATGCTAGCTTAGTCTTTAATTAAATGCAAGTGTAATTTTATTTCCTTGTTTTGTAGCTCTCCTTTATCATTAATATAAAATTTTTGTTGTCTCCTTTCTTATTTGTGTTCTTAATGCTTTACTACTCATCTCCCCTCCTCCACTCCATTATGATTAACAAATCCTCCTTGTACTCGATCTTGATGATCCGAGGTTCGAGTGATTTAGTTATGATGCTTTGAATTTACCTTTTCTTTTTAGGGTTTGGCCTTGAATTACTCTCGACTTATTTTGGGTTGGAGATATATCATCGATATATATTCTTCACCTTTGCTTTCATTCTGGGTGAGCCGAGAGGCCGATAGTTTGAAGTGAGCGCTCAAGAGTAAAGAGAGCTGTACACACCCCTCGAGAGAGGCAGTCGCCAAATCTCCTGGATTGGAGTAAAATCCAATAGTGGGCTTCAGCGAATAAAGCGAGCTTTAGGCCTCCGATTTAGACGAGAGTCGGTCGGACCTTCCTAAACTCAGTTGGGCAAGATTTCGAGAGAAGCATGTTCAAGCTTTAGGAACCTCCACGGTCAAGGACCTTTACCCTATTAAGTTTAGGTTTTTATCGCATTTCTTTGTCGTCTTTAGTCGAGGTGATTCTTGATCGAGTGCATTTCCATTTCATAGTTTCAGCCCTTTGTTGTTATTGCTTATTTTATGCTCTCTAGTTCAGTGCAATTAGTTCTCTTCTTTAGCTTTATTTACTTTCCTTGATTGCATTTAGTTTCTCAAATCCTAGTTTTTCCGTCGATAAAATAATAGTCTTCGTGTGAGTAAGTGTACTAAACAGTTCCCAGATTTCAACACGACACTTGTGTCCCCTAGCTACAGTTCGATAGGTATACTTGCCTAATTGGAATGCTAGTTCGTTTGCTTTTGTTTTCTTCGGAGTTTAGCAACAACCAACAAGTATGGAAATGACCTCTTTACACTCCAGAAGGCTCTGAGCCAAGCACGTTAGGCTCTAGGCTATCTGATGGAGAGTTCTCACTCATCTCCAAGCAGTTTAAAAGATTGCTCAATAAGAGGAGGCAAATGAAAAATCAATCCTCCTCTTTTGATTTCAGAAGATCACATCTTGAAGGTGATCGTTCCAAGAAGAAATACAACCGAGAGGACATGTATAAATCTAATCTGAATAAACACTCTTGCTCTAATATTATTTGCTATTGTTGTAATAAGGCAAGACACATAATTGCGGAGTGTCCATACAAGAAGACGGACGGTCCCAAAAAGGAAAAGAAGAGATCCTTCAAGGGTAAAAGGAAGGAATAAAAAAGCTTCATTGCTAAGAAGTCCAAGACTCTTAGCGATAGTGACTCCAGTGAGTCAATTTCAGAAAATGATGAAGCCTACTTCGGGCTCATGGCTCAATCAAATGAGCAAGTAGGCAACTCTCAATACCATGGGAAGGTAAAATCTTACAAAATCCTTTCCGAATCAGAAACATCCACAAATGGTCATGAAGACTACTCTTATTAGGAAGACAACTCTGACTTGATGGCTCAACATCAAGAACTCTTGAAAGCTTTTGATAAATGTCACAAGGTAGTCAAGAAGAAATTAAAAGAGATCGCTTCTCTAAAGATGGTGGAAGCAAGCCTGCGGGAGGAAATTACTAAATAAACTCCTCTTAGAAGTAAAGTTCACTCCTTGCAAGAGGAATTGAAATGCTCCGCCAAACTCTTAAGTAAGAAGGCGAAATACTTAGATGAGCTTGAAGAAAGCTCTTGGTGGAAAGGAAGCTAGTTGAAAGCTACGCGAAGATAAAAACCATTCTTCTCCTCATTGATGAGTTTTCTGCTCCTAAGAAGGGTAGTGGTCTTGGCCATGTAGTGGGAAAAAGTAAGGCTGCTAAGAAAGCCAGTACCAAAGACAAAGGGAAGGCACCATAAGGTTAACCAATGTTCAAGAAGGTAATCTTCCCGATGAACAAATTTAATCTTGAGTCATCCTTTGGTTACTTTGCTAGGCCTACTTTTATGGAACATAAAAAGCACTATCAAGGATGGACCCATCCCTGAGACTTTTGTGCCAGTGTTTTCAAGGCATCTTATGAAGAGATAATTCTCAAAGAGCATGGTCCCTATGTTCATGGACCAAATTTTAAGAAGGCACCGAAAGCCAAACCTATTTTACCTAAGGCTAAGGTTATTGAGAAGCCTTGTGCATGCTGCAATAAGGAGGCTTCCACCTCCAAGTCTGAAGCCCCTGCTAGACCTCAAATTAAAAAGGTAAAACAAGAGTATAAGAGAAGGTATAATAGATTTGACTATTGGTGCTGTGGCGAAATTGGTCATTTTTGCATAGATTATTGGTTTAAACCTCTAAATTTTGAAACTCCACGAGTTAACAATGCAAGATCAACCACTCGCAATGTTAATATTCTTAGTGGTGTTAGGCTAATAAGGAACCAAGAACCCAAGTCGATTTGGGGTCCTAAGGGTAAATGATTTATGATAACAGGTATGTCCAAAGGACAATAAAACTCGAATCTTGTATTTGGACAGTGGATGCTCTCGGCATATGACCGGGACTAGAAGCCTACTGCGAGAATTCACCCCAGTTGAAGATGGACCAAAAGTTATCTTTGGAGGGCCTGATAAGGGAATTACTAAAGGCTACGATATGATTTCCAACGACCTAGTCTCTTTCACAAACGTGGCATATATTGAAGGATTACAGCATAATTTGATAAGCATAAGTCAATTATGTGGCAAAAGGTATATCGTTGAGTTCTACAAAAGTACACGTGTATGATAAATTCGTCTGCAAATTTGGATACGATCTTAACCCGCACTCGAAGTAGAAATTTTTTTTGTTTAAATTTTCTATGTTTAGACAATTCTACACCAGTGTGCTTTTTGACAAAAGATAATACTTCTCTCAGTGACCAATGACACAAGAGATTAGTACATATTAATTTTAAAACTATAAATATGTTATTTTCTTATAACTTAGTGCGTGATGCCCCCAACATTAAGTGCCTTAAAGAGATTCCATGTCACTCATGCTAGATGGTTAAGAAGAAAAGGGCTACCTTTAAGGGTATTTCTGAATAAGATTCCTCTAGGAGTCTGTATTTACTGCATATGGAATTATTCAGTCCTATGCCAATTCATAATTTAGGAGGTAAAGTCTACATGTTAGTAATTGTTGATGACTACTCTCGTTTTACTTGGGTGTTCTTTCTAAAACAAGAGTCAGACACCTTTGAAGCTTTCACTAATTTTGTTAAGAGAATTCAAAATGAATTTGTTTGGTCCATTGATCCCAATGTCCCTGATTTGAAGAAGGACTACTAGACAATTGCATGCACATATGTGCAAATAATGGTTGCAATAAGTTTTATGTATACATATGATTACTTGTTACAATGATAAGATAGGTTAGGTGGACACAAGGAAGGATGCAGGAAAGACAGAAATCTGTCTAACTGCACAGGCGTTGAGTGAAGGCAGTTTGCTCAACGCTAGATGACAAGAAGCATTGTGTAAAGTATGGACAGTCAAAGTCTAACTATTTCCAAGGCAGAATTTTGGTTTAGTCAAAAATCATTGAGTGAAGGCAGTTCGCTCAATGCCTAGAGCCAGAAGCATTGAGTCAAGCTCAAGCAGTCAAAGAATCTGAGAATCAGAGCAGGATTCTATCTAAGTCCAAAAGTGTTGAGTGAAGGCAGTTCACTCAATTCCTAAAGAAGAAAGCATAAACATAACAAAGTTTAGTTAAAGCCTCAGAAGTTGAATACAGAAGTTTTGTCCAAGTACAGATGCGTTGAGTGAAGGTAATTCACTCAATGCCTACCCAATCAAAATTAAACTAAGTACAGAAGTATTGAGTGAAGGTTGTTCACTCAATGCCTCATCAAGATGGCGAGCTAAGGCAAAAAGTGTTGAATGCATAAGCAACACTCAATGCCTTCATATAGAAGAAATATGGCTAAGTCCAAATGTGTTGAGTGATGAAGATTCACTCAACGCCTAATCAGTTAAGATAGATAATGTCTATATTCGTCGAGAAAGACATATCACTCGATATCTAATGCTGCAGGATAATTGGCTAAGTATTTTGGCATTGAGTGAAGGATTTTCACTCAATGCCTATGATGAATTGTCTTAAATCGACTAAGCTTACAGGTGATGACGTCAGCAAAAATTCCAAATGTTGCGAGAAGTCAATAGTATATGACAAATGGCGCAGCATGCCTCCTGTACTGCATTTAATGCAAAAGCAAAGTTGCAGCCAACAACTATAGTTGGTCCCACTTCTCAAAGAGCCGTTGGACAACGAGATAAAAGCAACAAATCAGTAAAGAAAATGAGAGATAGAGAAACTTTTGGAATGTTCAGAACTTTATCTTCTTCCTCTCAACATTGTTGAAAAGCCAAGAGTAGTTGTTCAAATAATGGATCTAAAAAGTTTTAGTAAGATAGTTGTTGTCATTCTCATACTCAATGGCAAGTTCAGAGAGACATCTCTGAGAAAGAAGGAGCAGCAAAGGCAAGACCTAGTTGTAGCTACTTCATAAGCTCAAGATGAATATTTTTGAAGAACACTTTCTAGAGCTGTGATGAAGAATGGAACTAGTTATCTCAGCATAGAAGGTGGAAGACACAAGGAATATTTTTTTGGTGTCTAAACACCATCAACAAACCATTACTCTCTCTATAGGATCATTTGATCTGAGTGTAAGCCTAATATATAAAGGCTGAGTGTAGGATATTTTGAAGATCGGAGTAGGATTAGAGTGGTGAATCTGAGGTAGGATCCATGTTTGGATCATTGCTGTAGGGTTGTTGACCAGAGGTAGGAGATTCATTCTCTCTGAGTGGTAGGGCTATCCTCCTATCCTGGGTTGTAGGACTTAGTGATAAGTCTGAGGTAGGTAGTCTGTGGATCACTGAGCTGTAGGAGCTTTACTGGCTCTGTGTGGTAGGGATTTGTGCCTGAGGAAGGTCTTGGAGGAGATTGAGAGATCCTAAGAGATCTGAGTTGGAAGCTCTTAGGAGCCGAGTTTGGAGAAGTCGTGTTGTCTAACAAACTGTTAGAAAGGTGGGAGGGATAGTGGATGCACCAATAATCTTGGGAACAACTATAAAATTCCCGTGTGCTGTGTGTGATTGTCTTGAAAGCTAACTTAACAAACTTACAACACATTAATGCAAAGCAAAAAGTATTAAAAGACTGAAAAATCTATTCACCCCCTCTAGGTGTTTTGCTACTCTTGAAACTATAGACTTTAAAGTGGTATTAGAGGGAGGTTGCTCAAGAAGGACTTAATTGTCTGAGTTAATCTCCAAGAGTAGAATAAGTTAATCCTTATGGGTTTAGAAGAGAACCATAAGGAGATGGGTTCCTTGAAGCATCCAATCTACAGAAAAGAAATCTTTGAGATTTGGAAGGAGAGGGTTAAGTTGTTTATGGAGGCATCTGACCCAAGAATCTTTATAACTGTTAAAGAGGGACCCTTCATCCCAATGAAGATCTCAGCTCTTAATGCAAAAGTCCAGACACCTAAAAAGTATCATAAAATGAACAAGGATGAGGTCATTCTAGCTATAATGGACAAGAGGGCTGATGGTTAAAACGCGTAGGTTTCTTTTTATTTTATTTAAAGATGAGTGGGATTTTATTTTATAAAGAAAAAGAAGAGCATTTTTATTTTGTTAGAAACCGAGTTTTAACGAGAGGGAGGCAAGTGCACCTATCGCGTGTAGTACAGGATATTCCGGTGCGGAATATCGGGGTCGCATTGTTCTCGGGGTCGGCTTACCTATTTCTACTCTTTCCCTGAAATACCTATTATTCTACCGGTAATTTTTAGGTTTGATAAAAAAAGGAAATGGCATAAACATATAAAAAATGCATAGTAATAAAAAAGTGCAGAAGGCCGATGAAGAACTCAGCGCGACGCTATCAAAAAGAGAATTGAACTAAAATAACTTTTAATAAAAAGAGATCCTAATTTTCAAATTAATTAAGGCAGAGACTCGGTCGTGGAGGTTCCAAAGGAACTAGCTCACTTATCTCTAGGACTATCGCTCACCTGAACGCTAAGACTATTCGACCGATCGTTAGACCGACGAAGGATTCCTCTTAATACCCGCATTACGCTAAGAACCCCGCTATTCGGTGGGGAACCCAATCCGGTAGAGTCGCGCGCCTCCTCTCTTGAGGGTTAGCGCGACGCTCTCTTTACCCAAGGGTGATCGGTCCATACGTGCGGCCTCTCCGCGTTGCGTATGGATAACGGAAATAGAGCCTGCACATCGATTATGCGGTCCTATGCGTCGTTAACCCGGGGCAAACCTTAAGAAATTTAATTAAATAGAAAACAGGACCTTTATTTATTTAAAGCTACTTTATCTGTCCCAATGCTCTTCGATATTGAGGGCTAAGGGCGGTTAGCCACTCTTCGGAATGGGGACACTTACACTAGAAAGCGATATAGAAAGCGGTAAATGAAAGTAGTAAGAAAGAAGGAAGAAAGCAGTAAATTGCAAGTCCTACCCAAACGAGTAGGACTGAAGAAAGCAGTAAATGCGAATCCCGGCTCGAGCGAGTGGGAGGGGGTAAATTTATACTCATATACACACACACTCTACAGAAATGAAACGCACACACGCACTCTACTTGAAAGAAAACACACGCACGCACTCTAAGTTTTCCTACTCAAGTGAGTAGGAAGAAAATGAAAGCATTAAAATGACGAGTCCTACTCAAACGAGTATGCGAGAAATAAAAGCGATAAATGACAAGTCCCACTCAAACGAGTGGGCGGGAAATGAAAGCAGAGCTCCATCTAACTCTTAACGAGTAGGCAGAAATAAATGCATACGCACACACTCTACAGAAATTGAAATAAAGCTGTAAAACTAACTCATACACGCACGCACACTTGCAAAAATGAGAAAAAGTAAAGTGCTCTAAAAATTAAAATGACTACATTTCTACTGCTAGAATGCGGTAGAAATGCATAAAAAGAGAAAATAAAAATTAACCGGACAAAAAAATTTTGCAAATAAACGCAACATGAAAGTTGGCGAAAAATTAGAACAACTGCATTTCTACCGCTAGAATGCGGTAGAAATGCATAAAAAGAGAAAATAAAAATTAAAGGGACTAAAAAGTTTTGAAAATTAAAGAGAAAAGCAAATTGCTCGGAAAATTAAAAGGAAGATATTTTCATTCTTAAGATTTTATAAAACCACCTAAAAAGTGAAAATAAAACTAAAATAGACGAAAAAGTTTTACAATCCTAAAAACCCTAAGTTAAAGAAAATGAAAATCCCACTTTTTAGGGGAGTTTTTATAAAACCTATATAAATGAAAATGATAAACAAGAAAAAGCTAAAAAAGTGCGAAAAATGAAAACTAAACGGACGGCACAACGGCTAGAAATGCCGATAAAATCCTAAACTAAGAGAGATTATGAAAGCTTTAAAAGATAAAACATGAAAAGAACAAAAAAGGGAACGAAAAATTACTTAAGTTAGAGCGCTTAATTTAATTCCAAGCCATGCGAAGAGACAAAAACTAACATTTTATAAATAAAAAGGCTATTACATGTAAAATAAAGCAAACATCCTAATACGAACTAAGAGAGAGAGGGGGGATAAAATTCCCTTACATAGCATTTGGATTCCATTTGGGCAGCACCTCCCCTAAGCAAAGTGGTCAAAAAAGTGGACAAGAAAAACTTCCTGGAAGCTCTAATTTATTGGCAAATTTTCTGGTTGGTCACGCCCTAGGTCACGAGCGTGACAGGGGGCGTGTCACTACTGTACATGAGATGATCGGGTGATTTGACTGGGAAGTTGACTTCGGCTGAAAACATGGCGGTCATGCCCTAGGTCACGGGCGTGACATGTGTCAGTCACGGGCGTGACTAGGGCGTGATGGGGAGCTGGATCTGAGGATTTGACGCGAGCTTTGACTTTGGGGCGGTCCACGTAGCAGACACGGGTATGACACAAATGTCACGGGCGTGTAGGGGGCGTGACCCGGATAGCTGGCAGCTCGATGTCGGCAGCATTGATAGTTGACGAAGCATTGAGTGCCGACATCGACACGGGCGTGACGAGCTTTGACGCGGGCGTGACATGAAGGCGTTGAGTCATTAACAGTGAAATCGGTTAGTGTCGACAACCCGCTGGCATTGAGTGCCTGACATGCCCGTGTCGGGCATGGTCACGGGCATGACAGGCTAAAAATTTAGTTTTTCTAAAAAATTTCAAAAAACAAAAATAAATTAAGTTATTAGAAAATTTACAAAAAAGAAGCATTTTATTAAAGAAAATAAACTAAAAAAGACAAAAATAAAGTAAAATGACATAATTAAAATACAAAAATATAGGTATATTTACAACTCATCAAATACCCCCATACTTAAGCTTTTGCTATTCCAGAGCAAAAGTTGGAGATGAACCTATAAGGAATAAAAAAGAATCCTAAATTTAACTAACGCTTAACTTTATTGTACGAAAGATCGAAATGAATTTTTGGGGTCTCGGAATTAAATCTTAACTTATGAAAATGTTAAAATAGAGGAACCGTTTCAAAAAAAATACTTCTTAATGAAAAAATAAAAAGCGAAAATTATTTTGTTAGTTTAACAAAAAATGGATTGGAATTATCGAAAAAACTTTAGCTAAAAAGAAATTGACAGGAAGTAATTCAATTTAAAAATTATCCTCTCAAAAAGTTTTAAATTATTTCTAGAATCATGAAAACTATATAAGTGGATTGGCGGATATGAAGAAGGCTTTGATTTTGAGGCGAGGTAATTTTTTTCTCGAACCTCCACATTTTTTTGGAATAATTAGGAAAATGAAATCTTATTTTTTCCTAACACATTTTTTTTTTTCTTTTTTCTTTTTTTCATCATAAATATAAATAAACCCAATGCATATGTATAGGAGTAATGAATTTTATCATCTTACTCCTAGCATATAATCTTTTTAAACTATTGGGTGCTTATGTTTACGGGACGAAATCTTATCCCCATTGACATAAGTTCTTTTAAGGGTGAGTGGGGAATCATGCCAATTAAGGTATGAAAAGCAAGTGGAAGGGATGAATTTCTAAAAGAAAACTAGAGTTTAATAAAAAAAATCGAGAGCAACCTTTTTAATTTGAACGTTCCTACGTTTCTAAAAACATAAGTAGAAATAATGTAAAATCCATAAATGTTATTTTCTAACATAAAAACATGCTTTTATTCAAAAAATTAGAAGTGATAGTGAGAAAAACAAGTTCCCTATTATAAGAAAAAACAATAAATTTTTTTTTAAAATCTTAACCCCAAAAATTTAAGTCTATCGAGCTACAATTAAAAACGAATAGTAAACAAAGAATTAATTAAAATTCACTTATAAATAAACTCGAAACAATTGTTTTGGAGAGCAAGGAGGTTAAGAAATTAGGTATTCGAATTATTTAATTCGAGACAAAATTTTTTTTTTTTTTCTGAGTTTTTCTAAATTTTTTTCATATTTTTGGGGTTATTATAATTTTTTGCAATTTTTTAAAGGTTATGCAAATTTTTTTTGAGTTTTTTTTTGAGTTATAATTTTTTTTTTAATTTTTAGATTTACAGAAATATTTACAAGAAAAGAGAGAGAATTTTTACAAGATAGAAAATAGAAGTGGAAAGAGACGAGAATATTTACAAAATATTTACAAAGAAGAAAAAGAATCGCCCGCGAACAGACTCTTATCTGTGGTTGGTTCGATGAGTCGAACGTCGCGGAGCGATGTTTCATTTTTTTGAAATTTTATTATTATTATTATTATTATTAAAATATGAAAATATTTTTTGAAGTTTTTAATTTTTGCAAATTGTTTTTGGAAAATTTTTTATTAAGTGCAGGAAATAAAAAGACAAAAAATAGGAAACACCCCCTTACTTAAGTCCAACATTGTCTCCAATGTTACACTAAGTATGAGGAACAGGATATATATAAATAAATATGTACAAAAAAGTAAAAACAGGGGTTTAGAAATCTTCCCTAAACCTGCGTTCGGGGAAGCCCGTTAAATTAAGACCTGCAAAAGTTAAAGTAAAAGCAGAAAAAATAAAACAGAAAAAAGAAAAATATAAGTTCGGCGAAAAGTGTGCGAGTGATAGGGGGCGCGAGGGGTAAGTGAGTATGATAAATGTGCGACGGATATGCGATCCCCTAGCGCTCACAATTGTGAAGCGCGTCGAAACGACAAAATAGATATATAAATTTTTTTTTTTTGTTTAATATATTTTTTTTTTAGTTTTATTTTTTTTTAGAATTTTAAGTTTATGTCCTTTTTTTGTGTTTAAATTTTTGAAAATAAAAATGAAAATAAGTTAAAGGAAAATGAAATAAAAATGAAAGATATGTTTTTTTTTAAATATTTTTAAATTTTTGATGAAAAAATAAAAAAATTTCATCACTTTTTTGATTTTTAGGTTTTTTTTCTTTTTCTTATTTATTCATTTTTTTAATTTTATAAGTTTTATAAGTTTTTAAGTTTTTAGTTTTTTTTTAAGTTTTATTTTTTAGTTTTTTAGTTTTCTGATTTTTTTTTTAGTTTTAAAGTTTTTAAATTTTTGATTTTTAGATTTTTTATAGTATTTATTATTATTATTATTGATATTATTATTATTATAATAAGTATAATTTTTTGGTGGTCATTTTGTTATTATATATATATATATATATAAAAGGGTAAAATTAATAGGTTTCAGGAATTCAAAATAGTAAAACGATAATTTCCCCGGCAACGGCACCAAAAACTTGATGGTCAAAACGCGTAGGTTTCTTTTTATTTTATTTAAAGATGAGTGGGATTTTATTTTATAAAGAAAAAGAAGAGCGTTTTTATTTTGTTAGAAACCGAGTTTTAACGAGAGGGAGGCAAGTGCACCTATCGCGTGTAGTACAGGATATTCCGGTGCGGAATATCGGGGTCGCATTGTTCTCGGGGTCGGCTTACCTATTTCTACTCTTTCCCTGAAATACCTATTATTCTACCGGTAATTTTTAGGTTTGATAAAAAAAGGAAATGGCATAAACATATAAAAAATGCATAGTAATAAAAAAGTGCAGAAGGCCGATGAAGAACTCAGCGCGACGCTATCAAAAAGAGAATTGAACTAAAATAACTTTTAACAAAAAGAGATCCTAATTTTCAAATTAATTAAGACGGAGACTCGGCCGTGGAGGTTCCAAAGGAACGAGCTCACTTATCTCTAGGACTATCGCTCACCTGAACGCTAAGACTATTCGACCGATCGTTAGACCGACGAAGGATTCCTCTTAATGCCCGCATTACGCTAAGAACCCCGCTATTCGGTGGGGAACCCAATCCGGTAGAGTCGCACGCCTCCTCTCTTGAGGGTTAGCGCGTCGCTCTCTTTACCCAAGGGTGATCGGTCCATACGTGCGGCCTCTCCGCGTTGCGTATGGATAACGGAAATAGAGCCCGCACATCGATTATGCGGTCCTATGCGTCGTTAACCCGGGGCAAACCTTAAGAAATTTAATTAAGTAGAAAACAGGACCTTTAATTATTTAAAGCTACTTTATCTGTCCCAATGCTCTTCGATATTGAGGGCTAAGGGCGGTTAGCCACTCATCGGAATGGGGACACTTACACTAGAAAGCGATAAAGAAAGCGGTAAATGAAAGGAGTAAGAAAGCAGGAAGAAAGCAGTAAATTGTAAGTCCTACCCAAACGAGTAGGACTGAAGAAAGCAGTAAATGCGAATCCCGGCTCGAGCGAGTGGGCGGGGGTAAATTTATACTCATACACACACACACACTCTACAGAAATGAAACGCACACACGCACTCTACTTGAAAGAAAACACACGCACGCACTCTATGTTTTCCTACTCAAGTGATTAGGAAGAAAATGAAAGCATTAAAATGACGAGTCCTACTCAAACGAGTAGGCAGGAAATGAGAGCGATAAATGACAAGTCCCACTCAAACGAGTGGGCGGGAAATGAAAGCAGAGCGCCATTTAACTCTTAACGAGTAGGCGAAAATAAATGCATACGCACACACTCTACAGAAATTGAAATAAAGCTGTAAAACTAACTTATACACGCACGCACACTTGCAAAAATGAGAAAAAGTAAAGTGCTCTAAAAATTAAAACAACTGCATTTCTACCGCTAGAATGCGGTAGAAATGCATAAAATGAGAAAATAAAAATTAACCGGACAAAATTTTTTTTGCAAATAAACGCAACATGAAAGTTGGCGAAAAATTAGAACAACTGCATTTCTACCGCTAGAATGCGGTAGAAATGCATAAAAAGAGAAAATAAAAATTAAAGGGACTAAAAAGTTTTGAAAATTAAAGCGAAAAGCAAAGTTCTCGGAAAATTAAAAGGAAGATATTTTCATTCTTATAATTTTATAAAACCACCTAAAAAGTGAAAATAAAACTAAAAAATACGAAAAAGTTTTACAATCCTAAAAACCCTAAGTTAAAGAAAATGAAAATCCCACTTTTTAGGGGAGTTTTTATAAAACCTATATGAATGAAAATGATAAAGAAGAAAAAGCTAAAAAAGTGCGAAAAATGAAAACTAAACGAACGGCACAACGACTAGAAATGCCGATAAAATCCTAAACTAAGAGAGATTATGAAAGCTTTAAAAGATAAAACATGAAAAGAACAAAAAAGGGAACGAAAAATTACTTAAGTTAGGGCGCTTAATTGAATTCCAAGCCATGCGAAGAGAGAAAAACTAACATTTTATAAATAAAAAGGCTATTACAAAGTAAAATAAAGCAAACATCCTAATACAAACTAAGAGAGAGAGAGGGGGGATAAAATTCCCTTACATAGCATTTGGATTCCATTTGGGCAGCACCTTCCCTAAGCAAAGTGGTCAAAAAAGTGGACAAGAAAAGCTTCCTGGAAGCTCTTATTTATAGGCAAATTTTCGGGTTGGTCACGCCCAAGGTCACGGGCGTGACAGGGGGGCGTGTCACTACTGTACATGAGCTGATCGGGTGATTTGACTGGGAAGTTGACTTCGGCTGAAAACGTGGCGGTCACGCCTTAGGTCACGGGCGTGACATGTGTCAGTCACGGGCGTGACTAGGGCGTGACGGGGAGCTGGATCTGGGGATTTGACGCGAGCTTTGACTTCGGGGCGGTCCACGTAGCGGACACGGGCGTGACACAAATGTCATGGGCGTGTAAGGGGGGCGTGACCCAGAAAGCTGGCAGCTCGATGTCGGCAGCGTTGACAGTTGACGAAGCGTTGAGTGCCGACATCGACACGGGCGTGACGAGCTTTGACACGGGCGTGACATGAAGGCGTTGAGTCATTAACAGTGAAATCGGTTAGTGTCGACAACCCGCTGGCGTTGAGTGCCTGACACGCCCGTGTCAGGCATGGTCACGGGCGTGACTGGCCAAAAATTCAGTTTTTCTGAAAAATTTCAGAAAACAAAAATAAATTAAGTTAGAATAAAATTTACAAAAAAGAAGCATTTTATTAAACAAAATAAACTAAAAAAGACAAAAATAAAGTAAAATGACATAATTAAAATACAAAAATATAGGTATATTTACCACTCATCAAGGGCACAAAACATAATAGTGAGTGCAATATATGATTCTACATTCTAGAATCTTGTACACTGTAGAACATTTAAGAAGATATGGGATACATTGGTAGTCTACATGGAAGGCACTGAAGAAGTCAGGGATGATAGGAAATCCCTACTTAATCAAGAGAATGAAGCCTTCAGGCAGACCAAGAAAGATAGCATATCTGAATGCTATGAGAAATTCTTAAGAATTGTGAATGAGCTGAGGACCTATGGGAGGGTTGAAAGTCTTTGATTTCAAGGATTGCTAAATCACCTAGAGGGGGGGGGGGTTAATAGCTTTCTTAGTCCTTAGTGACTTATCTTTTATTTTATTTTCTTTAGGTGCTTTATTAGTTGGTTGGACTTTGCTTTCAAGATATGTAACCTGCATAACAAAAAACACACAGACCACACACAAGATTTATAGTGGTTCCCCTAAAAAGGGTACATCCACTTTCCCTCACACCTATCCAACTATCTTGTTGGACCTGGAACTTCTCCAAATCTCTGCTCCAAGAGCTTACACCTCAGATCTTTTAGGATCTCTCAGTCTTCTCTAAGAATTACAACTCAGCCAAAAGGGCCTATAACTCAGTGATCAGCTGGTCACCTACCTCAGGACAAAGGCACTACACTCAGGCTAGGAGGATAGCCTTAGATAGAATGACTCTCCTATAATCTCAGCACAGAGGTCATACCTCAGATCTGCAGCTAGATCCTACCTCAGGCACAATTGACCTATAGCTCAGTGAGAATGACTCACCTACCTCAGACTTGAAACCATGTCCTACAGCTCAGATTCTCAACAGAATTCGACCTCAGAGCAAATTTTCTCCTACCACTCAAATCCAAAAGGATCCAACAAAATATTAGTGGGTTGTGTGGTTTACCTTGACACAAGAGATGTTTCTCTGTGCCAAGGTTCTAGATAGAGATAAACTAAGCCCCATTATGACTCCAGGAAAAAAAAATTTGAGTCTACTTTTACCTGAATTGAGATATACACTGTTGGGTATTGTATCCACAATAACCTAGATTTTTATGAAGTCACCATTGAACTAAGATGAATAAAGTTGTATTTGATGCCCTATTTGAGTAATATTTTTACATGATATAATTGCTAAGTGTAGACCAATGTCTGTCTACAATGAGTCACCAAACAAAGGACCATACAATGTAATCTCTCATTGTGTGATCCATGGTGTTGACTCATGTGTAGCCTCTCTATTGGGACACACTTCATTTTCAAAGCACTAAAGTAATGGAAGAAAGAAAAGTTGCTGAATCCATTTGAAGAAAAAATAATTTTCATAAAGTAAAATTTTTCTAAGTCCTTTACTCGAGTAGTATATCTTGTAATCAAGTAGTGTTGGAATGAATTCTCGAGTATGCTAAGTACAGTTCTCGAGTAATTGAAATCTTTCTTGAGAAGGCTTAGTCCAATACTCGAGTAAGCCATGGAGTACTCGAGTACTACTTATCTATGTCTCGAGTTTACTAAAAAATTTCATTTTAGAAATTTTCTAAGTGTTGTACTCGAGTAACAGAAGCCAGTACTCGAAAAGGCCAAGCCTTATCTCGAGAAGGAAGAGGACTAGTACTCGAGTAAGAAGAAAGTTAAGTTCCTGAAGAAATTTTGTTTACGAGATATAAAGTTAGTTCTCAAGAAGTCGTTGTCTGATTCTCGAGTAATAGAAGTTAGTTATCGAGAAGCCTGAAGTCATTTCCCGTGATTTCCTTAAGGACTTGTTCTAGAGAACTATACTTCCTCTTCTCGAGTAGTTCTTTATTCACTCGAGAAATGCAAGTAATTTTCAGAAATTCTCTCTAAGTCTAGAGGAAAATGATTTCAAAATTAACCTTGATTCTTATTAGTCCACGTGTTTAGTCTTTATGTTTATGACCATTTGGCTTGTCCTATAAAAGGTCTTATTAAATTCGACTAACCTAAACAAGATAAGAAATTAAGTTTTCTGAATCATCCTTATATTCTAAATTGGGAAAGCCACCTCTCCTCATCGTCGTTCTCACCTCTACTCTTCTCTGATCCAAGTGATTCAAAACAAGAATCGATCAATAGATCAAGGCGTTCAACTTCTACAGATCTCTCTCTTGATTGTGTTGATCTTAAGCATTTCAGATCTAGAGATTTCGGCAAGTCTTCCTCGATATATTTTTGACAGAGTTTCAACTTTCAAGAAGGAAGAAATATAAAATTCTCAGATCTGAAGTGAAGTTTGTTTTATTGTTATTGTAAATCTATTTTAATTCTTCAAGGAGATTTTGTCTCCTAGTTTTGTAGAAATTTTTTCTTCCGAGTGTAGATCCCGTTTTGAGGATCGAGTTGTAGGGGCATTGCTCCGAGTTGTAGGATTGGTTTTCAATCTGAGATAATAGTGAAGTAGTCGAGTTTAGCATGTTGCTATATCGGTGAGGTGGAGAGTGGACGTACCCAATGTTGGGGAACCACTTTAAATCTTGTGTTCTCTGTGGTTTGTTTATTTATTTTTTGCGCTCCGTTTGTACAAGTTTTTATTCCACAAAAGATGCAGACCTCATATATTCACCCACCTCTAGGTGATTTAGGTAGATAACTAAAAAAATCAATTGGTATTAGAGGGAGGTTGTTCGTCAAAAAGTTTAACACCTTGAATAGATCTGCTCCTAGTTGTCTTTAGAGGATACAGGCATGGATAGAGCCAAGGATTTTGCTAAGCTTTCTTTATACACAAAGAATAATTTTGCAATGTGGAAAGAGAGAATAAAGTTTTTTATGGAAGCTGTGGATCCAAGAATTTTTATGATAGTGGAAGAAGGACCTTATGTTCCTATGACCTCCTCCACTATTAACTCTACAAAGCAAGTTCCAAAGAAGCTTATGGATATTGACAAAGATAAGATTGCACTTGTCTCATTATACAAGAAAGCCAAGAATATCATCGCAAGTGTAGTCGATGATTCTTTGTTGCAAAATCTTATTCAGTGCCAATCCACCAAGGAAATGTGGCAGTCTCTTATCATCTTGTTGAAAGGTACCAAAGAGGTAAGGGATGACAGAAGATCCCTACTGAATCAGAAATATGAAGCATTCAGGCAAGGTCCCAAGGACTCTACTGCAGAAACTTTTGAAAGTTTCTTCAAGATTGTCAACGGCCTAAGAGTCTATGGCTGGGTCTTCACCAATGGAGAACTGAATGATAAATTCCTGAGATCCTTGACTAAGGAATGGGATAACAAAGTTAGTGTTATCTGGGAGTTTGGTAAGCTGGCAGAGACTGACCCTCAGAATCTCTTTGGAAATCTTATGTCATATGAAATGCAAATAAACTCAAGAAAAGCTGAAGAAGAGAAAAGCCGGTCTTTATCCAAGGAGAAGTCTGTCGCTCTAAAGGTAGACAGCTCAAGGAAGTCAAAAGCTGCATCTCTTACTCCCGCACAGGAAGAACGTGAAGAAGAAGCTTCAAAGTCAAGTACCTCGGGCTCAGAGCTATCTCAAGGAGAGTTTTCTCTTATTTCAAGGTAGTTCAAGAAGTTCTTATACAAGAAAAAATAGTGGAGAGGCAAAGATGCCTCGTTGAGACGATCACGTCCTGATGGTGATCGTCACAAGAAAGGCTCAAGTAACCAAGAAAGGTATCACTCTAAAAAGAACAAACATATTTCCTCTGATATTGTTTGTTATTTTTGCAATAAGCCAGGACACGTCATAGCTGATTGCCCTCACAAGAAGAAGGAGGGTGGAAGAAGAGAGGATAAGAAGTCTTCTTATAATAAGAAGAAGACTGAAAGAAGCCTGGTAGCCAAGAAGGCCAAGACCCTCAGTGACACAGACTCATCTAAGTCTAGTGATGATGAGGAAGCCTACTTTGGGCTCAAGGCAAATACAGATGAAGAAGAAGAACCCTAGTTCACTGGGAAGGTAAACTCTCATACCCCTCTCTCGGAATCAGATGTTTTTGACCATGATCATGAGGACTGTTTGTCTGATGATGAATCTGAACTCATGACTCAATACAAATAGTTGATTAAGGCTTACGACAAATGTCGAAGAGCACTCTAAGGGAGGAAGTCGCAAAGATGGACTCACTTAGAGAGGAAGACCATGAAGTAATCGACATATACAAAAAGGCTCTCGAGCACCTAAACCAAGGAGTTGGAAGAAAAACTGGCTGCTGAAAAGAATCTTGTTGAAAGTTTCTCCAAGCCCAAGACAGTCATTCCACTTATTGCTGAGTTCTCTACTCAGGCTAAAGGAGCTGGCTTAGGCCATGTGGCTGCTTGATGAGTTGTAAATATACCTATATTTTCGTATTTTATTTAAGTCAGTTTCGTTTATTTTTTGTCTTTTTTATTACTTTTATTCAATAAATTGCTTGTTTTTGTAAATATTATTTCTAACTTAGCGTTATTTTTATTCCAGAAAAATTCCAGAAAAAATTCCAGAAAAGTCAAAAAATTTGACTGACACGCCCGTGTCAATTGACCGACACGCCCGTGTCACACCCCCCCCCCCCCCCCGACGATCGCCGGCCACAGGTTCCCAGCTCGACGATCGACGATCATCAAACCGAGCCCGACACGCCCAACGTCACGCCCGTGTCAATTCTTGGCACGCCCGTGTCGAGGCCGACCCGCAAGCTTAGTCAAACTGTCAACGCTGCCGACATCAAACTGCCAGCTCCCCCGGTCACGCCCCCCTGTCACGCCCGTGACAATTCGTCACGCCCGTGACCTGGGGCGTGACCGCCACGTTTTCGCCCCGAAGTCAAAGCTCCAGTCAAGTCAACCGATCAGCTCATGAATAGTAGTGACACGCCCCCCTGTCACGCCCGTGACCTAGGGCGTGACCAACACGAAAATTTGCCTATAAATAAGAGCTTCCAGGAAGCTTATTTTGTCCACTTTTTTGACCACTTTGCTTAGGGGAGGTGCTGCCCAATTGGATTCCATACTTATGTAAGGAGAATTTCTCCCCCTCTCTCTCTCTTAGTTTGTATTAGGGTTTTTACTTTAATAAAATATGAATTTTTCTCTCTTAATTAGTATGAATAATCCATTTGAATGCGCCTACTTAAGCAATTTTTCGTTCATCTTTTTGTATTTCTTTTATGTTTTCATCTTTTTTAGCTTTCATAACTTAGTTAGATTTAGGATTTATCGGCATTTCTAGCCATTGTGCCGTCCGTCTAGTTTTCATTTCCCGCACTTTTTAGCTTTAGCTTTTTCTTCTTTATCATTTTTATTCATATAGGTTTTATAAAACCCCCCCTAAAAGTGTTCGTTTTTATTTTCTTTAACTTAGGCTCTTAGGAATGTAAAACTTCTCGTTCCTTTTTAGTTTTATTCTCACTTTTTTGGAGGTTTTATAAAAACTTATGAATAAAAAATGTAGTCGTTATAATTTTTCGCTCACTTCATTTTAGCTTTTTAATTTCAAAACTTTTAGTCCAGTTAATTTTTATTTCATCTTTTTATGCATTTCTACCGCATTCTAGCGGTAGAAATGTAGTTGTATTAATTTTTCGAGTACTTCCATTTTGCATTTATTTGCAAAACTTTTCGCTCCGGTTAATTTTTATTTTCACTTTTTATGCATTTCTACCGCATTCTAGCGGTAAAAATGCAGTCGTTTTAATTTTTCAGCAACTTTGTTTTTCTTATTTTTGCAAGTGTGTGTGCGTGTATGAGTTAGGTTTTACTGCTTTATTTCATTTCTGTAGAGTGCGTGTGTGCGTATGCATTTATTTCCGCCTACTCGTTAAGAGTTAAATGGCGCTTTGCTTTAATTTCCCGCCCACTCGTTTGAGTGGGACTTGTCTTTTTACTGCTTTCATTTTCTTCCTACTCACTTGAGTAGGGAAACTTTGTGTGGGTGCGTGTGTTTTCATTTCTGTAGAGTGCGTGTGTGTGTTTTACTTTCAAGTAGAGTGTGTGCGTGTATGAGATAAATTTACTCCCGCCCACTCATTTGAGCCGGGACTTGCAATTTTATCGCTTTCTCAATTATGTAGAGTGCGTGCGTGTAGGAGATAATTTTACCGCTTTATTTATCGCTTTCTTCAATTAAGAAGAGTGTGTGCGTGTGTGCATTTATTTCCGCCTACTCATTTGAGTAGGTCTTGCATTATTTAATTTTCTTTATGGTTTTGAAGTGTGCGTGAGTGCCTGCATCAATTAGCTTTCAATTCATCTAATTGTCCTATTTTTCGTGTTTTCTCTTATAATTGTTCAGTGCTTAATTTTACACTCACGCTTCACCTAAAAACATAAAGCCGTCCCCATACCGATGAGTGGCTAATCTCTTTTAGCCTTCGGCATCGAAGAGCATTGGGACATAAAAAATGATTTGAAATAATTAAAAAAACTTTATTTTTATTTTAATTTAATGACTTAAGGTTTATCCCGGGTTAACGACGCATAGGACCACATAATCGATGTGTGGGCTCTATTTCCGTTATCCATACGCGACGCCGAGAGGCTGCACGTATGGACCGATCCCCTTGGGTAAAGAGAACTGCGTACGCCCCCTCGAAAGAGAAGAAACGTAGTTCTGCCGGATTGGGTTCCCCACCCAATGGCGGGGTTCTTAGCGTAAAGCGGGCATTAAGAGGAATCCTTCGTCGGTCTAACGATCGGTCGAATAGTCTTAATGTTTAGGTGAGCAATATTCCTAGAGATAAGTGCGCTCATATTTCTGGAACCCCCACGGCCAAGTGCCTTTTATTAAATTAAAAACAAAGTTCAATAATTATTAAGAATTATTTTAGTTTTAATCCGATTCGATGCCGAGCGTTAACCCGTCATCGAACTAGCTTAGTAAAATTCTGCTTTCTTTCTTTCCGTTTTAATTAAACTAAAAAAATCCCACCTTACTGTTAGTAAGATAATAGTGTTCCTGGAAGAGTAGATATAATCAACGCGTCCCCGATAATAATACGACCTCGGTATTTTCCCGAATACCGAGTACTACTTGCGATAGGTGTGCTTGCCTCCTCTCGTTAGAAAACTCGATCTTCTAACCGGCCCGCGGAATCTGACCATTTCGAACCAACCACAGTAGGTCTCTGTTCCGCGGCCATCAAGTTTTTGGCGCCGTTGCTGGGGAATCTGGTTGTTATATTGAATTCGGGACTCTATTAATTTTACTTTATTTTCAAATAAAAAAATTTTATACAAAAAAAATCCTTCCCCCTTTCATTTTTTTTAGGGTGCATGACCCGTGGACAACCTTCGAGTTCTGAAAATCTCGAATTCGACCCCAAGATCGACCGCTCTCTTGCGCGTATCCGATCTCTCCGTCGAATTCCCTTTTTAGACCCCGCAGAATCTATCGGAGAACCCTCTTCTTCTTCTATGGCCGACCCGAATAATGCCCAACCGGCCGAGCGTACTATGTCTTATTACGCTCGGCCCAACTTGGATGATACGGGGTCGAGTATTGTTCAGCCCGCTATGGCCAACAATAATTTTGAAATTAAGTCAAGTGTGATTCAAATGATCCAAAATGCCGTGCAGTTCTTCGGACTGCCGGATGAGGACCCCAATAATCACTTGTCTAATTTTCTTGAAATTTGCGATACTTTTAAAATTAATGGCGTCACTGATGACGTCATTCGTTTGCGCCTTTTTCCCTTCTCTCTTAAGTCCAAAGCTAAGGCGTGGTTACTCTCCCTCCCGCGGGGATCCATCACGTCCTGGGCGGAATTGGCTGAGAAATTCCTTACGAAGTATTTTCCGCCCGCGAAAACTGCAAGACTGCGGTCGGACATATCTTCGTTCGTCCAAAACGACTCTGAGTCTCTTTACGAGACTTGGAAACGCTTTAAGGAGTTCCTCCGCCGGTGCCCGCACCGCGCTCTGCCAACGTGGTTGTAGGTACAAATTTTTTATAATGGACTGAATAGTCAGACGCGTCAAATGATTGACGCGGCTGCCGGGGGCACTCTGAACAATAAGACCCCCGAGGCCGCCCAGGCCCTTTTCGAGGAAATGGCGGTGAACGCCTACCAGTGGAATGTCCCGCGGGCACGCCCTAAGCAGGCGGGCATTTTTGAAGTGGATGCCACTGCTCAGCTAGCCCTCCAAGTGGAAAGGCTAACTAAGCAGGTGGCGGAGATGTCTGTTTCCTCCTCCACTCTGCCTTGTTTTCTCCCCCCCTCCAACGTCTGCGTAGTCGACGAATTCGTGGACTACATGGGAAATCCGGTGCGTCCCTCATTTCAAAACAACCCTTATAGTTGCCACTATAATCCGGGTTGGAGGAACCATCCGAATTTCTCCTGGAGCAACCCGAACAACGCGCAGCGTCCCCCCCCCCTCCTTTTGCGCCAACGTTTCCTCCTCCCCCTCCTATGAAGCCATCCCCGGTGGAGGAAAATTTTAATCGTTATGTCGCGTCCAACGAGTCTAATATCCGGAACATCACCGGATCCCTAAAAAATTTAGAACTCCAGGTTGGACAGCTGGCGCGAATCATGTCAGAACGCGCCCTGGGGGCACTGTCAGGGAACACGGAGCCCAATCCAAGGGAAACCGCCAACGCTATAACCCTCCGTAGCGGTAAGGAGGTGGTCGATCCAAAACGGATCGATCCTCAGTGTTTCTAATGGGCTTCCCCGAGCGCGGATCAGGGACGTTTTCTGCCCCCCTCTTTTTCCTTTTTTGTACATATACCTGCTGTCTTGTTCCTCATGCTTAGCATACAACATTGGGGACAATGTTGGATCTAAGTATGGGGGTGTTTTCGTATTTTCGTACTTTCTTTTTCGCTTACAAAAATAAAAAAAAAATTAAATTAAAAAAAAATAAAAAGAAAATAAAAACAAAAACAAAAAAAAAACAAAAAAAAAACAAAACAAAAAACAAAACAAAACAAAAAATTTTTTTTAAAAAAACAAAACTTCAAAAAAAATATTTAACACAAAAAATCAAAAAAACATTTTTGAAGTTTCATTTTTGAAACTTTGACTTATTTTAACTCTGTCCGCGAGATCCGCCTCATCGAGCCATCCACATAACGAGTCATCTCGCGGCTACCTAGGTTGTATTTTTGTAAATATTCTTGTAAATATTTTTGTAAATAATTTTTGTAAATACTTTTTGTAAATATTCTTTCTCTTTCCCCTCTCCCTTTTTCCCTCTCATCCTTGTAAATATTTTTCCTTTTTCCCAAATTTTTGTAAATAGAATGAAAATTTCATTAAAAATACAAAAAAATTCACAAAACTTAAAAATCCAAAATTTTATTTTCGCATTTTTTCTTTCTTTTTAGTATGTATATATTAAAGATATAGATACAAAAAATACAAAAAAAAAGAGCATAACTTCAAAAAAAAAACTTTTCAAAAAAATTGTGAAACAAATAAATCAAACATTTCATTCTTAAGTTTCTTGCTATCCAAAACTTTCGTTTTGAGTTTATTTATATGCGAATTTGATCAATTCTTTATTCACTATTCGTTTGTTAATTATATATTGAAAAATCTAAATACCTCGGGTTAAGTTTTAAAGAATTTATTATACTTTGTTAAAAATAGGGGACTCGCTTTAGGCACTACTTCTAATTTTTCATAGATAGGAGTATGTGTACCATGTTAGAAAATAACGACTATAGAATTCAATTATGCTTGCTTTTAGCTTTCTGAAAAATTGGAACGTACAATTTATAAAGGTTGCTCTCAATTATTTTTCAATTAAAAATCTAGTTCTCTTTTCTCCCCTTACCTATCATAACCTACTCGGTATGATAAAAATATTTCCTCAAAAAGATCTTATGTCAATGGGAATACGATTTCATTCCGTAAACATAGGCACCCAATAAATTAAAAGATTATACGTTACGGAGTAAGAGGATAAAATTCATTACTCCAACACATATACATTGGGTTATTTTTTATGAAGAAGAAAAAAATTTTATGTTAAGGAAAATAAGATTTCATTTTCCTTTAACATCCAAATCAAAAAAAATTGGAGGTTCGAGAAAAAATAACCTCGCCTCAAAAACCAAGCATCTTCATAAATCAACATCAACCCCCCTTAGCCAATTTCATGACTCTAGAATTAATTCAAAAATCTTTTTGAGAGCATAATTCGTAAATTGCATTATTTCCGATAACACTCCTATAAGCTAAAGTTCGTATAAATCCAAACTAATTTCTGTTATTCTAACCAATACAAATTATTGCTTTCTATTTGATTACATCAAGAAGTCTTTTGGCCAAAACTTTTGCCCTATTTAAATCATCTAAATAAGTTTAGGACTTTACTCTTATACCCCGTATATTTTTATTTGATCTCTCTTATAATTAATTTAGCGGTAGCAGAACTTAGGGTTTTTTATTATTCCTTATAAGTTAACCTCAAACTTTTGCTCTGGAATAGCAAAAGCTTAAGTATGGGGGTGTTTGATGAGTTGTAAATATACCTATATTTTCGTATTTTATTTAAGTCAGTTTTGTTTATTTTTTGTCTTTTTTATTAGTTTTATTCAATAAATTGCTTGTTTTTGTAAATATTATTTCTAACTTAGCTTTATTTTTATTCCAGAAAAATTCCAGAAAAAATTCCAGAAAAGTCAAAAAAATTGACTGACACGCCCGTGTCAATTGACCGACACGCCCGTGTCACGCCCCCCCCCCCCCCCCCCCCCCCCCGACGATCGCCGGCCACAGGTTCCAAGCTCGACGATCGGCGATCATCAAACCGAGTCTGACACGCCCAACGTCACGCCCGTGTCAATGCTTGGCCCGCCCGTATCGAGGCTGACCCGCAAGCTTAGTCAAACTGTCAATGCTGCCGACATCGAACTGCCAGCTCCCCCGGTCACGCCCCCCTATCACGCCCGTGATAATTCGTCACGCCCGTGACCTGGGGCGTGACCGCCACGTTTTCGCCCCGAAGTCAAAGCTCCAGTCAAGTCAACCGATCAGCTCATGAATAGTAGTGACACGCCCCCCTGTCACGCCCGTGACCTAGGGCGTGACCAACCCGAAAATTTGCCTATAAATAAGAGCTTCCAGGAAGCTTATTTTGTCCACTTTTTTGACCACTTTGCTTAGGGGAGGTGCTGCCCAATTGGATTCCATACTTATGTAAGGAGAATTTCTCCCCCCTCTCTCTCTCTTAGTTTGTATTAGGGTTTTTACTTTAATAAAATATGAATTTTTCTCTCTTAATTAGTATGAATAATCGATTTGAATGCGCCTACTTAAGCAATTTTTCGTTCATCTTTTTGTATTTCTTTTATGTTTTCATCTTTTTTAGCTTTCATAACTTAGTTAGATTTAGGATTTATCAGCATTTCTAGCCGTTGTGCCGTCCGTCTAGTTTTCATTTCCCGCACTTTTTATCTTTAGCTTTTTCTTCTTTATCATTTTTATTAATATAGGTTTTATAAACCCCCCCCCATAAAAGTGTTCGTTTTTATTTTCTTTAACTTAGGCTCTTAGGAATGTAAAACTTCTCGTTCCTTTTTAGTTTTATTCTCACTTTTTTGGAGGTTTTATAAAAACTTATGAATAAAAAATGTAGTCGTTATAATTTTTCGCTCACTTCATTTTAGCTTTTTAATTTCAAAACTTTTAGTCCGGTTAATTTTTATTTCATCTTTTTATGAATTTCTACCGCATTCTAGCGGTAGAAATACAGTTGTATTAATTTTTCGAGTACTTCCATTTTGCGTTTATTTGCAAAACTTTTCGCTCCGGTTAATTTTTATTTTCACTTTTTATGCATTTCTACCGCATTCTAGCGGTAGAAATGCAGTCGTTTTAATTTTTCAGCAACTTTGTTTTTCTTATTTTTGCAAGTGTGTGTGCGTGTATGAGTTAGGTTTTACTGCTTGAATTCATTTCTGTAGAGTGCGTGTGTGCGTATGCATTTATTTCCGCCTACTCGTTAAGAGTTAAATGGTGCTTTGCTTTAATTTCCCGCCCACTCGTTTGAGTGGGACTTGTCTTTTTACTGCTTTCATTTTCTTCCTACTCACTTGAGTAGGGAAACTTTGTGTGGGTGCGTGTGTTTTCATTTTTGTAGAGTGCGTGTGTGTGTTTTACTTTCAAGTAGAGTGCGTGCGTGTATGAGATAAATTTACTCCCGCCCACTCATTTGAGCCGGGACTTGCAATTTTATCGCTTTCTCAATTATGTAGAGTGCGTGCGTGTAGGAGATAATTTTACCGCTTTATTTATCGCTTTCTTCAATTAAGAAGTGTGTGTGCGTGTGTGCATTTATTTCAGCCTACTCATTTGAGTAGGTCTTGCTTTATTTAATTTTCTTTATGGTTTTGAAGTGTGCATGAGTGCCTGCATCAATTAGCTTTCAATTCATCTAATTGTCCTATTTTTCGTGTTTTCTCTTATAATTGTTCAGTGCTTAATTTAACACTCACGCTTCACCTAAAAATATAAAGCCGTCCCCATACCGATGAGTGGCTAATCTCTTTTAGCCTTCGGCATCGAAGAGCATTGGGACATAAAAAATGATTTGAAATAATTAAAAAAACATTATTTTTATTTTAATTTAAGGACTTAAGGTTTACCCCGGGTTAACGACGCATAGGACCACATAATCGATGTGTGGGCTCTATTTACGTTATCCATACGCGACGCCGAGAGGCTGCACGTATGGACCGATCCCCCTTGGGTAAAGAGAACTGCGTACGCCCCCTCGAAAGATAAGAAACGTAGTTCTGCCGGATTGGGTTCCCCACCCAATAGCAGGGTTCTTAGCGTAAAGCGGGCATTAAGAGGAATCCTTCGTCGGTCTAACGATCGGTCGAATAGTCTTAATGTTTAGGTGAGCAATATTCCTAGAGATAAGTGCGCTCATATTTCTAGAACCCCCACGGCCAAGTGCCTTTTATTAAATTAAAAACAAAGTTCAATAATTGTTAAGAATTATTTTAGTCTTAATCCGATTCGATGCCGAGCGTTAACCTGTCATCGAACTAGCTTAGTAAAATTCTGCTTTCTTTCTTTCCGTTTTAATTAAACTAAAAAAATCCCACCTTACTGTTAGTAAGATAATAGTGTTCCTGGAAGAGTAGATATAATCAACGCGTCCCCGAGAATAATACGACCTCGGTATTTTCCCGAATACCGAGTACTACTTGCGATAGGTGCGCTTGCCTCCTCTCGTTAGAAAACTCGATCTTCTAACCGGCCCGCGGAATCTGACCATTTCGAACCAACCACAGTAGGTCTCTGTTCCGCGGCCATCACTGCTCCTAGTAAATCCTCTTGGAGATATAAAGCCCAGAGTAGAAATAATGCTGCTAAGAAAGCTCTAGCAAAGGAGAAGAGAAAAGCTCCTCAAGATTAAACTTCGTTTAAAAAGGTTATCCTTCTGACAAACGAGTTTGATCTTAATTCATCCTACAGTCACTTTGCTAGGCATACTTATGTAGATCCCAAGTCCCGGTACCAAGGATTGACTCATCCCCAGAACTTTGGTGAAAGTGTCTTCAAGGCACCTTATGAGGAGATCACTCTTCAGAGCTACGGGCCTTATAGTCATGGTTATAACATCAAGAAAGCTCTAAGAGTCGAACTCGTTGTGGAAAAGCCTCTCAAGGCGAAGAAGACATGTGAGTTCCATCACCACGAAGCTTCTACCTCTAAATCTGCTCCCCCTGCTAGACCACACTCTCAAAAGGTCAAGCAGGCGTACTTTAGGCAAAGATACAATAGGTTTGACTGTTGGTGTTGTAGAAAAATTGATCACTTTACCATAGATTGCTTGTTTAATCCCAGATATTGTGAAACTCCTCAAGTTAATAATGTGAGAAAGACCACTCACAATGTTAACATACGTAGGGGGAGTATGATAACTAGAGACCAAGGACCCAAACAAGTTTGGGTTCCTAATGCAACTTGATTTTATTTTTGCAGGAATGTCCAAAGGCCACCAAAAATCCCATATGGTATTTGGACAGTGGATGCTCTCGACATATGACTGGGACTAGAAGCCTACTCTAGAATTATTCTCCAGTACTGAATGGGCCAAAGGTCATCTTTGGAGGCTCTGATAGAGGAATTACAAAAGGCTACGGTACGCTTACTAATGGTAGTGTATCCTTCTCAAATGTGGCTTATGCTGAAGGATTGGAACACAATCTTATAAGCATAAGCAAGCTCTGCGACAAAGGTTACATAGTAGAATTTCAAGCAGACAAGTGTTTGATAAAATCGGTCGTTAACTTAGAGACGATTCTATCATGCACTCGTAGTAGAAATATATTTTGTTTTAATTTTATTTGCATAGACTCTTCTACGCCAGTGTGCTTTTTGGCAAAAGATAGTGCGTCTCTTGGTGACCAATGACACAAAAGATTAGCACATATAAATTACAAAACTATTAATAAATTATTTTCTCTTAATTTAGTACGTGATGCACCCAACCTTAAGTGCATTAAAGATAGACCTTGTTACACATGTGTAAAAGGCAAGAAAACAAGGGCTATCTTTAAAAGCATTTTTGGTAAAGATTCTAATAAGTGTTTAGACCTACTTCATATGGACTTGTTTGGTAAACTACAAATTAGAAGTTTGGGAGGTAAGGATTATACATTAGTTATTGTTGATGATTACTCTCGCTTTGTTTGGGTGTTCTTTATAAAACACAAGTCAGACACCTTTGATATCTTCACTAATTTTGTTAGGCAGGTTCAGAATGAATATAGTTGCTCCGTTATTAAAATCAGATGTGATAATGGAACAAAGTTCAAGTCAGGGGCCATGAAAGAATTTTGTGAAAGTCTTGGTATCTTTCATGAGTTTTCCTCTCCTCGTACTCCTCAATAGAACAAAGTTGCTTAGAGAAGGAATAGAACAATCATAGAGGCTTGTAAAACTATGTTGAGTGATGCCTCATTACCGGAATATTTCTGGGCTGAAGTCATCAACACTACATGCCACATGCAAAATCGAGCACTCATAAACAAGAACCATAATATGACACCTTACGAACTACTAAAGGGAAGAAACTGCATATTTCATATTTAAAAATCTTTGGTAGTAAATGCTTTGTACTTAATAATGGGATGTATCACACGACTAAATTTAGTGAAAAGAGTTTTGAAGGTATTTTCGTAGGTTATAGTAGCCATAGTAAGGCATATAGGATTTTTAATAAGAAAACCCTGGTTGTAGAAGAATCTATCAATGTTGTTTTTGATGAGAGGAGCTTGCTGCAAGGCAGTTCTTCTAGTGTGTTTATTGAAGATGCAGGTTCACGACTAAAGGAATTGAGCTTTGATGAGTTAGTTAAAGAAAAAGGTCAAGAGTTCATCACGATCACCAATCCAACCTCAATTGGAGAGGATGATCACAATGATCAAGATGTCATCCAAGTTGATTAAGTCACTCCAGTGATAGAGGAAGCTCCAGATGCAAGAACCCTAGAGCTCAGACACTTGAATGATCACCCAATTTATCAAATCATAGGAGATCCCCGGGATGGTGTTAGAACTCGTAGAGGTACAACTAATGAAAATCTCTGTTTAAATTCCCTATTGCAGGTTTAACCAAAGAAGTTTAGAAAGCAAACTCAGACGCATCTTGGATAATGGCAATGGAAGAAGAACTGAATCAATTCAAGCATTGCCAAGTCTGGAAGCTTATTCCAAGACCCAAAGGTAAGAACGTTATTAGAACAAAGTGGGTCTATAGGAATAAGATGGATGAAGATGGAACAATCATAAAGAACAAAGCAAGAATCGTCGCCAAGGGATACCGACAAGAAGAAGGAATCGGCTTTGATCAAATGTATGCTCTAGTGGCAAGGCTGGAGGCAATCAGGTTATTCCTAGCATATGCAGTACTTAAGGGCTTCACTGTCTATCAGATGGACGTGAAGTCGACCTTACTTAATGGTGACATAAAGGAAGAAGTGTATGTAGAACAACCTCCAGGTTTCGTTGATTGTTACCATATTGATCATTTTTATCTTTTATTTAAAGCTTTATATGGTTTGAAACAAGCTCCTCGAGCATGGTATGAGACACTGTCTAACTTTCTTCCCGAGAACAAGTTCACAAGGGGAAAGATAGATAAGACATTATTTCTTAGGGAAATAAAATGCAAGATTTTACTTGTGCAATTCTATGTCGATGACATCATATTTGGCTTTACTGATGACAACCTTTGCAAAAAGTTTTCCAAACTTATGCAAGGGAAGTTTGAAATGAGCAGTATGGGAGAACTGAAGTATTTCTTAGGACTTCAGGTGAAGCAATCTTAAGATGGAATTTTCATCTCTCAAACAAAATTCACCAAGGAGTTAATTAAGAAATTCAGAATGGAGAACGCAACCTCTATGAGGACTCCAATGGGTTCTGCTATGTCTATGGATAAGGATGAGAAAGGGAAACCTTTTGATGAAACCAAGTATAGAAGCATAATTGGATTCTTGCTCTATCTTACTGCTAGTAGACAAGACATAATGTTTTCAACATGTGTGTGTGCTAGATTTCAAGTGAACTCTAAGGAATCTCATTATGCTGTTGCAAAGCGTATTTTGAGATACCTTAAAGGTACACCAAATCTTGGCTTATGGTACCCAAGAAGTAATGATAGTGAACAAATTGGTTTTTCAGATGTAGATTTTGCAGGAAGCAAAGATGACAGGAAAATCACTTTCGGGACTTGCCAATTCCTAGGAAGAAGTCGTATCTCCTGGAGCAGCAAGAAGCAGAATTGTTTCACAATTTCAACAGCCGAGTCAGAGTATATATCTGTAGGCAGTTGTTGTGCACAACTGCTATAGATAAAGAACCAGTGTGAAGACTACAACATGAAGTTCAACAACATTCTAATGTTTTGCGACTCCTCTAGTGAAATTGCAATCGCCAACAACCCAGTCTCTCACAGCAGGACAATGCACATAGAGCTAAGGTATCACTTCATCAGGGAGCATGTGGAGCATGGAGACATCAACCTCCAATATGTTCCAACTGACAAGCAGGTTGTAGACATTTTCATGAAGCCGCTGAACGAGGCCAAGTTCTCATTCTTCAAAACACAACTTGGTATGCTCAACAAAGAAGAATGAAGTAGAAGACAATACTTCAAAAAATTCAGAAAATTCTAAGTCAAGACTTCATTTCTCGAGACAGTATTTTACTACTTGAGTACTAAATAAGACTACTCGAAAAAACAGAATGACTCCCGAGAAATACTTCTCGAATAATAGTCTGCCTCTCGAGAACTTCCGTCTGCTTCTCGAGCACTTCACTAAGCAGCTTCTCGAGAAAAAAACCTTATACTCGAGAACAACTTTATCCTCACTCTAGAAATGACTTACCTCTCGAGAAGTCGGATGTCGTTTTCTCTCAAGGTCAAAATTTTAGATATTCGCACCCGTATACTATTGCCGCCACATCTTTAGGTAAGTTATTGTTATTATTTTCTTAATGATCATAAATTAAGACTTATATAAATAATTAAGTCTAAGAAATTCTAAATTACCCGAAATCTGAAACCCTTTCTCGAGAAAAAAGACTCTTCGCCTTCTCTATCGCCATCGCCCTCTTCCCGCCGCTTCAGTAATTTCTCTTAGAAAAAGGTCTTCCGTTCATCTCTCTCTCAATCAATGGCTCCTCCATCGAAGATTGGAATCAGGAGAGAACTTGTTTCTACCGGAATTGCCGATTTGCTTGACTATTTCCACAACCTTCTTCTGCTCATAGAAAACGCCGGACTTTCATTCATTTTGGAGAGCCCGTGCATGGTTTTACTTCCAGATGTTGAGGAATTCTTCCAAAATGCCAAATTGAAGAGAAATAGGAGGATTCTCAAGACCAAAGTTTGTGGAATCAAGGTTAAGTTAACTACTCTTATTATCTCCAAGCTACTTCGGATGCCAATTATTGATGAAGAAGATGAACTAAAAGAGGAAGATTACGATCAGCCATGTGGATTTTGTGGTATTTCGGTTGGTGTAAGAACCATTCGTCGCCCATATTTTAATCCAGAGAGCAAGCTACGAGTGGACGTTCTTTGAAAAGTCCTTCTGTGCAAAACAACTTCAATCAGTTTCATCGCTTCTGATTTCTTTGACATGATGACAGTAGACATATGAAGGAAGAAGTTTTAATTTTGGATGATGATTTTTGACAAGATCAAGGAAAGAATAAAAGAACAAAATTATGGCATGATTATATCTCTTCTCCTTCATGAATTCAACCCAGGAGTCTTTGATATCTCTAAATATAATACTCTGCACCATATGAAGAAAGTCTCCATCTATTCAATTCAAAGATGGGAACTCAAGCTTAAGAACCCTGCTCAAGATGCAAAATCTCATGATCACTATGAGGATGAGGACAAGACCCCATCTTCCCCTCTACATCAAGTGGCTGGCACTTCAGGTGCAACTGCTGAGGTGGAGCCTGCTCCGTCAGTCCTAGAAGCAAGTCATCCAGCTCTTCAGACAGATGTTCCTTCAAATGCTGCTACCCTCCCAGTTGACTCAAGTCTTTTAGATGTTGATATACCTGATGAAGACATTCTTTCTGATGTACAAGTACAAGAACAAGTTCTTTCTACAAAGGATGGGATCAATAGAATGATTGATGAACTCACTTCTAAAGAACCTCCTTTCCCTCTACAGGCAGGAAAATCTCCTTCTCCAAAACCATCTCCATAAGTACATCATTCTGAACAAAAATCCCCTCACCCTCACTTTCTTGCTGCAGAAGTACATGAAGAAGAAAAAATTTTGATTTCTGATAAAGAATACTCCTCAACAAGTTGAAGCTCCTCTCAAAAGCCTAGACTTCACTCTTCCTATTATTACTGGTAAGGAAGGAGATATCTTGATTCACAGCACCAGAGCCCAGAGCTCAGTTATCATAGAAGAAATACCTCCCTGGCCAGCTCCATCAGTAACTCCTCCTCCTCCACCTCCTCAAGCTGAAGCACATTCTGCTATTACCATTCTTGGTAAAATTGAGTTAATGCTAGCACAATAAAGAACTTCATTTGAAGACTCTTTGAAAGCTGTAACTGAAAAGTCACTGCTCTTGAAAAAGAGATGAGCAGAGAATTTGCTGAAATCCAGCCCAATACTGATGAACTTAAACACCTATTTCGAATAGGTGGGAAAGCTCTAGATCACACAATTACCATCATTGGTCATGTGATTGATTAATCTGTAACTCTAGCAAATAATTAAATCCAACTGGAAAAGAAGGCTCAAGAACATAATTTCAAAACATGTGAAGAAGTTGGCAAGTTCAAAGAGGATGCCATAGCCACCCTATCCATAGAAGTCAGAAAGGGGGAGAGCTTAGTAAAAGAATACTTAGAAAATATGATGCAAGAAAGCAGATAGAATGTGAAGGAAAGCTGAAAGAAATACATGCTGAGGTTCAGAACCAAATTGATGGTGTCAAAATCCATACTTATGATACAGCTATTTGGATGCATAACCAGATATTTCCTTATTTTGAAGTCAATCCAAATCTTATTCCACGTCATCTGAATCCAACTGCTCAACATACTCCTGTCCAGCAACCATCTTTCTCTCCAAGACCTGAAGGTTCTGATGCTGCTCCTCTAGAAAGCTATGCTCAAGATTGGTAATGTGAATAGATTGATATACCTTTTCAAGCTCCTCCTAATGTACGAATCCCTAAGAGAAGAAAGTATGGTGAATGAGCCTCTACTAGCAGCTCCACTCCTAATCCTGAAGCTGAAAGAAGGAAAGCTCAGGAGCTTGCTGAAATTTGGAGCCCAACTTCCAAATACATAATCCTTGAGACTCTTAAACTTGTTGTTGATTATAATGAGAATAGGAATGATCTTTACAGTTCATATGAATGGGAGTTATATGAGAAATCTTTAACTAAGAGAAGGATATATGATAGAGAATATGGAAAGAACAATCTTAAAGCTCCTCCTAAGCCTGCCAAATATTATCCCAAACCTTTCAGTTATCAGAAGAGGCAACCAGATAAAAAAGAGAAGCAGCAACAACAACAAAGCAAGCAGTGATAGTAGAAGATCGGAAGAATCCTTATAAGATTTTGTGAAATTGTATTTTTCCTTGGACATTATCTATAAATATAAATCTTCTAATTCTGATTATCTGATATTTCATTACTTAGCATTTTTTTCCATTATAACTTCATTTACTAGTCATTTTATTTGTTTATCTTGATATAATTCTCCTTAGTGTATAGGGTTCTGACTTCTATAAATAGGGGGAGATTGTTGGGTATTGTATCCACAATAACCTAGATTTGTATGAAGTCAACATTGAACTATGATGAATTAAGTTGTATTTGATGCCTTATTTGAGTTATGTGTTTGCAAGATATAATTGCCAAGTTTAGACCAATGTTAGTCTACAATGATTCACCAAACACAGGACCATACAATATAATCCCTCATTGTGTGATCCATGTTGTTGACTCATGTGTAGCCTCTCTATTGGGACACACTTAATTTTCAAAGCACTAAAGTAATGGAAGAAAGAACAGTTGCTGAATTCATTTGAAGAAAAATAATTTTCATAAAGTAAAATTTTTCTAAGTAGTTTACTCGAGTAGTATATCTTGTACTCGAGTAGTGCTAGAATGAATTCTCGAGTATGCTAAGTACATTTTTCGAGTAACAAAAATCTTTCTCTAGAAGGCTTAGTCCAATACTCGAGTAAGCCATGGAGTACTCGAGTAATACTTATCTATGTCTCGAGTTTACTCAAAAAATTCATTTTAGAAATTTTCTAAGTGTTGTACTCAAGTAATTGAAGCCAATACTCGAGAAGGCCAAGACTTTTCTCGAGTAGGCAGAGGACCAGTACTCGAGTAAGAAGAAAGTTAAGTTTAGAGAAGAAGTTTTGTTCATGAGATGTAAACTTAGTTCTCGAGAAGTCGTTGTCTGATTCTTGAGTAATAGAAGTTAGTTCTCGAGAAGCCTGAAGTCATTTCTTGTGATTTCCTTAGGGACTTTTTCTCAAGAACTATACTTCCTCTTCTCGAGTAACCGAAGTTATTACTTCAGTAGTACTTTATTCACTAGAGAAATGCAAGTAATTTTCCGAAATTCTCTTTAAGTTCAGACAAAAATGATTTCAAAATTTACCTCTATTCTTATTGGTCCATGTGTGCATCTTTATGATTATGAACGTTAGGCTTGTTCTATAAAAGTCTTATAAAATTTAACTAAACCAAACAAGATAAGAAATTAAGTTTTCTAAATCATCCTTACATTCTAAATCGGGAAAGCAGCCGCTCCTCATCGTCATTCTCGCCACTGCTCTTCTCTGATTCAAGTGATTCAAAATAAGAATCAATCTACAGATTAAGGCATTCAACTTCTACAGATATCTCTCTTGATCGTGTTGATCTTAAGCATTTCAGATCCAGAGATTTCGGCAGTCTTCCTCGATATATTTCTGATAGAGTTTCAACTTTCAAGAAGGAAGAAATATGAAGTTCTTAGATCTGAAGGGAAGTTTGTTTTATTTTTATTATAAATCTATTTTAATTCTTATAAGAGATTTTTTTCTCCGAGTTTTGTAGGAAGTTTTTCTTCCGAGTGTAGATCCCATTTTGAGGATTGAGTTGTAGGGGCGTTTCTCCAAGTTATAGGATTGGTTTTAAATCTGAGATAATAGTGAAGTAGCCGAGTCTAGCATGTTGCTAGATCGGTGAGGTGGAGAGTGGACATACTAAAGGTTGGGGAACAACTATAAATCTTGTGTTCTCTATGTTTTGTTTTTTTGTTTTCTGTGCTCCGTTCGTACAAGTTTTTTTGCCGCAAAAGATGCAGACCTCACCTATTGACCCCCCTCTAGGTGATTTAGGTAGACAACTAAAAACATCATACTCAGTCCTAGCTTCTTCTTCACAGCACCAGGGATTTTTCCTACTAGGACTGTGAAGTGATTGTGTAACATCCCCATTTACTTGGGGTACCTAGGAGTTTTGCTATCCAACAAAGTACCTTTCCCCCACCCCTCCCCTTGACTTGAGTTGACCCATCAGTACACCTAAGAGCCAACTTGGTGCATCACCCAACTCTTAAGAGAGAAGGTGTGCACATAGCCACCCTTAGGCCCTTGACTCAACCCAAACCTTCCCCCATAATCCCAAGAGCCCTACACCTCATATTGGCACTCCAAGCCATGCACCCCACCCCTTGGGAAGCCCTTAAGCCTAGGAGGTGTGCACTTAGTATTTTTGACATAAAACATTATTCCCTTGCTCTTTTTACCAGAGGATTGGTCCCACATGAAGCCAAGACCATGGCCAACCCTACCAAAAAAACATTTATTTTTGCTCAACCCAAAAGTCAACAAAATTAAAGCCTAGACCTAAGCTAAACCCTAGCTTAAGGAAAATTAACGAAAAGGGGTAAATCCAAATTCTCTTAAACTAAGCTCCATTTCCACTTATAGATTGCTGACCCAGCACCTAAGCAGCCTTATCTTGAACTCCTGTAGACTGCAAGTTGATTGGGATGTACCCCAAAGCTATAGCCATGACCGACCATGGTAAGCTTAAGAGATCAAATCCAAACCTCACCCTCAGCCTATAAAAGTGACCCAAAGCCCTTTAGAAAGCACACACCAGTCCCCAGCATTCCCCCTGTGCAGAGAAATTGAGTGGAAGCCCTCTGCAACACCCCCCCCCTGCTCAACCCGTGAAAAGCCATGGACAACCAACCCCGAACCAGGCTAGCTCTCACTTATGAGGTGAGATTCCTCTTCCTTATTCTTCCCCTCATCCTCGCGAACGTTTTTAAATCAAAATCAGGCCCAATTGGGCACCTGTTAGTCCTATTGCAGTGATAGAGTTCGGGTAAAATCAACCAAGCAATTCCTCCACCGCCAGCGGTTTCCGGCCACCAAACAACCGCAGAAGTGTTGCCCCGACCCCTTGGGAACTTTCCAATGGGTCAAAAGCGGCCGACGTTCACCGGAAGGTGGTGGAAGAGCCCAACAAAACTTGGCCCAGACGGGATTAATCTCGGCTGTTGCTCAAGGAAGAAGACGAAATCAGGGCCCTCCATAACCTTAGCCAATGATTGGTCTGACCCACACAGCGGATCGAATACCGGATCCACTGTGGGGGAAGGTCAATTTCCATCTATCGCCTTCTATAGCGTTAGGTCAGCGCCAAGATTCGCGCCCCGCCTTCTATATTTAATTTAAAATGATTTTAACCCTTGACTATTAGCGGACCTTAACAAAAATCTTCAAGATCGAAATTAGGTACCTTAGGGGCTGAACCAGACCAAGTGACCAACATGAAAGTTGTAGGTATTTGTCCACGGTTTTAAAAAAGGGGTGAGCCATTTTCTGAGGTGGAGTAGAACTCCTGGAATTAATTTTCTAAGTTTTAGGTATTTAACATTAATATTTAAATGTTCAAAAAGTTCACCCCCCACCATTTGACCTCCAAAACCCCTAAAATAATTATGGCATGCTTCTCTAGATATTCCTAACTTTGGAACAACACCTTTGATCCTTTTTCCATTTTTTTCATAATTTATCTAATTGCCCTAACATATTTTTTTAATGAAAATTATTTTCCTTATGAAAAATTTATAATAATGCCTAAATGAACTCCTATAAATACCAAACCTTTTCAGGGCACTAATTAGGTCATAACCAACCTTGGAAAAATGTTTGGACCATAGCTCTTATTTATTTAATTAAACTCTTATCCTTTATTATAAATACCAAAAATGCCTAGTTGCACCCCAAAAATTTTCCCCCTTCATCATACACTTTTTAGGTCATTAATGATCTTGGAAAAATATTTTGGTGGATGATGAAGTGGTTTTCTGCCTTTTGTACTTTCACCCTTTTTATTATTAAATACATCCTTAAATAGAAAATATCTATTTGAACATTTAAATTAACTCTTATCCTTCATTAATGACCTTGGAAAGCACCCTACAGCTTATCACCCTTCATCACAAACTTATTTAGGTCACTATAGACCTTGGGAAAAGTTTTAGGTGAATAGTGAAACCTTTTGGTGGGTCGGGTAACTTCATGCTTCATCTTATTTAAATTATTAAACCCTTATACTCATAAAATAGAAATTACCTATTTTCACACCCAAATATTATTCCCCTTTATAAAACACTTATTTAGGTCACTAATGACCTTGGAAAATTAATTGCTCGGATGTTGAAGTCTCCTATAATTTCTTGTATCCTCATACCTTATTTTATTAAGCTTAAAACTCTGATATTAACCGAAGGTGGAAAATAGCTAAGAGCACACCCAAATATAATCACCCTTTTTTATCATGTACTTACTATTGACCTTGGAAAATGTTTTGGATGGATGGTGGAGTGTCGTATGATTTTTATAATCTCATACTTTTATAAGAAAGTCCTTATCCTAGTAAATGTAGGGAATATCTACTTGCACCCCAACAAGCATCAACTTTAAATATTATGCTTATTTATGTCACCAAATGAAATTGGAAAATGTTTTTGAAGTCCTTCTTAACTTGTTATAATTTCATGCTTATGCTTTCTTTAATGTTTGAGATGTTCAATCCATATTACTTTTCGGCTACGAGTTATACGTTCGATATCACATAGAATGTTTCCTATATGTCTGCCCACAAATAGTATACCATTACATCTTTGCTTAAATATTGTAGACCTTAACTTGTAGAACTACGAGTACAACCTAATATACATCATAGGGATCTACTTTTATATTACCTAATTGGTGTCTAGGAAAGGAGTTAGGCGTGAGCTAGTATCCCCCACAAGGAAGGTGGTGTATAACGGTACATAGTGCGACCACCAACCTTATTCATACCTGGCCAATGGGTAATTTAAATCAAGCACCCTGGATGTATTATTAAAAGAAAGCTCTATATTACCTTCAGGTTAAGGGTGGTTATCAATTAATCTGTATATCACGGTAATAGGTTGTAAAGGCTAGGTAATAAGCTAGTACGAGGATTTCTTATAAATAAAATAATTACTAAACTCTGTGGCAGGTCTAACCACTCTACCGCACAACACAGTATTGGAAAGACTAGCGTGTTAGATTCTTTGGATTGTGGAGGGGCAATCTGTCTTGTGATAAAATTCCCGGTGGACAAATCCCCTTAGTCTGTGTGATTGTCCCTATGGTTCTTAGGAAGAACGGGTAGAGTACAAAGTACGCTCCACTATTGTACGCGAGGCCTAGGGTGATGGAGTGGACCTAACTAGGAGAGGAGAAGTCCGGTCCACTGTTATCATCTGCCACAATGATAAGGCCTGCGTGGTTAGCTACCCACTTATCAAGTGGACTGGGTTAGGACTTAGACATATAAATTCTAATTCATCATATCAGTCTTACTTAGCATACACCATTAATGGGAAACTGTAACCTAGCTTTAACACCAACATTCGTACAATAGCTCTACAATGCTTTTTTCATGTACTGAAGCTTTCCCGCTATCAGTTTGAATAATGTTGACTTGTGGACTTTTTGACGTCAGCGCTTGTGGACTTAGCCAAAATCACGCCTTAGTAGAATATGTATTGAGTGAATGAACTTAACTCAACGCCAAGGCACTAAGACAGAATTCTTTCTATCTAGGCATTTACAGCATTGAGTGAGCAAGCCTCAGTCAATGCTTTTCTTCTTAGCTTATTCTTCAGCCTTTTCTGCATGTTTGGCGTTGAGAGCATTGAGTGGCCATGCCTCACTCAACTCCTTGTGCCTTAGCTATGCTTTATGCATTTTAGGCATTGAGAGCGTTGAGTGAGCACTCCTCACTCAACGCTTTCTTTCTTAATCAATTTTCTGCTTCTTCAATATCTTAAGCGTTGAGAGCATTGAGTGAGTACGCCTCACTCAATGTTTTTTGCTTTAGCCAGATTTTCTGAATCATGGCATTGAGATTGTTGAGTGAGCAAGTCTCACTCAATGTTTTCTGCCTTAGATAAATTTTATAGTTCCTTGTCTTTGAGTGAGTAAGCTCCACTCAGCGCATTTGGACTTAGCCAAATTTCTGTGTCTGAAAAAACAGGTTCTGACTGAATGATGGTAAGTCAATGCTTTATCATATGGGGTTGAATGAGCTTGCCTCACTTAATGCCTGTGGACTTAGTCAAATATCAGCACAGATTTTCTGTGTCTTTGACTTATAAGGCAATACTCAACAAATATAGAGTATGGCATTAAGTGAGTGATACTCAATCAACGCCTGTGGACTTAGCCACTTTTCTTCCAGTTTCTTCTCAGGCTTATACTGCATTAGCCTGTTTCACAGCCTTTTGTTGTATGTCGTTGAGTGAGTTGACTTCACTCAATGTCTGTGGACTTAGCCACTTTCTCATCTTACTACTACTTTGGCTTTGACTGTATAGTCTCCACTCGACACTATAAGTCATCTGGCATTGAGTGAGTAACCTTCACTCAATGCCTGTGGACTTAGACATATTTCTGTCTATCCACATCTTTGGTAAGTGTTTACCTAACTTAGGCACTTAGGCTACCTGTCCCATCATTATTGTTAGGACATCCTGCAATCACTAAACTTGAGCACAAGTTAGATCACAATATGTGTATACATTGTTTTCTAGGCCGTCTTCAAATCCAGTACATTGAGATCAATGGACCCAATAAGTGTCTTCAGCCATTATGAACTCAATTACAAGTTCCTTAGATCTCTAACCATAGACTGGGAGACCAAGATCTGTGCCATTAGGGAGGTGGAAAAGCTAGCTGATACTCCCCCTCACACACTGTTTGGGAAGCTGCTCTCCTATGAGTTGTAGATGTCTGCCAGGAAGGAGGAGAAGACTATCAGCAGAACTCAGGCCAAGGAAAAGACTGTGGCTTTCAAAACTGAGAGCTCTAAGAAGAGCAAGGAGAGGATTGCCTCTCCCCTAAGGAGGTCTGCTGATTCAAACAACATAGAGCCAAGCATATCAGATAGTAGCATGTCTGATGGAGAGTTTGTTGTCTTCTCTATACAGTTTTAGAAGATGATGAAGAGGAAGCAGTGGAGGAGCAGGCCTTCCTCCTCCTCTCATCACAAGAAGGACCACTACAAGGCTGAGAAGAAACACACCAAGGGAGACATGTATGAATCTAAACCTAGTAAACAGGTTTCTTCTATAGTTGTTTACTATTGCTGCAGCAAGCCATGACATATCATAGCTGATTGTCCTATAAAGAAAAAGGAGAATGGTGAGAAGAAGCACCACCTCCAACCCAAGGGAAAGAAGGAAAAGACCTTCATTTCCAAGAATGAAAGGAGTTGGAGTCAGAGTGACTCATCTTCTTCAAATTTAGAAGAAGAGGCCTTTATTGGGCTATTTGTGGCTATAGCTGATGAAGATGAAGACAATCCTACAATAAGGATAGATATCAGAGCCCCTTTTTCACATTCAGATAGTGATACTGAGGAGTATGAAGATGTCAATAGTAGATATGGTCTCATGGCCATGACAGATAAAGATTCCAGCCTGGATCAGCCTGGTCCAGATAAGGTATACTCTCTATCTAGCTCCTCTTCTGATTCAGATTATAAGACCAGTCGAAATCTTGATGAATCCTCATCCTGTGATGAAGATGGGTCAGAATTTGAGGAGGATGTCAATCAATTGATTAACAAGTATGGATCCCTTCTAGATGCTTTGAAAAGGAGCAAGAAGTTGGCCAAGAAACAAGCTAAGGAGATTATCTACCTAAAACTGTATGCTTCCCAGCAGGCTGAGACATAATCCTTACTGGATCAGAATACAAGGGAAGTCAACCAACTAAAGAACATAACAATCATCCAGATTGGGATAATTAACCATAAGAACACAATTATTCTGGATATTGAAGAGAAGTTCCAAAAGGAGAAAAGAATTGTGGTTAATAATTCAAAGTCCAATATTGTGTTTCCCTCTAAAGACACCTTCTCCTCTCAAAAGGGTAAGAAGGTGTTGGGATTCAAGGGAAACACTAGAGTTGTCCTTCCCAAAGGGAAAGGCAAAGCTCTAATTGAGCCACTGACATCATTGTCTCCCATCTCTTTTAAGAAAGTGATGTTACCTTGAAATAGGTATGACCAAGAAAGCATCTATGGTCATTGGTTGAATGGTAGATCCACTAGTGTGAACAAAAATGTTTACAGTTATGGTGGAAGATATAGCATGGGGTTGAGTGCCTTCAAGGCTCCATATGAGAAAATTCAAATTGCCCACCATGGACCATTTTTGTTTGGTGCACCAGCCCCCACAGTCAAGAAAAAGGCAGTAGCCTTTTCTGAGGATCTCTCAATACACACTTAGACCAAGGGCAAGTCTTTCAGCAAGCCTGACTTTGGTATCTCTGAGGACATCAATAGTATGTCTTCTGCAAAGAAGACCACTATTGGTAGAACACAAGATAAACCAAGCTTTTCTACTGGCAAACTCACCTTCAGTCAGATAGTGGCTGAAAGAAACAAGAATAAGGAATCTGCTCTTCCTTCTAAACAGTAAGCAGCTAATCAATCTGACAAACCTACTCAGAAAAGAAGATATAATATACATGAGTGTTGGTACTGGGGCAAAGTGGGTCATTTTGCCTTAGATTGTTGACATAATTTTACTGTGCCCAGAGTTAGTGCTAGTATTTTTGTCAGAAAATCTACAGGAAGACAATTTCTTTTTCAGGCTAACCAGAACCAAGGACCATATAAAAATTGGCGTCCTAAGGTAAATTAAATTATGTTTTGCAGGATAGTCCAAGTGCTCATACCCCTATATGGTACTTGGACAGTGGATGTTCCAAGCACATGATTTGAATAAGGAGCAACCTAAAGGAGTACACTCCTGTGAAGGATGAACCAAACGTAATCTTGGGTGGTTTAGACAGAGGAGTCACCAAAGGCTATAGTAAGATCACCAATGGTATAGTCTCTATATAAAAACTGGCTTATGTTGATGTGTTACCACACAACCTAATAAGCATAAGCCAACTTTGTGATCTTGGTTGTCATTGTATTCCATAAGGATGAGTGCCAAATTAAGAGGTCAAGTGACCAAGAGGACATCTTGACATGCACTAGGAGTGAAAATGTTTAATGTTTAAACTTTCTTTGTTTAAGTAATGACTCTCCCATATGTTCAGTTTCAAATGAGAAAGTCTTATATTGTGTTCAATGACACAAGATGCTAGCTCATTTGAACTATAAGACAATTGGTTAGCTCTTCAGTGAAGAGTTAGTGAGAAATGGTCGCAAAGTAAAATGCATCAAGGAGGGAATTTGCTCAGCATGCCAAAAGGGCAAGCAGACCAAAGCCTCTTTTAAGTGCATTGGGGCCAAAGACTCTGTGAGGTGTTTATACCTCCTACATATGGACTTGTTTGGTTCTATGCCAGTTTATAGTCTAGGTAGGAAAGTCTACACCCTTGTGGTTATTGATGAATTCTCTAGGTTTGGCTGAGTTTTCATTCCTAAGAAAAAGTCTGAAACCTTTGATATCTTCAGGACCTTTGTCAAGCAAGTTCAAAATGAATTAGATAGTACTATGGTCAAAATTAGAAGTTACCATGGGACTGAATTCCAGTCTGAAAGGATGAAAAGATTCTGTGAAGAGCATAAGATTCATAAAGAATTTACTTCCCAAAGAACACCCCAGCAAAATGGGATAGCTGAGAGAAAAAAATAGAAATCTCATAGAAGCAGGCAAGACATTGCTAAGTGAGACATCTCTCCCAGAATATTTCTGGGCTGAGGCAGTAAATACTGCATGTCATTTCCTAAATAGAGCTTCTCTCACCAAGAGTCAAAAGAAGACTCCCAATGAGATCATGAAGGGCAGAAAACCAAACCTGACCTATTTTAGGATCTTTAGTAGCAAATGCTATGTGTTTAATAAGTGGAAGTTTTATTTGACTAAGTTTGCTACCAAATGCTATGATGGGATATTTGTTGGATACAACAATCATAGAAAGTCTTATAGGATATATAACTTGAATAATCAAGTTGTAGAAGAGCCCATAAATGTAGTGTTTTATGAATCTACTATGATTAATACTGAGCTACCAAGCTCCTCATCTAGTCCTGCATCCATAGAATTGGTGATGGACAAATTGTCCATCAAGGAAGCTCCTCCTACTACCCAGGATGAAGATGAAGGATTGTGAAATCTAGAAGAAGGGCAAATCTCACATGATGAGGATGAAGATCAGCAAGCTCTAGCCACTGAAGCTTAAGATGCTGATGGGATAATGACTCGAGATGTCAAGCATCTAAGGGTTCATCCCAAACACCGGATTATTGGTGATGCTAACCAAGGAATTTTATCCAAGAGCAGAAGTCTTAACACATCCATGTATTGAAGCTTGCTGTCATAGATTGAACCCAAAAGATTTAAAGATGCCAACATAGACCAGTTTTGGATTGTGGCAATGCAAGAAGAACTGAATCAGTTCAACAATATAAGGTTTGGAAGCTGGTTCCCAGACCACAAGGAAATAATATCATTGGAACCAAGTGATCTACAAGAATAAGCTTGATGAAAATGACATTACAATCAAGAACAAATCTAGGCTGGTGGTTAAAGGATATAGTCGAGAAGAAGGTATTGATTTTGATAAACCTTTACACCTGTAGCTAGGTTAGAAGCCATCAAACTATTCCTTGCTTTCGCTTCCCACAAGGGATTTAAAGTATACCAGATGGATGTGAAGTCATCCTTCCTGAATGGTGACTTAAGGGAAGAAGTCTATGTTGAACAACAATCCAGTTTTGTCAATCCTATATCTCCTGATTATGTTTATAGACATAGGAAAGCTTTGTATGGGTTGAAGCAAGCCCCTAGGGCATGGTATGAGACTCTGTCTAGCTTTCTCATTGAGAATAAATTCTCAAGGGAAAAGATAGGCAAGACTCTATATATTTCTAAGGGAATCTAAGGGCAAGATCATACTAGTCCAAATTTATGTAGATGACAAAATTTTTTGGTCTACTGATGATAACCTTTGCAAGAAGTTTGTCAAACTTATGCAAGGGAAGTTTGAGATGAGCTGTATGGGTGAGCTTAAGTACTTCTTGGGCCTTTAAATAAGGTAGATTGAAGAAGGATTGTCTATATCACAGTCCAAGTTCACTAGGTAGTTATGAATACAATCTCCATTGTTAGGAATCCTATCTCTCGCAGCAGGACTAATGTTGGGTCCATTGATCCAAATTGCCCAGATTGGTAAGAAGTCAAACAAGTCAATGACACACACTAGTTGTATTTGATTTGTTTTTGAGTTTATGTATACATGTCAGTCCCTATTACACTGATTGGACAGGTGGACACCAAGCAAGCTAGTGATAAGGTAGAAATTACAGTAAGTCCACAGGTGCTGAGTAGACCATGCTCACTCAATGCAAGCTGCCTTAAGAAAGAAAGATGGGCAAAAAATACTACGAAGTCCACAAGCGTTGAGTGGAGCAAGAACACTCAACACCATAAGTCAAGGAAAGATGTTGGCAAGCAAGAAATTTTACTAAGTCTACAGGCATTGAGTGAAGCCAGTTCACTCAATTCCATGAGCCAAAAAACACTGAGTCCGGTGCAGACAGTCAAAGCCTATGCATCAGCAAGAAAAAAAATCTACTAAGTCCACAAGCGTTGTGTGATGTAAACTCACTCAATGCCATACTGCTAATTAATTGAGTAAAGCTCATTCTGTCAAAGCCAAAGGAGATAGATAGGAAAATCGTTCTAAGTACAAAAGCATTGAGTGAAGCCAGTTCACTCAACGCCAAATGACAGAAAGCATTGAGACAAGCTTCAGTAGTCAACACCAGAAGGAATGACAGAATTTGACTAAGTCCAAAAGCGTTGAGTGAAGCCAGTTCACTCAATGCCAAGATCAAAAAGCTTTGAGTTAAGCTAATACTGTCAGCATAATTGGAAATCGAGAAATCGACTAAGTCCAAAAGCATTGAGTGAAGCCAGTTCACTCAACACACTCAATGCTAGATTTTAGAAACAAAGACAGAAATCATTGAGTGGGGCCAACTCACTCAACGCCTTCAGACATAGGGAGATTTAGCTAAGGCAAAAGACGTTGAGTGAAGCTTACTCACTCAACGCTCTCAACGCCTAGATGAACCGACGAAAGTACTATGTCCAGAATCATTGAGTGAAGCCCATTCACTCAACGCTCTCAACGCCTGAATGAACTGAAGAAATGACTAAGTCCAGAATTGTTGAGTCATGACAATTCACTCAATGCTCTCAATGCCTGAATGAACTGAAGAAATGACTATGTCCAAAATCGTTGAGTGATGGTGGAACGCCCCCGATTTTTCTGCGATTATTTTTATTCTCATTTGGCGTTACGATGACGCGTTTCCATGGCTTGTGCCATTTGTGGAGTGTGGTTTAGCTCCTTAGAACTGAGTGCCCTATTTTGTAGCCTATTGGCAAGATCTCCTTAGCAAGCCGAGTCGTTTTGGGTGACCCGGTATGGCCTCTCGGGGGAATGTTGTGTTTTGGCTTTATATGGGTATAACTCAAGTTCTGTTCGTTGAAAGTTAATTTCGACTTCGCCGTTGTGTTCGTAGCGTGGGTATTTAGCTATAGTGCGAATTTCGTCGAATTTCGAGGTGATTCGGTTTTCGCGTCGTTTTGGTGTGTTAATAGTATATGTATTTTATTAATTTGTATAAGTTTGTCTTGAAACCAGCAGTTAAGGGCTGAAGCATTGTTTCCTGCAGCTGTATTTATTCAGCAATTAATTTCTTGCTTAGGTGGCAGCCGTGTACTGGCTTGCCTTTTTTTTCTCTTATTATTAAGAGAATAGGCGGCTCCTGTTCGGTTTTGCTGAATCGACATGTCAAGCCTTTATAAAAGCTTTGTTTAGAAGTGGCAGCCCACTTCTTTTCCTTCTTCTTCTTCCTGTGCGAAACCGCCGCCTGCTTTGTTCGGGAAATCAGAGAGAAGAAACCGCCGTTCCTGCTCCCCTTCAGACGGTGATTCCGGCTTGTTCGTGGACGGATTTCGATTCCGAAAGCGGCGTTGTCTTGCTCTCTCTTAGATCTTCATTTCGACGGTAAGATATTTGTTTTTCGTGGAATTTTGGTGAGATTGGGAATTCGGTTTTGAGGATTTTCCGCCATTAATGTTAGGAAGAATGTTTTAGGTGTTGCTGCTGTTAGTGCCAAGCAAAGGAGAGGGAAAGCCATCCAAGCTTCGCCGGAAATCGAGGCAAGTGGTGTTCTTGCCCTTGCCATTCTCTTGTTCTCTTGTTATTATTGAAAATCCCGGTTAGCCCTAGGGTAGTGTCCATGTTGATCTTGTATCTTTCTGAATTTTTAGGGCTTAGATTCTCCTACCGAGCCCCCTTCTTTTTGTTGATAGTGCCCAACCCGCCGACGTAATGCCGCCGATTTAATTCCAGATTGTTGTCTGGTTGGTGGCTTGCGGGTGAAGCCGAGAGAGAGATAGAGAAGGGGGTGCCTGCTGTGTTGTTTTTTGGAAGAGCCAGGTTTAGGCTCTCGGGTTGGCGTTGAGTGTGGTGCACACCCTCAAAGCCTTCCCGGGATTGGCGTTGAGTGTGGTGCACACACTCAAAGCCTTTGCGGGTTTGGCGTTGAGTGTGGTGCACACACTCAACGCCATAACTGGTCAGTTTGTTATTTTTTTTGGCTAAGTACTGGGGCGTTGAGTGAGATGAACTCACTCAATGTCGTAGCCCTTGCTAGCGGCTAAGTACTTTGGCGTTGAGTGAGTCGACCTCACTCAACGCCATTTCCGTTTTGGCGTTGAGTGAGGCAAGCTCACTCAACGCCGTGGTTTTCCTGTAAAGCCAAGTGTTTTGGCGTTGAGTGAGTCGACCTCACTAAACACCATTTTGGTTTCGGCGTTGAGTGAGTCGACCTCACTCAACGCCATCGCCTCTGTGCAGCCAAGTACTTTGGCGTTGAGTGAGGTGTCCTCACTCAACGCCATAGCCTTTTCTGAGGCTAAGTACTTTGGCATTGAGTGAGTTGACCTCACTAACCACCATTTCTGGTTTGGCATTGAGTGAGGTCAGCTCACTCAACGCCGCAGGTTTTCCTCGTAGTGGCTAAGTGCCAGGGCGTTGAGTGAGTGAACCTCACTCACGCTATTGCTATTTTGGCGTTGAGTGAGGTGGACTCACTTAACGACGTAGTTCTCTTTTGCGGCTTAGTGTAAGGGCATTGAGTGAGTGAGATTCACTCAACGCCATTGCTATTTTGGCGTTGAGTGAGGCCAGCTCACTCAACGCCACTTTCTCTGTTTTTGGCTAAGTACCAGGGCGTTGAGTGAGTGTACCTCACTCAACTCCATGGCTGTTTTGGCGTTGAGTGAGGTTGTCTCACTCAACGCCAGAGTTGTTCTTGTAGGAGGCATTGAGTGAGTGAGCTTCACTCAACGCCATGCTTGTTTTGGCGCTGAGTGAGGTTAGCTCACTCAATGCCAAGGTCTGGTTAGGCGTTGAGTGGGTCCCACTCAACGCCAAGCCGTGTTGAGTTACTTTAACACTTTCCCTTACCTTGATTCTCATTCTTGAGTGAATTCCTTGATTTGATTTCTTTTTGTAATTTCCTTGTCGGCCATGTTTCTCTTTCCTAATGGCCGAATCGTGGGTCATGGTTAGTAGTGGTGGGTTGAAGCTCTTTATGGGGGAGGTATTGTGCAATTTAGCCAAGGCCACCCTTATTCTTCTATCTTGCTCCAGGTACGGGCTGGGCAAGGGGGTAGAAGGTCCCTTGTGATTTCGCATTTAGATCCTTGAGCTTGTTGGCGTGGAAATGGTGGTTAAGGGACTGAGTTTGCCTCCAACCCGGATCCATGCTGTTTGTTTTTACTACTACCATTTCCCACAGCTTAGGATGTTAGAAGTTTCTTCCTTGGTAGATTGCAGCACTTTGGGCTCTTGATAGCCTAGTAGGCTTTACAGGATGTAGTTTTTGGACAGGGTGGTTGCTGTTTCCTTGCACGTAGTGCTTTTTCTTGTTGTCCTACTTTGGACAGTTGTGACTTTTTCTTCTTCATGTTGTTCTTCTTTCTTTCACTTTTTCCCCCTTGGTTGACTCTTTCAAGCAGTTTTTACCTTGTTTTGCTTGCTCAGGTATTCTGTTTTCTTTTGGAATGCCTCAGGTTCTGAGTTGTAGCCAGTTTGGTGGCTAGGTTGCGGTGGTGTTGCTGGTGGTCTCTGGGACTTTGGAGATCCGATTGCTTTGTTAGTGAGGTAGTTTTCCTGTACTTTCCTTACAGACATACATATGTGCTAGTGGGTTCGTGTCAGGTTGTTGGCGCCCACTGGTAGTTTTTACCTTTGTACTAGATATATTACTTCTGCTTCTACCTTTTTCTGGAGATAGTCTACTTGCTCTAGGGAGGTTTTATGTTAGGTTGCTAGTTATTTTTAAACTACAACTATTATTATAAAAAAAGGCTCATGATCAGCATGTTTTATAAAACTAAATCACTATTTTCCAATCACGTACAAGACCGTTTTCTTATACATTATATAAATTAAATATAGGGTCTTGCATAGCATAAGTGGTTCTCTTAGGACCCTTAAGCGCTCCTTAGGATGATAAACCTGAATAAAGTATTTTTCCGCAGCGTATATGTAGTTTTAAACTGTGGACTAGATGATCCACCGAGCCGAGGGATACGGCCTCTAAAATATAACTGATTTTCTAATCATTAAACTCATGAATTTCTTCTATTAAGTAAGTAGATGGTTTTGCCTGAGCGTCAGCAGTTATCCCCTGCTCGACGTGGCATCATGACGCAAGTTTTCTCATACTCTGATAATTTATAAATTCAGAGAAAATGCGGGTTGTGACAGCTGGTATCAGAGGGAGGTTGCTTGACAAGTTAGTCGGGCAACCTTTCCTTGTTTGCTTTTGGTAGTTCATCATCATGTCATTCACACACCGATATGTCATCAGCACGTCTTGGCAAAAGCACGAACACTACACTCATAGCATAACATGAAGTATACGGGTCATATTATGTAGTATGGGATGCATAATATGTGTTCGTATATGGATCCACCATAGGGGCAACATGTGAGGGTTATGTAGTATGGGATGCATAACCTCACCACATGGCTGCGACTAGCACGTTTTCTTTTTCGTTGCATGAGAATGTTATGTAGTATGAGATGCATAACATTTTCATGTGTACGCCGCTCATAACATGCATTAGGGCCTTTTTTAGAATGCATAGCACAAACATGCATATCATAACATTGCATAAGCACAACGTGCCAAGCTAAAGACTGGCAGGATGATATATGTACACACATAAGTTTTCAAATTAATATAAAAGACATGCATTCCCGATCTAGGCACAAGAGTTAGTAAGGTGGTGGTTAACCATCCTATGTTAGGGCATAACATCAAATTTTTGTTAAAAAGATAAACTCTCAGAGCAAGTTTAGCAGCTTTAAGTCTATATCTATATATGTATTGTCTGTACTTGTTATTGGTTCTAGTCGTTGTATTAGGATCTGATTTGTGTTGTTATGATTTTAGGATGGCTAGGCGTCCTGCGCCTCGATCGACTCCCCTGTCTGAGGGTGAGTCATCTGGAGCTCAGAATGATGCGGTGATCGAGAGCCTGCGTCAGAGTAGCGACTCCATGGGCAGGCAGTTGGAGGAGGTGCGAGCCCTGATTCATTCTTTGGTGGTAGTTGTGGCAGGACAGGCTCAGAGAGTGTAATTCCCTACGGGGGGGGGGGGGGGGTTAGCTATTCCTCATCCTTCTGCACCCTTGAGACCTCCAGTGGTAGTGCCAGCAGAGATGGCCTTCATCTCGCAGTTTCAGAGGCTGAGCCCTCCCACTTATGACGGGGAGGTGGATTTCATGGTCATAGATGATTGGCTGATCTCCATGGAGGAGATGTTCTCGTACTCAGGGATTGCAGATGATCAGAGGGTGATGATAGCCGCCTATCAGCTTAAAGGTTTGGCTAAGAGTTGGTGGCTGAGAGAGAAGGAGAGTTTAGTAGTTGGATACTCTTGGGAAGTGTTCAAGGAGATGCTGTTGAGGAAGTTCTTACGCTCGGTCGAGCGAGACCGCCTCATGAACGACTTCCTCCATCTAAAGCAAAGGCAACTCACGATGGGTGAGTATAAGATAGAGTTCAGCAAGTTGAGCCGTTTTGCCCCTCGATTGGTCAGCATTGAGGCTGATCGAGTTAAGCGATTTCTCGGTGGTTTGAGGAGCCAGGTGCAACAGTTGACCAATGCTTATGGGTAAGTGACTTATGTAGGAGTAGTAGAGGCTGCTTTGAAGGTGGAGGCTATTGAGACCGTGAAGAGCAGAGGCCAGCAAATGAGGAAGGACAAGAGGAAGTCAGTGGAAGAGAAGAAACCCCAGGTACCCGGTGCGGCTCTGGGGAAGAAGAGTAAAGTGGTGTTCAGCTTCTGTGGCCGGTCAGGCCACCCTGTCGAGAGATGTTTCAAGAAGGCAGCAGCTCAGTGGAAGGAGCAGTTCATGCGATTCAGAGTGCTCCGAGGAAAGATGTCTCTTGTTCTGTTTGCAAGCGACCCAGGCATGATGCGGCCCAGTATTGGTCCAAAGATAGAGTCTACTTTCAGTGTGGGCAGAAGGGTCACATCAAGACTAGGTGTCCTCAGGTTCAGCCAACTCTTCCTGCAGTTCCATTGCAGGCATTACCCCCACCTCAGCGTGTGGACAAAGGAAAGGGGAAGCTGAACGTGATCTCTTCCGAGGAGGCTCAAGCCTCGACTCAGGTCATTTCAGGTTAGTTGTTTGTTGTTTTTCTACCCTGGTAGTTTTATTTGCTAGAATATTTGCGGTATTGTTGTGCTAGTTCCTTAGTTTTGTGTGCTCATATAGGGAAATTTAAGGTGAGGAACCGCTGGGCGCGTGTTCTGTTTGACTCCGGCGCTACCCACTCATTCGTGGCTAGAGCCTTTGTGGAGCGACATCGGTTGAACTTAGATCGTGTTCGGGAGTCCTTCCGTGTCAAGTTTCCCTCTGGTGAATCTGTGTTGTCAGATTTGGGCGTATTGGATTGCCCTATTTTGTTAGGGGACTTTCTTGCGAAGGCGGACCTGAAGATGATTGATCTGGAGGACTTCGATGTCATTTTGGGCATGGACTAGCTGTCTAGGTATGATGCAGTCATTCAGTGCAAAGGAAAGCGCTTGGACTTCATTAGGGACGACGGTCAGCCCGGCAGCATGTATGCTGATCCGTGTCAGGATTCTCCTGTCATCTCTGCGTTATGTGCTCAGAGGTTGTTTCTTTCTGGTTATTGTGCTTGTTTAGTCTTGGTGGTTGGAACCGCTGTTAGCGTACTACACTTGGAGGAGATTCCTATTGTTCGTGGTTTCGCCGATGTTTTTCCTGATGATCTTCCTGGTCTTCCTCCTGATCGGGATGTTGAGTTTGTGATTGATTTAGAGCCGGGTACGCGTCCTATTGCTAAGGCGCCGTACCGGATGGCCCCTCGTGAGTTAGAGGAGTTGCGAGTTCAGTTGGATGAGCTGTTGGCTAAAGGTTTTATCTGGCAGAGTTCGTCGCCTTGGGGTGCTCCTGTGCTGTTTGTAAAGAAGAAAGATGGGTCAATGCGGCTTTGCATCGACTATAGGGAGTTGAACAAGGTCACTATCAAGAACAGGTACCCTCTGTCGAGGATCGATGATTTATTTGACCAATTGCACGGTAGCACAGTGTTCTCCAAGAACGATCTTCGTTCTGGTTATCATCAGCTCAGGATCCGTGAGGCAGATATTCCACGGACTGCGTTTAGATCGAGGCATGGACACTTTGAGTTTTTGGTGATGTCGTTTGGTCTGACCAACGCACCATCAGCCTTCATGGATATGATGAACCGAGTGTTCAAGGATTTCTTAGATAAGTTCGTGGTGGTCTTCATTGATGACATGTTGGTTTATTCTCGCAGTGCTGAGGAGCACGAGCAGCATCTACGCTTGGTTCTATCGGAGTTGAGGAACCACAAGTTATTCGCCAAGTTGATCAAGTGCGAATTTTGGTTGCCTCAAGTCTCATTTCTTGGCCACGTGGTGAACAAGGATGGGATCTCGGTCGACCCAGAAAAGATCGCAATAGTGATGGATTGGAGTAGACCGAATACCCCTAAGGAGATCAGGAGTTTCGTAGGGTTGGCTGGCTACTACAGGAGGTTTGTGGAGGGTTTCTCTTCCCTAGCTGCACCTTTGACCAAGCTGACTCAGAAGAATGTGGCTTTTGTTTGGGATGAGAAGTGTGAAGAAGCCTTTCTGGAGCTAAAGAAGAGATTGTGCACTGCTCCCGTTCTGACCATGCCTACTGAGGGTGTGGATTATGATGTATATGTGGATGCTTTGCTTGTAGGTCTGGGATGCGTATTAATGCAGGTTGGAAAGGTGATTGCCTATGGGTCAAGGCAACTGAAGACTCATGAGAAGAATTATCCTACGCATTACCTTGAGTTTGCAGCGGTAATTTATGCGTTGAAGTTGTGGAGGCACTTGCTTTATGGGGCTCAATGCAAGATCTTCACTGACCATAACAGCCTGAAGTACGTGTTCACGCAGAAGGAGTTGAACCTGCGACAGCGACGGTGGCTAGAGTATGTGGCCGATTATGATGTAGAGATCCAGTATCATCCAGGCAAGGCCAATGTGGTGGCCGACGCCCTGAGCCGAAAGACGGGAAAGATCTTTAACCTCTCCACCGATCGTTTAGTGAAGGAGTTCCTCCATATGGATATATCAGTGGGATGCTGCGGTTTGCAGAGTAGTTTATCAGTGGTAGAGCCGTCTTGGATTTCTTTGACCAGACTGCACCAGAAGGACGATCCAGATCTTCTGCACTTATTCATCAGGACAGAGAAGAGAGAGTTGCCAGATTTTGCTATCGATGATGCGGGTTCTTTGAAGTACCGCGGAAGGTTTTGCATCCCCGTTGTTGGGAACATTAGGAGTATGATTTATAGAGAGACTCGTGGATCCAGCGTTGCCTATCATCCAGGATCTATGAAGATGTACCGTGACTTAAGGAAAATTGCCTGGTGGTATAGCATGAAAGGAGATATAGCCCGATTTGTTGCTAAGTGCCACACTTGTAAGCGTGTGAAGGCCGATCATGGAAGGCCTGGTGGTAAGTTGACTCCGCTAGAGATCCCGACTTGGAAGTGGGAGAGTATATCTATGGACTTCATTACGGGCTTACCGAAGTCCCCGAGGGGATTTGATTCTGTTTGGGTTATAGTGGATAGATTGACGAAGTGTGCTCACTTCATGCTATATAGTATTGATTACCCGATGAAGAAGATAGCGGAGTTATACTTGAATGAAGTCATCCGACTCCACGGTGTGCCGGTTAGCATCATTTTCGATCGAGACTCCCGATTTACTTCTCGTTTTTGGCAAAGTTTGCAGGAGGGCTTGGGTACGGATCTGAGGTATTCTACTGCGTACCACCCACAAAACAATGGGCAGACGGAGCGGGTGAACCAGATTGTAGAGGATATGATCCGATGCTATATTTTAGACCACGGCAGAGCGTGGGATCAGCGGCTGCGACTTATGGAATTTGCTTAGAACAACAGTTATCAGGAAAGTTTGCAGATGGCTCTGTTCGAAGCCTTGTATGGGAGGCACTGTAGGACTCCGTTGTTTTGGGCTGAGGCTGGTGAGAGGCCTTTGTTGGGTCCTGATGCGCTGGAGGAAATGGAAGTCGCCATGAAGCTTATTCGAGAGAAGCTTCGTATAGCTCAGGAGAGGTACGAGAAGAACGCCAATCGGCATAGGTCTGCCTTGGAGTTTTCTGTAGGGGACCTTGTATTTCTCAAGGTTTCCCCAATGGTGGGTGAAAAGAGGTTTGGTAAGAATCGGAAATTGGACCCGAGGTATGTGGGCCCGTTTGTGATTTTGGAACGGATTGGCGTGTCAGCTTATAGATTGGATTTGCCAGTGAACTTCCCAGGTGTTCATAATGTTTTTCATGTTAGCCAATTGCAGAAGTGTGTGCGCAGCAGTGGGCAGCTCTTGGACGTTGTGCCCCAGTTGGAGCCCAACCTCTCTTTTGTTGAGGTGTCGGTTCGTATTTTGGATACTCAGGAGCGAGTGCTGCGAAAGAAGTCCATACCGATGGTGAGGGTTCTTTGGAAAAATCAGGATTTGGAGAGCGCGACTTGGGATCTAGAGTCGGCCATGAGGAGGGCTTACCCTCACCTGTTTAGCTGATTTGATCGGTATGTTTCCCTTCTTGTAACTCCTATTCGTTACTTTTCCTTCTTTAGTAGGAGTGTTGTGCGTAATGTTTCGGGACGAAACATTCTTTTAGGGGGAGTGACTATAACGCCCCCGATTTTTCTACGATTATTTTTATTCTCGTTTGGCATTACGATGACGCGTTTCCGTGGCTTGTGCCATTTGTGGAGTGTGGTTTAGCTCCTTAGAACTGAGTGCCCTATTTTGTAGCCTATTGTCAAGATCTCCTTAGCAAGCCGAGTCGTTTTGGGTGACCCGGTGTGGCCTCTCGAGGGATGGTTGTGTTTTGGCTTTATATGGGTATAACTCGACTTCTGTTCATCGAAAGTTAATTTCGACTTCGCCGTTGTGTTCGTAGCGTGGGTATTTAGCTACGGTGAGAATTTCGTCGAATTCCGAGGTGATTCGATTTTCGCGTCGTTTTGGTGTGTTAATAGTATATGTATTTTATTAATTTGTATAAGTTTGTCTTGAAACTAGCGGTTAAGGGCTGATGCGTTGTTTCCTGTGGCTGTATTTATTCAGCAATTAATTTCTTGCTTAGGTGGGAGCCGTGTATTGGCTTGCCTTTTTTCTCTTATTATTAAGAGAATAGGCGGCTCCTGTTCGGTTTTGCTGAACCGACATGTCAAGCCTTTATAAAAGCTTTGTTTAGAAGTGGTGGCCCACTTCTTTTCCTTCTTCTTCTTCCTGTGCGAAACCGCCGCCTGCTTTGTTCGGGAATCAGAGAGAAGAAACCGTCGTTCCTGCTCCCCTTCAGACGGTGATTCCGGGCTTGTTCGTGGACGGATTTCGATTCTGAAAGCGGCATTGTCTTGCTCTCTCTTAGATCTTCGTTTCGACGGTAAGATATTCGTTTTTCGTGGAATTTTAATGATATTGGGATTTCAGTTTTGAGGATTTTCTGCCATTAATGTTAGGAAGAATGTTTTAGGAGCTGCTGCTGTTAGTGCCAAGCAAAGGAGAGGGAAAGCCGTCCAAGCTTCGTCGGAAATCGAGGCAAGTGGTGTTCTTGACCTTACAATTCTCTTGTTCTCTTGTTATTATTAAAAATCCCGGTTAGCCCTAGGGTAGAGGCCATGTTCATCTTGTATCTTGCTGAATTTTTAGGGCTTAGATTCTCCTACCGAGCCCCCTTCATTGTGTTGATGGTGCCCAACCCGTCGGCGTAATGCCGCCGATTTAATTCCAGATTATTGTCTGGTTGGTGGATTGCGGGTGAAGCCGAGAGAGAGAGAGAATGGGGTGCCTGCTGTGTTGTTTTTTGGAAGAGCCAAGTTTGGGCTCTCGGGTTGGCGTTGAGTGTGGTGCACACACTCAAAGCCTTCCCGGGATTGGCATTGAGTGTGGTGCACACACTCAAAGCCTTTGTGGGTTTGGCGTTGAGTGTGATGCACACACTCAACACCACAGCTAGTCAGTTTGTTAGTTTTTTTGGCTAAGTACTAGGGCGTTGAGTGAGGTGAACTCACTCAATGCCGTAGCCCCTACTAGCGGCTAAGTACTCTGGAGTTGAGTGAGTCGACCTCACTCAACGCCATTTTCGTTTTGGCATTGAGTGAGGCAAGCTCACTCAATGCCGCGGTTTTCCTGTGAAGCCAAGTGTTTTGGCGTTGAGTGAGTCGACCTCACTCAACGCCATTTCGGTTTCGGCGTTGAGTGAGTCGACCTCACTCAACGCCATCGCCTCTGTGCAGCCAAGTACTTTGGCGTTGAGTGAGGTGTCCTCACTCAACGCCATAGCCTTTTCTGAGGCTAAGTACTTTGGCGTTGAGTGAGTTGACCTCACTCAATGCCATTTCTGGTTTGGCGTTGAGTGAGGTCAGCTCATTCAACGCCGCAGGTTATCCTCGTGGCGGCTAAGTGCCAGGGCGTTGAGTGAGTGAACCTCACTCAACGCCATTACTGTTTTGGCATTGAGTGAGGTGGACTCACTCAACACCGTAGTTCTCTTTTGTGGCTTAGTGTAAGGGCGTTGAGTGAGTGAGCTTCACTCAACGCCATTGCTGTTTTGGCGTTGAGTGAGGCCAGCTCACTCAACGCCACTTTCTCTGTTTTTGGCTAAGTACCACGGCGTTGAGTGAGTGTACCTCACTCAACGTCATGGCTGTTTTGGCGTTGAGTGATGTTGGCTCACTCAACGCCAGAGTTGTTCTTGCAGGAGGCGTTGAGTGAGTGAGCTTCACTCAACGCCATGCTTGTTTTGGCGCTGAGTTAGGCTAGCTCACTCAACGCCAATGTCTAGTTAGGCGTTAAGTGGGTCCCACTCAACGCCAAGCCGTGTTGAGTTACTTCAACACTTTCCCATACCTTGATTCTCGTTCCTGAGTGAATTCCTTGATTTGATTTCTTTTTGTAATTTCCTTGTCGGCCATATTTCTCTTTCCTAATGGCCAAATCGTGGGTCGTGGTTAGTAGTGGTGGGTTGAAGCTCTTCATGGGGGAGGTGTTGTGCAATTTAGCCAAGGCCACCCTTATTCTTCTATCTTGCTCCAGGTACGGGCTGGGCAAGGGGGTGGAAGGTCTCTTGTGTTTTCGCATGTAGACCCTTGAGCTTGTTGGCGTGGAAATGGTGGTTGAGGGACTGAGTTTGCCTCCAACCCGGATCCATGCTGTTTGTTTTTACTACTACCATTTCCCACAGCTTAGGATGTTAGAAGTTTCTTCCTTGGTAGATTGCAGCACTTTGGGCTCTTGGTAGCCTAGTAGGCCCTGCAGGATGTAGTTTCTGGACAGGGTGGTTGCTGTTTCCTTGCACATAGTGCTTTTTCTTGTTGTCCTACTTTGGACAGTTGTGACTTTTTCTTCTTCATGTTGTTCTTCTTTCTTTCACTTTTTCACCCTTGGTTGACTCTTTCATGTAGTTTTTACCTTGTTTTGCTTGCTGAGGTATTCTGTTTTCTTTTGGAATGCCTCAGGTTCTGAGCTGTAGCCAGTTTGGTGGCTAGGTTGCGGTGGTGTTGCTGGTGGTCTCTGGGACTTTGGAGATCTGGTTGATTTGTTAGTGAGGTAGTTTTCCTGTACTTTACTTACAGACATACATATGTGCCAGTGGGTTCGTGTCAGGTTGTTGGCACCCACTGGTAGTTTTTATTTTTGTACTAGATATATTACTTCTGCTGCTATCTTTTTCTGGAGATAGTCTACTTGCTCTGGGGAGGTTTTATGTTAGGTTGCTAGTTATTTTTAAACTACAACTATTATTATAAAAAAAGGCTCATGATCAGCATGTTTTATAAAACTAAATCACTATTTTCCAATCACGTACAAGACCGTTTTCTTATACATTATACAAATTAAATATAGGGTCTTGCGTAGCATAAGTGGTTCTCTTGGGACCCTTAAGCGCTCCTTAGGATGATAAACCTGAATAAAGTATTTTTCTGCTGCGTATATGTAGATTTAAACTGTGGATTAGATGATCCACCGAGCCGAGGGATACGGCCTCTAAAATATAACTGATTTTCTAATCATTAAACACATGAATTTCTTCTATTATGTAAGTATATGGTTTTGCCTAAGCGTCAGCAGTTATCCCCTGCTCGACGTGGCATCATGACGCGTGTTTTCTCATACTCTGATAATTTCTAAATTCGGAGAAAATGCGGGTTGTGACAGATGGCCATTCAATCAACATTCTCAATGCCTGGATTAATTCTGTGAATTTGGCTAGGTCCGAAATGGCTGACATCATCTTGAGTCAGCAAAAGTCAACATAGTTCAAATTCTTTGCGGGAAAGATGGAGTATGCCATTGATGGCGCTGGCGGCCAACATTTGTCACATTCTTCAAATGGAAGGTGGAAAATCGACAATTAAGGCTGGGCCCACAGTGCAAAGAGACGTTGATCGACAATCAATTAAAGGGAAAGATTGGCTGAGTCGACAACAAGCAATTATGGTTTTCTGATTTCACACTATGGCTAAACATCATCTTCTTCCTCACCATTGCTGTCGAACCTGAAGGTCTTGTTCAGTTCAGTCAGCCTGAAAGCCAAAAAGAGATTGCTGCTATGATTTTCATCAGCGATAGCAAGGTCAGGACTGATTCCTAAAAAAGAAGAGGCAGAGGTTTCTGTAAGTTACTTCCATAACAAGTTGCGATTCTTCTGAAGATATCTGTTAACTTGTTGTTGTGAAAAAGAAATTAGGGCAGACTCATTTTCAGCCCAGGAAGATAGACATAGCGAAATTTTTATGGTGTCTGATTGTTTCAAATCACTTCTATTTTCTGTAGGATCCATTCTTGGATCTGAGTGTAAGATTCCTTAGTGAATCCGAGGGTAGGCCTAGGTTATAAAGACTGAGGTAGGATCTATTGTGATATGAGTGTAGGATTCTTGTGTAAATCTGAGTGGTAGGCCTGTGTTATAAAGGCTGAGGTAGGATCCAGTTTGAATCTGAGAGGTATGGCATAGTGCCTGAGGTGTAGGTCTTGAATAAGACTGAGTGGTCCTGCGGGATCGTGTTGTAAGCTCCTTGGAGCCGACATTTTGGGGAAGAGCTTTGTATAACAAACTGTTAGAAAGGCGCTGAGAGACATTGGACGCACCCATAATCTAGGGAACCACTATAAAATATTAGTTTCTTCTAGTTGATGTTCTTGAAAGCTAAACTAACAAATCACTAAGCACAGCAAATAAGGTATAGGTCTAGGTAATTTCAAAAGGGACCTAAAACCTATTAACCCCCACTCTAGGTGTTCACTGACCTTGAAAACAAAGTCTTTCAACTAAGCATATTGAGATTAGATACCATTTTATTAGAGAGAATGTGGAGAAGGAAGACACTTGTCTTGAATTTGTCCCTACAAACAAACAAGTTTCAAACATCTTCACTAAACCACTTGATGAAGACAAATTCAACACCTTCAAATTTAAGTTGGGCATGTTGAATTTAGTTATACTTCAGTAGCTCTCTAAATTTTATTTTGCTGGTGTTGGTGCAGGTAGATCTAATCCCTACAGGGCTCTGGAGATGAATTCAAATAAGTATAAAAGAGTGGAATGCGCTGAGTATATGCTCTCTGACATCGAGTACGTCGAGACAACCTCAAGATTAAACTGTGTTGAATATATATTCACAAGCGTCGAGTGCGTCGAATGGACTTGTCCCTTGAAAGCTTTGAGTGCGTCAAAATCACTCAACGCATGCTCCAAGTGAGTCTATTTTGCTATTAAGTGTCGGGATTAAATCACATCCATTGATCAATTCTTGATCAGTTATAGGTACGTGCCTCTTCCCCTTCTAAAATAGAAATGACTATAAATAGAAGGATGTGTGCATAAGATAAGATAAACTGTTCCTTGTCCTTCATTGCCCGATTGCGACGAATCGACGAAAGGCTTGGAAGATTTTCCGCAATTCTCAAGAGCAATGTCGCCAAATGGTTTAGATTTCCTATTCGAAGGGTTAGAGCTGGTTCACAATGGCTTCAAAGATGAGCCTGAATAGGTTCGTTCATTCTCCATTTACTCCAGGTCGTTGACCTAGAGTATGTTCTGTAAGATTCCTTCTTGCGGTGAGAGCAAGAAGTACTGGTATTATTCTCCAACGCAAAGGTCTACTCATCTACCAGTAATTTCAGGACAGTGATCAGTGGAAATAAGATAAAGATAAACCCTAGAAGACTAAGCAAAGCACTACAACTACCAAAGTTCTCAGTATCTGATAAGGAAGAAGAATTGGATAAGTCTGATATCAGATCAACATTGAAGTGGTGTGGACTATCTAAACACACAACTGGATCTATTCTAAGGAAGAAACTAAACCTAAAGGGTAAGTTCCTTGCTGATGTGATTAGAAAGGCGTTACTGTGAAAGTCTGGCTAACATGAAAAGATTTCCATGAAGATGTTTGAGTTGCTGGCAAGGATTCTACTTTCTAAGAGGTCTGATTTGGGAAGAGTACTATTTGATAGGATGGTGGAGTGTATTGTTGAACCTAACATGGGTAGAATTCTATCCCGGTTTTTTCTAAGGAGTGTTCTAGGGATCCTTAACACAAGGTTAGGAACTAAAATCCATCATATGAAAATGATGGATTCCAAAATGTTAGACATGTTGGAAAGAGTCCTTAAACCTAAACAACAGTCAGCTGTAAAGAAGAAGAAAAAGACAGTTATAGTTTCAGAAGAAAGCAAATACAACATATCTTAGGAAAAAGCTGAGGAAGAGCCTCATGATCCTAATCTATCTGGGTCTTTTGAAGAGACCAGGAAAGACATAAGTGCCCAAGTCTTAATATCCTATAACCCTATAGTAAGAAATCTGGTCAGTTGGACTCAATCTGAAGAGGATCCAATAGATGCTGTGGAGATACCTTCTACTGAAATTGCTGAGCATGTGGCTAAGGACATAGTCACAAAGATATCTGTTGTGATGGTGAGGGAGGCCTCCAAGTCACTAGCTCCAACTGAAGATGCACCTGCACCTTTAATAGAAGATCAGCAAGGTGCCTTCAGTACTCAAAGAGAGGGGGAGAATCTTCTGGATCAAGTTATTGATAGGTATTTGCTGAGGGGGACCAGTCCAGATTCCTTTAGGGACAAATATACCTGCTAAAAATATGGAAAAGGAAGCTGTTGAAGACATGCATGCCATTGAGGTCATGGTAGTGATTAAGGGGGAGATTCAACCTGAACTCCTTGCTAAAAGTACAGTTTATGAGATAGAATCTTCAGAGTTAGACAATGGAACTACTGCTGCTGAGAAAATGGCACTATAACCTTCTTCTGAGTTTGAAATGCGTGATTCTACTAAAAGAGATGGTCTTATCCCAGTTCAACAACCTGTTCTAGTCACTGATGAAGGTAAATCCACTGATCAGATGTTAGGAACATTCTTGGCTCAGCTAAAAGGATTACTTGATGACCAGAGGAGGCAAATTGAGAATTTTGTTGATGATTCAATAAAGAACCTCAGGAATGAGTTATCCACAGAGATTAAATCTATCAGATTTGAGGTGTATCTACTAAAGGCCTGATAATACGTTTTGTAGCCTAAACTATTATCGTATTTTCTATTTTATAGTGTACAAATCATGTCTATTATTAGTTTATTTTTATCCTTTTTATATAAATATTATTGCCACTAACATTTTCTTGTCCTTTTGCAGGTTTTCAGGAAATTTGTCAAAAATGACCTGACACGCCCCCCTGTCACGCCCTCCCTGGGCGTGACCTAGGGCGTGTCACCCGATCCCCTGGACTCCTACTGGAAGGGACAGGAAAACGGTCAAAACTGCTGTCACGCCCCCCTGACACGCCCTCCCAGGGCGTGTCACCAGGCGTGATCGTAGGCGTGTCGCCCTCTGCCGCAAAGCCTGCCGCCGCATTAAATGTCGTTTCTCCACAGCACGAAAACAGTACTGTCACGCCCACTTGTCACGGGCATGACCTGGGGCGTGACATCAACTTTTCGACGACTGACGGATTTTCGACCAATGATTTGGACATGACGTGCCTGTCACGCCCCCCTACACGGGCGTGACCTAGGGCGTGACCACCGACGTATCGAAGCAATCATCCCTCCCGCCAGAATCTAGAGCCCGAGGTCAACATAGTACTGTCATGCCCCCTGACACGGGCCCCCTAGGGCGTGTCGGAGGGCGTGACCAACCCGAAAAAAAATTCTATAAATTGAGACCCCCCTCTCCATTTCAGAAAGCTTTGGTTGAGAGGGGGAGGTGCTGCCCCTTTGGTTCTTGAGTTTTTTTCATGCTTTCTCTCTCTCTCTCCCTCTCTTTGTAATTTTTGTTTAACCCTAGCTTAATCTTAGTTTGTTCTAGCTTTTATTGTAATTTTGCTCTTGCTTAGTGCTACTTGTAGGGCTAGAATAGGATTTCAATTTCATGCACTTGTAATCTTAATTTCAATTATTGTAAATTGCCCCTTTTTATTAATAGAATTGTTCTTTGTTTAACTTGTATTTTTTTTATGCTTTACTACTCATCCCCCCCTCCTCCACTCCATTATGATTAACTAATCCTCCTTGTACTCGATCTTGATGATCCGAGGTTAGAGCGATTAAGTTATGATGTTTTAATTAATCTTTTCTTTTTAGGTTAGGGCCTTGAATTACTCTTGATTAATCACGGGTTGGAGGTATATTATCGATATATACTCTCCGCCTTTGCTTTCATTCTGGGCTAGCCGAGAGGCCGAAAGAATGAAGTGAGCATTCAAGAGTAAAGGGAGTTTTACGCACCCCTCGAAAGAGGCAGACGTCCAAATCTCTCGGATTGGAGTAAAATCCAATAGTGGGGTTCACCACGTAAAGCGAGCTTTAGGCCTCCGATTTAGACGAGAGTCGGTCGGACCTTCCTAAACTCAGTTGGGCACAACTTCAAGAGAAGCGTGTTCAAGCTTTAGGAACCTCCACGGTCAAGGACCTTTATCCTATTAAGTTCAGATTTTTATCGCATTTTCTTAATCATCTTTAGCCGAGGTGAAACTTGATCGAGTGCATTTCCATTTCATATTTTCTACCTTTCGTAGTAATCACCTATCTTGTGCTCTTTAATTAACTGCAGTAGTTTCCTTTCTAGCATAGTTCTTTGCTTAATAGCTTTACTTAATTGCGGTAGTTCTCTTTCTAGTATAGCTTTACTTCCTTCCTTGCAATTAGTTTTTCTCTAAACCCTAGTTTTTCCGTCGATAAGATAATAGCGTTCGTGTGAGTAAGCATAGCCAACAGTTCCCGGATTTCAATACGACACTTGTGTCCCCTAGCTACAATTCGATAGGTATACTTGCCTCATCGGGTTGCTAGTTCGGTTGCGTTTATTTTCTTTGAACCCTAGCGCGCAATAAGTTTTTGGCGCCGTTGCCGGGGACCCATCTTCTGTTGATATTTTGAAAACACGAACCTATTAATTTTATCTTTTCTCTTTCTCATCCTCCTTCTTTAAATTTTAAAAAATCAAATTTTTTTTTTATCACCGCTCTTAATAGTAACCAACCTCACAATTTTTCTACGCCTCCTAATTCTCTTGAAAAGGGCAAAGGGCTTTAAGCGCCACTGTCTTGTCTAGTACCTTGCGAACCCTTCACGGGATAGTTCTTGGGATGTTCGGGAGTTAATCTATAAAAAAAAATCTATTTCAAAAAGAAAAAAAAAATTTTAATCTTTTTTCTAGTTTATCCTTTTTCTCTTCCTCTTCTTCTTTTCTGTTCTTTTAGTGCATGACCCGCGGGAGTCCGTCGGTCATTTTGGACTTGGACCACGAAATTGAGCGTACTCTTCGGAGAAGATCGCGATTTCAAGGTCCTACTATCCAAGTGCCGGTTGAGGACTCCGAGTCATTTGCTACTTTAAGAATGGAAGAACCCAACGTAGATGAGGTCGTGCAAAGGACTATGTCCTATTATGCATGACCAAACCTCGAGGGAACAGAATCAAGTATAGTTCGCCCTGCTATAGCAAATAATAACTTCGAACTAAAGCCTAGCATAATTCAAATGGTGCAGCAATATGTGCAATTTGACAGACTTCAAGATGAAGATCCGAACGCACATATAGCTAGCTTTCTTGAAATTTGTGACACCTTCAAGATAAATGGTGTCACAAATGATGCAATCAGGCTGAGACTCTTCCCCTTCTCTCTAAGAACTAAAGCTAAGCAGTGGCTGAACACACTTCCGAAAAATAGCATAACCACTTGGAAAGAACTAACTGAAAATTTTTTGGCGAAGTATTTTCCGCCAGCTAAAACTGCAAAACTTAGGAACGACATCTCTGCCTTCGGACAAATAGACTCTGAAACCCTATATGAAACATGGGAGAGATTTAAAGAATTATTAAGACGATGCCCACATCACGCGCTGCCTATATGGTTACAAGTGCAGACGTTCTATAACGGGCTAAATCAAAATACAAAGCAAATGATAGACGCAGCCTCTGGCGGTACTTTAAATCATAAGACCCCGGAAGCAGCTCTTGATCTTTTCGAGGACATGGCCATGAACACTTATCAGTGGAATGTGCCTAGGTGCCGCCCGAACAAGCCTGCAGGTATCTATGAAGTGGAAAATGTCTCCCAGCTCGCTCTATAAGTAGAAATCCTAAGCAAAAAAATCACGGAGATGACTGCTGCCTCCGCCCCTTAGGTATGGGAATCTGCAACCCCTACTCCAGAACATTTAGATTATGTTATTAATATGCCTAGAACTGCTTTTAATAATTTTTCTATTGCGAATTTTCATCCGCCTGGTTTTAATTTTCCGAATAGTTATAACCCCGCTTTAAGAAATCACCCGAACTTTTCATGGAGTAATCCATCGAATGCGATGTGCCCACCCCCGCAAAATGATTTTTCTGCACCACCACCACCACCTCTTCAAAATTACCCAAAACCTCCAAGCTTGGAGGAATTACTTTCCAAATATATCACCACAAATGATGCTACCATAAGAACTTTAACCGGAAGCGTAAAACGTCTAGAAAATCAGGTAGGACAGCTCACGAAAATAATTTCTGAGCGACCCGCAGGGTCTCTTCCTTCCAATACCGAACCCAACCCGAGGGAGCAAGCGAAAGCTATACCTCTTCGGAGTGGGAAGCAAGTCTCCGGTATGGTAAGTGAAGAGCCCGAGGCAAGCTCCGCTCTCGCCTCTAAAAATCAAAGCTCCACTCCCGTTTTAAAAATTCCGCCCTCTGTTGAAGAAGTTATCACCCCTATTTTAGAAAATAATCTCACTCCACCACCCATATTCAAAAATAATTCAACTCCTCCATACCCCTCTGAACTTAATAGACAACATCAAGATGATTAGTACTCCCGCTTCTTAGAGATCTTCAAACAAATCCACATTAATCTTCCCTTCCACGAGGCTATTTCGCAGATGCCGAAATACGCCAAATATCTTAAAGACCTCCTCACAAACAAGAAGAAGTTAGAGAATCTTTCGCACGTCAAGCTAAACGCAGAGTGCTCCGCCGTTTTAACAAATGGTTTGCCGAAGAAAATCAGTGACCCGGGTAGTTTCTCTATCCCGTGTGTCTTCGGTGATCTTTTTGTTAAACACGCGTTAGCCGACTTAGGCGCGAGTATAAACCTGATGCCCTTTTCGTTATTCAAAAAGTTAGGGATTGGTAGCCTTAACCCCACGCGTATGAGTATCCAACTAGCTGATAGATCCATCAAGTACCCGTTAGGAATAGTGGAGGACGTTCTAGTGAAAGTCAACAAGTTCATCTTCCCGGTGGACTTTGTCATTTTGGACATCGAAGAAGACGTCGAGGATCCCCTGATCCTTGGCCGACCCTTCCTTGCCACCTCCCGAGCCATCATTGACGTAAGCAATGGTAAGCTCTTTCTTCGAGTAGACGACGACGAAGTCACATTTTCTATCACCCCTTCGATGAAGAACACCTTAGTAAACGATGACTCATGCTTTTTCGTAGACGCCGTGAGTGATGATTCTTCCTTCTGCCTCTCCGACTTTGAAAAAGAATTTTCTACTTTTTGCTCCTCTTCTCTTACGATAGAATCACTGCAAGGAAGTGATGAATCTTCTTATTGTCTTTCTGAATTTGAAAAAGAATTTTCTGATTTTTGTTCTTCCTCTTTTCTTCCCACTGAATCGCTATAAGAAGCTGTCTTAGCTGCTAGCCCCACCCCTTATTACGTTCCTTATAAAAAAGTTTATGAAGATATTATTTTTGAAAAAGAAAGAATCTCAAAATCCTCTTATGAAGAACCCCCTACCCTAGAACTTAAAGAACTTCCCGAACACCTTAAGTATGCTTTCTTAGAAAAAGATTCCAAGTTACCAGTTATCGTTTCGGCCTACCTCACGGATACGCAAAACGATAAACTTCTTCTAGTTCTATGTAAGCATCGCCGGGCTATTGCTTGGCAAATTTCTGATATCAAGGGCATAAGCCCATCTTTCTGTACCCATAAAATTTTAATGGAAGATAATTCGCGTAACTCTATCCAACCTCAGCACCGTATAAACCGTAATATGAAAGAAGTAGTTAAGGGCGAGGTTATGAAACTATTAGATGCAAGAATTATCTACCCTATTTCGGACAATAAGTGGGTTAGCCCCGTTCAGGTAGTTCCAAAGAAGGGAGGGATAACCGTAGTTAGTAATGAGAATAATGAATTAATCCCGACACGAACGGTGACGGGTTGGCGTATGTGCATAGATTACTGTAAGTTAAATGACGCCACCCGCAAGGACCACTTTCCTTTAGCGTTTATCGACCAGATTTTAGAACGTCTCTCCGGCCATAGCTTTTATTGTTTTCTCGATGGCCTCTCGGGGTACTTTCAAATACCCATCTCTCCCGAGGACCAAGAGAAAACTACGCTTACTTGTCCCTTCGGCACCTTCGCTTACCGAAGAATGCCGTTTGGAATGTGCAATGCGCCAGCTATATTCCAGCGATGTATGCTCGCAATATTTGACAAGTACGTAGAAAGCATTATGGAGGTATTCATGGACGATTTCTTCGTGTTCGGCGATTCCTTCGATAGATGTTTAGAAAACCTCGAAAAAGTCTTAGAACGATGCGAAGAAACTAACCTTGCCCTAAATTGGGAAAAATGTCATTTTATGGTGAGGGAAGGGTTAGTTTTGGGCCATAAAATTTCTGCTAAAGGTATTGAGGTAGACGTTGCCAAGATATAAGTTATTGAGAAGTTGCCGCCGCCTACAAACATAAAAGCTATAAGAAGTTTCCTAGGCCACGGTGGTTTTTATCGTCGTTTTATAAAGGACTTCTCCAAGATCACAAAGCCCCTCACCCATCTCTTAGAAAAAGACGCTCCATTCATTTTTGATGACTCTTGTATTTCTGCCTTTGAATCAATTAAAGAAAAGTTAATTAACGCACCGATTATGATAGCTCCGGTATGGGACCTTCCTTTCGAGATTATGTGCGATGCGAGTTGTTTTGCGGTGGGGACCGTATTAGGTCAACGCATATCTAAAAACTTCCACCCCATCTATTACGCTAGTAAAACCCTCACATCTGCACAAGAAAATTACACCACTACCGAGAAGGAGCTCTTAGCAGTAGTATTTGCGTTTGATAAATTCCGCCCTTACATTACACTTTCAAAAATCATTATTTTTACGGACCACTCGGCCCTCAAGTACCTTCTTGCCAAAACGGATGCCAAGCCTCGCTTGATTCGCTGGGTCTTACTCCTCCAAGAGTTTGACTTAGAGATCCGTGATAAGCGAGGAGTCGAGAACTTGGCCGCCGACCATCTATCCAGATTAGATAACCCCTTTATAGAAAAATTAAAGAAAAATCTTTTAATGACTATTTTCCTGATGAGAAGCTTCTTTTAGTTAATACATCTACTTCTCCTTGGTTCGCGCACATCGCCAACTATCTAGTGGCCCGGGTGCTCCCAAAAGAGTTCTCCTCTCAGCAAAAGAAGAAATTCTTTTCTGAGCTGAAGAACTACTTTTGGGAAGACCCGCATCTTTTCAAAATTTGTGCGGATCAAGTGATAAGGAGATGTGTTTCTTTTGATGAAGGAATTGATATTCTAAAACATTTGCATGAAGGTCCGACAGGTGGGCACTATCAAGCTGCTCGCACCGCTCACAAGGTGCTTTGCGCGGGTTTTTACTGGCCTAGCCTGTTTAAAGACGCGCAAGACTTTGTGAGCAGGTGTGATAGTTGCCAACGGTCGGGCAATATTTCTAATAAAAATGAAATGCCGCAAATTTATTTCTTAGAGTGCGAAATTTTCGACCTCTAGGGAATTGATTTTGTTGGCCCCCTTCCTTATAGCTTCGGAAACAAATATATTTTAGTTGTTGTTGATTACGTTTCACGATGGGTTGAGGCCCAAGCTCTTCCTACGAACGACTCCCGAGTTGTAGTCACGTTTTAAAAAAAATTATTTTCTAGATTCGGTACGCCTCACGCAATCGTTAGCGATAGGGGTTCACATTTCTATAACGCGCAATTTTCAAAAATTCTTACCAAATACGACGTTATGCATAAACTTTCCACTGCCTACCACCCCCAAACTAACGGACAAGTCGAAGTAGTTAATAGAGAAATAAAAAAGAATATTAGAAAAGACTGTTTCAACTTCTAGAAAAGACTGGTCAGCCAAACTTGACGATGCTCTATGGGCCTACCGAATAGCGTACAAAACCGCCCTTGGATGTACGCCGTATCGGCTGGTCTATGGAAAATCGTGCCATCTGCCCGTAGAGTTAGAACACCGCGCTTTTTGGGCCTTAAAATTTTTAAACTTCGATCCCCACTCAGTCGGTGACCTTCGAAAATTTCAACTAAATGAACTCGATGAGTGGTGCTCTTATGCTTATGAAAATAATAAACTTTATAAAGAGCGGACGAAGCATTTACACGATAAACACTTAAGGCACCCTAAAAACTTTAAGCCGGGCGACCAAGTCCTTTTATATAATTCTCGTTTACGTTTATTTCCGGGCAAATTAAAATCTCACTGGTCTGGCCCGTTTTCTGTTTTAGAAGTATTTTCTTATGGAACTGTTTTAATTTCTCACCCTGATAAGGTTAATTTCAAAGTGAATGGTCAGCGTCTTAAACTCTACTTTTCTGGTGATGATGATGTCAGTCCAAACATTATTAAGTTTCTGCTTCACGAACTTTAATCTTGAACTTTTAATTTTTTGCTAAAAACATTTTTATTTCGGGACAACAATATTTTTTTGGACAATATTATTTTTTTGATACGTCGAGCTCAACGATGCTTTAACCAAAGGGCGCTCTTGGGAGGCAACCCAAATTATCTTTTTCTGTTTTCTTTATTTTACAATTTTTGCCTCGGATGGCTCCGACAAGCTGAAGCTTCTGCGATCGCCTGCTCCAACATTGTTGAATCCATCACGAAGTCCAAAGAAGACATTCAGAGGAGCGGCATCACTCAGCTTTCGCAGCAAATAAATCCGGGGAAGTACCTGTATTTCAATTCTGTCTTTCAATTCTGTACTTTATTTTTCTCTCCTTCTCCAATCCCCTTCTTTAGCCATTGAGGGCAATGTCTGTTTTAAGCTTGGGGGAGGACTTCCTCCTTCATTTTTGCTTAGTGTAAATATTTTTCTTTTTGTATATATTTTAAATATTTCCAAAATAAATAAAAAATGAATATCTTAAAATTTCAAAAAAAAAAGAAAAAAAAATTCCAAAATCCAAAAAAAAAAGAGAATATTTCTCAAAATTAAAAAAATATATGTGTTTTTGAATAGTTTAGACATTTTGGTATTTCAATAGTACCCCTAGTTTTTGTTTTTTTTTACTCAAAATCTCCTATAAACAACTTAGTTAATTATAATATTTCTAATCGTCCTTTTTAATTATGTTTCACAAGTAAAATGTTGGTCATGCTGTGTTTCTAATTCACGGTAGCATGTTAAGGTGAAATATTTTTCTAAAACTCGCATTTCTATTATGGTTTTTTGTTTTTTATTTCCTTTACTTTCTCAAAAATTCTTCATCCACTATTTTCTTTTTCGTTTTTGAATAATTTTTGTAAAGTCAACTTTTGAATAACGTAGTAGATGTGAACGATCCAAATCACCTATTATTTCTATTTTCAAGTTAATTTCATCAATCTTCTTTTATTATCTAGGACTCGCTTTTTGAAAATTTTCAAACCTTTGTTTTAAATAAATTCAAAAGCGTGAAAATGATTTAGGCCGTTTTTGTTTTCGTTTGAGCTTTCCTGCCAACCTAAAAAACTTTAACCGCTAGTTAGCCGTTTTTGAGCCTTTTTCCGATTTCATTTGATAGCTCCTCCCTTCATTTCAGTTTCACCAAAGCCAAAATTTCCAACCTATCGAATCACACTAGCCTTTTTGAGTTTCATAAATTATTTTGACAATTTTGATAGGGTATTTTGTGATTTTTGTGGGAGAAAGGTTTTCGAAAAAAAAAGAATTATGTTCAAAAGTGATGTTTATTTTTGTTTGGCCAATTCAAAAAGGAAAATAAAAATATTTATGGCCTTTGTTTTGAAAAAAGAAAAAAAAATGAGAAAAAAAGAAGAAAAAGAAAAAATGTGTATATATTTTTATGAAAGTTTTTGAAACTCTTTGCTTTGGTTTAGTGTGATTTTAAAACCTTCACGTTTATCTTTGAATTCCACTCCTAATCATATTCCTAAACCAAACGTTTCTGTCCTATTTAAGTCCTTTTGATTCACGCTTTTTGATTTTTATTTAACAACTAAGAAAAGAAAAAAAAGTAAATCAGTTTTAGTTTTGGATTTAAACCTAGATTTTTGTTAATTAAATTGATATAATTATAATGCGTTGCTTGGATCCAGTAACAACTCAATGCGTATTTTTCATTTTCGTTGCTTTGCTTAAGTCTATTTAAAAAATCTCGTTAAAATTTTGGATGATTTGTTTTTATTAAGTAAAGTTTATAAAAGTTTCACTATACCTAAATAATTGTTTTAGACTTACATTTCACCTTTTCCCTACTTAGAATTTCGCATAGTACTTGTGTAGGCATAATTAGAACTTTTTGATTAGTCCTTTTTATAAATATCTAGTTTTTATATTTTTGCTTGGGGACAAGCAAAGCTTAAGCTTGGGGGAATTTGATAATACGTTTTGTAGCCTAAACTATTATCGTATTTTCTATTTTATAGTGTACAAATCATGTCTATTATTAGTTTATTTTTATCCTTTTTATGTAAATATTATTGCCACTAACATTTTCTTGTCCTTTTGCAGGTTTTCAGGAAATTTGTCAAAAATGACCTGACACGCCCCCCTGTCACGCCCTCCCTGGGCGTGACCTAGGGCGTGTCACCCGATCCCCTGGACTCCTACTGGAAGGGACAGGAAAACGGTCAAAACCGCTGTCACGCCCCCCTGACACGCCCTCCCTGGGCGTGTCACCAGGCGTGATCTGGGGCGTGTCGCCCTCTGCCGCAAAGCCTGCCGCCGCATTAAATGTCGTTTCTCCACAGCACGAAAACAATACTATCACGCCCACCTGTCACGGGCGTGACCTGGGGCGTGACATCAACTTTTCGACGACTGACGGATTTCCGAACAATGATTTGGACATGACGTGCCTGTCACGCCCCCCTACACGGGCGTGACCTAGGGCGTGACCACCGACGTACCGAAGCAATCATCCCTCCTGCCAGAATCCAGAGCCCGAGGTCAATATAGTACTGTCACGCCCCCGGACACGCCCCCCCTAGGGCGTGTCGGAGGGCGTGACCAACCCGAGAAAAAATTCTATAAATTGAGACCCCCCCTCTCCATTTCAGAAAGCTTTGGTTGAGAGGGGGAGGTGCTGCCCCTTTGATTCTTGAGTTTTTTTCATGCTTTCTCTCTCTCTCCCTCTCTTTGTAATTTTGGTTTAACCCTAGCTTAATCTTAGTTTGTTCTAGCTTTTATGGTAATTTTTCTCTTGCTTAGTGCTACTTGTAGGGCTAGAATAGGATTTCAATTTCATGCACTTGTAATCTTAATTTCAATTAGTGTAAATTGCCCCTTTTTATTAATAGAATTGTTCTTTGTTTAACTTGTGTTTTTTTATATGCTTTACTACTCATCCCCCCCTCCTCCACTCCATTATGATTAACTAATCCTCCTTGTACTCGATCTTGATGATCCGAGGTTAGAGCGATTAAGGTATGATGATTTAATTAATCTTTTCTTTTTAGGTTAGGGCCTTGAATTACTCTTGATTAATCACGGGTTGGAGGTATATTATCGATATATACTATCCGCCTTTGCTTTCATTCTGGGCTAGCCAAGAGGCCGAAAGAATGAAGTGAGCATTCAAGAGTAAAGGGAGTTGTACGCACCCCTCGAAAGAGCCAGACGTCCAAATCTCCCGGATTGGAGTAAAATCCAATAGTGGGGTTCACCGCGTAAAGCGAGCTTTAGGCCTCCAATTTAGACGAGAGTCGGTCGGACCTTCCTAAACTCAGTTCGGCATGACTTCGAGAGAAGCGTGTTCAAGCTTTAGGAACCTCCACGATCAAGGACCTTTATCCTATTAAGTTCAGATTTTTATCGCATTTTCTTAATCATCTTTAGCCGACGTGAATCTTGATCGAGTGCATTTCCATTTCATATTTTCTACCTTTCATAGTAATCACCTATCTTGTGCTCTTTAATTAACTACAGTAGTTTCCTTTCTAACATAGTTCTTTGCTTAATAGCTTTACTTAATTGCGGTAGTTCTCTTTCTAGTATAGCTTTACTTCCTTCCTTGCAATTAGTTTTTCTCTAAACCCTAGTTTTTCCGTCGATAAGATAATAGCGTTCGTATGAGTAAGCACAGCCAACAGTTCCCGAATTTCAATACGACACTTGTGTCCCCTAGCTACAATTCGATAGGTATACTTGCCTCATCGGGTTGCTAGTTCGGTTGCGTTTATTTTCTTTGAACCCTAGCACGCAATAAGGCCCAGACAATAAAATTCTTCTTGAGAGAGGCTCCTATAGTTGACTTCACTCAGGACAAGTTGGTAGATATTTGCACTCTCCACAATGCAATCATGGAAAATCAAAACATCATTGCTGGAAATATGCTGGCAGTTCATAATGCTGACAAAGTACTATGGGAAGCTCAAATGAGCACTCTTATCATTAAAATGGATGCCTGCACCAAACTCCTGGATGATCACAAGCTGCAAGTCAAGAACTAGGTTACTGCAGGTGTCAATTACCTAGATGTGCAGTTGACCAAAGGCAATTCCTCCTAGACTAAGGCTATTACTGAAGAAGACAAAAAGTGGGAGAAGGAAGTAATTAGAACAAACATAGAGAATGTTGTATGGGTGTCAAATGTTATAAGAGGATCCTTTGGCCTTGATCAAGTTCAGTATTACAACATCCCCAAGGTCCCTGACCAAGTTCAACAGGCACTGATCAGGGGCAGATGGATCAACATGATGGTATGTATGATGGACAATATTATGATCAAAATGCAGAACAAGGTCTTGTCTATAAGGATGATGCTCCACTTTTAAGAAGGTGCACATGGGGCTTAATCTTCTATAACTGCTAACATTCCAATAATCCCTATATTCATCCCCACTATTGAGCAAGAGTTAAGGGCTAAAGGAAAGTCTGTTGCTGAGGAAGAGGATGGTGCTAGGATTAGTAAGAAGAGATTTAGGGAAGAGATGGAAGTAAGACCTGACTTTGAAAGATGGAGTCCTCAGTCCAGGACAATCATTCGATATACCTGGGATCTTGTAAAGAAAAAGAAGACAGAGAGGGGAAAGCTCTAAAGCTCCCTAGAGTGGGAAAGTTTTAAAAGAATGAAAGGGATAGGAAGAAGTTAAAAAAGGACAAATAGCTAGGCACTTTGCCACCATATGTTGTGGAGCCTGTCAAATACATCCCAAAGCCTTACAGTTACTTCCAGAGACAAAAGGAAATGAAAATAGAAGCTAAAGCTGAGGATGCAGCAAAGGAGCAGTGGCATAGTAATAAGAGAACCTGAAACATAAAGGTGTTTCTTATTTATCTTAAGGGCTGAAGGAAATGTAAATTTGTTTTATGCAGAACTCAAAAACAATTAATCCTTCTGTTAATAAATATAATTTTTATTGAATATACATTCATTATTTCCCCTGTGTTATGCAATACTGTATCTATTATATCTGCTGCATATGTGTTAGTGTATATCATTGTCTATGGTTTTGGCTTCTTCAAATAGAGGGAGATTGTTGGGCCCAATGATTCCAGTGTCCCTTATTTGAAGAAGGCTTACTAGACAATGACATACACATGTGTGTAACTCATGGTTGCAATAAGTTCTATGTATATAGGCGATTACTTGTTACAATGATAAGATAGGTTAGGTGGACACAAGGAAGGATACAGGAAAGACAGAAATCTGTTTAAATCCACAGACGTTGAGTGAAGGGAGTTCACTCAATGGCAGATGATAGGAAGTGTTGAGTAAAGCTTGGACAGTCAAAGCCTAAATATTTCAAAGAAATAATTTTGGTTAAGTCCAAAAGCGTTGAGTGAAGGCAGTTCACTCAACGCTCAGAGCCAGAAGCATTGAGTCAAGCTCAAGTAGTCAAAGCATCTGAGAATAAGAGCAGGATTTTGTGTAAGTCCAAAAGCGTTGAGTGAAGGAAGTTCACTCAATGCATAAAGAAGAAAGCGTCCAGAAGTTGAAGATAGAAGTTCTGTCAAAGTCCAGATGCATTGAGTAAAGGCTTTTCACTCAACGCCAACTCAATAGAAATTAAACTAAGTACAGAAGCGTCGAGTGAAGGCTGTTCACTCAACAACTCATCAAGATGGCGAGCTAAGGCAGAAAGCGTTGAGTGCATAAGCATCACTGAACGCCATCATACAAAAGAAAAGTAGCCAAGTCCAAATGCGTTGAGTGATTAAGATTCACTCAACGCCTAATCAATTAAGATAGCTAATGTCTATATTTGTCGAGTAAATACTGATCACTCGATGCCTACTACCGCAGGATAATTGGATAAGTATTTTGGTGTTGAGTGACGGCTGTTCACTAAACGTCTATGATGAATTGTCTAAAATCGACTAAGTCCACAGGTGCTGATGTCAGCAGAAATTCGAAATGTTGCGGGAAGTCAGCAGTACACGAAAAAAGACACCACTTGCCTCATGTACTGCATTTAATGCAAAATAAAAGTTTCAGCAAATAACTCAGCTAGTCCCACTGCTTAAAGAGTCGTTGGACATTGGGATAAAAAGTTATAGATCAGTAAAGAAAATGAGAGATAGAGAAACTTTTGGAAAGTGCAGAACTACATCTTCTTCCTCTCGACATTATTGAAGAGCCAAGAGAAGTTGTTCAAACAACTGATCCAAAAAGTTCTATTAAGATAGTTGTTGTCATTCTAATCCTCAACGGTATGTTCAGAGAGAAATCTCTTAGAAAGAAGGAGCAACAAAGGAAAGACCTAGTTGAAGCTACTTCATAAGCTCAAGTTGAATATTTCTAAAGAACACTTTTTGGAGCTGTGAAGTAGACTGGACTGAGTTATCTCAGTATAGAAGGATGAAGACACAAGGAATATTTCTCTGGTGTCTAAACATCATGAACAAACCATTACTCTCTCTATAGGATCATTTGTTCAGAGTGTAAGCCTAATATATTAAGGCTACGTGTAGGATCTTCTATAGATCTGAGGTAGAATTCAAGTGGTAAATCTGAGGTAGGATCCAGGTTTGGATATGAGCTATAAGGCTGTTTGCCTGAGGAAGGAGAGTCATTCTCTCTGAGTGGGAGGACTATCCTCCTAGTGTGAGTTGTTGGACTTAGTGATAACTTTGTGGTAGGTGGTCTATGCATCACTGAGCAGTAGGAGCTTTGCTAGCTCTTTGTGGTATGGCTTTGTTCCAGAGGAAGGTCTTGGAGGAGACTGAGAGATCCTGAGTGATCTGAGTTGTAAGCTCTTAGGAGCCGAGTTTGGAGAAGTGGCCTTGTCAAACAAAATATTAGAAAGGTGGGAGGGATAGGGGATGTACCCATAATTTGGGGAACCACTATAACATTCCTGTATGTGATTCTCTTAAAAGCTTACTTAACAAACTCACAACACACTAAAGCAATGCAAAAAGTATTAAAAGACTTAAAAACCTATTCACCCCTTGTAGGTGTTTAGCTACTCTTAAAACTAAAGAATTTCAGAATTAAACTACTTAGTGGTCAAAATAAGAAGTGATCACGGAACAGAATTTGAGTCTGGTGCCATGACAAAATTCTATGGAAGTAAATGTATCTTTTATGAGTTTTCATCCCTGTGTACTCGACAATAAGATGGAGTTGCCGAGAGAAGGAATAGAACCCTTATTGAAGCATGTACGACTATATTAAATGACGCTTCACTAACAGAGTACTTCTGGGCCGAAACCGTCAACACAGCATGTCACGTGCAAAACATAGCACGAATAAAAAAACTATTGTATGACTCCCTATGAACTATTGAAAGGCAGAAAACTTACTGTGTCCTAATTTAGGTTCTTTGGCAGTAAATGCTTCGTACTTAACAATGGGAAGTATTACCGCATGAACTTTAGTGACAAATGTTTTGAAGGTATTTTTGTAGGTTATAGTAGCCATAGTAAGGCATATAGGATTTTCAGTTAGAAAACCCTAGTGGTAGAAGAATCTATAAATATTGTATTTGGTGAGAGAAGCATGCTTCATAGTAGCTCGTCTAGTTTTGTTGGTGTAGATGTAGGTACCAGGTTCAAGAATCTAAGCTTGGAAGAAGCGGTCAAGGAAGTTGCTCCAAGCTCAGTAAAGGTCGTCGATCCAAGTGTGGTGTATGAAAAACGACTAGATGAACAAATACCGCAACCTGCAGGAGATGTGGTGGACAAGGAAGAACTTGTTGGTGGGAGAGGGAGAAATCTAGCATTCAGAAACCTGAGAGATCACCCGATTGATCAGTTCATTGGAGAGCAAGGCGACGATGTTAGAACCAGAAGAGGTACTGCTAATGAAATTCAACATCTTAGTTTTCTGTCTCAGGTTGAGCCGAAGAAATTTGAGGAAACAAACGAGGATGACTCTTGGATCATGGCCATGCAAGAGGAACTCAATATGTTTGAAAGATATAAAGTATAGCAGTTGGTGCCTAGGCCTAAGGGACTGAACGTGATCGGTACCAAGTGGGTATTCAAAAAAATCTAGACGATAATGGCATTGTACAACCCCATATTCGATGATTGGGTCCCCCCTCACGGATTAGTGCTTTGCGAGATATCCAGGAGCGAGAGGGCTCAAGAAAGTGATGTGAGGCCATTCCAGTGCTCACTGAGCAATCCGCGCGATCCAGTTCCTTTGGCGTTGAGTGAAGCTGGACCTGTCGACGCCTTCTGCTCTTAGGTGTTTAGTGAAGTTGGACCTGTCGACGCCTTCTCTCTTAGGCGTTGAGTGAAGCTATACCTCTCGGCGTCTTCTTCTCTTAGGCATTGATTGAAGCGAGACCTGTTGGCGCCTTCTGCTCTTAGGTGTTGAGGGTAGCTGGACCTGTCGGCGCCTTCTGCTCTTAGGCGTTGAGTGAAACGAGACCTGTCAGTGCCTCTTGCTTATAGGCGTTGAGTGTTGAACCTGTTGACGCCTTCTGCTCTTAAGCGTTGAGAGTAGCTAGACCTATCAACGCCTTCTGCTCTTAGGAATTGAGTGAAGTTGGACCAATCAATGCCTTCTTCTCTTAGGTATTGAGTGAATCTGGACCAATCGGCGTCTTTTGCTCTTAGGCGTTGAGTGAAGCTCGACCTGTCAGCACCTTCTGCTCTTAGGCGTTAAGTGTAGCTGGACCTGTCGGCGCCTTCTGCTCTTAGGCATTGAGTGAAGCGAGACCTATCGACATGTTTTGCTCTTAGGCATTGAGTGAAGCTAGACCTATTGGCGCCGTCATCTCTTAGGCTATGGGTGAAGCGAGACCTATTGGCACCTCATACTCTTAGGAGTTGAGTGAAGCTGGACCTGTCGGCTCCTTCTGATCTTAGGCGTTGAGTGAAGCTGGACCTGTCGACGCCTTCTGCTCTTAGGCGTTGTGTGAAGCGAGACCTATTGGCACCTCATACTCTTAGGCGTTTAGTGATGTTGGACCTATCGGTGCCTTCTGCTCTTAGGTGTTGAGTAAAGCTGGACCAATTGATGCCTTCTCCTCTTAGGTGTTGTGTGAAGTGAGACCTGTCGATGCCTTTTTCTCTTAGGCATTGAGTGATGTGAGACCCTTCCAGAATAGCATTCGCCCATAGTGGGATGTCGCGGACGCGAGTGCCTGGCTTATCCAGCACTCGACCCCTTAGGCGAGTGGTGCCTTCATAAGCCACTTGCCCAGTAGGTTCCATACGTAAAATTACCTGGATGCCCCTGTAGGGATACAAATAGCCTTCCATAACAACGAAGTTTGGTTTTTGGCAGATCACTTTTGACTGCATATAGCTATTTAGAACAACGGAGCCTTATTATGGTAGACCATTTTTAGAAATCTATAAATATACCCAGGGGCTACCTCAAAAAGCAAGCTTACCAGTTCTCCCATTCTCTTGTCATACAGTGCTTTCTAAGATGCCCTTAGCTCAGCACAAGCTAAGGAGGGGAAGCGCTCTAAGATCTTCCGAGTGCGTGGTGGGACCTCCGTTGTCACGACCTGCATTTTCTCACAAATAAAATTTTATCAGAGCAAGAGAAAATACGTGCCTTGATGCCACATCGTGCAAGGGATAACTGCACTCGTTCAGGAAAAACTCCAGATTCTATATCTTTAAAGAAAATCGTAAATTATTATGAGAGGAAAGAAGTTAAATTTCACGGCCGTATCCCTCAGCACAGTGGATCAGCTAGTCCAAAATTAAAAAATATATATATATATATATATACGCTGAGGAAAATACTTTGGTTTGGTTGATTTAAAATCTTAAAATAGCGCAAGTGTCCCCAAGGGACGACTCATGGTATGCATTACTCTAGAGGTTTGTACAGTATATATAAAAATATAGTCTTTACGCTAATGGGAAAAGTAGTGCCTTAGTTTTATAAATATGATGCGCATGAGATATATATAGTAATGCTTTAGGGTTTAAAATACCTAACATGCAAACTAGCATAAATCCTTACCAGAAGATAAGTAAACGACCCTAAAAAGGTAAAGATAGCAGTTTTAGTTCATACCCAGCATCGCAAGTAAGCCACCAGTGGGTGTCAACAACCTGACATGAACCCACTGGTGAGTATGCATGTCCATACAGAAAGGAAAACAACTACCTCACAAGGATGAAGATTGGCAACCTCAGCTACCCAGGAGGCTATCAGCAAACCCTCCAGAAGAACTAGCCGCTCAACCGGTCACAACCTGGACCTGAGGCATTCAAGAAGGAACACCTAAGAAAGTAATCAAAATAAATAGAGAATTAGGCTTATGAATAAGTAAAGAAGGGTTTACCAACCCAGCAACAATAAATGCTATCAATATGAGGAAAAACATGACAGTATGAAAGAACATTGTCAAAAGAGCAGGGAAAGAAAACACACCCAGTGTGAGTACAATAGAAACCTGCTCTGCAAAAATAACCTGGATCAGATATAAGGCATATAAATACATGAACCAAAGAAATAGCCATAAGCTAGGAAAGGAGCTAACAATCGTAATTTTGGTGAATTATTGGCCGTGGTGAAAACCTTGGGTCGGAGTGGGCGGCACAACACTCACCAACAACCAGACCCAAAAAAAACACTCCAGGGTGAAAACAAATGGTGGCAGCTACAGAGTCCACATACCAAACCATACCAGCCAAACACGGCCTAGGTGGTGGTGGCTATAGCTTAGCACACACAATTCACCCCTTATAGAGCCCACAAACCCACACCACCTGCCATAATCCATGAGTCGGCATACAAAAACTAGTCGATCACCCAACTCCCCCCTAAGGAAAAAGGCATACTAATAATCCTAAGGAAACACACCAAACCCAAGGCAAAAATCGTCGAGTTCACTCGACGCGGCGCTGAGTGGGTTACCACACTCAACGCCAAATAGCTTCGGCATTGAGTGAGGTCCACCCACTCAATGCTAAGCAACATAATCGTAGCAACAGGCTTTGGCGTTGAGTGAGCCTACCACACTCAATGCCAAAACTGCCACGACGTTGAGTGAGGTCGACTCACTCAATGCCAAAAGACTTAACCGCAAAATAGGCTTTGGAGTTGAGTGAGTCCACCACACTCAACGCCAAAACAACCAAGACGTTGATTGAGGTCGACTCACTCAAAGCCAAAAGACTTACCGCAAAAACAGGCCATGACATTGAGTGCGTCCACCACACTCAACGCCAAATGACTTAGCCACAAAAAAAGGCATTGGCGTTGAGTGAGTCCACCCCACTCATCGCCAAATTAGCCACGACATTGAGTGAGGTCGACTCACTAACCGTCAAATGACATAGCCGGTGGGAAAAGCTGCGGCGTTGAGTGAGTCCACCACACTCAACACAAAATAGCCACAGCGTTGAGTGAGGTCAACTCACTCAACGCCAAAACACTTAGCCAAAAAAAATCCATGGAGTTGAGTGAGGGCACCACACTCAACACTAGAAGCCCAACAGTCTAGGCGTTGAGTGAGGTACACTCACTAAATGCTTTTGACTTAGCCTAATAATACTCTATCCAAACCCCATCCCACTCAACGCCACTCATCTAGAGAGTTGGAAATTAATTCCAACTCTCTCTCCTACCCCTCCTACCCAACTACAGCAGCCCTAAACTTAAGCTTACAACTCAATTAAGCATAACCCTGACACCATCTATTAACTGGACACAGGAAGAGACAAATAAGAGGGAAAGCTTAATTTAAATCTACGAAATAATGAAGCAGCACATGGCTGGAATGAAGGGAAATGTAATCCTGCTGCTCTAACTTCTAGGGAGGAAATAAAGAGAACAGAGCTATTGCACATGAAATGAAAACAGAGTAAGAGTTAGAAATAATTTGGCAAGGGCAAGGGAGCCACTTGCCTCTATCTCCAGGAAAACAGCAGAAAACTCCAAAGCTTGGCACCAGCGGCAAGAGATCGGCCACCTGCACCTTCAGCTACCTATAGAAGAAAACATGGAGCTTTTAGCAAGGAAGAAGAAGGACTGAAGAATCCCTAGCTCATATAGACGGCTAAAAATGCGAAATTACTTACCTAGGAAGTAAGAGCACGGCGAGAGCAGCTCAGATCCCCTGCTACCCGAGAGAAACCAGCCCTAACTCAACAGCTAACCGACGATCAAAGCAGCAGCTCCTCCACATCCCGCTCGCTTCCTTCCGCTGGTAGCTAACAATGCTCGGGAAATGGGGATAAATTGGGAGGAGAAGAACAGCTTGAGCTTTTAATAAATCCACCAGTGCCTTACCAAGATCGATCACACAAGGCCATACACAGCAAAAAGGTAGCCACTACCGTCTAACAAAATAAACGTCGAAACGATGCAAAAAACAAATGATCTCGGATTTCGACAAAACTCGCACCGTAGCTAAACACCCAAGCTACCAAAACAACGGCGAAGTCGAAAACAACATCCGACGATCACAGCTCAGGCTATCACTACCTGAATCCCAGGCACAAGCATTCCCCGAGAGCCTCACCGAGTCACAAAACAAAACCTGGCTTGCTAGGGAATCTTGCCAGCAGGCTACAAACAGGCCACTATAGGAACCTAGAGAGCTAAGACCACGCTCTAACAACGGCAGACGGCCGGAAACGCGTCATCGTAATGCAAAACAATGATCAAACAAAACACAGAAAAACAAGTGGCGTTACAGCCACCCCCCCTAAATGAAAGTTTTGCCTCGAAACTTTACACGTAGAACTTCTATCAAGAAGGAAAAAGAAATTGCTAAGCCGGAGCTATAAAAGAGAGCACAAAACATAGCAGACATATGGTTAGGGAAACCTATGAGGGTAAGCCTTCCTCATCGCCAACTCTAGCTCCCAAGTCGCGCTTTCCACATCCTAGTTCCTCCACAAAATCTTAACCATAGGAATGGTTTTCCTCCGCAACACGCGATCCTGAGCATCCAAAATGCGGACAGGCACCTCCATATAAAAAAGATTCAGCTCCAACAGAGGCACAAAATCCAAAATCTGCCTGCAACTCTGCACACATTTCCGCAGCTAACTGACGTGAAAGACATCATGCACACCCGAAAAATTTGCGGGCAACTCCAACCTGTAAGCTGATACACCAACCCGATCTACAATCATAAACAGCCCCACGTACCTCGGGTCCAACTTCCTGTTCTTTCCAAATCTCTTCACTCCAATCATGGGGGAAACCATTAAGAACACCAAGTCCCCCACAGCAAATTCCAAGCTAGATCTACGCTGATTGGCATTCTTCTCATATCTCTCTTGAGCTATCCGAAGCTTATCTCGAATAAGTTTCACAGCAATTTCCCTCTCTTCGAGCACCTCTAGACCCAACAGCGGTCCCTCGTTAACCTCAGCCAAAAATAAGGGAGTCCTGCATCGCCTCCCATACAATGTTTCAAAAGGAGCCATTTGCAAGCTTTCTTGGTAACTGTTATTATACGCAAACTCCATAAGCCGCAAACACTCATCCTACGCTCCTCCGTGGTCTAGAATATAGCATCAGATCATGTCCTCTACTATCTGATTTACTCGCTCTGTCTGGCCATTAGTCTGTGGGTGGTAAGCAGTAGAATATCTTAAATCAGTACCCAAACCCTATTACAGGCTCTTCTAGAAGCGAGATGTAAACCGGGAGTCTCAGTCTTAAATAATGCTGACAGGCACACTGTGCAACTGGATGACCTCATTCAAATACAACTCAGCTATCTTCCTCATCTTAAATGGTACGAAGTGAGCACAGTTCGTCAATCTATACACGATCACCCAAACTTAATCATGCCCGCTAGGAGATCTCGGTAAGCCTATAATGAAATCCATCGAGATGCTCTCCCACTTCCAAGTCAGAATCTCCAAGGGAGTCAGCTTGCCACTAGGCCTTCCATGATCGGCTTTCACACGCTTGCAAGTGTGGCACTCAGAAACAAATCTTGCTATGTCTCCCTTCATCCCATACCACCAGACAATCTGCTTTAAATCATGATACATCTTAGTAGATCCTGGATGGTAGGAAACACTAGATCCATGGGCTTCCCTGCACACCATCACCCGGATATCCCCAACGGAGGGGATGCAAAACCTGCCGTAATACCACAAGGTACCAGCATCATTAATAAAAAAAATCTGGCAATTCACCTTTCTCAGCTCGAAGATACAAATATAAAAGATCGGGATCATCCTTCTGATGCAGTCTCGTAAGCGCAATCCATGAAGGTTCTGCCGCTGCAAAACTTCTCTGCAAATCGCCGCTTCCCACAGAAATGCCCATCAAAAGAAACTCCTCTACTAAAATCTCGGCGGAGAGACCAAAAATCTTTCCTGCCTTCCGACTCAGGGCGTTGACCATCACATTGGCCTTGCCCGGATGATATTGGATCTCAACGTCGTAGTTGCCCACATACTCAAACCATATTCGCTGGCGCTGATTCAATTCCTTCTGGGTGAAGACGTACTTTAAGCTCTCGTGATCAGGAAAAATCTTGCATTGCGTGCTATAAAGCAGATGTCTCCACAACTTAAGCACATAGATCACGGCTGCAAACTCCAGTTCATGCGTAGGATAGTTCCTCTCATGAGTCTTCAGCTATCTCGACCCGTACGCAATCACTTTCTCGCCTTGCTTCAATACCCAACCAAGACCAACATGCGATGCGTCCACATAAACATCATAATCCACACCCTTAGTAGGCAGAGTCAAAACAGTGGCACTGCACAATCTGTCCTTGAGCGCCAGGAAGGCTTCCTCGCACTTCTCGCTCCAGACAAAAGATACGTTCTTCTGGGTCAATCTAGTAAAGGTGCAGCCAGGGTGGAAAAACCCTCCACGAATCTCCTGTAATAGCCGGCTAATCGCAAAAAGTTCCAAATGTCCTTGGGTGTGCCCGACCTACTCCAATCCATCACAGAAGCGATCTTTTCTGGGTCAACTGAAATCCAACTCTTATTCACCACGTGGCCCAGAAATGCAACCTGAGGCAACCAAAACTCGCACTTGCTCAACTTGGCGAATAACTTGTGGTCCCTTAAGGCAGATAAAACCAACGCAGATGCTGGACATGCTCCTAAACATTGCAGGAATAAATAGGGACGTCATCGATAAACACGACCACAAACATATCCAGGAAGTCCTTGAACACGCGGTTCATCAAATCCATAAAGGCTGAGAGCATATTTGTCAAACCAAATGACATAACCAAAAACTCAAAATGCCCATACCTTGATCGAAAAGTAGTCTGTGGAATGTCGGACTCACGGATCCTGAGCTGATGGTAGCCAGATCAAAGATCAATCTTGGAGAATACTGTGCTACCGCGCAACTGATCAAACAAGTCATCAATCCGTGGCAGAGGGTACCTGTTCTTGATAGTAACATTGTTCAGCTCTCTATAGTCGATACAAAGCCTCATCGACCTGTCTTTCTTCTTTATAAATAGAACAGGCGCAACCCAAGGCGACGAACTCGGCCTGATAAAACCCTTTGCAAACATCTCATCCAGCTGAATATGCAACTCCTCCAGCTCTCGTGGGGCCATCCGATACGGCGCCTTCGTAATAAGACGCGTACCTGGATCAAAATCTATAACAAATTCGACATCTTTATCGGGTGCAAGACCGGGAAGATCGTCAAGAAAAACATCAGAGAAGTCACAAACCACAAGAATCTCATCCAAACGCGGCACACTAATAACTATCTCTACTAGAGAGACCAAACAGGCAAAGAATCCATAATCAAGCAACTTCCGAGCACGTACTGTAGAAATGACTGGAGACTCCTGGCGCGGATCAGCATAAACTCTCCTATGCTGATCGTTGTCCTTAATGAAGTCCAAGTTCTTACCCTTGCACTAGATAACTACATCATAACTGGACAACCATTCAATGCCTAAGGTAACATCGAAGTCTTCCTGGTCGATCACCTTCAAATCTGCCTTCGCTAGAAATTCCCCAACAAAATCGGACAATCCCGAATGCCCTTATCCGAAACCATAGAATCACTAGAAGGAAACTTGATGCAAAAGGCATCACAAACTTACTCAAGACCCAAACGATAGCGCTCCACAAAGGCTCTAACCACAAAGGAGTGGGTAGCGACAGAGTCAAAGAGAACACGCGCCCAACGGTTCCTCACCTGAAATCTTCCTATAAAATGGAAGATGCAACTAAGAAAAACAAATGCTAAAGCTATACTAGAAACAAAACATTTAGGCTAGGGAGAAATCTTACCTTAAATGACCTGAGTCAAAGTCTGCGCTTCCTCTGAAGAAATTACATTCAGCTTTCCCTTGCCTTTGTCCACCCGCTGAGGCGGTGGCAACGCCTGGAGTTGTACTGGCTAGAACACTGGCTGGAGCTGGGGGCACTGAGCCTTGATGTGCCCTTCTTGACTGCAAAGTAAACAACCGCTTACCTTACTCCTATTCTTACCCCAGCAATGGGCAACATCATTCTCTGGCCGCTTACACGCATAACAGAATAAATCTTTCCTGGGAGTGCCTTGAATCGCATGCACCTGCTCCTTCTTCTGAGCTGCCAACCTCTATAAACTTTTATCCACGGGATGGCCTGGCCGGCTACAGAAGCTACAAACATCCTTGCTCTTCTTTCTTGCAGAAGCAGCGGGTACCTGGGGGCTCTTTTCTTCAATAGCTTTCCTTTTATCTTTTCTCACCTGCTGCCCTCTTTGCTTAGCATTATCAATGGCCTCCACCTTCAAAGCTGCTTCTACTGCACCAGCATAACTCACTGCTCCATGTTCCGTGTAAATACGGCAAGGGCATCGGTCGCACAAGTAATAAAGTTTTGTGAATGAATCCCCGTGTGTCGGTCTCTTGAGGAATGCAATTAACGTAGAACAACAAACGATCCGAAATTATCGTTATGAGAGTTAATTAAATAAAGGAATAATAAAGGGCTTTGAAGGTGGTTTTGCAAACAAATAAACCAAAGCGAAATATGCGGGTCGCAATCACCGCTTTACAAGGTGAGATGGATGTAACGGCCGCGATGCCGTACTTCGGTAAGGCGAATTGACACTGAGCCAGTGAGTGAGGTGTTTAGTGTGGAGTGCAATCGAATGGAACGAAGGAACAGAGTGAAGTGAGATGGGGCGAGGCACATCAAATCACAAATCTCACGAGCAAGATAAAACAACAATAATCTAATTGAAACAACTAGAAATCGAAGTTCATTACAAGCTTATGTCATTTCATACAATAAGAGAGATGGAGAAAGACTAAACCAAGAAAGTGAAGATCCACTGCGGTTGTTGGCCGGAGGTGCGGGTTATCAATCCGCTTCCACGCGCAGTCCGAGGAGGCTTCCGGTACCGACGAGTTGTCGCCTCTAGGGCCTTTAAGTCTGTTCTCTGGGTTGTCTTCATCATCTTCTTCGGTGGAAAGCTCGGAGAAGAGGTCTTTAATGGCCGGGAGGATCACCAGAGGATGCGAAACGCTTTAGAATCGCAGGAAAATGACCTCCCGATGGTAGGGATGAAGGTGGAGATGGATGGAACTTTTGGGATGCGGAACGGCGAAGTGCGGCAAAGATCGATCAAGGGTCCGTACCCTAATTCGCGGAACAGGCCGATTTATAGTAGAAGAGTAAAATAGCGTGCACGACCACTAGCGCACGACCAGTGGTCGTGCGCGAACAATGTAAGCGCACATACGGCAACAACCTGTAGAACCTGCACCAGGAAATCAAAGCTCGCGCACGATCAGCAGCGCACAATCAGTGATCGTTCAAAATGGGAGACAAAGCTTTTCAAAAGAGGGCATGACTGCGAACGATCGGCAACGCACGAGCAGTAATCGTGCGCGGTATAGCTTGTGACCGTGCGATATGGCGCGGCAAAACTTTCAAAAGAGAAGCCAGACTGCGCACGACCGATGATTATGCATCAAATAGGTCGATGGTCGTGCGTGGGTAAAAATGCACGACCATTGACTCCTTTGCCAAAAAATGGTGAAAGCCCTATCCCGGATGCCCACACGATCCCCGAACCTGCAGGAAAACTGGACGGGTTGTCGATCATGGCAGTCACAAATATTAATAAAATGCATAGCAAGAGGGAAATACACACACGCACAGAAATAGGCTAATAAAGTGCACAAGACGTGGAAAGTCGTAGCGAACCAAAAGGAGTGCTTATGGCGCTAAATGGTAGTGCAAAGTCATGAAATGAAGCCTATATGAGTCTAGAATTCGGTATGAAATGGGGACTCATCACACCCCCAGACTTAACCATCTGCACATCCCGGGCAAATAATCATCTCGTGAACTCTAAAATAGCAAGCTGACGAAGAAACTTCAATTTAAAGTAGAACGAGAAATCGAAAACTCAAGTGTTTAGAAAATATAATAGAAGAAATTTTTAATTATACTATGAAATTAATAACTTTCGACAAACATAAATAGATATTATCACTACTCAAAAATTTAATGCCGGAGAATCGCTCGGTCATGTGTAGTAAGAAAATAGGAAAGTCGCTTGGCTAAGCATTGCCAAAGATCGGGGCTCGTTATCACCTCCAAAGGAATCCACTAATGTCGGGGACCATATGCTTTCCCATTCGCACTCTCTCTACGACACTAGTTTCACTTTAGCGTGAGTCTGTAGGACTTCGGGTAATAATGGGGCTTGGGTTACGGTGAGGAAAACAAGGATAAACAAGATGGGAAATGCATCAAACCCAAATGAGCTAACGTACAAAAAATAGTAACCGCTAACCACCAAATAAACGCAGGTCCACCACACCCCAAGACTTACTTTTACAAATGGGTGTGTGCACCGCCTACTCCAAACAACAATCCCATCTCAAAAAGATTGTTCATTTAAACTTTTTCTTATTTCTTTTCTTTTCCTCTTTTTTTTTCTTTTCTTTTTATAGATTTTTCTTTTAAGCTTTCACATTTTTATTTTACAAAATCAGCACATTTTTCTTTTAGGCATATCCACATATAACAAAAACGAATCACCACATCACAACCCAAAGTAAAATGTAAACTACTAATGCTCGAATTCGGCATGCGATTAGGATCGGCTATGAGGCTTTGGCGAATATAGTGGAGCTGAATAAAAAGGAAGGGTAGGCACAAAGGGGCTAGCGAGGGCGATGTTAGGAAAGGGTACAAAGTTCAACCGGGCCAACATGATGGCCTAAATCACTCTCACGCTAGACTAACCATGCACCAATGCTTCGAAAGTAGCATGGGGCAAGTTCTTAGCCACCGAGAGAAATGATTCGTCCTCCCGACTCGAGCAATACAAAGCTAGAGACGCCTACACACATTCCTACGCTACCGATAGATTGCTCCGGATTCACAATTTTTAGTAGGACAAACATGATTTACGAGTGTAGAAAAAATATAAATTTACAAGCATAATGAAAAATTAAAGCTATATAATTTCTACACCACGTGAGTACTCGAATAGGAGCACTGCACGAGTTTCGAACCACTCTAAATTAAAATCCAAAGTCAGCACCGCCATTTTAAAATTGACACAAAATGACAACATTGACTCGAGCCGTGCGTGTGGTTATGTCCGTGCTCCTGTGGGTGGCAAGGTGTGTGCAGCAGGATTCTACAATAATGAAGCATAAAATAAAACTACTGGCATGCTATCAATGTGCTCGTGGAGTGCATAAGCGGCTCTCCCCTCAAGACTTGAATGAAAACATAGGTAGAAATGAAAATTGACATCTAAAATAAAAAGAGGGCTGAGGAGAAAGGGTACCTATGCTCCAAAGAATGAGCATACCAGAAGGCGGAGGTTGCTGCATCGCACAAAAGTATGCTGGACCTGCGAATTAGGTTGAACAGAAGAAAAAACAAATAATAGAAAATATAATAGAAGAGCAAAGTAAAAAGCACAAAAAAGAGGGACCAAAAAGGTCCAAGCTTGGGTTATCTCCCGAATAGCCCTTTTGTTTACCGTCCTTAAGGTGGACCAAATACCTGTATTAGCAGTTTATATATTTTTCTTGCAGTTTATACGAAAAAAACAAGCTACCTAGATAACTATTGGGTTTTCTGTCTTCCATCAGGACTTATTCAAATTCTAAACATTTCTTAGCTGATTGGCGTATGAAAATAGAAATGCTCAGGCAATTGTTCATGCTCGCATTTTGGTAGTGGGTACCGGTATGGAGACAGAACAAACGCCCCACTACCTGTATAAGTATACCTGTAATGAATGTCAGGCATGGGCAAGACATAACTTGTGAAGCTCGTCATTTCAAACTCCACCTGCATATGGTCACTAGTAGTCGTAGGCCGCATTACAGGCCCTTGTACTGATCGAACCGGTTCCACGATGGGGTCCTGCAGGGATGTGGAAACAAGAACGAGGTCAAGAAATAAATTAGAAGAATAACATAAAGGATCCTCAATCTTGGAGATGATTCCGGAATCATTCCCCATTGGTGGAATTGAAGAAAACTGAACACCACTGTCCAGGATGGTACAAGAAGTTCCTAGCGCAGCCTCCACCTCGTCCGTTCATTGAACATCTTTACATGGGGTAAAAGCAGCAACCTCAACCATGGAATTGTCCTCCAAAACAGGATTTAACAGAAAGCTGGAAATGCTAGTTTCCACCTGCGAATCAACCTCAACAGAAATATCAGAAAAAGACAGAATATTATGCAAAGAAGAAGGTGAAGGTATAGAACTCGACAGGCAGTTAAGAACTGGCTCTTCGCAACCAGACTGAATGCTAGGTAAAGAATGTTCATCAAAAGTATAGATATCCAAGCAGGTATAGGGATTATCACAAGCATCGGTACATGTACCAGAAATGCTTTCTCCGAAACATGGAGATAGCAATGGTGCATATACCGAGGCTGAAGGGGTGCTACTCAAGGTTGAAGTGGGAATAATCCGAAAATCCGGCTCATCATCCACTCCGAATTCAGCTAGATAAGTAGTGCAATCCTTCAATGCATGATCCTAGCTTCGACAAAAAATGCACTGCTTGGCCGTCTTTAGCGGTGCAGCGACAGCTGAAGCCAAAAAGAAGTAGTGCGGTAATAGCTCCGCGGGTCGGTGGATAACAGGCTTATATCTACGTAATGTAAAGTCGTGAATATCCTGGGTACTATACTTATGAGGACATCTATCGGTAGCATGAGAAATGTCTCCACAATGAGGGCAACGAATATTGAAATTGGCCCACATTGCAGAAATATCAAAAATAGCGGGTAAAACTACTTTGCATAAATTCTTCGAGTAAAGCTAACAACTCCAACAATGAAATAACAACATAGGGGAAAAGGGGTAAAAATAAAACAAAACAAAATAACTCTAATAACAAAATTTTCAGAATCATGGATCGTTCTATAGTTGCACTCCCCGGCAACGGCGCAAAAAACTTGATGTGTGTAAATATGGCAAGCGCACCGGTCGCACAAGTAATAAAGATTTTTGAACGAATCCCTGAGTGTCGGTCTCTTGAGGAATGCAATTAGCCTAGAACAACAAACGATCCAAAATTATCGTTATGAGAGTTAAATAGATAAAGGGAAAAAAAGGGCTTTGAAGGTGGTTTTGCAAACAAATAAACTAAAGCGAAATATGCGGGTCGCAATCACAGCTTCAAAAGGTGAGATGGATGTAACGGCCGCGATGCCGTACTTCGGTAAGGCGAATGGACGGTGAGCCAGTGAGTGAGGTGTTTAGTACGGAGTGCAATCGAATGGAACGAAGGAACGAAGTGAAGTGAGATGGGGCGAGGCGCATCAAATCACAAATCTCATGAGCAAGATTAAACAACAATAATCTAATTAAAACAACTAGAAATCGAAGTTCATTACAAGCTTAAGTCATTTCATACAACAAGAGAGATGGAGAAAGACTAAACCAAGAAAGTGAAGATCCACCGCGGTTGTTGGCCGGAGGTGCGGGTTGTCAATCCGCTTCCACGCGCAGTCCGAGGAGGCTTCCGGTACCGACGAGTTGTCACCTCGAGGGCCTTTAAGTCCGTTCTCTAGGTTATCTTCATCATCTTCTTCGGTGGAAAGCTCGGAGAAGAGGTATTTAATTGCCGGGAGGATCACCGGAGGATGCAGAACGCTTTAGAATCGCCGGAAAATGACCTCCCGATGGTAGGGATGAAGGTGGAGATGGATGGAACTCCTGGCATGCGGAACGACGAAGTGCGATAAAGATCGATCAAGGGTCTGTTCCCTAATTCGCGGAACAGGATGATTTATAGAAGAAGAGTTAAATAGCGCGCACGACCACTGGCAAACGACCAATGGTCGTGCGCGAACAAAGTCAGCGCCCGTGCGGCAATAACCTGTAGAACCTGCACCAGGAAATCAAAGCTCGCGCACGATCAGCAGCGCACGATCAGTGATCGTGCGAAATGGCGAGACATAACTTTTCAATAGAGGGCATGACTGTGCACGACCGGCAACGCATGAGCAGAGATCGTGCGCGGTATAGCTGGTGACCGTGGGATATGGCGGGGCAGAACTTGAACAAGAGAAGCCAGACTGCGCACGACTGATGGTCGTGCGCCAAAGAGGTCGATTGTCGTGCGTGGGTAAAAACGCACGACCATTGACTCCTTTGCCAAAAAATGGTGAAAGCCCTATCCCGGACGCCCACACGATCCCCGAACCTGCAGGAAAACTGGACGGGTTGTCGATCATGGCAGTCACAGATATTAATAAAATGCATAGCAAGAGGGAAATACACACACACACAGAAATAGGCTAATAAAGTGCACAAGACGTGGAAAGTCGTAGCGAACCAAAAGGAGTGCTAATGGTGCTAAATGGTAGTGCAAAGTCATGAAATGAAGCCTAGATGAGTCTAGAATTCGGTATGAAATGGGGACTCATCACTCCATAGGCAACGACTAACTGTTGAACATCACTTCTCAGGCCACAAAGAAATCGCTTAACTCTATTCGCTTCGGAACTCACCAAGCTAGGGGCAAACCGGCTCAGTTTGCTGAATTCTATTTCGTACTCCGCAACTGTGAGTGGCCTCTGCTTCAAATGTAGGAAATCATTCATCAGGCAGTCGCGCTCGACCGAAGGCAGAAACTTCCTTAGCAACAGTTCCTTGAAGGTCTCCCAAGACCATCCCTCTTTCAAGCTCTCCTTCTCTCTCATCCACACACTCTTCGATAATCCCTTAAGCTTATAGGCGGCGATCATCACCCTCTTATCAGGGGTAACTCCAGAATAGGAGAAAATCTCCTCGATGGCTATAAGCCAATCATCCAAAACCATAAAGTCTGCCTTCCCATCATAAGTAGGTGGTCCAAGTCGCTGGAAGTGTGATATGAATGTCATCTCGGGAAGGAGCACAACAGGAGGTACCAGGTGAGCAGGAGGAACAGGAATGGCTACGCCTACAGCAGGGTCTGGCACTCTCGGAGGCTGTCCTGCCACAACTGCTAACAAAGACTGGATCTAAGTCTGCATACCCATCGCTTGCCTAAATAAGGCTTCATTACTCTGCCGTAGACTTTCAATCATCGCCTCGCTTTGCGCTCCAGAAGACTCACCCTCAGATTGGGGAGTCGATCTCGTTGAAGGACGCCTCTCCATCCTATAATCATATCAGCATGACTTAGAACCTACCCTAACTGCTAGAACAAAACTACCAAATACAGACAAACATACTTAAATATGAACTTAACCTGCTAAACTTGCTCTGGGACTTGTTTTTACAATGATGATGTTATGCTTAACCTAAGATGGTTCACCACCATCATACTAAATCATGTGCCTAGACAATGAATGCATGTATTTGTGTTCTTTTTGACTCAAAACTATGTGTGTACATATGTCATCATGCAAATCTTTAGCTTGGCACGTTGTGCTTATGCAATGTTATGCTATGCATGTTGTGCTATGAATTCTATAGAAAGGCCTTAATGCATGCCATGGTTGCGTACACATAAAAATGTTATGCATCACATACTACATAACATTTCCATGCAACGAAAAAAAATAAAACGCGCTAGCCGCATTCATGTGGTGAGGTTATGCATCCCATACTACATAACCCTCGCATGTTGCCTCCTATGGTAGATCCATATAAAAACACATATTATGCATCCCATACTACATAATAGTCCCCGTATACTTCTATTCAAGCTTATGAGTGTAGTGTTCGTGCTTTAGTGAAGACGTGCTGATGACATATCGGTGTGTGTATGATATGAAGCTAAACTATCATTGTAAAGAAGGGAAAGGTTGCCCGACCAATTGTCAAGAAACCTTTCTCTGATACCAACTGTCACGACCCGCATTTTCTCACAAATAAAATTGTATCAGAGCATGAGTAAATACGTGCCATGATGCCACGTCGTGCAGGGGATAACTGCACACGTTCAGGCAAAACTCCAGACTCTTTATCTTTAAAGAAAATCGTAAATTATTATGAGAGGAAATCAGTTAAATTTGACGGTCGTATCCCTCGGCATAGTGGATCAGCTAGTCAAAAATTAAAATATATATATACGCGGTGGAAAATACTTTGGTTAGGTTGATTTGACATCCTAAATGAGCATAAGTGTCCCCAAGGGACGACTCATAGTATGCACGACTCTAGAGGTTAGTACAGTATATATAAAAATATAGTCTTTACGCTAATGGGAAAAGTAGTGCCTTAGTTTTATAAATATGATGCGCATGAGATACATATAGTAATGCTTTAGGGTTTAAAATACCTAACATGCAACCTAGCATAAATCCTTCCCAGAAGACAAGTAAACGACCCTAAAAAGGTAAAGATAGCAGTTTTAGTTCATATCCAGCATCGCAAGTAAGCCACCAGTGGGCGTCAACAACCTGACACAAACCCACTGGTGAGTATGCATGTCCATACAGAAAGGAAAACAACTACCTCATAAGGATGAAGATTGGCAACCCTAGCTACCCAGGAGGCTATCAGCAAACCCTCCAGAAGAACTAGCCGCTCAACCGGTCACAACCTGGACCTGAGGCATTCAAGAAGTAACACCTCAGAAAGTAATCAAAATAAATAGAGCATTAGGCTTATGAATAAGTAAAGAAGGGTTTACCAACCCGACAACAATAAATGCTATCAGTAAGAGGAAAAACATGACAGTAAGAAAGAACACTATCAAAAGAGTGGGGAAAGAAAACACACCCAGTGTGAGTACAATAGCAACCTGCTCTGCAAAAAAAACCTGCAGCAGCAACAAGACATATAAATACATGAACCAAAGAAATAGCCATAAGCCAGGAATGGAGCTAACAGTCCTAATTTTGGTGAATTATTGGTCGTGGTGAAAACCTTGGGTCGGATTGTGCGGCACAACCCTCACCAACCAGACCCAAAAAAACACTCCAGGGTGAAAAAAAATGGTGGAAGCTACATAGTCAACACACCAAACCATACCAGCCCAAAACGGCCTAGGTGGTGGTGGCCACAGCTCAGCACATACAATTTACCCCTTACATAGCCCACAAACCCACACCACCTGCTATAATCCATGAGTCGGCATGCAAAAACTAGCCGATCACCCAACTCCCCCCTAAGGAAAAAGCCATACTAACAATCCTAAGGAAACACACAAAACACAAGGAAAAAAGCGTCGAGTTCACTCGATGCGGCGCTGAGTGGGTTACCACACTCAATGCCAAACAGCTACGGCGTTGAGTGAGGTCCACCCACTCAACGCCAAGCAACCTAACCGCAGCAACAGGCTTTGTTGTTGAGTGAGCCAACCACACTAAACGCCAAAACAGCCACGTCATTGAGTGAGGTCGACTCACTCAACGCCAAAAGACTTAACCATAAAAGCAGGCTTTGGCGTTGAGTGAGTCCACCACACTCAACGCCAAAACAGCAACGACATTGAGTTAGGTCGACTCACTCAATGCCAAAAGACTTACCGCAAAAACAGGCTATGGCGTTGGGTGAGTCCACAACACTAAATGCCAAAAAAGCCACGTCCTTGAGTGAGGTCGACTCACTCCGTCAAATTACTTAGCCACAAAAACAGGCGCATGCATTGAGTAAGTCCACCGTACTCAATGCCAAATCAGCCACGACATTGAGTGAGGTCGACTCACTCAACGCCAAATGACTTAGCCGCTGGGAAAAGCTGCGGTGTTGAGTGAGTCCACCACACTCAATGCCAAACAGCCACGGCGTTGAGGGAGGTTGACTCACTCAATGCCAAAACAATTAGCCATAAAAACAGCCATGGCGTTATGTGAGGGCACCACACTCAACGCCAGAAGCCTAACAGTCTAGGCGTTGAGTGAGGTACACTCACTCAATGCTTTTGACTTAGCCTAATAATCAGCTATCCCAACACCAGCCCACTCAACGCCACTCAACCAGAGAGTTGGAAATTTATTCCAACTCTCTCTCTCCTACCCCTCCTACCCGACCACAGTAGCCCTTAACTAAACCTTACAACTAAATTAAGCATTACCCTTACAGCAGCTATTAACTGACCCAGGCCAAGACAAATAGGAGAAAAAGTTTAATTTTAATCTAGAAAATAATGAAGAAGCACACGGCTGGAATGAAGGGAAATGTCATCTTGCTGCTTTAACTTCTAAGGAGGAAATAAAGAGAACAGAGCTATTGAACAGGAAATGAAAACAGAGTTAGAGTTACAAATAATTTGGCAAGGGCAAAGGAGCCACTTGCCTCTACCTCCAGGAAAACAGCAGAAAACTCCAAAGCTTGGAACTGGCAGCAACAGATCGGCCACCTGCATTGTAACACCCCAAAACTTGGAAGGGGAATCGACGACGTCATTTTAGCCAAGTTTGGGTTTTGGAGCAGGCGACACGGGCGTGTCAAGGGCGTGACACGGGCATGTCAGGGCATGGTCGACCGCGGAGCTTATGGTCGACGTTTTGAGGGTCGACGTTCGTCGAGCTCAGGAACACGGCCTAGGACATGGGCGTGTCCCTGGCCGTGTCCTTCTCGGGCTGTTTGCAGGATTTATTCTGCTAGGCATAACACGGGTCACGACACGGCCGTTTCGGGGCTGACACGGGCGTGTCGAAGGCCGTGTCTTTGGCTGTGTCCTTCTCTGACTGGGAAAAATTGGTCGGTGGGGGGCGTGACACGGGTCTCAACACGGGCGTGTCAAAGGCGACACGGGCGTGTAGGAGGCCGTGTCAAAGGCCGTGTGCTGGTTTTCGAATCGGTCGAGACGGCGAATGGGTAACACGGCCTGGCAAATGGTCGTGTTGCAACCCGTGTTCGGCCCAGTTTTTGTGATTTTAGGCCGAATCGTGGCCGTCCGTTTCTTTTGTATGAGATCCAACGGCTGGGGGCTAGATCTGAGGGATTAAACTCGGGAATAGGGTTTGAAACCCTCACTTTTCTCCTATCTTTATCTCTCTTGATTCTAGAGAGAAGGGAGAGCAAGGAGGAGGAAGAAGGCCATGATCCGGCTGCCGGCGAAGCTTCGGAGGTCCGTTTCGCGAGCGGAGTTCAGATCCGCGAAGGTGGGAGCGTTGCGGTGGTTTTCAACCGAGCAAATCTTCTCTGGCTAAGAAGAGGGGACGGAAGGTAACGACACATCTCCTCTCGGTTTTTAGGATTTAGGAGGCATGAATAGCATCCCCTTCCTTTCGTATTTTGAGCACCGAATCTCTCAAATGAGAGGGATTCGTGTAGCCTAGGTTCAAGAGGAAACTCCGGGTTGAGTATGTTCATCCCGGCATGCTTTGCATTTGAGATCCGCTCCGTTAGCGGATTAGGCATTGTGGGTGAAGCCGTGGTCGCGACCGTTAGTCCGACCCGGTGATGTTGCATAGCGAGATATGAGGATTCGGTAGAAATCCGTTGCGGCAATATGTCGTTGTGTGTATGAGTTTTCCCCCTTTTAATTGAGTGAGTACTCGTAGTCGGAACCGGACAAGGTTAGCTCCGCTTCTTGCGGTAGATGGTTTCCTTGGAGCACTGGAAAGATACGGTGCGAATGGTGATTGGGGTGGGGAAACCTTTGTTTGTGCTGTGCAAAGGCGCGGCTATGTCTCCGTGGTCGGCTGGCTATCCCGTGACGCGCAAGTCATGTGGGGAAAGTGTCCCGGCGAGACTAGTCCCTTGTGTGAGACTGACGAGAATGCCGAGCGGAGGGCAAGCTTGGGTAATGTAGCCATGAGCGGGTGGGGTCCAGCAAGGCTTTTTAGAATCGGTCAGTTTGAGACGGCACCCTGACGAGCGAAGTCTGATTGTGCGGGCAAGCCCTGGGGTTATGACCCATATGCGGGTGGGGCCTTTGCGAGGTTCCGTGTGACGGCGTGTGTGCCGTTAGGGACATGGTGGTTCCCTTGTGTTTGCGGCTTTAAGCCAATAGGGAAACGGAAGTACCCAGTGTTTGATGTTATGCTAGATGCATACGAGCTAGGGTCCCTTGGGTGAAACCCGGGTTGCATTCATGTTGCATAGTAGGCCCCTTTCACTTTGTACAAAACATAGAGAACATGTATGTTGTATGAGACATCCAAGCCTGTTTTACCGCTTTATTATATATACTCTTTTGGTATACGAAGTGCTAACTTGCAGGTGGAGTGGTACCCCGGGGTCCGTTAGGGACGACCGGGAGGAGATGTGTTTGTTACACAGTAGAGGTCAGCCTTTGCTGACCCACATTACTTCAAATCCTTACAGGGTGTAACGTCCCAATTCGCGCTAGGCCCCTTGATTCTGTATTTGAGTCAAGGGGGCTGTGGTGAGCCCAATGGGGGTGTGGGTGAACAGGTGTGAACGTAAGGGAAATGAGGAAAACAAGGCAAAACGGTTGTTGGGTATTGCATCCACAATGTACCTGATTTGAAGAAGCCCCTGTGCAAGCCAAGGTAAATAGACAATGTATTTGATGAAATATTTCTAGTTGTACTTGCAGATATTCCATGCTAAGTACACACCAATGTCAGGGTGCAGTGGGTCAATATACACGGGTCTGTGCAACGTAATCCCTCGTTGAGCAGATCAGTGTGTTGGACTACGTGTACTCTCTCTATTGGGGTGTACTTAATTTCAGGTACAGGGCTATGATAAAGCAAGAGCAGACAAGGAGCAAGGATGGGCCAAAGACCAGCTCAAGGAAAGAAAGAGGAGAAACAGCCTAAGTACAAATCGACGAGAATCACTAAGTGATTCTCGCCGATTCGGCGAGAATCACTAGTGATTCTCGCCGAGTTGTCGAGAATCACTAGCTGATTCTCGCCGGTTGAAGCCGGCAGCTTCGTCACAGTCAGGGAAATTTTCTAAGGCAGAATCGTCGAGAATTACTTATGATTCTCGCCGATTCGTCGAGAATGACCTTGCATTCTCGACGTTTCAGTGAGAATCAAAAGTGACTCCCGCCGATTCTCCCCGGCTTCTGTATCTGTGCAGTCAGATTTCGGCTAAGCAGAAGTCGGCGAGAATCGTAAGTGATTCTCGCCGATTCGGCGAGAATCACCTACGATTCTCGCCGATTTTGACTTGGCAATTTTTCTGAAAGTTCTGGACCGGTCCAAGTTACCTGCAGCTGTTTGAACCGGACTTTGGTCCTTACTTTGGTGGGACCCACAACGGTCATCTTCTTGACCTAGGGTATAAATACGATACATTGTGAACAGTAAAAGTGACGGATATACGGTATTTCAAAAAGAACGAGCGGCCGACGACAAACCCTAATCTCGCGATCTTGCTCCGCCGGTCATCTCCGCCGCTCGCACGGTTGTCGCCGCTACTGATCTCAGGGTCTTCCAGATCTCCGGCGACAGAAGCTTAGGCTAGCATAGCGTCTCACGCGTCTAACGAGAGATCCCTTGTCTCTTGATTCGTTGATCGGGAAAATCTTTCCCCTTCCGAATCGATCGAGACGATCGATCCTTGTGTGACCGTTGGTAGATCTTGCTCCCTTTGCTACGAAGTCTGAATCAAGTTGGCACTGCTGCTGCTCTTCGTCGCCGCTGCTGATTCCGAGAACGTTGCCGCCGCCTCAAGCCGCCGCCGGTCTCGGGAAAGATTCACTCCAAGTGAGATCTAGGGCTGTGCACTCTTCGTTGACTTCAAGAGCACGTCGTCAAACGAAGAGGGTCACCTTCTCTCCAAACGTTGTTTGTATTTCTTACAAGCTAGTTTTTAATTTCTTTGTAACGGACCGATTGGTCCCTAATTGTAAGGGTTGGGTGCAACCCGGACTGTGGGAGTGTTGACTCCTACGTGTGGAAGGGTTCCTTCCGTGAGTGCAAGGATTGGATTTCAATCCTGTTGGTGAAGTGACCGAGTCATCCCGTGTTGGGAGATAGGTCGAAGGGGGAAAGTGGACGTACCCAAATCGGGGAACCACTATAAATTGTCTGTGTATTTTCTGTGCTTGGTTGTTTTGTTTTCTTGTGCAGGTAAAATCATAATCCCGCAAATACGCGACAGAGACACCTATTCCCCCCCCCCCCATAGGTGAAGATAGTTAACACTAGGTGAACTTTCAAGTGGTATCAGAGGGAGGTTGCTCATCAAAAAGGTTCACACCTTGAGTAGAATCCTGCCCCCAGTGTCAAGAAGCAGACAGATATCCTCCATGGATGGACTCAAGCACTCCGGCAAAATCCCAGTATGCACCAGACTGAACTTTCCTATCTGGAAGGAAAGAATCAGATTCTACATGGAAGCGGTCGACCCTCGGCTCTTCATGATAGTGGAGGAGGGACCTTACATTCCCACTAAAGCCTCCACCATTGATCCTACCAGGAAAGTACCCAAGCAACTTTCGGAAATGGACAAGGACGAAATGGTGCTGTTCGGACTCGACAAGAAAGCTCAGAACATCCTGGTGAGCGCAGTTGACGACTCTATGATGCAGAACTTCAGCAATTGCAGGACAGCCAAGGATCTCTGGAGCTGTCTGATTGTCTTAATGGAGGGCACAGATGAAGTGAGGGACGATCGGAGATCCCTCCTCAATCAGAAATATGAGGCCTTCAGACAAGGGCCAAAGGAGGAGATCGGAGTCACCTTCGAAAACTTCCTCAAGATCGTCAATGCACTCAAAGGATATGGAAGAGTGTTCACTGACGGTGAACTCAATGATAAATTCCTTAGGTCCCTAACTAAGGAATGGGACACAAAGATCTGCGCCATCCGCGAGTTTGGCAGACTTGCGGAAACCGACCCTCAGATTCTGTTCGGGAAGCTCATGTCCTATGAGCTTCAGTTGAACACAAGGAAGGCTGAAGAGGAAGCAGAGAAAGCCGCGGCCAAGGAAAAGACGGTGGCCCTGAAAGCCATTCACTCCAGAAAGGGTAAGGGTGTCGCCTCCTCCCGGGCATGGAAGAGGGATGAAGAGGAAGACTCTGAGCCAAGCTCCTCCGGATCAGAGTTATCTGAGGAAGATTTATCCCTTATCACAAGGGAATTCAAGAAGTTCCTCAAGCTGAGGAATCAGAGAAAGAGAACCGGCTCCTCCTCAAGGGATCAGAAGAAGAACAATTCCTCTGACAGGTATGTTTCCAAACCAAATAAACACCGCTCTTCTGACATTATATGTTTTGGTTGCAACAAGCCAGGACACATCGTGGCCGACTGCCATCAAGGCAAGAGGGAAAAGGGAAAGGAAGAGGAGCATAGGTCCTCAAGAGACAAGAAGAAGGAGATGAGTTACATCGCAAAGAAGCCAAAGACGCTGAGTGAATCTGACACGTCAGACACCAGCGATGATGAGGAGGCCTACTTTGGGCTAATGGGTCGCTCTGACTCAGAAGGAGATTGCCCCCCATTTACGGGGAAGGTAAAAGATCACACCCCTCTCTCCGACTCTGACTCTGATCCTGAGTCTCAGGATGATGATGCTGAGGATAGCTCTTCTGCCCGTGAAGCTGAGCTTCTCGATAAGTATGAGCTTCTGCTCAATACTTTTCTAGAATGTCGAAAGAGAATGAAGGCTGCGAAGAAGGAAGTAAAATCACTTAAAAGTGAAAGTGTATCCCTGAGGGAAGAGATCACCAGTTTGATCTCTCTCCGACAGGAGCACTTGGAACTAACTTCAAAGCATTCAGAGTCTCTTAAGCTCCTTGATCTCAAGCAGGAAGAAGTCGACAAGTTGGAAGAACTACTTGCGGCAGAAAGGAAGATCGTCAAGAGCTTCTCTATGCCAAAAACTGTTCTCCCATTAGTTGATACCTTCTCTGCTCAGGCCAAAGGAGCTGGCTTGGGGCATGTAGGTGTGTCCAGTTCCTCGTCCAGGAGAAACAGGAACAGGAGAAAGAATAAGGCTGCCAAGAAAGCCTCTGCTGATGAGAAAGGAAAGGCCCCACTCAGTCCTGTTGAGTTCAGAAAGCCTAGCTTTCCCTGTAACCAACATGACTTTGAGTCAACATATGGGCATCACTTCAGGCCCTCGGTTGCAAAGCCGAAGAGCCGATATGATGGGTGGACCTTTCCCCGTAACTTCAGTGAGAGTGTCTTCAAGGCACCCTATGAGGAAATCCACTTGGGAAATTATGGTAAATTCTCTAACGGCCATAATAGGAAGCTGGCACCTAAGGCCAAACATGTTACACTGAAAAGCCAAGAGGTGAAGAAGTCATGTGACTGTGGTCATCATGTTGCCTCCACCTCCAGGTCTTCGGCCCCAGTTGGACCCCACGTTTCAAGGGTAAAACAGGCGCCCAAGAGGAAGTATAACAGGTTTGACTGCTGGTGCTGTGGCAAAATTGGTCACTTTGCCATGGATTGTTGGTTTAATCCATGGTATAACGAGACTCCTTATGTTAGCAATGCGAGGCCGACCACTCGTAGAGTTAACCAATCGAGGGGGAGTATGCTAACAAGGAATCTAGGACCCAAGTTTGATTGGGTTCCTAAGGCAAATTAATTCTGTTTTGCAGGGATGTCCAAAGGCCAACAAAACTCCTATTTGGTATTTGGACAGTGGATGCTCCCGTCATTTGACTGGGACAAGAAGCCTGCTGCGGGAGTACACCCCAGTCGAGAATGGACCCAAAGTCATCTTTGGGGGATCTGATCGGGGAGTCACCAGAGGTTACGGTATGATTTCCAATGGTATACTCTCTATCTCTGACGTAGCTTATGTTGAAGGGTTAAATCATAACCTGATCAGCGTAAGCCAGTTATGTGATAAAGGGTATGATGTTAAGTTCTGCAAGGATAAATGCCTGATAATATCATGTGACTCTTCGGAGACCGTATTGACAGGCATTAGGAGCAGAAATATTTTCTGTTTAGACTTTCTTAGTTTAGACTCTTCTACCCCTGTATGCCTAGTAGCAAAAGGCAGTGCATCTCTTTGCGAACAATGGCACAAGAGATTGGCACACATTAATTACAAGACAATTAATATGCTATTTTCAAAAGACTTAGTAAGGGATGCTCCCATTATTAAGTGCATTAAAGATAGTCCATGTCCTGCATGTCAAATGGGCAAGCAGACTCGGACTACCTTTATGAGCATCCCAGACAAAGATTCCTCCAGATGTCTTTACCTTCTGCACATGGACCTGTTTGGTCCTATGCAAGTTCATAGCTTAGGAGGGAAGTCATATACGCTAGTGATTGTAGATGATCACTCTCGGTTTACGTGGGTGTTCTTCTTAAAACGCAAGTCGGATACGTTTGACATCTTCACTAATTTTGTCAAGCAGATACAGAACGAACTTACCTGCTCGGTGGTCAAAATCAGAAGTGACCACGGAACAGAGTTTGAGTCTGGGGCTATGACAGAGTTCTGTGAAGAACTTGGTATCTTTCATGAATTCTCCTCCCCTCGCACTCCTCAACAGAACGGAGTGGCGGAGAGGAGAAATAGAACACTCATTGAGGCAAGCACGACAATGTTGAATGACGCTTCTCTCCCAGAATACTTCTGGGCCGATGCTGTCAATACGGCTTGTCATGTACAAAACCGGGCATTGATTAACAAAAGCCATCGTAAGACTCCCTATGAGCTACTGAAAGGCAAGAAACCAACCATGTCCTACCTGAGGATCTTTGGCTGCAAATGTTATGTACTGAATAAGGGGAAGTACCCGCGTACTAAGTTCGGTGAAAAATGCTTCGAAGGCATATTTATGGGTTATAGTAGCCGCAGCCGGGCTTATAGAGTTTTCAACAAGAAAACCCTAGTGGTAGAGGAGTCAATCAATGTTGTATTTGATGAAGGAAGTTTGCTTAATGGCAAGACTTCTAGTCTTCTTCCTGAAGATGCAGGTGACAGACTCGAAAGGTTGCAACTGGATGAGCCCGAGAAAGATGCACCTCCAACATACGTCAAGGTATCCACTTCTACGCAGATCGGAGAAGTTGAAAATCAAAATGGAGCAACTCCTTTAGAAGAAGGCGATGTCTAAGAAGTAGTCGACGCTCCTGACGCCAGACTTCTACAGCTCAGACACATGCGGGATCATCCCAGAGATCAGATCATCGGAGATCCTCGTGACGGAGTCAGAACTCGCCGAGGTACTATTAACGAGATTCTGCATCTTAGCTTCCTGTCACAGGTTGAGCCAAAGAAGTTCGACGAGGCAAACAAAGATGCTGCATGGATTTTGGCCATGCAAGATGAATTGCATCCGTTCGAAAGATGCAACGTTTGGACGCTTGTGCCCAGACCTCACAAGCAAAATGTGATTGGCACCAAGTGGATCTTCAGGAACAAACTGGATGAACATGGTGTCATCATAAAGAACAAGGCCAGGCTAGTGGCTCAAGGTTACCGTCAGGAAGAGGGGATTGATTTTGACCAGACGTTTGCACCAGTAGCACGGCTCGAAGCTATCCGGCTATTCCTAGCTTATGCCTCCCACAAAGGATTCACAGTTTATCAGATGGACGTGAAATCAGCTTTCTTGAATGGAGAGTTGAAAGAGGAAGTATACGTCGCTCAACCTCCAGGTTTTGTCAATCCTACTTATCCTAGTCATGTATATTTTCTTAATAAAGCACTATATGGCTTAAAACAAGCTCCTCGAGCTTGGTATGAGACATTGTCTAGTTTTCTTCTTGAGAACAAATTCTCTCGAGGAAAAATAGACAAGACATTGTTTCTCAGGGAAGTCAAAGGCAAGATTTTGCTAGTGCAAATCTATGTTGACGACATTATATTTGGCTCCACGGACAACAATCTTTGCAAAAAGTTTTCCAAACTCATGCAAGGAAAGTTTGAAATGAGCAGTATGGGGGAGCTGAAGTACTTCTTGGGACTTCAAGTGAAACAGTCTGAGGATGGAATCTTCATCTCTCAGACAAAGTTCACAAATGAACTCCTCAAGAAATTCGGAATGGAGAATGCAACCTCTATGAGGACTCCAATGGGATCCACTATGTCTCTGGATAAGGATGAGAAAGGTAAACCTTTCGATGAAACCAAATACAGAAGCATCATTGGATCCCTGCTCTACCTTACTGCCAGTAGACCAGATATCATGTTCTCCACATGTGTTTGTGCCAGATATCAGGTGAACACTAAGGAATCTCACTATGTCGCTGCAAAGCGAATTCTTAGATACCTTAAAGGTACTCCAAATCTTGGCTTGTGGTACCCGAGAAACAATGATGTCGAGCTAATAGGTTTTTCAGATGCTGATTTTGCAGGGAGTAGGGATGACAGGAAAAGCACTTCCGGGATGTGCCAATTCCTCGGAAGAAGGCTTATCTCCTGGAACAGCAAGAAGCAAAATTGTGTCGCAACCTCCACAGCAGAGTCTGAATACATCTCGGCAGGGAGCTGTTGCGCACAACTCCTATGGATAAGGAACCAGTTAGCAGACTATGATCTTCAGTTCAAGGAAGTACCCATGTACTGTGACTCCTCAAGTGCAATTGCCATCGCAAACAATCCAGTATCGCATAGCAGAACAAAGCATATTGAAGTGCGCTACCACTTCATTCGGGAGCACGTGGAGAACAAGGACATCTCTCTCTGCTATGTCCCCACGGACAAGCAGATTGCAGATATTTTCACAAAGCCCTTAGATGAGGCCAAGTTCAGTCTCTTCAAAACTGAATTGGGGATGCTCAACTATGAAGAATAAAGCCTCCAGATGCTCCTGGCTCGTGCCTCTAGGGGGAGCATCTGCCAGCATTTCAAGTGATAACATAAGTGCACGAACTGAGGGGGAGCATGGTGTCCGGTGCACCAGACCCAAATTTGCAGAAGCCGAAAAGCGGGAGATTACCCTCTCGGCTAAGGCTAAGGTAACTCAATGCTCTCGTTTGCTCTCAAGTAACGGGTAATGCTTATCCTTATCACCTCATTTTTAAGCTTCGGTTTTTCATTCCTATATGCTCTATTTACCTTAGCTTGTAGGGTTTAGGCTTCTTCAAATAGGGGGAGATTGTTGGGTATTGCATCCACAATGTACCTGATTTGAAGAAGCCCCTGTGCAAGCCAAGGTAAATAGACAATGTATTTGATGAAATATTTCTAGTTGTACTTGCAGATATTCCATGCTAAGTACACACCAATGTCAGGGTGCAGTGGGTCAATATACACGGGTATGTGCAACGTAATCCCTCGTTGAGCAGATCAGTGTGTTGGCCTACGTGTACTCTCTCTATTGGGGTGTACTTAATTTCAGGTACAGGGCTATGATAAAGCAAGAGCAGACAAGGAGCAAGGATGGGCCAAAGACCAGCTCAAGGAAAGAAAGAGGAGAAACAGCCTAAGTACAAATCGACGAGAATCACTAAGTGATTCTCGCCGATTCGGCGAGAATCACTAGTGATTCTCGCCGAGTCGTCGAGAATCACTAGCTGATTCTCGCCGAGTCGTCGAGAATCACTAGCTGATTCTCGCCGGTTGAAGCCGGCAGCTTCGTCACAGTCAGGGAAATTTTCTAAGGCAGAATCGTCGAGAATTACTTATGATTCTCGCCGATTCGTCGAGAATGACCTTGCATTCTCGACGTTTCAGTGAGAATCAAAAGTGACTCCCGCCGATTCTCCCCGGCTTCTGTATCTGTGCAGTCAGATTTCGGCTAAGCAGAAGTCGGCGAGAATCGTAAGTGATTCTCGCCGATTCGGCGAGAATCACCTACGATTCTCGCCGATTTTGACTTGGCAATTTTTCTGAAAGTTCTGGACCGGTCCAAGTTACCTGCAGCTGTTTGAACCGGACTTTGGTCCTTACTTTGGTGGGACCCACAACGGTCATCTTCTTGACCTAGGGTATAAATACGATACATTGTGAAAAGTAAAAGTGACGGATATACGGTATTTCAAAAAGAACGAGCGGCCGACGACAAACCCTAATCTCGCCATCTTGCTCCGCCGGTCATCTCCGCCGCTTGCACGGTTGTCGTCGCTGCTGATCTCAGGGTCTTCCAGATCTCCGGCGACAGAAGCTTAGGCTAGCATAGCGTCTCACGCGTCTAACGAGAGATCCCTTGTCTCTTGATTCGTTGATCGGGAAAATCTTTCCCATTCCGAATCGATTGAGACGATCGATCCTTGTTTGACCGTTGGTAGATCTTGCTCCCTTTGCTACGAAGTCTGAATCAAGTTGGCACTGCTGCTGCTCTTCGTCGCCGCTGCTGATTCCGAGAACGTTGCCGCCGCCTCAAGCCGCCGCCGGTCTCGGGAAAGATTCACTCCAAGTGAGATCTAGGGCTGTGCACTCTTCGTTGACTTCAAGAGCACGTTGTCAAACGAAGAGGGTCACCTTCTCTCCAAACGTTGTTTGTATTTCTTACAAGCTAGTTTTTAATTTCTTTGTAACGGACCGATTGGTCCCTAGTTGTAAGGGTTGGGTGCAACCCGGACTGTGGGAGTGTTGACTCCTACGTGTGGAAGGGTTCCTTCCATGAGTGCAAGGATTGGATTTCAATCCTGTTGGTGAAGTGACCGAGTCGTCCCGTGTTGGGAGATAGGTCGAAGGGGGAAAGTGGACGTACCCAAATCGGGGAACCACTATAAATTGTCTGTGTATTTTCTGTGCTTGGTTGTTTTGTTTTCTTGTGCAGGTAAAATCATAATCCCGCAAATACGCGACAGAGACACCTATTCCCCCCCATAGGTGACGATAGTTAACACTAGGTGAACTTTCAACGGTGATTTTGGCCGACACGGGTATGGACACGGCCGTGTCCATACCCGTGTGCCTCATGCCAATATTAGGCTTCCAGTCAGAGAGGTACACGGGTATTGGGACACGGGCGTGTCCCTACCCGTGTGCTGAGGACACGGGTCGAGACACGGCCGTGTCTCTACCCGTGTGCCGCAACCCTGACCCGGCGGAAAGATGTTCTGGGATGAACACGGCCCTAAACACGGCAGGCGACACGGCCGTGTCACCTGAACACGGGTAGCAACACGGCCGTGTGCCTACCCGTGTCTGCGGTGTATAAAAAGGGAAAAGTTGTGAAACCCTAGCATTTCATCCCCTTTTCAGCCCCAAAACTTCTGAGAGGAAGAGAGCTTGCTGGAGGAGGGGAAAGGAGCTTGCCGGAGCCATCCTTGGAGGAATCGAAACGCCGCCGCCGTCAAGGGAAAAACAATGCCGCCGCGAAGGAGTGCGAGGCTCATGGCCGGCCATGGTGGTACCGCTGGACTTGAGGTGAGCTTCCTCCCCTCTCCCTTGGTGCTAGATCTATTGTTATTTTAGGAGAGAAATCGACTCCATAGAGTCTTGATGGTGAGGAGGAGAGTTCTTAGGATAAGCCATGCCTAGGTTTTCTAGGCTTAGTCTCCCTCAACCTTCTCATCATTCAAAGTGGAGATGAGAGGGGTTTTCGTTGAGGGTTTGGCTTTGAAAGGAGAAATAAGGTTGGGTGTGATTTCTGGAGGAGTTTATGCGAGGTCGTTGCAAGGAAGAAGATGAACGGATGCCGTTCATCTCGCCTTAAGATGCGTGCAGAAATCTGATTTATGCACGCGGCGACCTTCGTGGCCAATTTCAAGGGTGTTCTGGCCAAATCTGAGTGATCGACTCAACACGAAAGTCGTAGCCCTTGAAATTACCTTTCCAACGAGTGGTTGCTCGTTTCCATGCGATACCCGTAGCCACGGGAAAGCTGGTTCGAGTCCGCTGCGTTCGGGAAATTCCTGTACAGGAAACTGTTTCCTATATGTATTCGAGTTGAATTTCTGGTATGTTGCGACCAGATCTGGGCTATCGACTCAACACGAAAGTCGTAGCCCTCGCGAATACCTTTCCAACGAGGGGTTGAGCATTGTGATCGGATTCCTGTAGCTCCGGGAATCCCAGTTTTAGTATCGGGCTATCCTATGTTAATGCACTTGTTAATTTATAATGTTAGCACTCTTGCAATGGTTGTGATTTGCTCATTTGTTATCTTGCTCCCATATATCTATAATGTTGTTGTTACTGTAATTTAGCATGGTTACTTATTTGGTTGTGTAATAAGGAATAATCATGTATTGGTAGAGAAATGGATTGGAGGAGAAGGCTAGAAATTAAGGGTTGAGATTAGTATAGAATATATTTATATAGTTGGGTGTTGAATATATCTATTATGCGAAGTGTTGAGGTGAATTCATTGAATAGGTGGGCGTGATTATGATGAACACTATGTGAAGAGTATTTTGTAACTGTAATTCGAGCCCAAGGGGTTTATTAACAACCGATGCTTAGAGTTGTAGCCTCCCTACGGGTAGCATCGAGTGAGTTGTTTTGGGACATGTGATGTGCGACGATTCATCGTGTCGCGATATTGAGATAATGACTGTGGCAGGTCTACGGGTTCGCCAGTCGTCACACCGATGGGAGCCAATGGGTAGACCTTGGGCGGTAGGGTTAGATACTTGGTGTCCATAACCCGAGATCTCCTCCGCGCCATGAGAACGGTTGGGCTTGCACCTCGTGCGTTTCCGAGGTTCCATCCGGTTCGAAATCGAAGGCCAGGTTGGGTTGTGTTCTTGGTGCACATCTACCCAAGACCCCTTCTGAGCCGTAGTACGCATGTGAGCTCCGCTGTTGTGTTCTTAGCGTTGAGGCGTACGAGGGCCTAGGATAGGTAGTGTGATACCACCTAGTAGTGGAGACGCCCGCTCCACTGTCACCGTCTGGCCAAGACGGATGACGCCTGAGAGGTTAGCTACATGCTCGAAAAGTGGGAACTTCAAGTCTGTGTCGACATAGCAACTTGCATGTGCGTGCGCATGATTCGGTCATAACATAACATTCATATCATGTCATTCATTGCATACACAAGATCCTCATCGTATAAGTTTGTATGGGCACTCTTATACGATGAGTTACTTTACTGTTAAGCCGATCCTTAACTTATAAGTTTGTATGGGCACTCTTATAAGTTAAGTTACTATTCTGATTAATTATACCTGCTGTCATATATTATTGATATTTGTAGAACTGCTAGTTGTGTAGCGTAGTTTGTACTCCACCATATTTACAGTCACCTGCTTGTTTACTTGCTTATATATATATATTGTACCTTTATTCCTTTCTCCGCCCGGTGCCGAGGAGTCGCCGGGGGAGCGGTTGTGAAGCCACTTAGTCTTATGACTAACGGATGCTACGTCTTCCTTTTTAGGAGGAAACCCCGCAGGTAGAGCAGCAACGGACTATGCAGCAGGACAGCCAGGCCCGGACGATAGGACCTGAGGTGGTGGTGCCATCGGCACCGTCAGTGACAGTCGTGAGTGTTTTCATGTAGCCGTTTGGCAAAACATTTCTAGACTCTTGTTCTTTTGTACAAGCCTGTTGTGCTTGTTATCTTCCGCTCTTTTGGACTTAAACTTAGCTGTGAATTGAACTGCTTTACTTTCCTGTTATGGTTGGGTTGGCATAATTGTTATGATATGGATTGTAGCCGGCGGAATAGGCGTCTTATGGTAAAGGCTAACTCGTGTGTTAGTGCTACCACAAGGAGGCTATTTCGGGCATAAGACTCCCCTCGTGCCGTGTGTTGTGTTCCGGGAGGGGGGTCTTACAAATGGTATCAGACTTAGCCGATCTTCACCTACAGCAGTCAGGTAACAATGGGCCACTCCCGTTCGATTAGTCGGTTTGGGGACAAACCGACTTAGCGGAAGCAGTGGTGTGCCCATATGTAATTCACACTAAGTTGTCCAACTTTGACATTAGTTTTAGCCAACCTGACCCTAGTTTGTACCTTGCGTATAGGTCCCAGCGCAGGTGGAGCCGATTGGGGGCACTCCTACCCCTTTCGTCCCTTCACAATTCCAGCAGTCGGAACTGGGACAAACAGTGTCAGCCATATTGGATGCATTTAAAGCCCAGCAAGCTCCGGTGCAACAACAAGCGCTAGGCTCCAACTGGTTGAGCACCTTCCGTGCCCTGTCCCCTCCTGCCTATCTTGGGACAGAATCGCCGGTGCGCACCGAGGAATGGCTTGATACCGTGCAGGAATTGATGGCTGGCATAAGATGTCCGAACAGCATGGCGGTGACATTGGTAGTGACGCTGCTAGAGCTGCACGCCAAAAGGTGGTGGAAGTCCCTCATGGGCTCCACCTTCCAAGGGCGGTTGTACACGTACATCAGTTGGAACGAGTTCACCGAGGCTTTTCTGGATCACTTCATCCCTTCTTCTGCTCGGGATGGACTTGAAGAAAAATTTCTGCAGCTGAAGCAGGGATCGAAATCGGTAACGGAGTACCAGAGGGAGTTCCAACACCTCGCTAGGTTTGCCGATTCCTATGATTTGGACGATAGAGGCTACGCGAAGCGCTTCTACAAAGGGTTGAGGGACCCCCTGAGGCAGGCCCTTTTGTTTATAGCCGATGGAAGCCTGGCAGAAATCATCGACATGGCAAAGAGACTGGAGGCGGACCGCATGGGATGTGGCAAGAGACCTGCGGAAGGAGTAATTGAAGTCGGCCCTAGTAATAGAAGGCGGAATGATCATGGCAGAGGAAGGGGAAACCACAGAGGCGGTCGGTGGGTCAACCGGAACTATCGGGTGGAGTACCCAATTCCGCAACCACTAGCTTTACCACCACCACCGCAGCAGCAATATTATCAACAACCTGGTGGCCGACGTGAGGTGATATGTTTTGAGTGCAACCAACCGGGGCATGTCCGACGAGTTTGCCCTCGACTGATCGGGGGTGCTCCGATTGCTCCCCCTCCAGTAGCTCCATGGGGGCGAGGGCACATGCGTGGCCGAGGAAGAGGACCACCAGGGAGAAATCAAGGACATGCACGGGAGCATGTATTCGCATTGGATATGACTCAGGAGAGAAATCCGCAGGAAGTCATCACCGGTACGTGCAAAATTTATTAATATTATATGACTTGTTAGATTTACGATACAAATGATACGCGCAATTTTGAATAGTGATTACCTTTTTGGAACCTAGGCACTGTCATGGTTAGCGGGAGACCCGCCTATAGGTTATTTGACATGGGTGCGTCGCACTCGTTCATCTCGGAGGACTTCGTGAAGGACTTGGAGGGAGTGCAACACTTCACGGGCACTACTCAAAGGGTGCGCCTTCCGGACGGCTCTGAGATGACGTCGTCAGCAAGTTGCGACTTCGACACCCTTATTGGAGGAAAGTTCTTTGAAACTCCGGCTACAGTGTTAAGAATCCCGGAGTTCGATCTCATCCTGGGCATGAAGTGGTTGGACTGGCACCATGCCAGGATCAATTGTGCGGAGAAGCAAGTTATATTGAGGCATGGAGACTCGGAAGTCATCTTCCAAGGTATTAAATTCGCACCCCGTAAATTATTATCTTCAATCCAAGTTATGAAATCTCATATGGAAGGGGACGAGGTCTATGTAATTTGCTTCGAGTTGAAGAAATTGACATTAGAGGTCAAGGATGTGCGGGTGGTGCGAGAATTTCCCGAGGTATTCCCCGAGAAATTGCCGGGACTACCCCCGCATAGGGAAGTGGACTTCCAAATCAAGCTAATTCCGGGTGCCAAGCCCGTCTCGCGAGCTCCATACCGAATGGCTCCGAAGGAACTTGCAGAGTTTAGAGTCCAGCTTCAGGAATTGGTGGAAGCAGGGTTCGTTCGCCCAAGCTCGTCGCCTTGGGGAGCGCCCGTTTTGTTCGTCAAAAAGAAGGATGGCACCCTGCGGTTATGTATTGATTATCGAGAGTTGAACCAGTTAACGGTGCGGAACACCTATCCCCTACCGCGCATTGATGAATTATTTGATCAATTGGTGGGATCGTATTGGTTCTCCAAGTTAGATCTGCGTTCGGGATATTATCAGCTGAGGATACAAGAAGATGACATTCAGAAGACGACGTTCAGTTCGAGATATGGTTCGTATGAATTCACCGTGATGCCGTTTGGGCTCACAAACGCCCCTTCCGCCTTTATGAGCTTGATGAACAAGGTGTTCAGCCCTTATTTGGACATCTTTGTCATCGTGTTCATCGATGATATCCTAGTCTACTCCAAGACCGAAGCAGAACACGCCGAACATCTAACTTTAGTGCTGAGGAAGCTAAAGGAGCACACTTTGTTTGCCAAGTTCAGCAAATGCAAGTTTTGGCTTCGAGAGGTCGCGTTCTTGGGCCATGTGATTAGTGGGGCGGGGCTAGCTGTAGATCCGGCCAAGGTGCGGGCCGTGATGGAGTGGTCGCCATTGAAGTCAGCGGCCGACATACGGAGCTTTCTTGGACTTGCCGGGTACTATCGCAAGTTCGTGAAAGGCTTCTCGAAGATCGCCCTTCCCCTTACTACGCTGACCAAGAAGGGTGTGCCGTTTGAATGGACACCCCAGTGCGAAGCTGCATTCCAAGAGTTGAAGGATAGATTGACGACTGCTCCCATCCTAGCTCTTCCATCTGGGAAGGAGGGCTTTCAAGTTTATACGGATGCGTCGTATCAAGGGATGGGAGCTGTGTTGATGCAGAATGGGCATGTGATCGCTTATGCTTCAAGACAGTTGAAGAAGCATGAAGCCAGCTACCCGGTGCATGATCTAGAGTTGGGAGCGGTGGTATTCGCCTTGAAGATTTGGAGGAATTATTTATATGGCGTCCACTGCGAGATCTACTCGGATCACAAAAATCTGAAGTACGTTCACACCCAAAAGGAGTTAAACTTGAGACAGCGGCGGTGGTTGGAGTTCTTGTGCGACTATGAATTCACCTTGAACTACCACCCCGGGAAGGTTAATTCCGTAGCTGATGCCTTGAGCCGAAAGGCACCGGAACGAGCACGGAATCCCGCTTGATGAGGATGGAGTTAATCCAGACACTGCAAGAGATGGAAGTCACTTTGGTCTTTAAGAATCAATCGGAAGAGTATACCGAATATTTGGCCGCGATGAGTATAGTTTGCAACATACGAGACCGAATCCGGACGGAACAAAAGAAGGATGCGGCTTTAACCCCGGCTTTCAAGTCAATGGAGGATGGGACTACGGAAGAATACTCCCTAAAAGACGGCCTCGTCCATTTTCGTGGCCGGCTTTACATCCCCGAAGGTGACAACATTCGGGAGGATATTTTAAAGGAGGCCCATTGCTCCAAGTACTCGGTGCACCCGGGGATCGCGAAGATGTACACCGATTTGAGAAAGACGATGTGTTGGCCGGGCATGAAGAGGGATGTCAAGTACTTTGTTACTCATTGTATGGCCTGTCAAATGGTGAAGGCGGAATGCAGAAGCCCCGGTGGAATGCTACAGTCGTTGCCCATCCCCGAATGGAAATTTGAGGACATCTCCATGGACTTCGTCCACGGGTTACCTCGCTCGCGCTCGGGGAATGATTCTGTGTGGGTGATAGTTGACCGGTTGACCAAGGTAGCCCGATTTATCCCAATGAAGAAGGAGGCGCAGGTGGGCGTCCTAGTGCGTCTCTTTGTGGAGCAATTTGTGCGGTACCATGGTGTGCCGAAGACGATCGTCTCCGATCGGGATGGTCGGTTTACTTCAAGAGAATGGAGGGCTGTACAGGCTTATTTGGGCTCGCGCCTCGCCTTTAGCACAGCCTTTCACCCTCAAACGGACGGGCAGTCTGAACGAACCATCCGAACATTGGAGGACCTTCTGAGGTTGTGTGTGCTAGATAAAGGAGAACCATGGGAGAGACTCTTACCTCTCGTGGAGTTCTCTTATAATAACAGTCATCAAGCCAGTATTGGAATGGCACCTCATGAAGCTTTGTATGGAAGGAGGTGTAGAACACCCTTGTCCTGGGTGCAAGATGAAGATCCGAAGACATTGGGAAATGAGTATATTGATGACACGGACGCGGTGGTTAGGTTGATCCGGGATTGAATGCTAGAGGCTCAAAGCCGACAGGCGAAATATTACAACGCAAGGCACCGTATGGTGGAGTTTCAAGTGGGTGATAAGGTGTTCCTGAAGATTCGACCGATGCACGGAGTGTCGCGGGTACGTGGAGTCAAGAAGCTCAGCCCAAGGTATGTCGGGCCCTATGTCGTAGTGGAAAGGATTGGCCCTCTGGCCTATCGATTGGAGTTACCACCGGAGCTGGAGAACCTTCACGACGTGTTCCATGTATCGTCGCTTCGGAAGGCTTTGCTGCGGCCTGAACAGTATATCCCCACGGCGGATGGTGCCGTGGCGTCTGATAGGTCTGTGCGACTGGAGCCGGTGCGGATCGTTGATAACGAGACAAGAACCTTGCGCCGCAAAAGTGTTCCCTTGGTGAAAGTGCTATGGTCTAATCATGGGAAGGAGGAGTTCACATGGGAGCCAAGGGATTTGATGCAAGGGCGCTACCCGGAATTATTTACCCCAGGTAAAAATTTTATTTGAAAGCATAGTTCCCTTTTATGTGTTTCACTCCCATAACCTTACCCTGATTTCGGGGACGAAATCTTTTTTTTTGTTTATAGGATTTGTAACGTCCCAATTCGCGCTAGGCCCCTTGATTGCGTATTTGAGTCAAGGGGGCTGTGGTGAGCCCAATGGGGGTGTGGGTGAACAGGTGCGAACGTATGGGAAATGAGGAAAACAAGGCAAAACGGTGATTTTGGCCGACACGGGTATGGACACGGCCGTGTCCATACCCCTGTGCCTCATGCCAATATTAGGCTTCCAGTCAGAGAGGTACACGGGTATTGGGACACGGGCGTGTCCCTACCCATGTGCTGAGGACACGGGTCGAGACACGGCCGTGTCTCTACCCGTGTGCCGCAACCCTGACCCGGCGGAAAGATGTTCTGGGATGAACACGGCCCTAAACACGGCAGGCGACACGGCCGTGTCACCTGAACACGGGTAGCAACACGGCCGTGTGCCTACCCGTGTATGCGGTGTATAAAAAGGGAAAAGTTGTGAAACCCTAGCATTTCATCCCCTTTTCAGCCCCAAAACTTCTGAGAGGAAGAGAGCTTGCTGGAGGAGGGGAAAGGAGCTTGCCGGAGCCATCCTTGGAGGAATCGAAACGCCGCCGCCGTCAAGGGAAAAACAATGCCGCCGCGAAGGAGTGCGAGGCTCATGGCCAGCCATGGTGGTACCGCTGGACTTGAGGTGAGCTTCCTCCCCTCTCCCTTGGTGCTAGATATATAGTTATTTTAGGAGAGACATCGACTCCATAGAGTCTTGATGGTGAGGAGGAGAGTTCTTAGGATAAGCCATGCCTAGGTTTTCTAGGCTTAGTCTCCCTCAACCTTCTCATCATTCAAAGTGGAGATGAGAGGGGTTTTCGTTGAGGGTTTGGCTTTGAAAGGAGAAATAAGGTTGGGTGTGATTTCTGGAGGAGTTTATGCGAGGTCATTGCAAGGAAGAAGATGAACGGATGCCGTTCATCTCGCCTTAAGATGCGTGCAGAAATCTGATTTCTGCACGCGGCGACCTTCGTGGCCAATTTCAGGGGTGTTCTGGCCAAATCTGGGTGATCGACTCAACACGAAAGTCGTAGCCCTTGAAATTATCTTTCCAACGAGTGGTTGCTCGTTTCCATGCGATACCCGTAGCCACAGGAAAGCTGGTTCGAGTCCGCTGCGTTCGGGAAATTCCTGTACAGGAAACTGTTTCCTGTACGTATTCGAGTTGAATTTCTGGTATGTTGCGACCAGATCTGGGCGATCGACTCAACACGAAAGTCGTAGCCCTCGCGAATACCTTTCCAACGAGGGGTTGAGCATTGTGATCGGATTCCTGTAGCTCCGGGAATCCCAGTTTTAGTATCGGGCTATCCTATGTTAATGCACTTGTTAATTTATAATGTTAGCACTCTTGCAATGGTTGTGATTTGCTCATTTGTTATCTTGCTCCCATATATCTATAATGTTGTTGTTACTGTAATTTAGCATGGTTACTCATTTGGTTGTGTAATAAGGAATAATCATGTATTGGTAGAGAAATGGATTGGAGGAGAAGGCTAGAAATTAAGGGTTGAGATTGGTATAGAATATATTTATATAGTTGGGTGTTGAATATATCTATTATGCGAAGTGTTGAGGTGAATTCATTGAATAGGTGGGCGTGATTATGATGAACACTATGTGAAGAGTATTTTGTAACTGTAATCCGAGCCCAAGGGGTTTATTAACAACCGATGCTTAGAGTTGTAGCCTCCCTACGGGTAGCATCGAGTGAGTTGTTTTGGGACATGTGATGTGCGATGATTCATCGTGTCGCGATATTGAGATAATGACTGTGGCAGGTCTACCGGTTCGCCAGTCGTCACACCGATGGGAGCCAATGGGTAGACCTTGGGCGGTAGGGTTAGATACTTGGTGTCCATAACCCGAGATCTCCTCCGCGCCATGAGAACGGTTGGGCTTGCACCTCGTGCATTTCCGAGGTTCCATCCGGTTCGAAATCGAAGGCCAGGTTGGGTTGTGTTCTTGGTGCACATCTACCCAAGACCCCTTCTGAGCTGTAGTATGCATGTGAGCTCCGCTGTTGTGTTCTTAGCGTTGAGGCGTACGAGGGCCTAGGATAGGTAGTGTGATACCACCTAGTAGTGGAGACGCCCGCTCCACTGTCGCCGTCTGGCCACGACGGACGACGCCTGAGAGGTTAGCTACCTGCTCGAAAAGTGGGAACTTCAAGTCTGTGTCGACATAGCAACTTGCATGTGCGTGCGCATGATTCGGTCATAGCATAACATTCATATCATGTCATTCATTGCATACACAAGATCCTCATCGTATAAGTTTGTATGGGCAATCTTATACGATGAGTTACTTTACTGTTAAGCCGATCCTTAACTTATAAGTTTGTATGGGCACTCTTATAAGTTAAGTTACTATTCTGATTAATTATACCTGCTGTCATATATTATTGATATTTGTAGAACTGCTAGTTGTGTAGCGTAGTTTGTACTCCACCATATTTACAGTCACCTGCTTGTTTACTTGCTTATATATATATATTGTACCTTTGTTCCTTTCTCCGCCCGGTGCCGAGGAGTCGTCGGGGGAGCGGATGTGAAGCCACTTAGTCTTATGACTAACGGATGCTACGTCTTCCTTTTTAGGAGGAAACCCCGCAGGTAGAGCAGCAACGGACTATGCAGCAGGACAGCCAGGCCCGGACGATAGGACCTGAGGTGGTGGGGCCATCGGCACCGTCAGTGACAGTCGTGAGTGTTTTCATGTAGCCGTTTGGCAAAACATTTCTAGACTCTTGTTCTTTTGTACAAGCCTGTTGTGCTTGTTATCTTCCGCTCTTTTGGACTTAAACTTAGCTGTGAATTGAACTGCTTTACTTTCCTGTTATGGTTGGGTTGACATAATTGTTATGATATGGATTGTAGCCGGCGGAATAGGCGTCTTATGGTAAAGGCTAACCCGTGTGTTAGTGCTACCACAAGGCGGCTATTTCGGGCATAAGACTCCCCTCGTGCCGTGTGTTGTGTTCCGGGAGGGGGGTCTTACACAGGGCAAGAATCGCATGCAGGAGCTAGCGCACCGGGCGAAAAGCCCTAAGCCTCATGAAGTGTAGTTGTGCTTGACTATTTTCATTTCCTTGTTTTGCTGCTGTTGTTTGACTATGTCCGGCTTGCATGCCGAGGTAGCCTAGGGGTGCTTGGAACTTTTTATATTTGGACTTATATTGTGTAAGGCCTTTAGGCCATTTGATACTTTTCTGTTAGTGGATAACTTCTGTCTGTTAGTGTTCTGTTTCCGCTGTGTTTGTCTTGAGTTTTGAGATTGGGTAGTTTTATATCATCTTTTAATACTAAAACTATGGCGTCCGTATGTTGTGGGGCCCCGGCCGGACCCATATTATATGGTCTTTACAGGGGAGGTGTTACAATTTGGTATCAGAGGGAGGTTCGCGTTCCAATGAGAAGTTTTGCGGTCGAAAGTATAAGTCGAGTCGCGTATAAGAAGTTATCCACATAGGAGTATCACGGGACCATGAGTGTCCTTGTGTTCGAGTCTTGCGATTAGAGACTGATTTGTGTTTTCTTGCTTGTGTTTAGAGTGCAAGCAACGAGGCTGGGACCTCGAGTCCAAGAGAAGAGCTCTCGGCAAGTAGTGCGACTGCGCAAGGTCCGCTAGGGATGGGGGTCACACCTGCCGACTTCTGCCGTATGCTTGCAGAAGCGATGGTGGCGGCCCAAGCTGCAGCTATAGCACAAGTAGCAGCACTCGTTGCTCAAGTAGCAACTCTTGCTAACCCAGACACGGCAGCAAACATGCCGGTTCAGGAAGCCAGGCGGGCAGAGCCGTAGGCTGAGAGAGTGGTTGTCGGGCATGGGGACCGGCAAATGAAGTACTTTCTGAGTTTCCACCCTCCAACCTTCAAGGGAATCGGCACGCCCACAGATGCAGAGGATTGGTGGGCTAGAATTCTGGAGCTTCTGAGGGCGGCAGAGGCACCAGATGAGAAAAAGGCAGAGTTCACAGCCTTTATGTTGGAGGGAGATGCCAAGTTATGGTGGGTGAGCCACAGTGGCCGGCAGTTTCTAGGACGCACACCGTCCATCGAGGAGTTTTGGAATGCCTTCCTGAAGAAGTACATTACCGCCTCAACGAGGTTAGCCCTCTAGAGGCAGTTTCTACATCTGGTGCAGCGAGACAAGTCAGTGGATGAATATGTTCAGAAATTTACTCGCTTGGGTCGTTATGCAGGGACGACCATGGCAGACGATGAAGAGAGGGACAATCTCTTCTATCATGGATTGAGGGAGAATCTAAGACAACCCCTCATATCGATGAAACGTGCGGGTTTCAACGAATTTGGTGGAGGCGGCCCGAATTTTGGAGAGTAACATGGAGCGATCCCAGCGTCGCAAGGGTTTCACACCCAAACAGGGGGAGGAGAAGAAGCCTTTTTATGTTTATTGCATGTGTGTAGGCTTTGTAGTGGTATCTGGGTACCCCGCTAGAGTACTTTTTGATACGGTAGCGTCGCACTCCTTCCTTGCGGAAAGTTTCACCCAGAGGATTGGAGTTGAGTCCTTCGCAACGAACTCAGAGTTGAAAGTGCGCATGCCCAATGGGTCGTCTATGACAACCAGGGCTAAAGGGCGGATTTGTTGGAGTCTTGAGGGAGTCGACTTCATTTTGGTAGCGGCGATCTTGTCGTTGTCCGAGTTCGATGTGATTTTGGGAATGGATTGGCTAGCGGAGCAGCGTGCTAGTATCGACTGTTTGTCCAAGGCGGTAACCCTGAGGGGCGTGGGGCAAGCGGAAGTCAAGTTTGAGGCCCTGCATGGAGTGGCCTGTTCCCTAGTTTCGGCACTTCAACTAGTGCGAGCTGTTAACCAGGGGGGTGTAGCTCTAGTAGCGTTGTTGGAGGTTAGCCTTTCCAGGCTGTCTCCTGGAGAAGTGCCCGTGGTGGCGGAGTTTGGAGATGTTTTTCTTGAGGAGCTACCGGGGGCACCTCCTCGGCGGGAGATTGATTTCTCCATCGAGTTAGTGCCCGAGGCTAGACCGGTGTCACATACACCCTTTAGGATGGCACCAAAGGAGTTGGTCGAGCTCAAGGTTCAGTTGTAGGAGCTTTTGGAGCAAGGGTATATCAGACCCAGCTCTTCACCGTGGAGTGCGTCGGTGTTATTTGTAAACAAGAAGGACGGTAGTATGCGTCTGTGCATAGAATACCGAGAGTTGAACAAATTGACTATCAAGAATAAGTATCTGATTCCTCGGATAGACGATCTCTTCGACCAGTTGGTGGGGTCGGTGGTGTACTCCAAGTTGGACTTGAAGTCCGGATATTATCAGTTGCGGATTCGTGATGAAGACATACCCAAGACCGCGTTTGGTACGAGGTATGGTCATTTTGAGTTCTCGGTGATGCCGTTCGGGCTGACGAACGTGCCGTCCGTGTTCATGGACTTGATGAACCGAGTGTTTCGCGAATATTTGGACTGGTTCGTAGTCGTCTTTATCGATGACATATTGGTGTATTCCAAGCCCGAAGCGGAGCACGAGTCGCACTTGCGGACAGTGTTGCAAGTATTGAGAGAGAACCAACTTTATGCGAAGTTCTCCAAGTGCGAGTTCTGGTTGGAGAAAGTGGCATTTCTAGGCCATGTGATTAGTGGGGATGGGGTGGCGGTAGATCCAATGAAAGTAGAAGCCATCAGAGAGTGGCCAGTTTTGAGGACCGTGGCGGAAGTCCGAAGTTTTCTTGGACTAGCCGGGTACTACCGAAGGTTTGTGGAAAACTTTTCGCGGATAGCTCTACCCCTCACTTCACTAACTCGCAAGGATCAGAAGTTTGTATGGACTCAAGAATGCAATCAGGCGTTTGAAACCCTGAAGGAAAGGCTAATGACGGCGCCGATCCTAAGTCTACCAAAGGGGACCGAAGGGTTCCAGATTTTCAGCGACGCATCCGGATGCGGTTTAGGGTGCGTGTTGGTGCAGCATGGTAGTGTGATAGCTTTTGGGTCGAGGCAGCTGAAGCCTCATGAGAGAAATTACCCCGACCATGATTTGGAGTTGGCGGCGGTAATTTTTGCTTTGAAGTTGTGGAGGCACTACGTTTATGGTGCGAAGGTGGAGATCTTCACGGACCACAAGAGTCTGAAGTATCTCCTAGATCAGAAGGACCTAAATATGCGGCAGCGCAGGTGGGTCGTGTTCCTTGGGGACTACGAGGTGGCGATTCAGTACACGCCAGGGAAATCCAATGTGGTGGCAGATGCTTTGAGTAGGAAATACTCGGGGCAAGGAAATTGGATTGAAGCTTACGATGAGCGGTTAAGGCGGGACTGGGAGTCCCTTGGTTTGGAATGTGTGGCAAGAGGCGAGTCTAGCGTGGCTCGACTAAATTGGATTGAGATGCAGAATGACTTATGCGATCGTATTCGGGAAGCGACCCGTGTAGATGCGGAGTTCCAACCTTTCGTGGAGGAAGCTCTAAAGGGCGAGGGTAGCGCCTGGGAGATGGTTGATGGGATTCTGAGGAAGGGCGGAAAGATTTGTGTACCGCAGTTCGGCAAGCTCCACGAGGAGTTGATGTTTGAGGCCCACTTCACTAAGTACTCCATTCACCCGGGTAGTACCAAGATGTACTTGGATTTGAAGAAGTCCTATTGGTGGCCTGGGATGAAGCGGGACGTATCTTTGTGTGTGAGTTGGTGCCAAACATGTGCCTTGGTGAAGGCCGAGTGTCAGAAGTCGGGCGGGTTCTTGAAGCCTCTTCCAATCCCCGAATGGAAATTTGATGACATCTTCATGGATTTTGTGCATGGGTTGCCTAGATCGCAACAGGGTAATGATGCCATATGGGTGATTGTGGACCGCTTGACCAAAGTGGCACATTTCATCCCAAACCGGAAGGAGGACGGTGTGGAAAAGTTGGTGGAGTTGTACGTTCGCAATATTGTACGACTTCATGGGATTCCGAAGAGTATAGTCAGCGACCGGGATGGACGTTTCACGTCTAAGGATTGGCGGTTGGTGCAGAAGAGCTTGGGCACAAAACTCATGTTCTGTACGGCCTTTCATCCTCAAACCGATGGGCAAACCGAGAGAACGAACCGTACTTTGGAAGATATGCTAAGAATGTGTACTCTCGACTTCGACAAGAAGTGGGAGGATAACCTCTTCATGGTGGAGTTTGCTTATAATAATAGTTACCAAGATAGTATCAAGATGGCGCCATACAAAGCTTTGTATGGGAGGAGGTGTCGAACACCGATGTCTTGGACAGAAGCGGGAGACACCAAGCTTTTGGGGAAAGAAGTGGTAGCCGACGCTAGTGAGCTAGTGCGGACCATCCAAGAGCGCATGAAGGTAGCTCAAGATCAGCAGTCTAAGTATTTCAATGCTCGCCACAGGCATGTGGAATTCGCTGTGGGCGACTGGGTGTATCTTAAGATCAAGCCGTTCAAAGGCGTTTCGCGAATTCGCCGACTCAAGAAGCTGAGTCCGAGATTTTTGGGACCATTCAAGGTCATCGAGCGAGTGGGAGAGGCAGCGTACCGGTTGGCATTGTCCACAGAGCTAAGTGGATTGCATGACGTTTTTCACGTCTCCGTCCTGAGGAAAGCGTTGTTAGAAGCCAGCGTGGTGATTGAGCCGACGGCGGTGCCGGTAGAGGAAGACTTGAGGACGCGAGTTCATCCAATCGGGATAAAAGACTCAGAGGTTCGGCAATTACGAAACAAGGAGGTCAGACTCTTAAAGGTCCGTTGGGACAACTGTGGTTGCGAGGAGCTCTCATGGGAGCGAGAGCAGGCCATGCTGGAGGAGTACCCCGAGCTTTTCTCCTCAGGTACCGTTTAGTTTTGTTTACCTTCCATGTTTTAAATTTCGGGACGAAATTCTTGTAAGGGGGGAGAATTGTAACACCCCAAAACATGGAAGGGGAATCGACGACGTCGTTTTAGCCAAGTTTGGGTTTTGGAGCAGGCGACACGGGCGTGTCAAGGGCATGACATGGGCGTGTCAGGGCGTGGTCGACCGCGGAGCTTGTGGTCGACGTTGTGAGGGTCGACGTTCGTCGAGCTCAGGAACACGGCCTGGGACATGGGCGTGTCCCTGGCCGTGTCCTTCTCGGGTTGTTTGCAGGATTTATTCCGCTAGGCGTGACACGGGTCACGACACGGCCGTGTCGGGGCTGACACGGGCGTGTCGAAGGCCGTGTCTTTGGCCGTGTCCTTCTTTGACTGGGAAAAATTGGTCGGTGGGGGGCGTGACACGGGTCTCGACACGGGCGTGTCAATAGGCGACACGGGCGTGTCGGAGGCCGTGTCAAAGGCTGTGTTCTAGTTTTCGAATCGGTCGAGACGGCGAATGGGTAACACGGCCTGGCACACGGTCGTGTTGTAACCCGTGTTCGGCCCAGTTTTTGTGATTTTAAGCCGAATCGTGGCCGTCCGTTTCTTTGGTATGAGATCCAATGGCTGGGGGCTAGATCTGAGGGATTAAACTCGGGAATAGGGTTGGAAACCCTCACTTTTCTCCTATCTTTATCTCTCTTGATTCTAGAGAGAAGGGAGAGCAAGGAGGAGGAAGAAGGCCAAGATCCGGCCGCCGGCGAAGCTTCGGAGGTCTGTTTCGCGAGCGGAGTTCAGATCCACGAAGGTGGGAGCGTTGCGGTGGTTTTCAACCGAGCAAATCTTCTCCATGCCCAGGAAGAGGGGACGGAAGGTAACGACACTTCTCCTCTCGGTTTTTAGGATTTAGGATGCATGAATAGCATCCCCTTCCTTTCGTATTTTGAGCACCGAATCTCTCAAATGAGAGGGATTCGTGTAGCCTAGGTTCAAGAGGAACCTCCGGGTTGAGTATGTTCATCCCGGAATGCTTTGCATTAGAGATCTGCTCCGTTAGCGGATTAGGCATTGTGGGTGAAGCCGTGGTCGCGACCGTTAGTCCGACCCGGAGATGTTGCATAGCGAGATGTGAGGATTCGGTAGAAATCCGTTGCGGCAATACGTCGTTGTGTGTATGCGTTTTCCCCCTTTTAATTAAGTGAGTACTCGTAGTCGGAACCAGACAAGGTTAGCTCCGCTTCTTGCGGTAGATGGTTTCCTTGGAGCACGGGAAAGATACGGTGCGAATGGTGATTGGGGTGGGGAAACCTTTGTTTGTGCTGTGCAAAGGCGCGGCTATGTCTCTGTGGTCGGCTGGCTATCCCGTGACGCGCAAGTCATGTGGGGAAAGTGTCCCGGCGAGACTAGTCACTTGTGTGAGACTGACGAGAATGCCGAGCGGAGGGCAAGCCCAGGCAATGTAGCCATGAGCGGGTGGGGTCCAGCAAGGCTTCTTAAAATCGGTCAGTTTGAGACGGCACCCTGACGAGCGAAGTCAGATTGTGCGGGCAAGCCCTGGGGTTATGACCCATGTGCGGGTGGGGCCTTTGTAAGGTTCCATGTGACGGCGTGTGTGCCGTTAGGGACATGGTGGTTCCCTTGTGTTTGCGGCTTTAAGCCAATGGGGAAATGAAAGTACCCAGTGTTTGATGTTGTGCTAGATGCATACGAGCAAGGGTGCCTTGGGTGAACCCCGGGTTGTATTCATGTTGCATAGTAGGCCCCTTTCACTTTGTACAAAACATAGAGAACATGTATGCTGTATGAGACATCCAAGCCTGTTTTACCGCTTTATTATATATACTATTTTGGTATACGAAGTGCTAACTTGCAGGTGGAGTGGTACCCCGGGGTCCGTTAGGGACGGCCGGGAGGAGATGTGTTTGTTACACAGTAGAGGTCAGCCTTTGCTGACCCACGTTACTTCAAATCCTTACAGGGCAAGGATCGCATGCAGGAGCTAGCGCGCCGGGCGAAAAGCCCTAAGCCTCATGAAGTGTAGTTGTGCTTGACTATTTTCATTTCCTTGTTTTGCTGCTGTTGTTTGACTTTGTCCGGCTTGCATGCCGAGGTAGCCTAGGGGGTGCTTGACACTTTTTATATTTGGACTTATATTGTGTAAGGCCTTAAGGCCATTTGATACTCTTCTGTTAGTGGATAACTTCTGTCTGTTAGTGTTCTGTTTCCGCTGTGTTTGTCTTGAGTTTTGAGATTGGGTAGTTTTATATCATCTTTTAATACTAAAGCTGTGGCGTCCGTATGTTATGGGGCCCCGGCCGGACCCATATTATATGGTCTTTACAGGGGAGGTGTTACATGCACCTCCAGCTACCTATAGAGGAAAACCTGGAGCTTTTAGTGAGGAAGAAGAAGGACTGAAGAAACCCTAGCTCCTATAGAGGCTCAAAATGCGAAATTACTTACCTTGGAAGGAAGAGCACGGCGAGAACAGCTCAGATCCGCTGCTACCCGAGAGAAACTAGCCCTAACTCAACATTTAACCAACGGTCAAAGCAGCAGCTTCTCCGCCTCTCGCTCGCTTCCTTCTGCTGGAAGCTAACAATGATCGGGAAATGTGGAGAAATGGGGAGGAGGAGAACAGCTGAAGCTTTTAATAAATCCTCCACTGATTAACTCTATAACTAATTAAAGATAACCTTGCCTAAGCACTAGCTGACTACATATATATATAATATGTATATATATAATCTTATATATAAAAATATCCACAAATATATATATATATATATATATATATATATATATATATATATATATATCATGCACATTTACATATACTTATAAAATAAAGCTATCAGCACCCAAGCTTACACACAAATATATATATATATATACATGCATATATATATATAAATATATATATATATATAATTGGTTAAACAAACATAGCCTAAAGCAAGCACCAGCCTTACCAAGCTCGATCACACAAGGCCATGCACAGCAAACAGGTAGGCACTACCGGCTAACAAATTAAATGTCGAAATGACGCGAAAAACAAATGATCTTGGATTTCGATAAAACTCGCACCATAGCTAAACACCCAAGCTACGAAAATAACAGCGAAGTCGAAAACAACATCCGATGATCACAACTTGGGCTATCACTTGTAACACCCCAAAAATCTCAAATATGGATTTGAGGTGCAGGTTGGTTTACACGGCCTGGGACACGGGCGTGTCCCAGGGCGTGTCGGGGGTACACGGCCTGGGACACGGGCGTGTCCCAGGGCGTGTCACTCAAATAATAGGCGGATTGAGTCAGAAGATTACACGGCCCGGAACCAAGCCTTGAACACGGCCGTGTTAGATTTGACACGGGCGTGTCCGATGCCGTGTGCATACCCGTGTACTGCTGGTTGAGTTTGGAGCTCGATGAGGCAGGGGTGACACGGGCGTGTCTCATGACTGACACGGGCATGTCAGGTTCGACACGGGCGAGTCGATGCCCATGTTCTGTTAAAGTTCAGTCGGTTCGAATATCGCGTGTGCCGCTTAAGGGTACATGGCCTGTGACACGGGCGTGTCACAGGCTGTGTCAGCCAAAAAAATGTGATTTTGGGAAAATCGTGGCCGTTCATTTTCTCTCTTTGGATCCAAGGGCTCAGGTGATTCCTGGCTGGATTAAATCAGCAGAGGCTTGATGAAGAAATCATTCTTCATTTGGTTAAGGAAGAGAGAAAGAGAGAGGAGGAAGAAGAAGGAGGAGGATATCAAGCCACCGGTGGAGCTCCCGTGGTCCGATTCGTGATCCGAGGCCAGCGTTGTGAAGGCAAAGCTGCTGCGGTGCTTTCTCACCGGCTAGTTTTCGATGGCTCCTAAGAGATCGTCAAGAGTAACGATCTCCCTTCTTGGACATGTGAAGTCCTTCTTTTCTGCATTGCATAGGGAAAACCCTTCCCCGCGAGTGTGCGGTGGGTTGTGGTGTCCCTTGGGGTAGATATGTGAAGTCCCCCTTGTTAGAGTCCGGAATTGGAGTACGGATCTAAGCATGTTGTGTGAAGCCCATCTGGACATGCTGGTCTGGATTGGTGATGCTTGTTTGCATATCGGAGAAGACTCCGTGATTATGGCTTGTGTTGCCTTGTGCCTACCTGTTGCTTGGTGCAGCAGGAAGTACTAGATGAAGTCCAGGAAATGAAGAGGGTTGGATGCAACTCTTGTGGCCGTGCGTTGCCACTTTGTGTGCGGTTGAGCCATTGGGATGCAACTCGATGAAAAGGCAGATTGCCGAACAGGAAAGGTGAAACCGACCCGCGCCTATAAATTGCCATGGATACTTCCGTATTCGAGGTGGCACGGTGACTTGAGCAACGGGGGGTGGCTGATCCGTACCTGCGTTATGTCCGTCCGACTTGAAAGCCTGGTTGTGGGTTTGTTGGAGCGCATAATGAGAGTCTTAGTCCCGCGCGCCGAAAAGACTAGAATGCTCAATATCGTGTAGATGGTGGTGTTGACCCTGGTATTCCGGTACACCAAGAATGTGCCCTGAGTGCACGGACTGTCGGGCCGTGTGGCCGACGGTTGTGATGGCTTGAATGTGCCTGCGCGCACATAGTTGCTATTGTTGATACCATGCTGTGCAGGGAAAGAATGCTACTGCCCCGAGAAAGGGGTAGGATTGTTATAATTGGGTCAGCTGAATGCTGACCGTTGCCTTGTTTGCCACCGTTTGGGTGGATTGTACCTATGCAGGTGCTGGAGAGCCAAGTGGTAAATGAAGGGCTGGAGCCCTACTGCTGTTGTTGCTGCTGCTGCGGCTAGCCCTTGAAGGCTGCGAAAAGGGTTTTGTTTGTTTTGCTTTTCCTCATGTATGGCTGGCCTGCGCGCCGATGTTTGTAATCCATGTTGTATGGAAAGAGGAACTGTAAGGCCTTAAGGAAAAACCTTTGTTGTACATTCCGTGGTTGTATATATAACTGTGGGTTATATATTGGACATTCCTGGTTAGAGTTCAAATTTACAACTTAATGCTTCCGCTAGCATGCTCTGAGTTAGGATGCGTGTATGGTTTGGTATTATCCTGTGACCTCACCGTCTGTTTGTGGCATATAGTGTGGGGCCCCGGCCGGACCTTCTACTCTACGACATGTAACGGATGGGGTCGTTACATTTTGGTATCAGCTTTGTTCGGTCTTCCTCATTCGAATTCGTGGTCGAATTCTTTTATGGGGTGGCGAGCACGTGTTTATGCGCCCTACTGTAACGCTAATGAACTCTGGAATGTCCACTAAGGAATGTACAAAATCTTGTTTGAGGAATCTGCGCGTTCCTTTTTGTGTTGTTTTGCTCGCATACGTTCGCTAATGTGTGTCTTGTCCACTTATAGGTGACGCGTAGTGGTGCTGGGCAGTCTGAGCCCCAGCGCTCTGATGAGAGTGCGACACCAGCTGAGGTGCCAACACCTCCTCCATCTACGGAAACTGTTCGCTTAGTTGCTGAGGCTCATTTTGCCATGATTCAGCCGACCGGGCAAGCGCAGCCGGCAGTAGTGCCAGTTCATGTTGATGTAAGACCCGAGCCGGTTGAGGCTATCGATCCACGAGCAGCTGACCGACAGTTGAAGCAATTCATGAGCTTCAGTCCGCCTACGTTTACGGGACTGGGATCCCCAACGCAGGCAGAGGATTGGTTATCGCGTGTCAAGCGGATAATGACAGCGATCAGGGCGGAGGAAACTCTAAAGGTCACCTTGGCCACCTTCATGCTTGAAGGAGAGGCGCGGTTGTGGTGGGACGAGGTTGAGGTACACCATTTGGCGGGCAGGCAATTAACGCAAGTATCGATTGAGGAGTTCTCTCGAATATTTCTGGCGAAGCATGTCCCAGCGGCGCAACGCATTGCCATGGAAAATGAGTTCCAACGGTTAAAGCAAGGAGAAGATAGCGTGGATACCTACCTGCATGAGTTTACAAGGTTGGGACGCTATGCGGGAACAATCTTTGCGGATGACCAAAGGAAAACGAATAGGTTCTATGAAGGATTGCGGGACGAGTTGAGGTTCCTGCTTTCGAGTTCAGTGAACCAAGGGTTTCAGGCGTTGGTTGATACTGCTTGTGCGCTGGAGAAGGACATGCGGCGGGTGCAAGGGAACAAGGGCTTGGTTGTGTCAAAGCCAGAGGTTCAAGCACCTCGCCCGAGCAAATCGTTCTACCAGAAGAAAGGGGGCAAGAGGTCCAAGCCGTCTGGGCAAGTGACTACGACCGTTGTGTCAGGGGCGACATCAAGGCCGGATTCTCGTACATGCTATAACTGTTGCCGGGTGGGGCATATAGCCCGTGACTGTCGGGTTGTTCAGCCCAAAGGGGAAAAGAAGACGGGTGCGTCTTATGCTGAGAAGGGCAAAGCGGTGGTTGATTCCTCTGTGTCCCAGGCACAGCCCCGAATATATCACCTTGGTCAGCAGGAGGCGATGAAACAATGTGACGTCGTCACAGGTACGAGTTAATATAGCTTACTTGCTTAAGTGCTATTGCCTTTTGTTATATAGAGCTTGTGCATGAGGTGTGTGCTGCAGGATTTGTCCTGATTCGGAATCGTCCGGCGAGAGCCCTGTTTGATACGGGTGCTTCGCATTCTTTTCTGTCTGAGGACTTCGTATCTCGAATTAGGGTGTCGAGTCATGTGACGGTTGATAGTACAAGGGTGCTATTGACGAATGGCTGTGTGATGCTTGCGGATAGGGCTTGCGATGTGGCTGTTCAAATAGGAAGTCAGGATTTCGGTTTGAGTGCAGCTGTGCTACCGTTATCGGAGTTTGATGTGATCTTTGGTATGGAATGGCTCTCGGAGCAGCGTGCCTTTATTGATTGCAACTCCAAGGAGATCACACTGGGCCAGAATACCGGACTTGTGACGAAGTTCGCTGGTATGCGAGGAGTTGGCTGGACTTTGTTGTCTGCGCTCCAAGTCATCAATGCTGTTCGGAAGGGCGCGGAGTTATTCTTCACGCTAATTCAGGCTGTTGAGCCAAAGGCCAGTGTCGGTGAAGTTCTGGTTGTGTCAGAGTTTGCTGATGTGTTTCCTAAAGATCTTCCTGGGTTACCACCCCAGCGGGAGATTGACTTCTCTATTGAGTTGGTGCCAGGTGTGAAACCTGTGGCCCGCTCACCATATCGCGTCGCGCCAAAAGAGATGGCTGAATTGAAAGTCCAATTGCAAGAGTTGTTGGAGCAGGGATACATACGCCCAAGTATATCACCTTGGAGCGCGCCTGTTCTATTTGTGAAAAAGAAAGACGGTAGTTTACAGTTATGTATTGACTACCGCGAATTGAATAAACTGACGGAGAAAAACAAATATCCGATTCCGCGGATTGATGACCTATTTGATTAGCTGGCAGGATCAACGGTCTATTCCAAGTTGGATTTGAAATCGGTATATTATTAGTTGAGGATTCAGGAAGGTGACATTCCCAAGACGGCGTTTGGAACACGCTATGGTCATTATGAGTTCACGGTAATGCCGTTTGGCCTATGTAATGCGCCTTCGGTATTTATGGATCTAATGCATCAAACGTTCCGAGAGTACTTGGATTTATTCGTGATTGTGATTATCGATGACATCTTAGTATACTCTCAGTCGGAAGAGGATCATGCAAACCATTTGCGGTTGGTCTTGCATACCCTGCGGAGGAATAAGCTTTATGCCAAGATCTCAAAGTGTGAGTTCTGGCTCTCTTCAGTAGCCTTTTTAGGCCATGTGGTAAGTGGAGAAGGTATCGCGGTGGATCCGTTGAAGATAAGTGCCATTCGAGATTAGCCTGTGATGTCTTCGGTGGCCGAGGTCAGTAGCTTCCTTGGGCTTGCGGGCTACTATAGACGGTTTGTGGAAAACTTCTCACGGATTGCTTTACCTCTGACCACGCTGACGAGAAAAGATCAAAAGTTCATTTGGACGCCGGAGTGCGCGCGAGCTTTTGAAGACTTGAAGAGTCGTTTGACCACGGCTCCTGTGTTGACATCGCCATGTGGGACAGATGGGTATGAGATCTATAGTGATGCTTCCGGGAGCGGCTTAGGCTGCGTCCTTCTGCAGCTTGGGAAAGTGATTTCTTATGGCTCACGCCAGTTGAAAGTGCATGAGCGGAATTACCCCGTCCATGATTTGGAGTTGGCGGCGGTAATCTTTGCGCTCAAGCTGTGGCGGCAATACCTTTATGGCGTGAAAGTGGATATCTATACAGATCACAAAAGCCTAAAGTACTTGTTGGATCAGAAGGATCTGAATATGCGACAACGAAGATGGATGGAGTTCCATGGGGACTACACTTTCGAGATTCACTATACTCCCGGGAAGGGAAATGTGGTCGCTGATGCGTTGAGTCGGAAGACTCTGGTACGGGCAAGCTGGTTGCAGAGGCATGATCAGCGTTTAATCCAGAAATTGGAAGCATTGGAGATATCTTGTGTTGACATGGGTTCGTCGACCGATGCATGCTTGAACTGGATGGAGGTGCAATATGACCTTATGGACAGAGTTCGGCGAGCAACAGAGCTTGATGAAAGTCTCCAGCGCTATGCTAAAGATGGGCCGGATGACCAATTCTCTTGCGATAACGGTTTGTTACGAAGCAATGGTCGAGTGTGCGTCCCGAGTGTGGGTAAATTGAGGGAAGAGTTGATGTACGAAGCTCACTTTGCAAAGTACTCTGTTCACCCAGGGAGCACAAAGATGTACAGAGATCTGAAAAATCTGTTGTGGTGGCCCGGACTAAAGAAAGATGTCGCACGTTATGTGGCGGAATGCAATACCTGTGCGTTGGTAAAAGCAGAATGCCAGAAGCCTGGCGGGTTCCTGAAGTCGTTACCCATTCCGGAGTGGAAGTTCGATGACATTTCGATGGATTTTGTGCACGGGTTGCCGAGATCTCAACGCGGTCATGATTCAATCTGGGTGATTGTGGACCGGTTGACACAAGTGGCGCACTTCCTTCCAAACAGAAGAGACGATTCAGTGGAAACCTTGGCCAAGCTTTATGTGGAGCAGATTGTTCGACTGCACGGTGTTCCTCGGAGCATCGTCAGTGACCGTGATGGGCGATTCACATCGAGTGATTGGCGGCTAGTTCATCAAATGTTGGGTACAAAATTAGCGTTTAGTACGGCCTTTCATCCCCAAACGGATGGCCAGACTGAACGGACAAACAGGACGATGGAGGACATGCTCCGCATGTGCGCCCTAGACTTTGGTAAGAGATGGGAAGATTATATATTTCATGTCGAATTTTCCTATAATAATAGCTACCAAGCGAGCATCGGTATGGCACAATTTGAGGCTTTGTATGGTCGTAAATGCCGCACACCGTTAGCTTGGGCAGAAGCAGGCGAATCTAAGCTGAATGGGAAAAAGGAAGTCGAAGAAGCTACCTCGCTTATACGCTCTATTCGGGAGAGGCTATTGATAGCCCAAGATCGTCAAGCAAAGTACTACAATACCAAACACCGGAACGTGGAGTTCGCGGTGGGTGATTGGTATATTTGAAGATCAAAACCTTCAAAGGCGTGTCCAGGATTCGACGTTTGAAAAAGTTAAGTCCGAGGTATCTTGGTCCATTTGAGGTGGTGGAGCGAGTTGGGGAAGCTGCTTATCTACTAGCACTTTCAGCAGACTTGGGTGGATTACATGATGTATTTCACATCTCAGTACTTCGTAAGGCTGACAAGGATCCAGCTCAAGTAGTGGAGAATGATCGGGTACCGGTCGAGTATGGGCTAACGACGAGGGTTCGACCCATTCGGATCGAGGATCGAGCCGAGAAACTATTGCGGAACAAAGTGATCGGGATGGTCAAGGTCCGATGGGACAATTGTGGCCGTGAAGAGCTAACATGGGAGCGAGAGCAGACCATGCGAGCTGAATTTCCCGAGCGGTTTGTATAAACTGTAGACCGTGTACCTTGTGTTATAACAGAGTTATCAAGTTATAGCATTGTTTTTCCTTGTTTCCTTACCGTGCAAATTTCGGGACGAAATTTTGTTAAGGTGGGGGAGGATTGTAACACACCAAAAATCTCAAATATGGATTTGAGGTGCAGGTTGGTTTACACGGCCTGGGACACGGGCGTGTCCCAGGGCGTGTCGGGGGTACACGGCCTGGGACACAGGCGTGTCCCAGGGCGTGTCACTCAAATAATAGGCGGATTGAGTCAGAAGATTACACGGCCCGGAACCAAGCCTTGAACACGGCCGTGTCAGATTTGACACGGGTGTGTCCGATGCCGTGTGCATACCCGTGTACTGCTGGTTGAGTTTGGAGCTCGATGAGGCAGGGGTGACACGGGCGTGTCTCATGACTGACATGGGCGTGTCAGGTTCGACACGGGCGTGTCGATGCCCGTGTTCTGGTAAAGTTCAGTCGGTTCGAATACCGCGTGTGCCGCTTAAGGGTACACGGCCTGTGACACGGGCGTGTCACAGGCCGTGTCAGCCAAAAAAATGTGATTTTGGGAAAATCGTGGCCGTTCATTTTCTCTCTTTGGATCCATGGGCTCAGGTGATTCCTGGCTGGATTAAATCAGCAGAGGCTTGATGAAGAAATCATTCTTCATTTGGTTAAGGAAGAGAGAAAGAGAGAGGAGGAAGAAGAAGGAGGAGGAGATCAAGCCACCGGTGGAGCTCCCGTGGTCCGATTCGTGATCCGAGGCCAGCGTTGTGAAGGCAAAGCTGCTGCGGTGCTTTCTCACCGGCTAGTTTTCGATGGCTCCTAAGAGATCGTCAAGGGTAACGATCTCCCTTCTTGGACATGTGAAGTCCTTCTTTTCTGCATTGCATAGGGAAAACCCTTCCTCGCGAGTGTGCGGTGGGTTGTGGTGTCCCTTGGGGTAGATATGTGAAGTCCCCCTTGTTAGAGTCCGGAATTGGAGTACGGATCTAGGCATGCTGTGTAAAGCCCATCTGGACATGCTGGTCTGGATTGGTGATGCTTGTTTGCATATCGGAGAAGACTCCGTGATTATGGCTTGTGTTGCCTTGTGCCTACCTGTTGCTTGGTGCAGCAGGAAGTACTGGATGAAGTCCAGGAAATGAAGAGGGTTGGATGCAACTCTTGTGGCCGTGCGTTGCCACTTTGTGTGCGGTTGAGCCGTTGGGCTGCAACTCGATGAAAAGGCAGATTGCCGAACAGGAAAGGTGAAACCGACCCGCGCCTATAAATTTCCATGGATACTTCCGTATTCGAGGTGGCACGGCGACTTGAGCAACGGGGGGTGGCTGATCCGTACCTGCGTTATGTCCGTCCGACTTGAAAGCCTGGTTGTGGGTTTGTTGGAGCGCATAATGAGAGTCTTAGGCCCGCGCACCGAAAAGACTAGAATGCTCAATACCGTGTAGACGGTGGTGTTGACCCTGGTATTCCGGTACACCAAGAATGTGCCCTGAGTGCACGGACTGTCGGGCCGTGTGGCCGACGGTTATGATGGCTTGAATGTGCCTGCGCGCACATAGTTGCTATTGTTGATACCATGCTGTGCAGGGAAAGAATGCTACTGCCCCGAGAAAGGGGTAGGATTGTTATAATTGGGTCAGCTGAATGCTGACCGTTGCCTTGTTTGCCACCGTTTGGGTGGATTGTCCCTATGCAGGTGCTGGAGAGCCAAGTGGTAAATGAAGGGCTTGAGCCCTACTGCTGTTGTTACTGCTGCTGCGGCTAGCCCTTGAAGGCTGCGAAAAGGGTTTTGTTTGTTTTGCTTTTCCTCATGTATGGTCGGCCTGCGCGCCGATGTTTGTGATCCATGTTGTATGGAAAGAGGAACTGTAAGGCCTTAAGGCCAAACCTTTGTTGTATATTCCGTGGTTGTATATATAACTGTGGATAATATATTGGACATTCCTGGTTAGAGTTCAAATTTACAACTTAAATCTTCCGCTAGCATGCTCTGAGTTAGGATGCGTGTATGGTTTGGTATTATCCTGTGACCTCACCGTCTGTTTGTGGCATATAGTGTGGGGCCCCGGCCGGACCTTCTACTCTACATCATGTAACGGATGGGGTCGTTACATCACTACCCGAAGCCCAGGCACAAGCATTCCCCGAGAGCCTCACCGTATCACAAAACCAGACCCGGCTTGCTAGGGAATCTTGCCATCAGGTTACAAACATGCCACTTTAGGAACCTAGAGAGCTAAGACCACGCTCTAACAACGGCAGAAGGCCAGAAATGCTTCATCGTAACGCCAAATAATGATCAAAAAAAACATAGAAAAATCGGGGGCATTACATCCATGCTGGATACTTAGGTCAGTTTCAAGTTCTAAGCCTTCGCTCAGCCAAGCTTGCTAGGCAAAGTAAATGTGCGGTCACCGCTTCCCCAAGAGTTCGGACTCCACAAGAAGCCGATTTTCAGTTTCAACATTTTGGTGTGGTGAGCGTGGATAGTTATCAACACCGAAAATCTTAGCAAGCTCAATGACAGGAGGTGAAGGGCTGGGTTCCGACCAAGTCAACTCGCCACCCCCACCCCCTCTCACAACTCTCAGCATGTTTGATGATTTCTGGCAAGAGATATTGAACCTCATAACTTTCACACTCACTGACTGCGGTAAGTTCTTGACACCATTGGTCCCAGTAGTCGCAGCCCCTGCTCTGGGAGAGAACGGTCCTATTTGGCGGCCTAGGAAGGAAGCTGCGGCAGAAGATAGTGAGCGAGATCTCCCCGGGAAGGATCTCCCAGGGAGAGTCTTGTTCCTTGGCTCCGCGGAGGCGGGAAGTCCGGGCTAGATGGAGGCATGAGATCACTCGACACAGTCGGTGAGTGGAGGGAGACATTTTAGTGCGCTGGTCATTTCCTCCCCAGTACTGGAAGCGTTCTGCTAGCCGGAAATGTCATACTACACTTGGAGGGATAGCCCGGTTCAACTTATCCAATTGTTCGACGATGTGGTGTCGATCAGGAAGACATTGGATGCCTTCAAGTGCCGACTCTTTTCCATAAGTCTCAAGGATAAGGAGAGTGATTGGTTCGATCAAGTACGGTCCAGCTCCATCTACTGCTTCGAGTACCTGTGCCGGGGGTTCTTGCTGAGGTTCACCGCTTCCAAGAAGAGGAAGAGGGAGTCGGAGTCCCTATTTCTCATCAAGCAGGGAGTGAATGAGACTCTGGATAGCTACGTGGATAGGTTCTAAGAGGAGGTCCTCCAGGTTCAGTAGATGCCCATGCCCACCCTCATGGTGTCCTTCACCTTAGGGCTTCAGTAGGGGTTCTTCAGGATGGAGCTGAATGTAACGTCCCTAGCCGATCCAACGTGACGATGTCACGGCTCCACTCTAGGCGACGCTACCGGGCTGCAGCCCAAGCACTCCAACCCCTCTCCCTCCACGGGCGGGTTGTTGGTGGCCACAGCCTCCCATTGATGTGCGAACTCGATAGTTAAGTTGTCAGCTCAATTGGTGATGAAGGTTGAAAGAACTCCATAATTAAGCGTGCTTGGGCGAGAGTAGTACTGGGATGGGTGACCTCCTGGGAAGTCCCCGTACGGCCTAACTTAACTGTCGAGTTCGCTCATCAAAGGGAGGTTGTGGCCACCAACAACCCGCCTGTGGAGGGAGAGGGGTTGGGGTGCTTGGGCTGCAGCCCGGTAGCGACGCTTAGAGCGGAGCCGTGGCACTGCCACGTTGGATCGGCTAGGGTCGTTACACTGAAGAGGGTGCCTCCGCTGTCCTTCAAGGAGCTGATGAAGAGGGCTACTTGGGAAGTCGAGGGGGAGGCATTCAAACCAGCATTTTTCAGGAAGTTAGCCAGGTGATTGCGGAGTAGGAGAAGGAGCCTGGAGGTTGTAGGGGGAAGGAGGCCAGGAGGGTAGAGCCCAGGAAGAGGGAGCAGCAGCTGCTGCTAAGGTGGGGCCTCCAAGAGCCGAATAATTGGTAAGGCTGGAGGTAGCAATTCCTGCAGGACCAGGGCCCGAGGAGAGGTTTCCATGGAGGAGACCACTGCAAAGGAGGGCAAGACCAGTTAAACCCTCGAAGTTGGAGGAAGGGCTAGAGGCCACCCTACCCTAACCAACATCAATCTATGGTGATAGCTCTGGGAGGAGGATGAGGCCGGAGGGTAAAGCTGAGCTGCCCTACTATGACTTCCACCAGGAGGAAGGGCACACTACGACTACCTGCCCGGAGTTCCTAGAGATGAGGGGGGCTAGAGGGCAAGCCCAACAGCAACACAACCATGAGGTGCGAATAAAGAAAGTCTTGCTAGGGGGAGAGGAGGACAGTTGGGAGGACCGGACCGATGTAGGAGGTCGAGGAGGGATCAGGGTGATCCATATGGGTGGGTGAGTCGAGGCCGCCCGCAAGGAAAGCCTACACACCATGAATTGACAGATCGTTTCCTCCATATCCCTAACCCCACTCCCAGATGAGAAGATTACCTTCTCAAAGAAGGACATGCCAAACCACGAGGATCGGTTCTGCGATGCCCTGGTTGTAAGACCCCCCCTGGAACACCGAACACGACACGAGTGGAGTCTTATGCCCATAACAGCCGCCTTCTGGTAGCACTAGCACTCGAGCTAGCCTTTACTACAAGACACCTATTATGCCGGCCATTACCAATATCAATCATGCCAACCCTACCAGAGTAATAAAAACAGAATTCAAATACACACATAAACATATAAGTCCAAATATAACAAATTTATAAGCTACATCTAGCTTCTAAGCTATCACAGTACGAGTAGTCTTGCCCAAAAAGGCTACAACAAGAGTCACTTTATGACTCACATCTTTCACTGACAGTAGCGACGACACTGTCCCTTCAGGACAAGTCGTCCTGGCCTGACTGTGCTGCTGCATTACCTATTATTTCTCCGACTGCGGGTTTTACTCCTAAAAATGAAGACATAGTAACCATTAGTCATAAAGACTAAGTGGTTTCACATCCGCTCCCCAAGCGACTCGTCAGCACTGGGCGGAGAAAGGATCAGGGTATAATATATTTAATGAAACAGAAGTACAAACAAGTAGAGTAATATATATGATATAAGTAGCACTAAAGTAAACTATAACGGTATCATCAACATTCTAAGCTAGTAGTTCTACATCAACAGTAGAGTATGATAATGTAAGCTATAACTTAAAGTAACTCAACTTATATGAATGCCCATACAGATATATATGTTGAGGATCGGCTCAACAGAAAGGTAACTCATCGTATAAGAGTGCACATACAAAATTATACAATGAGGATCTTATTTATGCAATGTAATGTGATGCAATGAAAGTTATGTTATGAATCAACATGCACACACACAAGCAAATTGCTGTGTCGACACAGACTCTGAAGTTTCCACTTTTCGAGCAGGTAGCTAACCTCTCAGGCGCTAACCGTCGTGGCAAGGCAGTGATAGTAGAGCGGGCATATCCACTACTAGGTCGGCATCCACACTACCTAGCCTAGGCCTCCGTATGCCTCAATGCTAAGAATAAATAAGCAGAGCTCACAAGCTTACTACGGCTCAGCGGGAGTCTCGGGTAGATGTGCACCGAGAACCAAGCCTTGAACTGGCCTAAGTTGTGACCCAGAAGGAGCCTCTGAAAAAGCACGAGGACCAAGCCCAACCTTTCACTTGGCACGGAAGGAGCTCCGAGAATGAGCAATAAGGACCAAGCCCAACTGCCCATGGTCTAACTGTCAACTCCCGTCGGTGTGACGTCTAGCGAGCCCGTATACCTGCCACACTATCCTTAACTCAGGATTACGACACCATATTTAGACTCACACTGTCACGACCCGCATTTCCTCTCAAACAAGATTGTATCAGAGCAAGATAAAATACGTGTCATGATATCACTCGTGTAGGGGATAGCTGCACACGTTCAGGCAAAACTCCAGACTCTACATCTTTAAAGAAAATTATAAATTATTATGAGAGGAAATCAGTTAAATTTGACGGTTGTATCCCACTGCACAGTGGATCAGCTAGTCCACAATTAAAATATATATTTAGGCAGCATAAAATACTTTTGTTAGGTTGATTTGACATCCTAAAAGAGCATAAGTGTCCACGAGGGATGATGCATGTTATGCATGACTCTAGAGGTTAGTACAGTATATATAAAAATATAGTCTTTACGCTAATAGAAAAAGTAGTGCCTTAGTTTTATAAATAAGATGCGCATGACATACATATAGTAATGCTTTAGGGTTTAAAATACCAAACATGCAACCTAGCATAAATCCTTCCCAAAATACAAGTAAATGACCCTAAAAAGGTAAAGATAGAAGTTTTAGTTCATACCCAGCATCGCAAGTAAGCCACCAGTGGGAGACAATAACCTGACACGAACCCACTAGTGAGTATGCATGTCTATACAGAAAGGAAAACAACAACCTCACAAGGATGAAGATTGGCAACCTCAGCTACCCAGGAGGCTATCAGCAAACCCTCCAAAAGAACTAGCCGCTCAACCGATCACAACCTGGACCTGAGGCATTCAAGAAGGAACACATCAGAAAATAATCAAAATAAATAGAGCATTAGGCTTATGAATAAGTAAAGAAGGGTTTACCAACCCGGCAACAATAAATGCTATCAGTAAGAGGGAAAAAAATGACAGTAAGAAAGAACAATGTCAAAAGGGCAGGAGTAGAAAACACACAAAGTGTGAGTACAATAGCAACCTGCTCTGCAAAAAGAACCTGCAGCAGCTACAAGGAATATAAATGCATGAACCAAAGAAATAGCCATAAGCAAAGAAAGGAGCTAACAATCCTAATTTTTGTGAATTATTGGCCGTGGTGAAAACCTTGGGTCGGAGTGGGAGGCACAGCCATCAAAAAACAACCAAACCCAAAAAGACACTCCAGGGTGAAAAAAACGGTGGCAACTATAGAGTACACACACCAAACTATACCAGCCCAACACAGCCTAGGTGGTGGTGGCCACAGCTCACCGCACACAATTCACCTCTTATAGATCCCACAAAACCACACCACCTTCTATAATCCATGAGTCGTCATGCAAAAACTAGCCAATCAACCAACTCCCCCCTAAGGAAAATGTCATACTAACAATCCTAAGGAAACACAACAAACCCATGGAAAAAGCGTCGAGTTCACTCGACCCGGCGCTAAGTGGGTTACCACACTCAACGCCAAACAACTTCGGCGTTGAGTGAGGTCCACCCACTCTACGCCAGGCAACCTAACCGCAGTAACATGCTTTGGCGTTGAGTGAGCCTACCGAACTCAACGCCAAAATAGCCACGGCGTTGAGTGAGGTTGACTCACTCAATGCAAAAAGACTTAACCGCAAAAGCAGGCTTTGGCGTTGAGTGAGTCTACCACACTCAATGCCAAAATAGCCACAGCATTGAGTGAGGTCGACTCACTCAACACCAAAAGAATTATCGCAAAAATAGTCTATGGCGTTGAGTGAGTCCACCACACTCAACGCTAAAACAGCCACGACGTTGAGTAAGGTCGACTCACACAACGCAATTTGAATTAGCTGCAAAAATAGGCGCTGGCGTTGAGTGAGTCCACCCCACTCAATGCCAAATCAGCCACGGCATTGAGTGAGGTCAACTCACTCAATGCCAAATGACTTAGCCTCTAGGAAAAGCTACGGCATTGAGTGAGTCCACCACACTCAACGCCAAAAAGCCACAACGTTGAGTGGGGTTGACTCACTCAATGCCAAAACACTTAGCCATAAAAACAGCCATGGCGTTGAGTGAGGGCACCACACTCAACTCCAAAAGCCAAACATTCTAGGCGTTGAGTGAGGTACACTCACTTAACGCTTTTGACTTAGCCTAATAATCAGCTATCCCGACCCCCGCTCACTCAACGCCACTTATTTAGAGAGTTGGAAATTTATTCAAAATCTCTCTCCTACTCCTCTTACCCATCCACAACAGCCCTAAACATAAGCTTACAACTAAATTAAGCCTAACCCTGAAATCAGTTATTAACTGGACACAGGCCGAGACAAATAATAGAGAAAGCTTAATTTAAATCTAGGAAATAAATAAGCAGCACATGTCTAGAATGAAGGGAAATTTCATCCTGCTGCTCTAACTTCTAGGGAGGAAAATAAATAGAACAGAGCTATGAAAATAGAGCAAGAGTTAGAAATAATTTGTCAAGGGAAAGGGAGACACTTGCCTCTACCTCTAGGAAATCAGCAGAAAACTCCAAAGCTTGGCACCGACGGTAAGAGATCGGCCACCTGCACTTCCAGCTACCTATAGAGGAAAAAACTTGGAGCTTTTAGCGAGGAAGAAAATGGACTGAAGAACCCTAGCTCCTACAGAGGACTCAAAATGCGAAATTACTTACTAGGAATGAAGAGCACAGCGAGAGCAGCTCAGATCTGCTGCTACCCGAGAGAAACCAGCCCTAACTCAACAGCTAACCGGCGGCCAAAGCAGCAGCTCATCCGCCTCCCGCTCGCTTCCTTCCGCTAGAAGCAAACAATGCTCGGGAAATGGGGAGAAATGGGGAGGAGGAGAACAGCTGGAGCTTTTAATCAATCCTCCACTCACTTACTCTATAGCTAATTAAAGATAACATAGCCTAAGCACTAGCTAATACAATATATAAACTTATATATAGCAATCGGCCACTAGCTGACACTTAAATAAAAATTTATATATATAAATAGCCACATATATATATATATATATATATATACATATATATATATATATATACATATATATATCATGCACATATATAAATACTTATAAAAAAAGCTATCAGCACCCAAGCTTACACACAAACATATATATATATATATATATATATATATATATACATATATATATATATATATATATATATAAATAATTTGCTAAACAAACTTAGCCTAAAACAAGCACCAGCCTTACCACGCTCGATCACATAATGTTATGCACCGCAAACAGGTAGCAACTACCGGCTAACAAACAAACGTCGAAACAACGCGAAAAACAAATGATCTTGTATTTCGACAAAACTCGCACCGTAGCTAAATACCCAAGCTACGAAAACAACGACGAAGTCGAAAACAACATCCGACCATCACAACTCGGGCTATCACTACCCGAAGCCTAGGAACAAGCATTCCCCGAGAGCCTCATCGAGTCACAAAACCAGACCTGGATTGCTAGGGAATCTTGCCAGCAGGCTACAAACAGGCCACTATGGGAACCTAGAGAGCTAAGACCATGCTCTAACAATGGCAGAAGGCTGGAAACACGTCATCGTAACGCCAAACAATGATCAAACAAAACACAGAAAAATCAGGGGCGTTACAGCCACCCACTCCTAAAAGAAAGTTTCGCCTCGAAACTTTACACATAATACTTCTATCAAGAATAAAAAAGAAATTGCTAAGCCAGAGCTATAAAAGAGAGCACAAAACATACCTTGCATAAGGTCAGGTAAACAGATGAGGTTAAACCTTCCTCATCGCCAACTCTAGCTCCCAAGTCGCGCTTTCCACATCCTGGTTCCTCCACCAAATCTTAACCATAGGAATGGTTTTCCTCCGCAACACGTGATCCTTAGCATCAAAAATGCGGACAGGCACCTCCACATAAGAAAGATTCGGCCCCAACTGAGGCACAAAATCCAAAACCTACCTGCCACTCTGCACACATTTCCGCAGCTGACTGACGTGAAACAAATCATGCATGCTAGGAAAATTTGCGGGCAACTCCAACCTGTAAGCTGATACACCAACCCACTCAACAATCATAAATGGCCCCACGTACCTTGTGTCCAACTTCCTGTTCTTGCCAAAACTCTTGACACCAATCATCGGGGAAACCCTAAAGAACACCAAGTCCCCCACAGCAAATTCAAAGCTAGATCTACGCCGGTTGTCGTTCTTCTCCTATCTCTCTTGAGCTATCCAAAGCTTCTCCCGAATAAGTTTCACAGCAATTTCCATCTCTTTGAGCGCCTCTGGACTCAACAGCGGTCCATTGCCAACCTCAACCCAAAACAAGGGAGTCCTGCAGCGCCACACATACAATGCTTCAAAAGGAGCCATTTGCAAGCTTTCTAGGTAACTATTGTTATACGCAAACTCCATAAGCCTCAAACACTCATCCCACGATCCTCCTTGGTCGAGAATATAGCATCAGATCATGTCCTCCACTATCTGATTAACTCGCTCTGTCTGGCCATTAGTCTGCGGGTGGTAAGCAGTAGAATATCTCAAATCCGTACCAAAACTCTCTTGAAGGCTCTTCCAGAAACGAGATGTAAACCGGGAGACTCGGTCTGAAATAATGCTGACAGGCATACCGTGCAACCGGATGACCTCATTCAAATACAGCTCAGCTATATTCCTCATCAGATAGTCGATCTTTAATGGTACGAAGTGAGCACACTTCGTCAATCTGTCCACGATCACCCAAACTGAATCATGTCCCCTAAGAGATCTCGATAAGCCTGTAATGAAATCCATCGAGATGCTCTCCCATTTCCAAGTCGGAATCTCCAAGGGAGTCAGCTTGCCACCAGTCCTTCCATGATCAACTTTCACACGCTTGCAAGTGTGGCACTCAGAAACAAATCTGGTTATGTCTCCCTTCATCCCATACCACCAGACAATCTGCTTTAAATCATGATACATCTTAGTAGATCCTGGATGGTAGGAAACACTAGATCAATGGGCTTCCCTGCACACCATCACCCGGATATCTCCAACGGCGGGGATGCAAAACCTTCCGCGGTACCTCAAGGTACCGCATCATCAATAGAAAAATCTGGCAATTCACCTTTCTCAGCTCAAAGATACAAATGCAGAAGATTGGGATCATCCTTCTGATGCAGTCTCGTAAGCACAATCCATGAAGGTTCTGCCACTGCCAAACTACTCTGTAAATCTCAGCTCCCCACAGAAATGCCCATCAAATGAAACTCCTCTACTAAATGCTCAGCAGAGAGACCAAAAATCTTTCCTGACTTCCCACTCAGGGAGTCGGCCACCACATTGGCCTTACCCGGATGATACTGGATCTCAACGTCGTAGTCAGCCACATACTCCAACCATCGCCGTTGGTGCAGATTCAATTCCTTCTGGGTGAAGACGTACTTTAAGCTCTTGTTATCAGTAAAAATCTTGCACTGCGCGCTATAGAGCAGATGTCTCCACAACATCAGCGCATAGATCACGGCTGTAAACTCCAGGTCATGCGTAGGGTAGTTCCTCTCATGAGTCTTCAGCTGTCTCGACCCGTACGCAATCACTTTCTCGCCTTGCATCAACACGTAACTAAGACCAACATGTGATGCATCCATATAAACATCATAATCCACACCCTCAGTAGGCAGGGTCAAAATAGGGGCACTGCACAATCTGTCCTTGAGCTCCAGGAAGGCTTCCTCGCACTTATCGCTCAAGACAAAAGCTGCGTTCTTCTGGGTCAATCTAGTCAAAGGTGCAGCCAGGGTGGAAAACCCCTCCACGAATCTCCTGTAATAGCCGGCTTATCCTAGAAAGTTCCTAATCTCCTTGAGTGTGCCCGACCTACTCCAATCCATCACAACAGCGATCTTTTCTTGGTCAACTGAAATCCCACTCTTATTCACCACATGGCCCAGAAATGCAACCCGAGGCAACAAAAACTCGCACTTGCTCAACTTGGCGAATAACTTGTGGTCCCTTATGGAAAATAAAACCAAACGCAAATGCTGGTCATGCTTCTCCGCATTGCGGAAATAAATAAGAACATCGTCGATAAACACGACCACGAACTTATCCAGGAAATCCTTGAACACTCGGTTCAACAACTCCATAAAAGCTGAGGCCGCATTTGTAAAACCAAATGACATAACCAAAAACTTAAAATGCCCATGCCTGGATCGAAAAGCAGTACGCGGAATTTCAGACTCACGGATCCTGAGCTTATGGTAGTCAGATCAAAGATCAATCTTGGAGAATACTGTGCTACCACGCAACAGATCAAACAAATCGTCAATCTGTGGTAGAGGGTACCTGTTCTTGATAGTAACCTTGTTCAGCTCTCTATAGTCGATGCAAAGCCTCATCGACTCGTCTTTCTTCTTTACAAACAAAACAGACGCACTGCAAGGCGACAAACTCGGCCTGATAAAACCTTTACCAACATTTCATCCAGCTGGATACACAACTCCTCCAGCTCTCGCAGGGCCATCCAGTACGGTGCCTTCGCAATAGGACGCGTACCTGGATCTAAATCAATAACAAATTCGACATCTCTATCGGGTGGAAGACCGGGAAGATCGTCAGGAAACACATCAGATAATTCATATACCACATGAATCTCCTCCAAATGCGGCACACTAACAACTGTCCCTACTGGAGAGACCAAACAGGCAAAGCAGCCAGAATGAAGCAACTTCTGAACACATACCGCAGAAATGATTGGAGAATCCTGGCACGGATCAGCATAAACACTCCCAGGCTGACCATCGTGCTTAACAAAGTCCAAGCGCTTACCCTTACACTAGATAACTGCATCATAACTGGACAACTAGTCCATGCCTAAGATAACATCGAAGTCTTCCAGGTCGATCACCTTAAAATCTGCCTTCGCTAGAAAATCCCCCAACAAAATCGGACAATCCCGAATGCCCTGATCCAAAACCACAGAATCACCGGAAGGAAACTTGACGCAAAAGGCATCACTAACTTGATCTAGACCCAAACGATAGCGCTCCACAATGGCTCTAGCCACAAAGGAGTGGGTAGCGCCATAGTCAAAGAGAACACGCGCCCAACGGTTCCTCACCTAAAATCTTCTTATAAGATGGCAGACACAACTAAGAAAAACAAATGCTAAAGCTATACTCGAAATAAAACATTTAGGCTAGGGAGAAATATAACCTGAAATGACCTGAGTCAAAGTCTGCGCTTCCTCTTAAGAAACCACATTCAGCATTCCCTTGCCTTTGTCCACCCGCTGAGGCCGTGGCAACGCCTGGAGTGACACTGGTTGGAACACCGGCTGGAGATGGGGGCACTGAGCCTTGATGTTCCCTTCTTGACCGCAAAGAAAACAGCCTCTTACCTTGCTCCTATCCTTACCCAAGCAATGGGCAATATCATGCCCAAGCCGCTTACACGAAGAACAGAATAAATCTTTCCTGGGAGCGCTTTGAATCACATGCACCTGCTCCTTCTTCTGAGCTTCCAACCTCTTGAAACATTTCTCAACGGGATGGCCCGGCCGACCACAAAAGCTATAAACCTCCTTACTCTTCTATCTTGCAGAAGCACCGGGTACCTGGGGGGTCTTTCCTTCAACATCTTTGCTTTTATCTTTTCTCACTTGCTGCCCTCTTTACTTAGCATTATCAATGGCCTCCACCTTCAAAGCAGCTTCTACTACACCAGCATAACTCATTGCTCCATGGGCAATGACTAACTGCTGAACATCACTTCTCAGGAAACCAAGAAATCGCTTAACTATATCCGCTTAGGAACTCACCAAGCTGGGGGAAACCCCGCTCAGTTTGCTGAATTATATTTCGTACTCCGCTACTGTGAGCTGTCTCTGCTTCAAATGTAGGAAATCATTCATCAGGAGGTCGCGCTGGACCGAAGTCAGAAACTTCCTTAGCAATAGTTCCTTGAACGTCTCCCAAGAACATCTTTCTTTCAAACTCTCCTTCTCTCTCAGCCACCAACTCTTCGCCAATACCTTAAACTGATAGGCGGCGATCATCACCCTCTGATCGAGGGTAACTCCAGAATAGGAGAACATCTCCTCGATGGCTGTAAGCAAATCATCCAAAACCATAAAGTCTGCCTTCCCATCATAAGTAGGTGGTCCAAGTCGTTAGAAGTGTGATATGAATGTAATCACCGGGGGAGCACAACAGGAGGTACCAGGGGAGCAGGAGGATTAGGAACAGCTACGCCTATTGCAGGGTCTAGCACTCTCGGAGGCTGTCCTGCCACAACTGCTAACAGAGACTGGATCTGTGTCTGCATACCCATCACTTACCTAGATAAGGCTTCATTACTCTATCGCAGACTTTCAATCAATGCCTTGCTTTGTGCTCCGGAAGACTCACCCTCAGATTGGGGAGTCGATCTCGTCGAAGGACGCCTCTCCATCCTATAATCGTATTAGCATGACTTTGAACCTACCCCAACTGCTAGAACAAAACTACCGGGTACGGACAAACATACTTAAATATGAACTTCAACTGCTAAACTTGCTCTGGGATTTGTTTTTACAATGATGATGTTATGCTTAACCTAAGATGGTTCACCACCATCATACTAAATCGTGTGCCTAGACCATGAATGCTTGTATATGTATTCTTTTTGACTCAAAACCATGTGTGTACATATGTCATTATGCAAATCTTTAGCTTGGCATGTTGTGCGTATGCAATGTTATGCTATGCATATTGTGCTATGCATTCTAAAGAAAGGCCTTAATACATGTCATGGGCGACGTACACATGAAAATTTTATGCATCACATTTCCATGCAACGAAAAAAAGAAAACGTGCGAGCCGCATTCATGTGGTGAGGTTATGCATCCCATACTACATAACCCTCATATGTTGCCTCCTATGGTGGATCCATATACAAACACATATTATGCATCCCATACTACATAATATGCCCCGTATACTTCTATTCATGCTTATGGATATAGTGTTCGTGCTTTAGCCAAGACGTGTTGATGACATATCAGTGTGTGTATGATATGATGCTAAACTATTAATGCAAACAAGGGAAAGGTTCCCCGACCAATTGTCAAGCAACCTCCCTCTGATACCAACTGTCACGACAAGCATTTCCTCACAAATAATATTGTATCAGAGCAAAAGAAAATACGTGCCATGATCCACATCGTGCAGGGGATAGCTGCACACGTTCAGGCAAAACTCCAGACTCTACATCTTTAAAGAAAATCATAAATTATTATGAGAGGAAATCAGTTAAATTTGATGGCTGTATCCCTCGGCACAGTGGATCAGCTAGTCCACAATTAAAATATATATTTACGCAGCGTAAAATACTTTGGTTAGGTTGATTTGACATCCTAAAAGAGCATAAGTGTCTCCAAGGTACGACTCATGGTATGCATGACTCTAGAGGTTAGTACAGTATATATAAAAATATAGTCTTTACGCTAATAGGAAAATTAGTGCCTTAGTTTTATAAATATGATGCGTATGAGATACATATAGTATTGCTTTTGGGTTTAAAATACCTAACATGCAACCTAGGATAAATCCTTCCCAGAAGACATGTAAACGACCCTAAAAAGGGAAAGATAGTAGTTTTAGTTCATATCCAGATCATAAGTAAGCCACCAGTGGGCATCAACAACCTGACACGAACAAAGTGGTGAGTATGCATGTCCATACAAGAAAGAAAACAACTACCTCACAAGGATGAAGATTGGCAACCTCAGCTACCCATGAGGCTATCAACAAACCCTCCAAATGAACTAGCCGCTCAACCAGTCACAACCTGGACCTGAGGCATTCAAGAAGGAACACCACAGAAAATAATCAAAATAAATAGAGCATTATTCTTATGAATAAGTAAAGAAGGGTTTACCAACCCGGCAACAATAAATGCCATCAGTAAGAGGAAAAAAAACATGACAGTAAGAAAGAACACTGTCAAAAGGGAAGGAGAAGAAAACACACCAAGTGTGAGTATAATAGTAACCTGCTCTGCAAAAAGAACCTGCAGCAGCTATAAGGGAAATAAATACTTGAACCAATGAAATAGCCATAAGCCAGGAAAGGAGCTAACAGTCCTAATTTTGGTGAATTATTGGACGTGGTGAAAACCTTGGGTTGGAGTGGCCGGCACATTTCTCACCAATAACCAGACCCAAAATGACACTCCAGGGTGAAAACAAATGGTGTCCGCTATAGAGTCCACACACCAAATGATACAAGCCCAACACGGCCTAGGTGGTGGTGGACACAGCTCAACGCACTAACTTCACCCCTTACAGAGCCCACAAAACAACACCACCTGCCGTAATCCATGTGTCAGCATGCAAAAACTAGCTGATCACCCAACTCCCCCAAAGGAAAATGCCATACTAACAATCCTAAGGAAACACACCAAACCCAAGGCAAAAGCGTCGAGTTCACTCAACGCGACGCTGAGTGGGTTACCACACTCAACGCCAAACAGCTTCGGTGTTGAGTGAGGTCCACCAACTCTACGCCAGGCAACCTAACCGCAATAACAGGATTTCTCGTTGAGTGAGCCTACCACAGTAAACGCCAAAATAACCACGACGTTGAGTGAGGTTGACTCACTCAATGCCAAAAGACTTAACCGCAAAAGAAGGCTTTGGCGTTGAGTGAGTCCACCACACTCAATGCCAAAATAGTCACGGCGTTTAGTGAGGTCGACTCACTCAACGCCAAAAGAATTACCGCAAAAACAGGCTATGACGTTGAGTGAGTCAACCACACTCAACGCCAAAATAGCCACGACGTTGAGTGAGGTCGACTCATTCAACGCCAAATGACTTAGCCACAAAAATAGGCGTTGGCGTTGAGTGAGCCTATTACACTCAATGCAGAAACAGCCACGGCATTGAGTGAGGTCGACTCACTCAACGCCAAAAGACTTAACTGCAAAAGCAGGCTTTGGCGTTTAGTGAGTCCACCACACTAAACGCCAAAACAGTCACGACGTTAAGTAAGGTCGACTCACTCAATGCCAAAAGAATTACCGTAAAAACAGGCTATGGCATTGACTGAGTCCACCACACTCAACGCAAAACAGCCACGACGTTGAGTGAGGTCGACTCAATCAATTCCAAATGACTTAGCTGCAAAAACAGGAGCTGGCGTTGAGTGAGTCCACCCTACTCAACGCCAAGTCAGCAACGACGTTTAGTGATGTCGATTCACTCAATACCAAAACACTTAGCCGTAAAAACAGCCATGGCATAAAGTGAGGGCACCACACTCAACTCCAGAAGCCTAACAGTTTAGGCGTTGAGTGAGGTACACTCACTCAACGCTTTTGACTTAGCCTAATAATCAGCTATCCCGACCCCAACCCACTCAACGCCACTTATCCAGAGAGTTGGAAATTTATTCCAACCCTCTCTCCTACTCCTCCTACCCATCCACAGCTGCCCTAAACTTAAGCTTACAACAAAATTGAGCCTAACCCTGACATCAGCTATTAACTGGACACAGGCCGAGAAAAATAAGAGACAAAGCTTAATTTTAATCTAGGAATTAAAGAAGCAGCATATGGATGGAATGATGTGAAATGTCATCCTGCTTCTCTAACTTCTTGGGAGGAAAATAAAGAGAATAAAGCTATGAAAACAGAGCAAGAGTTAGAAATAATTTTGCAAGGGCAAGAGAGCCACTTGCCTCTACCTCCAGGAAAATAGCGGAAAACTCAAAAGCTTTGCACCGGCGGCAAGAGATTGGCCACCTGCACTTCCAGCTACTTATAGAGGAAAAAAACCTGGAGCTTTTAGCTAGGAAGAAGAAGGACTAAAGAACCCTAGATCCTATAGGAGGCTCTAAATACGAAATTACTTACCTAGGAAGGAAGAGCACGACGAGAGTAGCTCAGATCTGCTGCTACCCGAGAGAAACCAGCCCTAACTCAACTGCTAACCGGCAGCCAATGTAGTAGCTCCTCCGCCTCCCGCCCGCTTCCTTCCACTTGAAGCTTACAATGCTCGGGAAATGGGGAGAAATGGGGAGGAGGAGAACAGCTGGAGCTTTTAATTAATCCTCCACTCACTTACTCTATAGATAATTAAAGATAACCTAGACCAAGAACTAACTAACCACATATATAAACTTATATATAGCAATCGGCCACTAACTGACACTTAAAGAAAAACTTATATATAAAAACAACCACACTTATATATATATATATATATATATATATATATATATATCATGCACATATATATACTTATAAAAATTAATCTATCAGTACCCAAGCTTACACACAAATATATATATATATACATACATATATATATATATAAATAATTGGCTAAACATGTGCGAGATGCTTTGGGGTGTACGACCTGCAGGCCTTGTAAATTCCGACTGTACCACCCAGTCTAAAGGGCCGCGGTGGGCCGGGCGCCGCCTGGTCTAAATGGGCCAGGGTCGTTACAACTACTCACTATCTTTCCAACCATCTCCTTTAGTTTAGGCCAGTAAAATTTCTCCTCAACGAGTGTAATGGTATTATACCTCCCAAAGTGGCCACTCAGGCCTCCACTATGTAGTTCCAAAATAATGTGGTGTCGTAAAGAGGAACGCGGGATACACAACTTCCCGTGCCTAAAAATAAAACCGTCCCTAAGAACAATTGCAGATATGATCATTGGAGAGCTATCCTGGGCGGATAAATACATCTAATGGAAATCTGGGCAAGTGGCGTATTCCTCCTTAACTCGCTCGAATCCAATCACATTAACTTGCATGGTAGATAACAGAAGGGTAAGGCGGCTAAGTGCATCGATAACTCGATTGTCAGACCCCCTAAGGTGTTTAAGATTAAACATATACTCTTGCAAGAAAGCTACCCACTTAGCGTGACACAGGCTGATTTTATGCTGACCGTTTATGAAATGCAATGTGTAATGAATGGAGAGGATGACAAACTCCTTGGAGAGGAGATAGTGCCTCCAATGATGTAAACATCGTATAACAACATAAAACTCTCTATTGTTGTTCCAGTAATTCAATTTAGCGCCCGCTAGCTTCTCACTAAAGTAACTGACCGAGTGACCTTCTTGACTTAAACCACCTCATATTCCCACCCTGGAAGCATCACAAGTTTACTCAAAGACTTTGTTGAAGTCCGATAGACGTAAGACAGGTGCGTCATAAGCTTATTAATGCATTGGAAAGCATGGGTGGCAGAATTCGTCCAGGTAAACTCTCCCTTCTTTATGCACTCAGTAATGGGGGCCATTATGGTACTGAAGTCCCGTATAAAACGGCGATAAAACGTAGCTAACCCGTGGAAACTACACACCTATCGTATAGTGGCTGGCTCGGGCCAGTCCTTATTGACTTGAACTTTACTAGAGTCAACTCTAATGCCCTCCGATCCGACTATATAACATAAGAACTCCACTTCAAGGACATAGAAAGTGCATTTCTTAAGATTAAGAAATAATTTTTTCTTTAGCATAGTGGAAAGAATCACTCTCATGTGGGAGATGTGCTCGGTAGTGGTGGTGCTATTATTCAATATTTCGTCAAAATAAACTACCACAAACTTTCCCATGAACGGTCGAAAGACGTGGGTCATCATCCTGGAAAAGGTACTTAGAGCATTGGATAGCACAAAGGGCATCACAAGCCACTCGTATAGCCCTTCCTTAGACTTAAACACAGTCTTCCATTCTTCTCCCTCATGTATCCTAATCTTGTGGTATCCACTCAGAAGATCTAATTTGGAGAATATGGTGGCGCCAAATAAGAAATCTATAAAATCATCTAATCGCGGGATAAGGAGCATATATTTTATCATAATATTGTTAATAGCGCGACTATCAACGCACATCCGCCATGTACCATCCTTCTTGGGGGCAAGCAATGCTGGTACTAAACATGGACTCATGCTAGTCCTAATGAACCCCTTCTTCAACAGGTCCTCAATCTAGGCCTGTAACTCCTTATGGGCTGTGGGATGGAGTCGATAATGGGGCTTGTTGGGCAAGGAAGACCCCGGGATGAGATTTATCACATGTTGAATATCTCTAAGCGGAGGTAACGTTGATGGCAACTCATTCGGGTAAGTATCCTTATACTCTTCCAATAACACCCGTAGCTCATGGGGGAGGTCATCTGATACCCCAGAATCTGTCTTCGCACTTAGAAGGACTAGTGCATACATCACTCCCTCAAGGAACGGGTCCTTAACAAATTCCTTTCTTCCGACTTCGCTCAAAATCTTCCTCTCAACTGGGATCGTGGTGTACTTAACTTGTCCTACCGGTTACATCGGGATGGTCGGCCTCAATGTAATGGTTTTGCCATTGAATTTGAATTCATACGTGTTGGCCCTGCCAAAATGCATCACATCAGGGTCATAAATCCAAGGGCGGCCTAACAACACCTTACAAGCATCCATAGGAAGGACATCACACCACACCTCATAAGTATAGGATTTGAATGAAAGGGGAACTAGGCATCGCTTGGTGACCGGGATGGTAACCTTTTTGATCCAAGCAACTTAATATGGTGTTGGGTGGGGCTTCGTGGTCAAGGTCATACGCCTAACGTCATTCTTAGATATGACATTCACGCAACTACCGCTATCGAAAATCAACTTGTAAAACTTCTCTCCACTCTTAAAAATCAGAGAAAATATACTCGTCCTCTTCCAATCATCTAACAGACGAGGAGTGGTCAAGATACAACGCATCACCTTGAGGGGGTGATCATCCTCTAAGTCACTCAAGACACCATCTGGGAAATCCTCTTCAGTAGCTTTATAAACAAGATCATCGGGAGTCGAGTCTAATAGTGCGATGACCTTAGTTTTTGTTGGGCATTCATATGCATAGTGGCCCTGAATACCACAAGCGTAACATGTAGAAATTTCCTTATTAACCTTCCCTATGGGGATACGCTCACTGGTGGGGTTTTAAGCCTTCTTAGCTGTGATAACTACTACTTTGGACTCGTTGGACCGAAATTTCCCTTTATCCTGATATGTGGAAGAGGATACTCCGAGTGTGGACTTACCCTTTGCTTGGGAATAATGGGAGTGAGCCTTAGAGGCTAGATGTTTTTCAATGTCAAGGGTGGCATTGAAAGTAGTGTTCAAATCCATTTGCCCATAGCGTAGGAGTTTCCTTTGGATTTCGAAAGATAGTCCCTTACAAAATTTAGATAAGGTAACCTCGGGAACCTCTCTAAGGTCACAACGCACCATGTAGTCCTTTAACTCGCCCATGTACTCGGCTACAGGTTTTGAGCCTTGCTGTAGACTGGCTAGCCCATTGAACATCTGTGTACGGTGGTACCCGGGGACGTACTGATCGGATAATAGGTTCTTCATAATGGGACATCCAACTAGTGGGACTCCATTCCTGGTCCCTAGTCTACGCTCCTCATTTAGCCATTATGTCTTGGAAAGCCCATTTAACATCATCCTGGCGATTTGGACTTTCTGGAGTTCCGTGTGGGTGTGCCATTCAAAGTAAAATTCAATGTCTACTACCCAGGTGAGAAAGATCCTGGGGTCTCCTATGCATTCGCAGGTAGGGGAATCGATCTTAATTGCCCTAATAATATTGAAGTCATGCCCGTTGTGACAATCTTGATGAGGCACTCAGGGAGAGTTCCCATCAGTATCAGAATCAGTTACCAGTTGGTGTCGGTTAGGCTGTCCCACGTTAACGGGTGGAGGCGGTCGCCCTTGGTTCTCAAGAATTTGGGCTAACATGGTCCTAAGTTCCATCATCTCAACTCGTAGTCCTTCAATAGCCTCAACATTCGCACCCCCATGCTCATTCGCAGCCATCCTAGAGGAATACGATATAGAGTACTCCGTTCCTAGTCTAGTGCGCATACATGGTTACAAAAATTTTGGAAAAATGATTTTCCCTAGGGCTAGACCTAAAGTTAAAACATAATATTTTGAAATATTTTGAAGTGATAGGAACGAGGAACGTTAATTTTTTTTAAATATTTTCACAGAAAAATAAAGAATTTATACCGCTATTTGCAGGCAGAAAAACTCTTTTTTTATTATTAATTCATGCAAACGAAAGAGATCGAGGTTGTTTGCAACATAGTAGTTGAAATGACTGCCTTTGATACCAAATTGATGTAGCGTACGTCCCTAACGGAGATCTATATGAGAGTAAGCTCTAGTTCGCTTTTCAACACGTTCTTGTTCTGCCGCACCTACACAAGCATCTACCACTCTCAATACGAGATGTTTTGTGCACAAAATCATAAACACAATCGGAGAATGGTCGACTCTAAAACAACAGTTAAAAATGAGTCGACTCATTCCCAAAACTAACTCAATGGTTTCTAATCCTTTTGAGAGAAATATCAAGGCTACAGACCAAGATCCGCTCAAGCAAAATGGACCTACCCGGTCCGGAAATAGGAAACAGGAACAATAACGATTTCTATTCAAAGATTTGAAAGAGATTAAAGTTTAAAGCTGTGGAGAACACGATGGTTCACCTTCCACAAATCTAAGAGAAGAAGCACAAAGAGAGGGGGAAGAGTTTACCCAACCCGTTGGTGGAAACAAACTTGATAACTTGTGGGAGAATCACTCTCTCCACGATTCCCACCAACGTCGCACCGAATGGATACACCGGCGTCGCACTGAGTGGGGTTTCTGTCCTTCTTCCTTGGAGTCGCAGCAAGAGACCACGTCAGAAGATCCATGGGGGGGGCAACATGGAGAAGAGGGAGACAAGAGGGGGCGGAGGCTATTCACTAGCCAAGGCCGAACTCTTTTATGTGGATGATTTTAGGTTTTAAATTCTTCTCCCTTCATTCACTAAATAAGCCCCTATATATAGGAGTTATAAAAATAAATCCAACCATCCAGAATTAGATGAAATATCATCAATCTGGATGGTTAATAGCACACCCAAATGTTTAAACGCACACACAAGTAAAAATGTAGGAAATTAAAATATTACAAGTTCCAAAAAAATAAAGCATTCAAAATAATTTAAATGGTCTTCATTTAGGTCTTTAAGTAGGATTCGCGCGCCGCGGGCAGAGATTGTAATATTGTCTTCCGTTAGCAGCCAAGGAGTCGTCATGTCGCCTGAAATCTTTATGTTGTAGCATCTCGGCGTCCGGGTCATCATCAAGTGGTTGTGGAGAGGCCGCGATATCAAATGAGTTTCTTAGATGCTTTTTAAGGTTATCATCAAATCAGGATGCACCTGCCTGACATAAAAGATGTCTCCTTCATCACCGGGGATTGGTGTTACTGCTATAAAATGATGCTCTTAGGGCAAAACAATGTAGGGGCAATATATTAAAGGATGATGGATTGGGTCACCCGAGAGCAGAAGGGGAGGAACTTGGTGGTCTTTGTGGATGATCTCATTATCAAGAGTCGGGATTTTGACTCTCACCTCCAGGACCTCAAAAAGACCTTCAGCAACCTGCAAAAATAAAAAATGAGGCTGAACTCTTTAAAGTGTGTCTTCGGGGAGAGCAGGGGCAAGTTCATATACCATCTCCTTACTCCCGCAGGAGTGGATCCTAACCACGACATGGTAAGGTCTATCATGTAGTTAGGGTCACCTCGGAATGCCAAGGAGGTCGAGCTCCTAACAGGGAAGCTAACAGGGCTAAGCAGGTTCCTCTCCCGGGGTTGAGAGAAGTACCCACCTTTCTTCAAAGCATTGAGAGTTAGAAAGAAATTCGAATGGTAAAAGGAGTGCAAGGGAGCCTTTCAAGCCTTGAAGAGGCAGCTGACCCAGGCTCCTCTGATCTAGGGATCGAAAGAAGGGCAAGAACTTTCTCTATATCTTGGTTTTGGGGCCGAGGCCCTGAGATCCGTCCTAGTCTGGGAAGAGGGCAAGAAGTAGCTGCCGATCTACTATGTGAGTAGGGTCTTGAGGAAGGCAGAGCTTCGGTACCATATTTTGGAGAAGTTTGCCTTCACCCTGGTCATCTTGGCCTAGAGGTTGCGACCGTATTTCCAGGCACACTCAATCCGAGTGGTGACCGACCAGTGACCGACCATCCCCTCCGCAACATATTTGAGGGGGTGGAGAACTCTGTAAGGCTAGCGAAGTGGTCAGTAGAGTTGAGTGAGTTTGACATTCCCTTTTTTTCGTCACCTCTCGATCAAGACCGAGGCAATGATCGACTTCCTAGCCGACTATGTGGTTGAGGTGGCAAAGGTTGAGCTCACTCATCTAGTTTATTGGAGGGTACAGGTGGATGGCGCATCGGGGAGACACTCCTTGGGGGTAGGAGTGATCTTGGATAGTCCGCAGGGGACTAAGATTGAGCAAACTGTGGCTGTTCTTTTCCCATCACAAACAATCAAGTGGAGTACGAGGCCATGATCGCAGGGCAAAAAGGAATTCAGAATCACGTCTGAAAAAAGAGAAGAGCTGGATTGTGGATCGACTCCAACTTTTCAAAAAGATCAATCTTTCTTTGTTCAGATTCAGGAAGCTTTGAAGTAGCTAAGACAGGTTGGATCTCAAGTCATCATATCATTCCAGATCTAATCAAGAAGTCTTCATCCATTTCTTTTCGGGTGAAGAAATAATCATTCTCTCAATAAATTCTATAAGATTTTTTATAGATCTGAGGTAGGATCTTTGTGATCTCAGTTGTAATCCTGGTTATAAGGGATGAGGTAGGGCTTGTTGTCCTTAGTGTAGGAGTGTGGACTCACTCTGAGGTAGGATTCTCTGAAAGAATCTGAGTTGTAGGACTTTCTGAAGTCTAAGCTATAGGAACCATTCTGGATTCTGAGTTGTAAGATCTGAGGATCTGAGAATAAAGAAGGAAGTTAGGCCGAATCTAGTATACTGCTAGATAGGCGAAGGGATAAAGTAGATGTACCCATCACTTGGGGAACCACTATAAATCTGTGTGTATGATGTGTTGGCTATGTTTGTTTTGATCTTTGCTATGATAACTGTAGCATAGTTTGTATAACTGTGATATATTTTATCTACCTATTTAAAATAAGAATTGAACCTATTCTCCCCCCTCTAGGTGTTTAGGGTATCTTGAAACCAATTCTTTCTAGTGGTATCAGAGGGAGGTTACTCAAGAATAGAATTAACAGTCTGAGTTGATCTCCAAGGCAGTTATTAGTTAGCCAAAATGGGTTATGGTGAAAATCACGAGGAACTTGTATCCATGAAGATTCCCATATGATGAAAGAAAATCTTTGGCATATGGAAAGAGAGAGAGAGTCAGTTTATTCATGGAAGCATCTGACCCATGAATCTACATTACAGTTAAAGAAGGGCCATTCATTCCTATTAACATTTCAGTTCTTGATGTTAGCCTCAAGACTATAAAAAGTTACTCAAAAATGACTAAGTATGAGATCATCTTAGCCATTATAGACAAGAGAGCACTGAACAAAATAGTTAGTGTAATAGATGAATCAACTTTCCAAAACTTGGTTCATTGCAAAACCTCCAAAGAGATGTGGGACACTTTGATTGTCTACATGGAGGGGACAAAAGAAGTAAGAGAGGATAAAAAGTCTATGCAAAATCAAGAATATGAAAGTTTTAGACAAACCAAAATAGATAACATAACTGAGTGCTATAAGAAGTTTTTCAGAATAGTTAATGAGCTGATGACCTATGGAAGAGTCTTCAACACATATGATCTCAATGATAAGTTTCTCAGATCACTAACCAAGGAGTAGGATACAAATATATGTTCCATCAGGGAAGTGACTAAACTTGCAGATACATCTCCTCCAACCCTATTTGGAAAATTGCTATCACATGAGATGCAACTTATGGCCAGAAAGGAGGAGGAGAAAAGCTATAGGTCTGAGTACAAAGAAAAATTTGTGGCCCTCAAGGTTGAAGCCACAAAGAAGGACAGGAGGAAGTCTCCATCTCCTCCTAGGAAAGCTGCTGAAGTTAACTCAAATAATTCTGACAACATTTCATTTGACTGCCCTAATTCTGATGAAGACTTTGCTGCATTCCCAAGGCAATTCCAAAGATTCATGAGGATAAAAAAGTGGAGAACAAAGCTATCCTCCTCTCATTCCAAGGATGACTACTACAAGAAGAATAAATCTTCTAAGGAAGATAGGTATAACACTAAACAAGCAAACTAACTTCTTCTAAAATTGTTTGATATTGTTGCAACAGGTCTGGACATGTCATAGCTGACTGCCCTAATAAAAGAAAGGAATCTAATGACAAGAAGAAGCATCAAAATAAGGGCAAGAAGGAGAGATCCTTTGTTGCCTAGAAGCAGAAGAGTTGGACTGACTCCTCATCATCAAAATCTGGAGAAGAGGCTGGAGCTAAAGCCTATATTGGATTATTCACTACTGAAGAGGATTATGTAGAGATTGAATTCTTGTAAATGCTGGACTCTATAAATGGGATTCAAGATCATCATTGTAGAGGGATGATGGCTCTGTCTGAGGAAGATCAGTGCCAGGATCAGTCTGGTCCCAGTAAGGTAAATAATCTATCTTTAGTTTATGATTATTATACTGGACCAGATTCAAAAGCATAAACATCAAGAGTTGAGGATGATTCTGAGTCTGAAGGGGATGCGGATCAACTAATTGATAAGTATGGTGATGTATTTCTAGCTTTTAAGAAAATCAGAATCCTTGACAAAAAGCAGGCCAAGGAAATTGCCTCTTTTAAGTTAGCTGCTTCAAAGTCAGCAAAAGTGCTAGATCTGAAATTGAAGGAAGTAAGCCAACTGAAAAAAATCACACTCATTCAGATGGAAACAATTACCTTCAAACATAATCACATCAAGAATCTTGAAGTCAAACTTCAACGAGAGAGGGATCTTGTGGCTAAATTCTCAAAGCCAAAGTCAGTCTTACCCTTAATTGATAACTTCATTGCTCAAAAGGGTAAAGAAGGATTAGGCTTCAAGGGAAGAACAAGGGCAGCTAATTACAAAAGGAAAGAAAAAGCCCCAGTTCAGCCACTAACTTCCAAACCCCCTATTCCTTTCAGGAAAGTTATGCAACCTACTAACATGTATGACCATGACATCACACATGGTCACTGTCAGCATGGTGATCAGGATGGCAAGGGTGAAAATGCTAATAGGGCAACCCATGAGCAAACACACCATGTTCTTCAAGAATCATCAGTATTTAATGCACCAGCCACATCACTTAATAAAAAGACTGTTGTTCTTATAGAATTGAGGACTGCTGACAGCAATGCTGTTAAGCCTGTACTTAAAAGAAGATACAACAGATATGAGTATTGCTGTTGTTGGAAAGTGGGCCACTATGCCATTGATTGTTGGTACAATACTAGTGTCCATAAAAATACTAGCTTACCTGTAAGGAAGGCTGCAGGCATGCATGCCAAATTTCAATCTAATATGAACCTAGGACCCAATAACTATTGGGGCTTTAACGCTAGGTAATTTTATTTGATGTAGGTGAGTCCAAGTGACCATACCCCAATATGGTACTTGGACAGAGGATGTTACAGGCACATGAATGGAACTGGAAGTATGCTAAAGGATTTTACTCCAACATTGGATGGATCCAAAGTTATCTTTGGTGGATCAGAAAAGGGAGTAATCAAAGGTTTTGGTAAAATTTCTAATAGCTCAATGACTATCACTAAAGTGGCATATGTGAAAGGTTTAAAACATAACCTAATAAGCAAAAGTCAACTAAGTGATCTTGGTTATGACACTTCTTTTATTAAGAATGGGTGTCAGATTAAAAGGTCAAGTGACCAAGAGGTTATCTTGACAGGCAATAGAAAAGGAAATGTCTATTGTCTAAATTTTGTGTGTGAGAATAAGGATTCTCCTATTTTCCTAGTTGCAGATGAGGAAGCTTCTCATTGTATCAAATGGCACAAGAGGTTAGCTCACCTTAACTAAAAGACTATAGGTCAACTCTTTAGTAAAGAGTTAGAGAGGAATGGTCCTCAGGTCAAGTGCATCAAGGAGGGTGTATGTTTAGCTTGTCAAAAGGGCAAACAGACCAAGACCTCCTTCCAAATTCTTGATACCAAATATTCAGTGAGGTGTTTATATCTCCTATATATGGATCTACTTGGTCCTATATCAGTTCGTAATCTAGGTAGGAAAGTCTATACCTTTGTGGTTGTTGATGACTTTTCCAGATTTGCCTGGGTATTCTTTCTTAGTAAGAAATTTGAAACCCCACCTGTCTTCCAAACTTTTGTAAAGCAAATACAGAATGAACTGAACTGTTCTGTGGTTAAGATTAGAAGTGATCATGGGACTGAGTTTCAGTCTGAATGCATGAAAAAGTTCTGTGAAGAACTTGTTATTCATCAAGAATTCTCATCACCAAGAACTCCCCAGCAAAATGGAATTGCTAAAAGGAAAAATAGAACACTTATTGAGGCTGGTAGAACACTACTTAGTGACACATCTCTCCTAGAATATTTCTGGGTAGAGGTAGTAAATAATGCTTGATATTTTCTCAATAGAGATTCCATCAACAAAATCCATAAGAAGACTCCCTATGAGATTCTGAAGGGCAGAAAACAAAAATTATCCTACTTTAGGATCTTTGGTAGTAAGTGTTATGTACTTAACAATGGCAAGTCTATTTTAACTAAGTTTGCTGCAAAGTCCCAAGAAGGGAAATTTGTTGGGTACAACAATAATAGTAAGGCATACATGGTCTACAACTTGGCTACTCAAGTTGTAGAAAAATCTTTCCATATATTCTTCGATGAATCTAAGCTAATCAACTGTGAGTTGTCTAGCACTTCTTCTAGCTCTATAGGTTTGAAGGAAAAGATGGACAAGCTAACCATCAGTGAAGACCAACCAACAAGTCAGGATAAGGAAAATGATGGATGTTGTCCAGGGGGAGTAGAAGAACCACAAGCTGATGATGAAGACAATAAAGTAAACCTTGGTGGGGAGAAGGAAGAAAATCAAGATGTGGATAGACTTCCTCCAGGAAATAGACATCTAAGGGATCATCCAGCACACCAAATCATTGGTGATGCAAGACATGGTGTTCTGATCAGAAGCAAGAGCATGAATACAGTTCTATGTTCAAGCTTCCTATCTCACATTGAACCCAAGAAATTTGAAGAGGCCATACAAGACCCAAATTGGGTTGATGCCATGCAGGAAGAGCTGAATCAATTCAAAAGATGTAAAGTCTTGAAGTTGGTTCCTAAACAAAAGAATCACAATGTTATAGGGACTATGTGGATCTACAGGAACAAGTTAGATGAAAATGGCATTATAGTCAAGAACAAAGCCAGACTGGTAGCAAAAGGCTTCAGGCAGGAAGAAGTAATAGACTTTGACCAGACATTTTCCCCAATGGCAAGGATGGAATAAATAAGGCTGTTCCTTGCCTATTCAGCTTACCAAGGGTTCAAGATTTTCCAGATGGATGTAAAGTCAGCATTTCTAAATGGTGACTTAAAAGAGGAAGTTTATGTTGAACAAACTTCAGGTTTTGTAGATCCTCTTTATTCTAACTATGTTTATAGGCTTAAGAAAGCTCTATATGAATTAAAACAAGCCCCTAGGGCTTGGTATTAAACTCTGTCTACTTTCCTCATTGAGAACAAATTCTCAAGGGGGAAATAGACAAAACTCTATTCTTAAGGGAATCAAAAGGCAAGATCATCCTAGTCTAGATATATGTTGATGACATTATCTTTGGATCAACTAAAAAAAACCTTTGTAGAATGTTTGCAAAACTTATGCAAGGGAAGTTTGAGATGAGCCGCATGGGTGAGCTGAAATTCTTCTTGGGACTCCAAGTAAGATAGACTGATGTTGGCTTGTCCATATCCCAGTCTAAGTTCTCCAAGGAGTTAATTAAGAAATATGGCATGGAGTAAGCCTCCACCATGAGAACTCCAATGGGGCATCAAGTATGCATATAGGCAAATATGAGGCAGGAAAACTTGTATACGAGTCTTTTTATAGAGGGATAAATTGCTCCCATCTTTACTTGACTGCTAGTAGACCCGACATCATGTATGTTACATGTGTCTGTGCTAGGTATCAAGCTTGCCCCAAAGAATCTCATTATTCTGCTTTCAAGAGAATTTTGAGATATCTTAAAGGCACACCAAATATTGGCCTTTGGAACCCTAAGAATAGAGATTTTCTGTTAACAGGTTATTCAGATGCAGAATTTGCAGGCTGCAAAGAAGATAAGAAAAGCACCACTACCACATGTAAGTTCCTAGGTGGAAGATTGGTATCATGGAGTAGCAAAAAACAGACAAGTGTTACTATATCCACTGCTGAGTCAGAATATGTAGTTGTAGACAGTTGCTGTACTTAGCTGTTATGGATACAACATCAACTTGAAGACTATGACATCAAGGTAAGTAGAACTCCATTATATTGTGAGTCATATCTATTGTTAGAAATCCTGTTTCATATAGCAGAACTAAGCACTTAGAAATAGGGTTTCATTTCAATAGAGATCATGTTGAAAAAGAAGACATAAGTTTAGACTTTGTCAACACTGATAATCAAATTGCTGACATATTCACCAAACCTCTGGATGAAACTAAATTCAATTGCTTTAAAATAGAATTAGGTATGTTGAACCTGGAATAATCTGATAAATCAAGAAAATCAAAAGGTACATAGAATTTCTAGGTGTCTAGAAAATCTGTAAATTTTGGGTAAGTTATAAAATTTGTGTCGACACTACAAGGCGTGTGTCGACGCTATCAGCTAGTTATGTTGACAAAAGAAAACTATGTGTCGACACATCTATAGAACTTTGTGTCGACACAAAATGTCTGTGTCGGCACAGCGCTGTCAAGACTTTAGAATCTCCGTCGTGACCTAAGTAGTCTGTATTGACACTAGAAACTAAGTGTCAACATATAAGATTCTAAGTTTAGGCACGTCTTTTGGTCTTCCTTTTCTTAGAATACTATAAATAGGAGAGAGAAAAATCCTGTCGATTGTATGATTCAAAACGAACAACAATGGCGCCAAAGATGGAAGAGAACATCAACGACGGTTATGAGCTGGTTCGACAATATTTTGATGATGCGAATCAGGAAATCAAGGAGGTAATTAATCTAATCGCAATGGCTAGATTAGAATATCTGGTGTTTGAACCAACAAGAATTTGGAAGAAAGAAGTTCTTGAGTTCTACTCGAATGCTTCTCTAGAATCAATTATCACCAAAATAAAATCCATTGTTCAAGGACGAAAGGTCAAGGTCACAATCAAACGTCTGAGTAAGATCCTACATCTTCCAAAAATAAAACAAGAAGATGAACTAGATTCATCAATGATAGCTAGCGCACTAAACTGGTGTGGCTTATCACCATCCACAAAGATTGGAGCAGGAATGATACAGAAGGGAATGAACTCCCAAGGGAAATTCCTTCCGAAAATTCTTGGAAAGGTAATATTATGTAAACCTGGAGGACATGATAGGATCTCAGCTTACATGTTCAGTCTCATGACTAGAATTATATTCAAAGTAAAGACTGACTGGGCTGCAGTGATGTTTGAGAAAATTAAGGAAGGGATTAAGAAGCCAAATCTGGGTAGAATACTTAGCCTCTATCTGGATACATGTATTCCAGAAACACTAACCCAGAAGTCTGGTACTAAGATAAATTATATGAGGAGAATGGACTTAAGAATACTGTCCAAGTGGAACAGAGTGTTGTCCAAGGATGTCTCTACACCTCAAAAACACACGAAGACGGTAGAGAAAAAGAAATCTCCAGCCAAGACAGTTGAATCATCCAGTGATTTAGAGGAAGCAGTTATTTTTAGCTCAGATGAAGAAGGACCAGAAAGGATAAGGAAATCTCCTCCTCTAGAACTTGGCACCGATGATAAGTTGTAGTGGGAGAACATTCCTGACAGCAACATCTCTATTGATCAGTTCTAGGGGGGACACTATTCATGTTCCAGATCAACAAGTGCTATCAACTTTAGTAGGAGATAATGATCTAAATACAAATGTCCAAATAGCTGAACTAGACAGCGAATCAGCCAATCTCTCTATAATAGAGGTAGTACAGGATATTAATGCTGCCAAAGGCACTGAGAATGAAGCACATGATGTTCTCATGAATGTCATTGATCAATATGAGCAACACAAAGTTCCTGAGAATGAAATACCCCTGGAAGAAAACCTTAAATTCCACGGGGAGCCACCAGTTGAGCATGAGAAAGTTATTCCACTAGTTGAGATTCAACAAGAGGTAACACTAGAAGAACTATTTCCAGAATTACAAGGAACAAGAACTGAGGGGGAGATGCCAATCCTTGACCTTAGAAAAAAAGAAACAGTGGACTTAGCTAGTTCATCTGAATCCTCTGAAGAAGAAGAAGCCTCCAGGGCAAAGAAAAGGAAACTTTTGGAGCTCAGGAAGAGGAGCGTAGGCTATAAGAAAGCCTTAAATACTTCCCCACAAACTCCTGCTGCAATAGTAGACTTTAGTTCACTTTTAGTGCATCTGAAATTGAAGTTGGGTGCGCAGATAATTGCTCTTGAAAAATATGTGTATGAGAACAACAAAGACCTGCAATTCCACTTGGTTCAGGATATAAAATCCATTAGGTTTGAAGTAAACTTGAACAAGAAGAAAATGACAGATTGCTTCAAAAAAGGAGGTAATGTTGTAGTCTACTTGGCCAAGAAACAATAGGAGGCCAAGACTGCAATAGAGGACATTGCTGTCAGATAATGTTATGTCCTAGAAAATCAAATCAAAATGAATCAAAATCTAGAAGACTCCCATAATACTATTCTAACAGATCTCGGGAGTAAAGAACCTGCTATCAAGGAACAATTGGTTACAGTAAAGTCTGATTTTGACAAACAAATCAAAGAGGATTTAGCTGTTGTCCAAACCGCCATCAAGGCATCTCAAAAGGCAATCACTGATCAAATGCAGAAGTTCAGGACGTACTATAAAGAAGGAATAAATTATCTAGCTGATCAGGTAAGATTTCATAAGAATGATCTGAGAGACCATGTGGAATGAGAAATCATAAAGGGGGAGAGGGTATTAGTCAAAGCAAGCTCAGATAATGCTAAATGGACAACCAATAACATTAGAGCAACTCTTGGTTATCCACCCCTTTGTGATGATGACAACACTGCTGAATATGGAATTCAACCTGCTTATATTGAAGGGGTTCAGGAGGAAGTAGCCCAAGTCATATATACACCTCCAGACTTTGAAGAAATCCAGCATGCAGTATAAAAAATGTATAGTACTCCACTAGAGGCACAAAATGTTATTTTTTAAAATGTAGAAATGTCTGCAGTTGCATTATAAAGAGAAAAAGAAGCACAAAGAGCAAGGGATGCTCTGAGAGAAGCTCAGCTGTCTAAGAAGAGGTTCAGAGAACAGGCAGTATTAAAACCTAATTTTGAACAATTGAGTCCAACCTCCAGGAATATTATTCTGACTTCTTGGAATGCTGTTAATGAGAATATGCATGATAGAGGAAAGTGGGATTCTGAACAGGAATGGAGCAAATATCAGGAGCGGTAAGATGTTATATACCTATTCAGAAGAGACCTCAGAGCTGGGAAAATACCTGCAAACTCTTTGGATCCTAGCAAGTATTTCCCAAAGCCTTTTCATTACCTTGAAAGGCAAAAGATCAAGGCTGAAGAGCTCAAGAAGAAGGATCTTAAAGGAAAGAAGCTGGCTGATGACACAGGAGCTGAAATACAAGCTAGGATTCAGTCTGGCAAAGGAATTGTCATTAAGGAACCTGATTAATCCTAAGGTTAGATTGACTAGGTTAAGGACTATGTAATCTTTTTAATCCTAAATCCTTATTATTCTGGATTACTGAGTATATATGAAAATGAATTCCATGTTTCTGCCATGATTTGATATTGAATACTTATGTTTATGTGATGCATGATTAATGTATTATAACATATTTTTTGATAATATTGTTACATGCTATTTCTGCTTATGGTTAACCCTGTCTTTGTAATGACTTTTTACATCATAATCCTTGTTTATTATAAGTGGTGTATATCATTAACTAAGGTTTATGACTTGTCCAAATAGGAGGAGATTGTTGGGTACATTAGAAACTGTGTACCTGATTTGGAGAAGCCTCACCTAACTCAATGATATACATTAGTGTGTATTTGATGGGATGTTGAGTTTCAATGTGCAGGTTAAAGAAATGCAAAAAATATTCTAAGTACAAGTGTCCACACTTGTGAAGGAAATGTGTTGACACCAGGAGCCAGATTGTGTCGACACACAGGACTTGTGTCGACATACAAAAATTCAGTCTACTGCAATTGTGTTGATACAGAGGACTTGTGTCGACACACAGAAATTCAGTCTACACAATTTGTATCGACACACAGAACTTGTATCGACACACTCAAGAATTCTGTTAACACCAACTATGTTGAGACTGGAAGCATATTGTGTCGACACATAGGACTTTTGTCGACACATTATACACAATCTGTGTCGAGAAGATAAAGAAGAGCTGTGTCGACATTCTATGAGCTGTGTCGACATCATCAAGAATTTTGTCTACACATGTTCCATTTGTGTAGACACATATGAAGTTTTGTCTCGACACTTCCTGTTGAGATAAAAGTGTCGAAGTATCAGATGTCTGGATTTAAGATTTGACAGCTGTCATAACTAACAAAGCTTTTACATCTATTAGTGTTGTCAGAAGGAAGTTATGAACTGGATAATTCGGTTACCTCGAATGGGATCTATATGAAGACCTGTTCTATCCAAAAAGAGCAGGAGGGGGTTGTTGGTGTAAGACCCCCCTCCTGGAACACAACACACGGCACGAGGGGAGTCTTATGCCCGAAATAGCCGCCTTGTGGTAGCACTAACACACGGGTTAGCCTTTACCATAAGACGCCTATTCCGCCGGCTACAATCCATATCACATAAACAATGCCAACCCAACCATAACAGAAAAGTAAAGCAGTTCAATTCACAGCTAAGCTTAAGTCCAAAAGAGCGGAAGATAACAAGCACAACAGGCTTGTACAAAAGAACAAGAGTCTAGAAATGTTTTGCCAAACGGCTACATGAAAACACTCACGACTGTCACTGACGGTGCCGATGGTACCACCACCTCAGGTCCTATCATCCGGGCCTGGCTGTCCTGCTGCATAGTCCGTTGCTGCTCTACCTGCGGGGTTTCCTCCTAAAAAGGAAGACGTAGCAACCGTTAGTCATAAGACTAAGTGGCTTCACATCCGCTCCCCCGGTGACTCCTCGGCACCGGGCGGAGAAAGGAACAAAGGTACAATATGTATATATATAAGCAAGTAAACAAGCAGGTGACTGTAAATATGGTGGAGTATAAACTACGCTACACAACTAGCAATTCTACAAATATCAATAATATATGACAGCAGGTATAATTAATCAAAATAATAACTCAACTTATAAGAGTGCCCATACAAACTTATAAGTTAAGGATCGGGTTAACAGTAAAGTAACTCATCGTATAAGAGTGCCCATACAAACTTATACGATGAGGATCTTGTGTATGCAATGAATGACATGATATGAATGTTATGGTATGACCGAATCATGCGCACGCACATGCAAGTTGCTATGTCGACACAGACTTGAAGTTCCCACTTTTCGAGCAGGTAGCTAACCTCTCAGGCGTCGTCCGTCGTGGCCAGACGGCGACAGTGGAGCGGGCGTCTCCACTACTAGGTGGTATCACACTACCTATCCTAGGCCCCCGTACGCCTCAACGCTAAGGACACAACAGCGGAGCTCACATGCGTACTATGGCTCAGAAGGGGTCTTGGGTAAATGTGCACCAAGAACACAGCCCAACCTGGCCTTTGATTTCGAATCGGATGGAACCTCGGAAACGCACGAGGTGCAAGCCCAACCGTTCTCATGGCGCGGAGGAGATCTCGGTTTATGGACACCAAGTATCTAACCCTACCGCCCAAGGTCTACCCATTGGCTCCCATCGGTGTGACGACTGGCGAACCCGTAGACCTGCCACAGTCATTATCTCAATATCGCGACACGATGAATCGTCGCACATCACATGCCCCAAAACAACTCACTCGATGCTACCCGTAGGGAGACTTAAACTCTAAGCATCGGTTGTTAGTAAACTCCTTGGGCTCGGATTACGGTTACCAAATACTCTTCTCATAGTGTTCATCATGTTCACGCCCACCTATTCAATGAATTCACCTCAACACTACGCATAATAGATATGTTCAACACCAAATTGTATAAATATATCCTATACCAATCACAACTCCTAATATCTAACCTTCCCATCCAATCCATTTCTCTACCAATACATGGTTATTCCTTATTACACAACCAAATGAGTAACCATGCTAAATTATAGTAACAACAACATTATAGATATATGGGAGCAAGACAACAAATGAGCAAATCACAACCATTGCAAGAGTGCTAGCATTATAAATTAACAAGTGCATTAACATAGGATAGCCCAATACTAAAACTGGGTTTCCCGGAGCTACAAGAATCCGATCACAATGCACAACCCCTCGTTGGAAAGGTATTCGCGTGGGCTACGACTTTCGTGTTGAGTCGATCGCCCAGATCTGGTCGCAACATACCAGAAATTCATCTCGAACACGTACAGGAAACAGTTTCCTGTACAGGAATTTTCCCAAACGCAGCGGACTCGAACCAGCTTTCCCGTGGCTACAGGTATCGCATGGAAACGAGCAACCACTCGTTGGAAAGGTAATTTCAAGGACTACGACTTTTGTGTTGAGTCGTTCACCCAGATCTGGCCAGAACACCTCTGAAATTGGCCACGAAGGTCGCCGCGTGCAGAAATCAGATTTCTGCACGCATCTTAAGGCGAGATGAACGGCATCCGTTCATCTTCTTCCTTGCAACGACCTCGCGTAAACTTCTCCAGAAATCACACTCAACCTTATTTCTCCTTTCAAAGCCAAACCCTCAACGAAAACCCCTCTCATCTCCACTTTGAATGATGAGAAGGTTGAGGGAGACTAAGCCTAGAAAACCTAGGCATGGCTTATCCTAAGAACTCTCCTCCTCACCATCAAGACTCTATGGAGTCGATGTCTCTCCTAAAATTACTATAGATCTAGCACCAAGGGAGAGGGGAGGAAGCTCACCTCAAGTCCAGCAGTACCACCATGGCCGGCCATGAGCCTCGCACTCCTTCGCGGCGGCATTGTTTTTCCCTTGACGGCGGCGGCGTTTTGACTCCTCCAAGGATGGCTCCGGCAAGCTCCTTCCTCCTCCAGCCAAGAACTCTCTCAGAAATTTCGGGGCAGAAGAAAGGGGAATGAATGCTAGGGTTTCACAACTTTTTCCTTTTTATACACCGCAGACACGGGTAGGCACACGGCCGTGTTCCTACCCGTGTACAGGTGACACGGCCGTGTCGCCTGCCGTGTTTAGGGCCGTGTTCATCCCAGAACAACTTTCTGCCGTGTCAGGGTTGCGGCACACGGGTAGAGACACGGCCGTGTCTCGACCCGTGTTCTCGGCACACGGGTAGGGACACGCCGCGTCCCAATACCCGTGTACCTCTCTGACTGAAAACTCAATATTGGCATGAGGCACACGGGTATGGACACGGCCGTGTCCATACCCGTGTCGGCCAAAAACACCATTTTGCCTTGTTTTCCTCATTTCCCATACGTCCGCACCTGTTCACCCACACCCCCATTGGGCTCACCACAGCCCCTCTTGACTCAAATACGCAATCAAGAGGCCTAGCGCGAATTGGGACGTTACAAATCCTATAAACAAAATAAAAGATTTCGTCCCCGAAATCAGGGTAAGGCTATGGGAGTGAAGCACATAAAAGGGAACTATGCTTTCAAATAAAATTTTACCTGGGGTAAATAATTCCGGGTAGCGCTCTTGCATCAAATCCCTTGGCTCCCATGTGAACTCCTCCTTCCCATGATTAGACCATAGCACTTTCACCAAGGGAACACTTTTGCGGCGCAAGGTTCTTGTCTCGTTATCAACGATCCGCACCGGCTCCAGTCGCACAGACCTATCAGACGCCACTGCACCATCCGCCGTGGGGATATACTATTCAGGCCGCAGCAAAGCCTTCCGAAGCGACGATACATGGAACACGTCGTGAAGGTTCTCCAGCTCCGGTGGTAACTCCAATCGATAGGCCAGAGGGCCAATCCTTTCCACTACGACATAGGGCCCGACATACCTTGGGCTGAGCTTCTTGACTCCACGTACCCGCGACACTTCGTGCATCGGTCGAATCTTCAGGAACACGTTATCACCCACTTGAAACTCTACCATACGGTGCCTTGCGTTGTAATATTTTGCCTGTCGGCTTTGAGCCTCTAGCATTCGATCCCGGATCAACCTAACCACCGCGTCCGTGTCATCAATATACTCATTTCCCAACGTCTTCGGATCTTCGTCTTGCACCCAGGACAAGGGTGTTCTACACCTCCTTCCATACAAAGCTTCATGAGGTGCCATTCCAATACTGGCTTGATGACTGTTATTATAAGAGAACTCCACGAGAGGTAAGAGTCTCTCCCATGGTTCTCCTTTATCTAGCACACACAATCTCAGAAGGTCCTCCAATGTTCGGATTGTTCGTTCAGACTGCCCGTCCGTTTGTGGGTGAAAGGCTGTGCTAAAGTCGAGGCGCGAGCCCAAATAAGCCTGTACAGCCCTCCATTCTCTTAAAGTAAACCGACCATCCCGATCGGAGACGATCGACTTCGACACACCATGGTACCGCACAAATTGCTCCACAAAGAGACGCACTAGGACGCCCACCTGCGCCTCCTTCTTCATTGGGATAAATCGGGCTACCTTGGTCAACCGGTCAACTATCACCCACATAGAATCATTCCCCGAGCGCGAGCGAGGTAACCCGTGGACGAAGTCCATGGAGATGTCCTCAAATTTCCATTCGGGGATGGGCAACGACCGTAGCATTCCACCGGGGCTTCTGCATTCCGCCTTCACCACTTGGCAGGCCACACAATGAGTAACAAAGTACTTGACATCCCTCTTCATGCCCGGCCAACACATTATCTTTCTCAAATCGGTGTACATCTTCGCGATCCCCGGGTGCACCGAGTACTTGGAGCAATGGGCCTCCTTTAGAATATCCTCCCGAATGTTGTCACCTTCGGGGATGTAAAGCCGGCCACGAAAATGGACGAGGCCGTCTTTTAGGGAGTATTCTTCCGTAGTCCCATCCTCCATTGACTTGAAAGCCGGGGTTAAAGCCGCATCCTTCTTTTGCTCCGTCCGGATCCGGTCTCGTATGTTGCAAACTATACTCATCGCAGCCAAATATTGTGTATACTCTTCCGATCGATTCTTAAAGACCAAAGTGATTTCCATCTCTTGCAGTGTCCGGATTAACTCCATCCTCATCAAGCGGGATTCCGTGCTCGTTCCCGGTGCCTTTCGGCTCAAGGCATCAGCTACGGAATTAACCTTCCCGGGGTGGTAATTCAAGGTGAATTCGTAGTCGTACAAGAACTCCAACCACCGCCGCTGTCTCAAGTTTAACTCCTTTTGGGTGTGAACGTACTTCAGATTTTTGTGATCCGAGAAGATCTCGCAGTGGACGCCATATAAATAATGCCTCCAAATCTTCAAGGCGAATACCACCGCTCCCAATTCTAGATCATGCACCGGGTAGCTGGCTTCATGCTTCTTCAACTGTCTTGAAGCATAAGCGATCATATGCCCATTCTGCATCAACACAGCTCCCATCCCTTGGTACGACGCATCCGTGTACACTTGAAAGCCCTCCTTCCCAGATGGAAGAGCTAGGATGGGTGCAGTCGTCAATCTGTCCTTCAACTCTTGGAATGCAGCTTCGCACTGGGGTGTCCATTCAAACGGCACACCCTTCTTGGTCAGCGTAGTAAGGGGAAGGGCGATCTTCGAGAAGCCTTTCACGAACTTGCGATAGTACCCGGCAAGTCCAAGAAAGCTTCGTATGTCGGCCGCTGACTTCAATGGCGACCACTCCTTCACGGCCAGCACCTTGGCCGGATCTACTGCTAGCCCCGCCCCACTAATCACATGGCCCAAGACTGCGACCTCTCGAAGCCAAAACTCGCATTTGCTGAACTTGGCAAATAAAGTGTGCTCCTTTAGCTTCCTCAGCACTAAAGTTAGATGTTCGGCGTGTTCCGCTTCGGTCTTGGAGTAGACTAGGATATCATCGATGAACACGATGACAAAGATGTGCAAATAAGGGCTGAACACCTTGTTCATCAAGCTCATAAAGGCGGAAGGGGCGTTTGTGAGCCCAAACGGCATCACGGTGAATTCATACAAACCATATCTCGAACTGAACGCCATCTTCTGAATGTCATCTTCTTGTATCCTCAGCTGATAATATCCTGAACGCAGATCTAACTTGGAGAACCAATACGATCCCACCAATTGATCAAATAATTCATCAATGTGCGGTAGGGGATAGGTGTTCCGCACCGTTAACCGGTTCAACTCTCGATAATCAATACATAACCGCAAGGTGCCATCCTTCTTTTTGACGAACAAAACGGGCGCTCCCCAAGGCGACGAGCTTGGGCGAATGAACCCTGCTTCCACCAATTCCTGAAGCTGGACTCTAAACTCTGCAAGTTCCTTCGGAGCCATTCGGTATGGAGCTCGCGAGACGGGATTGGCACCCGGGATTAGCTTGATTTGGAAGTCCACTTCCCTATGCGGGGGTAGTCCCGGCAATTGCTCGGGGAATACCTCGGGAAATTCTCGCACCACCCGTACATCCTTGACCTCTAATGTCAATTTTTTCAACTCGAAGCAAATTACATAGACCTCGTCCCCTTCCATATGAGATTTCATAGCTTGGATTGAAGATAATAATTTACGGGGTGCGAATTTAATACCTTGGAAGATGACTTCCGAGTCTCCATGCCTTAACATAACTTGCTTCTCCGCACAATTGATCCTGGCGTGGTGCCAGTTCAACCACCTCATGCCCAGGATGAGATCGAACTCCGGGATTCTTAACACTGTAGCCGGAGTTTCAAAGAACTTTCCTCCAATAAGGGTGTCGAAGTTGCAACTTGCTGACGACGTCATCTCAGAGCCGTCCGGAAGGCGCACCCTTTGATAGTGCCCGTGAAGTGTTGCACTCCCTCCAAGTCCTTCACGAAGTCCGCCGAAATGAACGAGTGAGATGCACCCGTGTCAAATAACGTATAGGCGGGCCTCCCGCTAACCATGACAGTGCCTAGGTTCCAAAAAGGGTAATCACTATCCAGAATTGCGCGTATCATTTGTATCGTAAATCTAACAAGTCATATAATATTAATAAATTTTACACGTACCGGTGATGACTTCCTGCGGATTTCTCTCCTGAGTCATATCCAATGCGAATACATGCTCCCGTGCATGTCCTTGATTTCTCCCTGGTGGTCCTCTTCCTCGGCCACGCATGTGCCCTCGCCCCCGTGGAGCTACTGGAGGGGGAGCAATAGGAGCATCCCCGATCAGTCGCGGGCAAACTCGCCGGACATGCCCCGGTTGGTTGCACTCAAAACATATCACCTCACGTCGGCCCCCAGGTTGTTGATAATGTTGCTGCTGCGGTGGTGGAGGTAATTGCGGAATTGGGTACTCCACCCGATAGTTCCGGTTGACCCACCGACCGCCTCTGTGGTTTCCCCTTCCTCTGCCATGATCATTCCGCCTTCTATTACTAGGGCCGACTTCAATTACTCCTTCCGCAGGTCTTTTTCCACATCCCATGTGGTCCGCCTCCAGTCTCTTTGCCATGTCGATGATTTCTGCCAGGCTTGCATCGGCTATAAACAAAAGGGCCTGCCTCAGGGTGTCCCTTAATCCTTTGTAGAAGCGCCTCGCGTAGCCTCTATCGTCCAAATCATAGGAATCGGCAAACCTAGCGAGGTGTTGGAACTCCCTCTGGTACTCCGTTACCGATTTCGATCCCTGCTTCAGCTGCAGAAATCTTTCTTCAAGTTCATCCCGAGCAGAAGAAGGGATGAAGTGATCTAGAAAAGCCTCGGTGAACTCGTTCCAACTGATGTCCGTGTACAACCGCCCTTGGAAGGTGGAGCCCATGAGGGACTTCCACCACCTTTTGGCGTGCTGCTCTAACAGCGTCACTACCAATGTCACCGCCATGCTGTTCGGACATCTTATGCCAGCCATCAATTCCTGCACGGTATCAAGCCATTCCTCGGTGCACACCGGCGATTCTGTCCCAAGATAGGCAGGAGGGGACAGGGCACGGAAGGTGCTCAACCAGTTGGAGCCTGGCGCTTGTTGTTGCACCGGAGCTTGCTGGGCTTTAAATGCATCCAATATGGCTGACAGCGTTTGTCCCAGTTCCGACTGCTGGAATTGTGAAGGGACGGAAGGGGTAGGAGTGCCCCCAACCGGCTCCACCTGCGCTGGGACCTATACGCAAGGTACAGATTAGGGTCAGGTTGGCTAAAACTAATGTCAAAGTTGGACAACTTAGTGTGAATTACATATGGGCACACCACTGCTTCCGCTAAGTCGGTTTGTCCCCAAACGGACTAATCGAACGGGAGTGGCCCATTGTTACCTGACTGCTGTAGGTGAAGATCGGCTAGCTCTGATACCATTTGTAAGACCCCCCCTCCCGGAACACAACACACGGCACGAGGGGAGTCTTATGCCCGAAATAGCCGCCTTGTGGTAGCACTAACACACGGGTTAGCCTTTACCATAAGATGCCTATTCCGCCGGCTACAATCCATATCACATAAACAATGCCAACCCAACCATAACAGAAAAGTAAAGCAGTTCAATTCACAGCTAAGCTTAAGTCCAAAAGAGCGGAAGATAACAAGCACAACAGGCTTGTACAAAAGAACAAGAGTCTAGAAATGTTTTGCCAAACGGCTACATGAAAACACTCCCGACTGTCACTGACGGTGTCGATGGCACCACCACCTCAGGTCCTATCATCCGGGCCTGGCTGTCCTGCTGCATAGTCCGTTGCTGCTCTACCTGCGGGGTTTCCTCCTAAAAAGGAAGACGTAGCAACCGTTAGTCATAAGACTAAGTGGCTTCACATCCGCTCCCCCGACGACTCCTCGGCACCGGGCAGAGAAAGGAACAAAGGTACAATATGTATATATATAAGCAAGTAAACAAGCAGGTGACTGTAAATATGGTGGAGTATAAACTACGCTACACAACTAGCAATTCTACAAATATCAATAATATATGACAGCAGGTATAATTAATCAAAATAATAACTCAACTTATAAGAGTGCCCATACAAACTTATAAGTTAAGGATCGGGTTAACAGTAAAGTAACTCATCGTATAAGAGTGCCCATACAAACTTATACGATGAGGATCTTGTGTATGCAATGAATGACATGATATGAATGTTATGGTATGACCGAATCATGCGCACGCACATGCAAGTTGCTATGTCGACACAGACTTGAAGTTCCCACTTTTCGAGCAGGTAGCTAACCTCTCAGGCGTCGTCCGTCATGGCCAGACGGCGACAGTGGAGCGGGCGTCTCCACTACTAGGTGGTATCACACTACCTATCCTAGTCCCCCGTACGCCTCAACGCTAAGGACACAACAGCGGAGCTCACATGCGTACTACGGCTCAGAAGGGGTCTTGGGTAAATGTGCACCAAGAACACAGCCCAACCTGGCCTTTGATTTCGAACCGGATGGAACCTCGGAAACGCACGAGGTGCAAGCCCAACCGTTCTCATGGCGCGGAGGAGATCTCGGTTTATGGACACCAAGTATCTAACCCTACCGCCCAAGGTCTACCCATTGGCTCCCATCGGTGTGACGACTGGCGAACCCGTAGACCTGCCACAGTCATTATCTCAATATCGCGACACGATGAATCATCGCACATCACATGCCCCAAAACAACTCACTCGATGCTACCCGTAGGGAGACTTCAACTGTAAGCATCGGTTGTTAGTAAACTCCTTGGGCTCGAATTACGGTTACCAAATACTCTTCTCATAGTGTTCATCATGTTCACGCCCACCTATTCAATGAATTCACCTCAACACTACGCATAATAGATATGTTCAACACCAAATTGTATAAATATATCCTATACCAATCACAACTCCTAATATCTAACCTTCCCATCCAATCCATTTCTCTACCAATACATGGTTATTCCTTATTACACAACCAAATGAGTAACCATGCTAAATTATAGTAACAACAACATTATAGATATATGGGAGCAAGACAACAAATGAGCAAATCACAACCATTGCAAGAGTGCTAGCATTATAAATTAACAAGTGCATTAACATAGGATAGCCCCATACTAAAACTGGGATTCCCGGAGCTACAGGAATCCGATCACAATGCAGAACCCCTCGTTGGAAAGGTATTCGCGAGGGCTACGACTTTTGTGTTGAGTCGATCGCCCAGATCTGGTCGCAACATACCAGAAATTCATCTCGAACACGTACAGGAAACAGTTTCCTGTACAGGAATTTTCCCAAATGCAGCGGACTCGAACCAGCTTTCCCGTGGCTACAGGTATCGCATGGAAACGAGCAACCACTCGTTGGAAAGGTAATTTCAAGGGCTACGACTTTCGTGTTGAGTAGTTCACCCAGATCTGGCCAGAACACCTCTGAAATTGGCCACGAAGGTCGCCGCGTGCAGAAATCAGATTTCTGCACGCATCTTAAGGCGAGATGAACGGCATCCGTTCATCTTCTTCCTTGCAACGACCTCGCGTAAACTTCTCCAGAAATCACACTCAACCTTATTTCTCCTTTCAAAGCCAAACCCTCAACGAAAACCCCTCTCATCTCCACTTTGAATGATGAGAAGGTTGAGGGAGACTAAGCCTAGAAAACCTAGGCATGGCTTATCCTATGAACTCTCCTCCTCACCATCAAGACTCTATGGAGTCGATGTCTCTCCTAAAATAACTATAGATCTAGCACCAAGGGAGAGGGGAGGAAGCTCACCTCAAGTTTAGCGGTACCACCATGGCCGGCCATGAGCCTCGCACTCCTTCGCGGCGGCATTGTTTTTCCCTTGACGGCGGCGGCGTTTTGACTCCTCCAAGGATGGCTCCGGCAAGCTCCTTCCTCCTCCTCCAGCCAAGAACTCTCTCAGAAATTTTGGGGCATAAGAAAGGGGAATGAATGCTAGGGTTTCACAACTTTTTCCTTTTTATACACCGCAGACACGGGTAGGCACACGGCCGTGTTCCTACCCGTGTACAGGTGACACGGCCGTGTTGCCTGCCGTGTTTAGGGCCGTGTTCATCCCAGAACAACTTTCTGCCGTGTCGGGGTTGCGGCACACGGGTAGAGACACGGCCGTGTCTCGACCCGTGTCCTCGGCACACGGGTAGGGACACGCCGTGTCCCAATAACCGTGTACCTCTCTGACTGAAAACTCAATATTGGCATGAGGCACACGGGTATGGACACGGCCGTGTCCATACCCGTGTCGGCCAAAAACACCGTTTTGCCTTGTTTTCCTCATTTCCCATACGTCCGCACCTGTTCACCCACACCCCCATTGGGCTCACCACAGCCCCTCTTGACTCAAATACGCAATCAAGGGGCCTAGCGCGAATTGGGACGTTACAGTTGGTTCATCCTGAAATCAACAAGTCATTGTTAAGCAGAAAGCAGATCCTTAACAAGTCTGCAAAAAGGAATTCAGAATCATGTCTGAAAGAAGAGAAGAGCTGGATTGTGGATCGACTCCAACTTTTCAAGAAGATCAACGTTACTTTTTTCAGATTCAAGAAGCTTTGAAGAAGCTAAGACAGGTTGGATCTCAAATAGTCAGTTCATTCTAGATCTGATAAAGAAGTCTTCATCCATTTCATTTCGGGTAAAGAAATAATCATTCTCTCAATCAATTCTGTAAGATCTTTTATAGATCTGAGGTAGGATCATTGTGATTTGAGTTGTAGGCCTGGTTATAAGGGCTGAGGTTTGGCTTGCTGGCCTGAGTGTAGGAGTGTGTACTCACTCTGAGGTAGGATTCTCTGAAAGAATCTGAGTTGTAGGAATTGCTGAAGGCTGAGCTGTAGGAACCATTCTGAGTTCTGAGTTGTAAGATCTGAGGATCTGAGAAGAAAGAAGGAAGTTAGGCCGAATCTATTATACTGCTAGATAGGCAAAGGGGGAAGTAGATATACCCATCACTTGGGAACCACTATAAATCTATGTGTATGCTGTGTTGGCTGTGTTTGTTTTGATCTGTGCTGTGATAGCTATAGCATAGTTTGTATAATGGTGATATATTTTATCTGCCTAATTAAAATAAGAATTGAACCTATTCACCCCCCTCTAGGTGTTTAGCATATCTTGAAACCAATTCTTTCAAAAGTTAAAGGGGATCATCGACATGTTTAAAACCTTCTCCATCAGACATGTGTCGCGTGAAGAGAATGAGCAGGTGGATCAGCTAGCCATGTTCGGACCCCATACGGGGGAACTCTTCCCGACCTCTTCCGCCCTTCCATCAAAGAGGGGGAGTTGATTGAAGTGGATCAGCTCCCTTCCTGGATGGACCCCTTCACAACCTTCTTGCCCTCTGTAGAGTTCCCAGAGGGTCTGGATAAAAAGCGCTTCAAGTACAAGTCAGCATACTATATGATGTGCGATGGGAAGCTATATCGAAAGACTTTATCAGGGCTTTTAGCACTTTGCGTGGCTGAAGAGGAAGTCCCGAGGATCTTGGAGGTGGTTCACTCTAAGGAGTGCGGGAGTCACTCAGGGAGCATGACCCTGGAGGGGAGGATTTTAAGGCAAGGGAATTTCTGGCCTACCCTAGGCCGGTATGCCGCCAAGTTCGTGAAGAAGTGCCAGTTATACCAGCTGCTCACCCCTCTCCAACTACTACCAGCCCAGAGACTTAGGAGCATCACTGCGCCCTGGCCCTTTGCTATCTGGGGAATGGATCTTGTGGTGCTCTTTCCCTAGGCTAGTGTACAGAGGAGGTTCCTGCTACTCATGATCGATTATTTCTCAAAGTGGTTGGAGGTTAAGGCGCTAGCAAAGGTAACCTCCCAGGTGATCCAGAACTTCGTATGGGGGAGATTATTTGCAGGCATGGGTTGCTTCAGGCCATTGTCTTGGACAATGGGATACAGTTTGCCAGTGCGGAAATGATCAGCTTTTGAAGTTAGCTCGGGATCGATCTCTGGTTCGCGTCGGTCCACCACCCCCGGAGTAACGGGCTGGTGGAGGCGGCAAACAAGATCATTGTGAACTTTTGGAAGAAGGTTGAGAACCTGAAGGGAAGTTGGGTGGAACAACTTCCTTCAGTCCTCTAGTCCCTGAGGAGCACTCCCAACATAGCCAAAGTGGAGACCCCCTTCAAAATCTCCCACGACTGCGAAGCTGTGCTCATAATCGAGTTCGAGGAGCGGACACCACGAGTGGTGGAAACAGAGGCAGGCAGGGAAGAATGGAGGGTTAAGAATGAGGATGAGCTTTTACTCTCCTTGGACATAACGAAGGAACATCCAGACGTGGCCGCTGTCTGGTAAGAAGAAATCAAACGGCGGATTGCCAAGTACTTTGACAAACATGTTAGAATCAGGCAGTTCGCAGAAGGGGATTTGATCTTGAAAAAGGTGGATACTATAGGGAGATCAGCTTCCGTGGGAAAGCTCAATCGAAATTGTGAGGGTCCATTTATCGTCAAGGATGCGTTGAAGTAATGGGGGTATCACCTCTAAAATGTTGAGGGCGAGATCCTAAGTCACACCTGGATTCGTGATGACCTGAAGCGTTTCTATCCTTAAGCCATGTTCGTAACATCTTTCTTTTAATATAAAGCTTCTTGATATTCCAATTTTCTTCTACAATGATTCATGTGAATGGGTGAAGAGTTCACCGAGTAGACCCCGAGCAGATCCCGCTACCAAACTCCCTGTAGCTGGCAGGGCTGGATATCACTCGAGAAAGTTTCCCAGATCCCGAGCAGATCCTACTGCCAGGATCCCACTAGCTAGCAGGGCTGGATGTCACTCGAGATAGTCTCCCAGACCCCAAGTAGATCCCGCTGCCAGGCTCCCACTAGCTGGATGGGTTGGATATCACTCGAGAGAGTCTCCCATACTCTGAGAAGATCATACTGCAAGGCTCCCACAAGCTACTAGGGATGGACGTCACTTGAGAGAGTCTCCAAGACCTCGAGCAGATCTCATTACCAGGCACCAACTAGCTGGCACGGATGGATATCACTTAAGATAGTGTCCCAGAACATGAGCAGATCCTGTTGCCAGGCTCCCACTAGATGGCATGGTTGTATGTCACTTGATAGAGTCTCCTAGACCCCGAGCAGATCCCGCTGCCAGGGTCCCACTAGCGGCAGGGTTGGATATAACTCGAGAGAGTCTCCCAGACCCCGAGCAGATCCCGCTGCAAGGCTCCCACTAGCTGGCAGGACTAGATGTCACTCGAGAGAGTCTCCCAGACCCCGAGCAGATCCCGGTGCAAGGCTCCCACAAGCTAGTAGTGCTCGATATCACTCGAGAGAGTATCCCAGACCCCAAGCAGCTCCCGCTGTCATGCTTTAACCTAGCTGGTAGTGCAGGGACCCTCGGTAGACGTTGTTATTGCTCTGGAGCTATGTCCCAAGCCGCTCATTCAGTCATACTTTCACCTAGCGAGCAGAGCAGGAGCCCTCGATGGATATTATTGTTGCTCTAGAGCCATGTCCTGAGCTTCTCTCACTATCAGGCTTTCATCTAGCTTGCAAAGTAGTTGCCCTCAAAGGACGTCGTGAAAGGCCTTGGAACCAAGTCCCGAGCTAATCTTGCCAGCCAATGAGGCTTGGAGTTTAGGGAATTTTGGGAGGAAATACAAGGCTTCAAGGAGATCTCGCTATCAGGGATCTCGCTAATCGACAAGGCAGACACTCAAGGGTAAGTTTGGGGCGAGTACTAAGGCCAATGCTAAGGGTGCAAGCAAATGCTTGTGCCTGGGAGTGGATCTCGCAAGACGAATTCTCTAAGCACGTGTGTGTGCCTATAAGGCGAGAACGGCGCAAGGACTTATCCTAAAAATAACAAAACCTGAGGCGAATTCGATCAGAACGCGCAAGCCAATATGGCCAGAGCGACGCGAGTCCTAGTTCTATATGATGAGGTAGTAAACCAAACCAATGATTTGATACTGAGAGAGGTTGATCTACGGTCTCACGAGATGTCTCGACCTTGGGCCACATAAGCTGAAGCACAAGTATAGTATGTTTTTGCATAATAGGTATTCACGATCAAAACAAAGGAAAAGGAGATAGAAAAATTTCAAGAAGGAGGTTAATCTTTTTCATTCATGTCAAATGTTACATATAGCAGAAGGAGGGTCAGGCCCAAAAAGGAAAAAAATAATAAATACAAAATATACAGCGAGAATTTAATTATGATGATTGTTGGGGTTTGTCTCCACAATACCTCAGATTTGTAGGAAGTCAGACCTTGAACTAAGATGAATTAAGATGTATTTGATGTGGTGTTTGAGTTGTATGTGTGCAGGTTCTAATTGCAAATTGTAGACCAATGTCAGTCTATAATGGGTCACCAAACACAGGACCATGCAATGTAATCCCTCATTGTGTGATCCAAAGTGTGGGCCCATGTATAGCCTCTCTATTGGGATACACTTCTCATTCATGCACTTAGATTGATGGACAGAAGCATTGGAGCTAATTTCCTCAGAAAAAATATTTCTAAGTCCAAAATACTCGAGTAACCCCTTTTTATACTCGAGTATCAGACTTAATACTCGAGTAGCTAGTTAGACATACTCGAGTAGTTAGTTAGACATACTCGAGTAATCAGTTAGACTTACTCGAGTAGGCTCTGAATACTCGTGTAGATAAATCTATACTCGAGTAGTTAGTTAGTCACTCGAGTAAGTTCTTTTCATACTCGAGTAAGTAACTTAATCACTCGAGTAAATCATGTATCATACTCGAGTAGATCCATTTCTTCTCTTCTCTGCAAGTTCAAGTAGTCATACTCGAGTAGTTTCTTTTCATACTCGAGTATGTGTTTCTATACTCGAGTAATTGATTTTCATACTCGAGTAAATTATTCGATACTCGAGTAGTAAATTTTAATACTCGAGTAAGTATTTCTATACTCGAGTAATTGACTTTCATAACTCGAGTAAGTAAATGTTTCCCGGATACATATTCTGATACTCGAGTAATTTTCCTCTCACTCGAGTATATCTTTGCTGATACTCGAGTATATCTTTTCTGATACTCGAGTATATCTTTGCTGATACTCGAATATATCTTTGGTGATACTCGAGTATATCTTTTCTGATACTCGAGTATATCTCTTCTGATACTCGAGTAGTTCATTTTTCACTCAAGTAAATTTCTCTTCTCATACTCGAGTATACTCCTCTTTGTCACTCGAGTATCTAAATTCCCATACTCGAGTATATCTTCTCTTACTCGAGTATAGCAGTTCTCTATTCCAGAATTTTTCTAAGTTCGAATTCGCCATAAGTATTTTGAATCCGTCATTTCTGATTGGTCCACGTGTCATCCTTAATTAAGATTATGACCGTTGGAGTCCACCTATAAATAGGTCATTTCAGAATTGACTAATTAACAAAAATTACAGAGATATTCTTTTTAAGAAAGAGAAAATTCCGTGAACCCTAATTCTCACACCGCCGCCGCCGCCATCGTTGTTCACGGAAGAAACTTTGGATCGCCGATCTCCGTCTTCAACGACTATTTCTCCAGCGATCCAGACAAAAGTGAATCACTCGATCTCGCCGAGCCTCAAAGAGTTCAGATCTATCTTCTCGATCGAGGTGGTTCTAGTTTTCAGATTCGTGGATCTCTCTCAAGTCATCTTCAACCTTTTCTGATCAAGCCGAAGTTCCTAAAGAAGAAGACTGTCAAAGATCCAGATCTGAGATTGTTGTTTTGATTTTTTATTCTCAAACCAAAATTTCCTTGTAGGAGTTTTTCTCCGAGATTTGTAGGAAGATCTTTCTTCCGAGTTTTGTAGATCCAGTTGGATCGAGTTTTGTAGGAACGTTGTTCCGAGGTGTAGGATTGTTTTCAATCCGAGATAGTGGAGTAGCCGAGTCTAGTGATTTGCTAGATCGGTGAGGAAAGTGGACGTACCCAAGGTTGGGGAACCACTATAAATCTCTTGTCGTCTGTGATTGCTTGATGTGTGTTGTGTTAGTTTTTAATTCCGCATTTGACACGCATTTCACCTATTCACCCCCCTCTAGGTGATTTAGGCTAACAACTTAGACCTCTCAATTGGTATCAGAGGGAGGTTGATCGTTAAAAGGTTAACACCTTGATCGTATCCTTCTAAGTTGAGTATCAAGCATGAGTAAGACTAAGGATTTTGCCAAGCTCCCTATCTGCACCAAGAACAACTTTCCTATGTGGAAGGAAAGGGTCAAATTCTTCATGGAAGCTGTAGACCCTCGGATCTTCATGATTGTTGAAGAAGGTCCTCATGTTCCTATGACCGCATCAACAATAGATCCAACCAAAAAGGTACCAAAGAAATTGATGGATCTAGACAAGGATGAGATTGCACTTGTCTGTCTGGACAAGAAAGCAAAGAATATCATAGTAAGTGTAGTCGATGACTCAATGCTGCAAAATCTGATTCATTGCCAATCTGCCAAGGAGATGTGGCAATCCCTAGTGACTCTAATGGAAGGTACAGAGGAAGTGAGGGATGATCGTAGATCCCTACTGAACCAGAAATATGAAGCCTTCAGGCAGGGTCATAAGGAAGCCATAGCTGACACTTTTGAGAACTTCTTCAAGATAGTAAATGGCCTAAGAGTTTATGGACGTGTCTTTACCAACGGGGAACTCAATGACAAATTCTTAAGATCCCTAACCAAGGAATGGGACAATAAGGTCTGTGCCATTCGGGAGTTTGGAAGGTTAGCTGAGACGGACCCGCAGAATCTGTTCGGAAAGCTTATGTCTTACGAGCAGCAAATCAACTCAAGAAAAGCTGAAGAAGAGACAAGCAGGTCTGCATCTAAGGAGAAATCTGTCGCTCTAAAGGCAGACAGCTCAAGGAAGATAAAGGCTAGCTCTCCTGCCCCAATTCCTGAGGCTGATGAAGAAGAATCATCTGAGCCCAGCTCATCTGGCTCAGAACTATCTGATGGAGAGTTCTCCCTACTCTCAAGGCAGTTCAAGAAGTTCTTGAACAAGAAGAAGCAATGGAGAGGCAAGAATGCCTCATATAGAAGATCACGACATGACGGTGATCATCGGAAGAAAGGCTCAAGCAGCCATGACAGGTATAATTCTAAACAGAACAAACAGATCTCAACTGACATCATTTGTTATTGTTGCAATAAGCCAGGTCACGTCATCGCCGATTGCCCTCACAAAAAGAAAGAGGGTGGAAGAAGAGAGGAAAAGAAATCCTCACACCATAAGAACAGGAAAGAGAAAAGCTTAGTATCCAAGAAGAGCAAAACTCTCAGCGACTCTGACTCATCTGAGTTGAGTGAAGAAGAGGAAGCTTACTTTGGGCTCATGGCTCATTCAGATGATGAACAAGTCCCCCAGTTTACTGGGGAGGTAAAATCTCACACTCCTCTCTCTGATTCTGATGATGACAATGAGCAAGAGGGATATTCCTCTGAAGATGAATCTGAGATCATGGGTCAGTATAAGGAGTTACTCACCGCTTACGAAAAATGTCGTAGATTAATGAAAACTCAAGCCAAAGAGATAAATACTCTACGAGCTAGTGAGAGCAGCTTGAGAGAAGAAGTCGATAAGACTAACTCTCTTCAAGAGAACCTCAATGTAGCTATGGAGGAATACAATAAAGCTCTCAAGCACATCGACCTTAAAGAGGAAATCATCAAAGAATTGGAACGACAACTCGAGGCTGAAAAGAAGCTTGTTGAGAGTTTTTCTAAGCCTAAGACAGTTCTTCCAATCGTTGCTGAATTCTCTGCTAAGGCCAAGGGTGCTGGTTTAGGCCACATTGTCTCTTCTAGTAAATCCTCTAGGAGAAACAAGGCCAAGAGAAAGAATAAGGCTGCCCGGAGGGCTCTAGCTGAAGAAAAAGGGAAAGCTCCCTTGGAACCTGTTGTGTTCAAGAAAGTTATCTTTCCCACGAACGAACTCGATTATGAGTCCACCTACGAACACTTTTCTAGGCCGATCCCTGAGAAGCCTATGTCAAGATACCAAGGTTGGACTCGTCCTCGTAACTTTGGCGAGAGTGTCTTCAAGGCACCTTATGAGGAGATTCAGCTTCAAAGCTATGGACCTTATGCTCATGGTCATAATTTCAAAAAGACACCAAAAGTAAAACCCATTGTAGAAAAGCCTATGAAGGAGAAGACCTCATGTAACTGCCATCATCATGAAGCCTCTTCCTCCAAGAGTAAAGCTCCTGCTAGACCTTCATTCCAGAAAGTCAAACAGGACTACACAAGGCAAAGATACAACAGGTTCAACTGTTGGTGTTGTGGCAGAATTGGTCATTTTGCCAGTGATTGTTGGATCAATCCTGAAAATGCTGCAACCCCTAAAGTTAGCAATGTGAGAGTGACCACTCATGAGGCTAATACTCGTAGGGGGAGTATTCTAACTCGAGACCAAGGACACAAACTTGTTTGGGTTCCTAAGGCTAAATGACTGTAATTGCAGGTATGTCCAAAGGCCACCAAAACGCCAATCTGGTATTTGGACAGTGGATGCTCTCGGCATATGACCGGGACAAGGAGCCTACTACAGAATTACACCCCAGTCTGCAACGGACCAAAGGTCATCTTTGGAAGTTCAGATCGTGGGACAACGAAAGGCTATGGTATGATTTCTAATGGTAGTGTATCCTTTTCGAATGTAGCATATGTTGAAGGATTGGAACACAATCTCATCAGCATAAGCCAACTATGCGACAAAGGATACGTAGTTGAATTTCATGCTGACAAGTGTTTGATAAAATCGGTTGACAACATGGAAACTATTTTATCTGGCACTCGAAGCAGAAATATTTTCTGTTTAAACTTCATCTGTATAGACTCTTCGACACCAGTGTGTTTATTAGCAAAAAATAGTGCATCTCTTGCTGACCAATGGCACAAGAGACTAGCACATATTAATTTCAAAACTATTAATAAATTATTCTCTCAAAACTTAGTACGTGATGCGCCTAATGTCAAGTGCGTTACGGACAGCCCTTGTCACGCTTGTATCAAAAGAAAGCAAACAAGAAGTACGTTTAAAAGCATAATAGGCAAAGATTCCAATAGAAGTTTGCAGCTTCTCCATATGGACTTGTTTGGTCCACTGCAGGTTAGAAGTTTGGGAGGTAAGGAATATACGTTGGTTATTGTGGATGATTACTCGCGCTTTGCGTGGGTGTTCTTTCTGAAAAACAAGTCAGATACCTTCGGTATTTTCACTAATTTTGTGAGGCAGATCCAGAATGAATACAACTGTTCCGTAGTCAAAATCAGAAGTGACAATGGAACGGAATTCAAATCTGGAGCCATGACAGAATTTTGTGAAAGTCAATGTATCTTTCATGAGTTTTCCTCTCCTCGCACTCCACAGCAAAATGGAGTAGCTGAGAGAAGGAACAAAACACTCATAGAGGCTTGTCGGACCATGTTGAGTGATGCCTCACTTCCGGAGTATTTCTGGGCTGAAGCCGTCAACACCGCTTGTCACGTGCAAAATCGAGCACTCATCAACAAGAACCATGATAAGACTCCTTACGAACTTCTAAAAGGCAGAAAACCAACCATTTCATACTTTAGAATCCTTGGCTGTAAATGCTTCGTGCTTAACAACGGGAAGTATCACTCTACCAAGTTTAGCGAGAAAAGCTTTGAAGGTATTTTTGTAGGATATAGTAGCCATAGTAAGGCTTATAGAGTATTCAATAGAAAAACTCTGGTGGTGGAAGAGTCGATACATCTTGTATTTGATGAGACGAGTCTGTTGCAAAGCATCTTGTCTAGTGTGCCTATTGTAGATGCAGGTACAAAGTTGAAAGAACTTAGCTTGGATGAACCTAGTGAAGATAAAGATGAGACATTCATCAAGGTCCCCTCTACAACCACCATTGGAGGGGAGGATGATCAAGATGAAGAAGACATCCCAGCTGAAGATGCAACTCCAGTGGCTGAAGAGATCCCAGATGCAAGGATTTTAGAGTTCAGACACTTGAAGGATCATCCTGTTGACCAAATAATAGGAGATCCTCGGGATGGCGTCAGAACTCGTCGAGGTACAACTAACGAGAATTTACACTTAAGTTTTCTTTCACAGGTTGAACCAAAGAAATTTGAGGAAGCCAACTCCGACGCATCCTGGATTCTAGCCATGGAAGAAGAATTGAATCAGTTCAAACGATGCAAAGTCTGGACACTTGTTCCTAGACCCAAGCACAAGAACGTCATCGGGACAAAATGGGTCTACCGGAACAAGATGGACGAAGATGGAACAATTATAAAGAATAAAGCCAGACTTGTCGCCAAGGGATATCGTCAAGAAGAAGGAATCGACTTCGACCAGACTTATGCTCCAGTAGCAAGACTGGAGGCGATCAGGTTATTTCTTGCCTACGCTGCACTTAAGGGCTTTACCGTCTATCAGATGGATGTAAAGTCCGCCTTCCTGAATGGTGACATAAAGGAAGAAGTGTACGTAGAGCAACCGCCAGGTTTTGTTGATTCAACCCATCCTAATTATGTATACTTATTGCAAAAAGCACTATATGGTCTTAAACAAGCTCCTCGAGCTTGGTATGAGACTCTTTCTTGCTTCCTTCTTGAGAACAAGTTCACAAGAGGAAAGATAGACAAAACATTATTTCTTAGGGAAATAAAAGGCAAGATTTTGCTAGTGCAGATCTATGTCGACGATATTATTTTCGGCTCTACGGATAACAACCTCTGCAAGAAGTTTTCTAAACTTATGCAAGGGAAGTTTGAAATGAGCAGTATGGGAGAGCTAAAGTATTTCTTAGGGCTTCAGGTGAAACAATCTGAAGATGGGATTTTCACCTCACAGACCAAGTTCACCAAAGAGCTACTTAAGAAATTCGGAATGGAGAATGCAACCTCTATGAGGACTCCAATGGCCTCAGCTATGTCTCTGGACAAGGATGAGAAAGGGAAACCTTTTGATGAAACCAAGTACAGAAGCATAATTGGGTCCATGCTCTACCTTACTGCGAGTAGACCAGATATAATGTTCTGAACATGTGTATGTGCTAGATTTCAGGTGAACTCTAAGGAATCTCACTACATCGCTGCAAAGCGAATCCTGAGATACCTCAAAGGCACACCAAATCTTGGCTTATGGTACCCAAGAAGTAATGATAGTGAACTAATTGGTTTTTCAGATGCAGATTTTGCAGGTAGCAAAGACGACAGGAAAAGCACTTCCGGGACTTGCCAATTTCTCGGAAGGAGACTTATTTCCTGGAGCAGTAAGAAGCAGAACTGTGTAGCCATCTCAACGACTGAATCAGAGTACATCTCTGCAGGCAGCTCTTGTGCACAGCTCTTATGGATCAAGAATCAGTTTGAAGACTACAACATGAAGTTCCAGAACATTCCCCTGTTCTGTGACTCTTCCAGCGCCATAGCAATAGCCAACAACCCAGTCTCCCACAGCAGGACCAAGCACATAGAGCTTCGCTATCATTTCATCCGGGAGCATGTGGAAAATGGAGATATAGATCTACAGTATGTCTCCACAGACAGGCAAGTTGCAGATATTTTCACCAAGCCGCTGGACGAGTCCAAGTTCTCGTTCTTCAAAACTGAGCTTGGACTGCTCAACAAAGAAGACCAGTGATGGACTCTCAAATTAAGTAGATATCAGTAATGATGGCTGCTCATAGGTACAGTTTTTCAGTGGAAATAGACATCTACCAGGGAAATTCCTTCAAATATTAGAGACTCGAGCATCGTTACACTTACACGAGTAAACGGCTAATACTCGAGTAAAAAGTTTCATATACTCGAGTAATCCAAAAGATACTCGTGTATGAACTTCTTATACTCGAGTATGAAAATTCGTCAAGGGCTTAATACTCGTGTATGCTAATTACATACTCGAGTATGAATTATTGATTACTCGGGTATGTTGTGCCTACTCGAGTATACTAAACCTCATACTCGTGTATGCTGTCATCATCTACTCGAGTACTCGGTTTTTTTTTGAATTTTCAAAATCTCTACTCGCACCTAGCAAATTGCCGCCTCGTTCAGGTATGTCGTTATACTTAATCCTTTTTAAACCTAATTAGGATTATTTATATATATATTCCAAACGAAAAAGTCCTTTCCACTCCTCATTCACTCGAGTAGCCGCCGACTTTTCGTATTCCCGATTCCTGTTCTTCATCTTCCGTCGCCGCAAGATTCCTGTCTCTTCGTCTCCCAGAACAGTTGTAGAGCTTTGTCTTCCTCGTTTTTGTTTCCTTCGCTCTACAGAATCGCTGATGGCTCCCTCCTCCTCCAAGATTGGAATCGGCTCCGACCTAGTGACAGATGGTATTGAAGATATTTCTGATGACTTCAAGAATTTACTGATTCTCTTGGACACGGCCGGATTGTCCTTTGTTCTTCAAGAACCCTGCCGTCTCCTGCTTCCTGATGTTGAAGAATTCTACAGAAATCTGAAGGTTAGACGAAATGGCTCAGTTCTGAAATCCAAGGTAAAAGGAGTTGAGATTCGGTTGGATAAAACTTCAGTCGCCACTCTGCTTCGGATGCCCGTGGTTGATGAAGAAGATGACCTAGAAAAGGAAGATGCCGACCGTACCTCTCTATTCTGTGGTCGAGATCCTGAAGGTGGAGGTGAAACCCTGAATCGGTCTTTGTTCAATTCAGAAGGCAAGTTTCTAGTCGATGTCATCGCCAAAATCCTATGGTGCAAGATATACTCCATAAGAGATGTATCCCAAAATCTATTCGATGTTATGCAAGCCATAGTCTGCAGGAAGAAATTCCAGTTCGGAATGATGATACTGGATAAGATCCGAGAGAGCGTGAAACATCCAAGTTATGCTAGGATTATCTCACTCCTCCTCCATGAGATTAACCCTACAGTGTTTGACTTCTCCAAAGGGACTCCTCTTCACCACATGAAGAAAGTTTCCATCTCTTCCATACAGAGGTATGACATCAAGATCCTGAATTCTGCCCAAACTTCAAAAGCTGATGCCATCTCAGAAACTCACCAAGAAACCAGTTTACATGAAGACAGGACTCCATCTCCTCCTCTACATCAAACTACTGCTACCTCTGGTGCATTAGTTGAGGGGGAGCCTGCCTCTTCTCTTCCTTAGCATCAAGTTTCTTCAGAATCAGTGATTCCAGAACAAGAAGAAGTCAGAATTTCTACCCCTCCAGTTTCTCCTACTCCAGCAGCTTTACTGTCTACAACTGAAGATATTAACAGACTTATTGATGAGCTCAGCTCAGATGCTCCTCTTTTTCAGAATGATTCAGCTGCCAAGTCTCCTGCCAAGTCTCCCATTCAGTCTCCAGTTCCATCTCCTGTGCAGTTTCCAGCTCAGACTCCAGTACAGTCTCCTGCCAAGTCTCCTGATAGTGAGCCCAGCAAATCAGATCATATTCTCTTGTCTGATGATGAGGAAATGTCTCCAGATCCTGTGGAGGCACCTCTGAAGACTTTGGATTTCTCCATGCCATCTTTCCTAAATACAGAAGAAACTGTTGAAATAGAACCCTTCAAAAGAGCTGTTAGCTCAGTGGTCATTACAGAAATCCCTACTTGGACTACTACTACTCCTGCTCCCTCAGTCCCTGCATCAACCTCAGCCCCTTCTTCTTCTTCCTCTTCAGATCTTGTAAGCAAGATTGAGCTTATGCTCAAAGAACAGAGAGATTACTTTGATGCCTCTCTACAGTCAGTCACCTCCAAGGTCTCTGCTCTTGAAAAGGAGATGAGCAGAGGCTTTGCTGAAATTCAAGCAAACACTGACACACTCAAGCAGCTATTCAATATTAGAGGCAAAGCCATAGATCACACCATCACAAGCATAGGTGAGCTAAGAAACCAGGCAGAGACAGTAGCTCACAATCAGCTCAAGCTAGATGAGAGAGCTGAAACTAATGTTGTGAAAGTATATAATGAAGTGGGCACCTTCAAAGATGATGCAATTGCCCAGCTATCCATAGATATCAGCAAGGGGGAGAAGATTGTAAAAGAACAAGTTGAAAAACTTTCTGAACAAGCTGAAGCCCAGGTCAAACAACTATCTACCCAATCTCAAGAGGCTATAAGTGATCTAGTAAAAGGATTGAAAGAATCCATTCTTTCCCAGCTCCAGTCTGTCAAATTCTATACCTATGACACTGCTGTCTGGCTGCATAATCAAAACTTTCCTGAGTTTCAACTGGACCCTACCATTATACCTCAGCATCTAGATCCTCTTGCAGAACAGCCTCCAGCAGATGTCTCAGCTCAAGCAACCTTTCAAGGAGGTGTGCCAGTCTTCTCACCCAGACCTGAGGGTGATGTGACTGAGCCTCCCCTATCCTATACTGAAGCATGGCAAGATGATTTTCCTTCCAGTTCTCAAGGTCCTTCTAAGAAGAAAAGAAAATATGGTGACGGCGCTTCTGCCAGCCGTTCTGCACCCAGGAAAGAGCCAGCTTCTGAAGGTAGACCACCTGTTGTTCATGCTGAAGTGTGGAGTCCTACCTCTAAGTCTTTGATTCTTGATACTTTGAGGTTAGTGACTGATCTTGGGGAGAACAGAGATAATTACTACAGTTATTCAGAGTGGAAAGCCTATGAAGCATCTCAGATAAAGATCAGGCTAAATGACAGGAATTGGGGGCACAACAACCCAGCTCCTCCTCCTAGGCCCAGGACTTACTTTCCAAAACCTTTCAGCTACCTAGAGAGGCAAGAGCTGAAAAGAGAAAGGATGCACAAGGATGCCCCATCTTGAGTTGAACTGAGAATGTGGAATTGGACTTTTGTTTCTGTGCTTAAAACATTTCTATATATATATATATTAAATTCTGATTATGGCAATGTTTTGTTTACCCTGCTTAGTTTAGTTTATTCTCCTGTTATATGCATGTTGTTCTTTTACTCTTAAGCAATTCACCTTAGTATAAAGAGTGCTGACATCTACAAATAGGGGGAGATTATTGGGGTTTGTCTCCAAAATACCTCAGATTTGTAGGAAGTCAGACCTTGAACTAAGATGAATTAAGATGTATTTGATGTGGTGTTTGAGTTGTATGTGTGCAGGTTCTAATTGCCAAGTGTAGACCAATGTCAGTCTATAATGGGTCACCAAACACAGGACCATGCAATGTAATCCCTCATTGTGTGATCCAAAGTGTTGGCCCATGTATAGCCTCTCTATTGGATACACTTCTCATTCATGCACTTGGATTGATGGACAGAAGCATTGGAGCTAATTTCCTCAGAAAAAATATTTCTAAGTCCAAAATACTCGAGTAACCCCTTTTTATACTCGAGTATCAGACTTAATACTCGAGTAGCTAGTTAGACATACTCGAGTAGTTAGTTAGACTTACTCGAGTAATCAGTTAGACTTACTCGAGTAGGCTCTGAATACTCGTGTAGATAAATCTATACTCGAGTAGTTAGTTAGTCACTCGAGTAAGTTCTTTTCATACTCGAGTAAGTAACTTAATCACTCGAGTAAATCATGTATCATACTCGAGTAGATCCATTTCTTCTCTTCTCTGCAAGTTCAAGTAGTCATACTCGAGTAGTTTCTTTTCATACTCGAGTAAGTGTTTCTATACTCGAGTAATTGATTTTCATACTCGAGTAAATTATTCGATACTCGAGTAGTTGATTTTAATACTCGAGTAAGTATTTCTATACTCGAGTAATTGACTTTCATAACTCGAGTAAGTAAATGTTTCCCGGATACATATTCTGATACTCGAGTAATTTTCCTCTCACTCGAGTATATCTTTGCTGATACTCGAGTATATCTTTTCTGATACTCGAGTATATCTTTGCTGATACTCAAATATATCTTTGCTGATACTCGAGTATATCTTTTCTGATACTCGAGTATATCTCTTCTGATACTCGAGTAGTTCATTTTTCACTCAAGTAAATTTCTCTTCTCATACTCGAGTATACTCCTCTTTGTCACTCGAGTATCTAAATTCCCATACTCGAGTATATCTTCTCTTACTCGAGTATAGCAGTTCTCTATTCCAGAATTTTTCTAAGTTCGAATTCGCCATAAGTATTTTGAATCCGTCATTTCTGATTGGTCCACGTGTCATCCTTAATTAAGATTATGACCGTTGGAGTCCACCTATAAATAGGTCATTTCAGAATTGACTAATTAACAAAAATTACAGATATATTCTTTTTAAGAAAGAGAAAATTCCGTGAACCCTAATTCTCACGCTGCCGCCGCCGCCATCATTGTTCACGGAAGAAACTCTGGATCGCCGATCTCCGTCTTCAACGACTATTTCTCCAGCGATCCAGACAAAAGTGAATCACTCGATCTCGCCGAGCCTCAAAGAGTTCAGATCTATCTTCTCGATCGAGGTGGTTCTAGTTTTCAGATTCGTGGATCTCTCTCAAGTCATCTTCAACCTTTTCTGATCAAGCCGAAGTTCCTAAAGAAGAAGACTGTCAAAGATCCAGATCTGAGATTGTTGTTTTGATTTTTTATTCTCAAACCAAAATTTCCTTGTAGGAGTTTTTCTCCGAGATTTGTAGGAATATCTTTCTTCCGAGTTTTGTAGATCCAGTTGGATCGAGTTTTGTAGGAACGTGGTTCCGAGGTGTAGGATTGTTTTCAATCCGAGATAGTGGAGTAGCCGAGTCTAGTGATTTGCTAGATCGGTGAGGAAAGTGGACGTACCCAAGGTTGGGGAACCACTATAAATCTCTTGTCGTCTGTGATTGCTTGATGTGTGCTGTGTTAGTTTTTAATTCCGCATTTGACACGCATTTCACCTATTCACCGCCCTCTAGGTGATTTAGGCTAACAACTTAGACCTCTCAATGATGCTGAATGCTCGCTCTCACCGATGGAATCATCAGTGATGTCCATGGGACCGGGACTGGGGAGGAAGAGCTCCGGGACCAGGATCTCAGCGATCACATTCTCGCCCTCGCCCTTTAAGAATCCATCTCTCTACATTGTCTGGAGCGAGTGACTTATTGCCAAAATAGCATTTTCTGCATCATCAGCTCCAAATCGTGCTGCATATACAACAAAGCTTTCTTCTTGGCTAGGGGAGGGGGAATTATCGAGCCAATCCACTGCTGGTTCTAGGCCTTCAACCTTAAGTTCTCCTCCTACCTTAAGATAATGAACATTAGAGTGAGAAAGGGGTTCAACGAGTGAATGAGATGCGAGAAAACTTACCACTCTACCCTCTCGCAGGGCGAGATCCTTCTCTACAATGGTGAGCTTCCCATTGAGGTTTTCCACTTCCTTGGATAGAGTGGATTGAGCGGCACTGACATCCACCATCTGTTACGACATGTGGATGCCGCAGCGAGCCATCATGTGAGAGAGCTCGATGGTGCGAAGTTGAGCCCGCAAACTCTCATAGGCAAGAGATTGCATAAGGGCGTCGTCGTAGTAAGAGGCACTGTCTCACCCATATAGCCCAAAAGCCAACAAGTAGGCTTGGCCGGAGAAAGTTTCGCCCTCCTGCCAGGAGGGGAGGATTGTGGATACATGGGTCCTATTGATCTACCTGTCCAAAATTAGTAGGGGCTCGCCGGCGTCATCCAGATACTTCTCACCCAGGCCAAAAATCCTATGTTCTTTGGGCTCTGATTTATCTCTCGCCACTGAGGTCCCTGCGATCTCGCTGGTTTCCTTCCCGACAGTCTTGCCAGCAACCAAGACACTCATGGAAGGGACGGAGACGACCTCCTTTCCTTTGGCGGGATCAATGGTTATGGGCTCCTTAGGAGGTGGTGGAGGAAGTATCTCGGGCTTCCGCTTTAGGCTTCTTGATTTCGGCAACAAATTTTGCTCTCTCCTGCAAGCCTCGGCGACAGCATCTTTGCGTGTCTTCTCGACAGTGAATGCTGTGTTGCTCGCAAAGGGTTGGTTGAGGGGAAGATCTGGCACCCCTGCACATGCGTCATAAGTTAGCAAAATTGCATCTTTCTTAAAGAAGTGATAGATGGCGAGAAATACCTTCCCCGCCAGTATGGGAAGGAGCGAGTCGAATTTGCTCCTCGGGTAAGGGACTCCGAAATCCGTTCCGAAAAGGAATTGGGGAAGCTTTGACTCATGGCCGTCGAGAGATGGAGGGTAGTAGGTTGATTCTTCCTACTGGATTCGCGAGAGGGGGAGATTGCCGAAATCACTGGAGACGAAAATGAATTTTTTAATCCAGTGATGGTTTTTGTTGGAGAGACCCTTGTCCTTGAGGTTGTTGCCAAAGAAGAACGCAACCCCATCCCTCTTGGCATGGAAGTTGAATAACTTGTAGAAGACCGGAAGGATAAACTCCATCCGCTCCTCCCGCAAGTAGCAAGCAAATGCTTCTAGCAAGGCGATAAAGTTGGGATTGAGCTACGCGAGAATTATGCCTAAGTATAGCAGTGCCTGACATACTTCTGACAAGATAGGTAGGCGTAATCCCACCTCGGAGTGTTTGATAGGGATGGCTAGTTCATAAGGCAAGAAATGGTTGATTGATTGATCCTTCCCTGGGTGTCGCGCGATGAAACCCGACGGGATATAGAGGTGGTTGAGCGAACGGTACTCTTCTTCAGACATGTTTCAATTCATGAAGGGGTAGTCGGCAAATGCGGCTGCGCATTTGGTCCTACTGTCGGCATCCCCTATCATCTCGCGAGAATTGGGAAAACGCAGAAGTGTGAGTGCAAAGGAAGGAAAAGCAAGGATAAATACTGGAAGATATTAAAATCGGTTGTTTATGCGGTAGTTAAGGGCCCTATTTATAAAAAATGTTTGGGCGGGAAAAGATCCAGGCAGGGAAATGTGGGGATAGCCAATTCCCCAGATCTCACCTAAAACCCCGCAAAGAACTCGCACTCCCTCACTCGCAATCAAAATTTTACGCCGCAGCCTTAAAAATAAGTTCAGAAACAAAACATGTGCGAGAACATAGAGAATAAATTGTGAGAACGATCAAGCGAAGGAAAATAGATTAATAATACAATCATTCGTCCATTAACATTTGACACAGAACCAAAATATTACAAAGATAAATAGAAGAGGGTGGAAAAGAGAGAGCCGTTAGGCCATCCTGGGGCTATTACCACCATCCCCAGCCTCCCCTTCCCGCCCTAGGGATCATGCTCGAATACTGTAGCGCGTGGATGGTCTACAGATCCTACTGGGCAAGGCATAGTTGATCTTTCGCTCATGGGATGTGGATTGCAGGGAAGTACTCCCGCCACCATCATCTCCCCCTAACTCGACAATAAGTTGCGCGTAATTGTTCTCTAGGCAGAGCACCCGCTCCTCGATATACTTGTGGTTCTCGCAAACTTGGTTGTAGAGCTCATGCAGTATCAGGGCGTGCTTTCGCAGAATATCCATCGTATGCCGCTTTAGCGCCTCGTCATCTTTTGGATCTCCTAGAAAAGAGATGATTGAGTCAGGCGAGGGGGGAGGAGAGAACTCCTCCTCGTAAATGTCGACATCGATCGATGAGATCTCGTAGTAACTTGCAATGGATGGTGTTAGATGCACGTGATCCTCTTTATTTTTAGAGGGCGAGTGCGATTGGTTACCTGGCCCGGAGTGCGGTTCCTTGTCCGAGTGCCAGCGAGAAGTGCTGGGACACCCCTCGAAGGGAGTGTCGAAGGAGATATGTGACTTCCCGAGCCTGGGGCGCAGAACTGTCAGCTTGCCAGAGGGAATGTCGTCCTGAGAAGTGAGGTTGGGCGGGACATCCGGTGGAGGAAGTTGGCCCGAGGCAGGATCACGAGGCACCAGGCGAGTAGGGGATTTGGGCATTGTAACACCCAGTCCCGTGGTCCCAATGGTTGTAGCTGCAACAATCAAGGGTAAGCAAACTGTTAGAAAGCTAATGGATAGAAGGGGAATTACCATTGACCAGCGGGAGATCTTTCAGTTTGTTAGGGGAGGTGATCTCGGGGGCCATCTCGTCATAGCCTACCTCAAGCGAGTATGGAGCAACACTCACCTCCCCAATCTCCTTCCCCTTTGGTGGGACCTATAGGCGAGCATGTTGGCATCTATTTTTATACCAGTAAGGAATGTAAAGCAAGTGAAGATACTTGAGGGATTACAGAGTGGGATGGAGTCTATGAGATGGACTCATCCCTGGTCAGGTCACGTCTGACCATCTTAGCCTTTTTAATTTTTGGCGAAGAGCTTGGGGCTTTTTCAGCGAGCCAGGGGGCGAATTAGCCCATCATGGTCTTCTTCTATGCACGAGCAACATTAAGGCGGTCTTGGGCTTCTTTCAAAAGCGACATCAGGTTGGAGGCGAGAAAGCCGGAAAGAAAAGGGATTGGACGGGGAAAAATTCATGTCCGTGGTTGAATATTTATAGAACTATGGAGGGGCCCACAAAAGATTCCCTTCCAGGTCAGCAAGCACTCATCAAATACCTGGGGTTGGTAGATCCTTTTCGAACTTCACGGAAGCTCGCAAAGAGCAGGGATTATATACTGAAAGTGGAAGGGATAGATCTAACTTTACTCTAGAGGGGGGTTAATAGAGCATTTTAAAAACTTTATTTAATATTTATAGTAGTTTTAAAAAAAGGGTTATCTTTATTATATAAGGGAAGAGCTAATCACCCTATGGTGTTACATTTTAATGCAAAAATGCCCTCCTTAAAAGATATATTTTGACTTAATTTGGGGACTTTTTTTTTCATTCGGCTGAATTTCCACTTAATTCCTTTTAAATTCGCAACTTCCACTACCTCAAAATCCCAATATCCTCCATTTCTTCCCCACTTCTTCAGCACAGGTAGGGATTTTCCTCTTTGCTCCTACAAAGTCATCCTTCCATCCCGCCGCCTCCGGCATCGAAGCCTTTCGTCGACAAAACTTTCTGACGTCTAGGCCATCATATAAGACCAAAAGAGAAACTCCATCGTTGGGCCGGAGAAGTAGCTGTCAATGCCGAAGATTCCATCGAAGATGGCATATTCTCCCGCTAACCCACCCCCATCTTCTTCCTCCACCACTTTTTCAATCGATGGGCAGATCCTCCGGTGCATCCCCTTTTAGGTCTTCTGGAGAAGACTTTCCTCTCTCAAACTCACACTGTCGGCCTCGACCAGTCTCCAATTCCCTTCACCGATGAGTTTTCCCGGAATAGCTCTATCTTTCATTCAATCGACATTCAAATTATTTCAACACGCTTCTTCAATCTTCCTCTTTATTAATAACAGGTTTCTATGCCCCATATTCACATCCGCAAGTCCCAAATCTCTTAAAACAAATGGCGGAATCACTTCCAAATGATGCCAGCGAACAATCGACACCCCTTCAGTCAGTAAATTGCAACAGGAATAGATGCCCCGTGCCAGGAATTCTTTACAACACCAATACACTGGACAGCTTTCATACTCTTGCTAAGAACGCTCTTCCGAAAGCGGAAGCAAAAAAGGTCATCTCTCTTGCTTTAAAAGGTTTTGACTTTTGTGGATTTTTCTGATAGTTGAATCATTGATTCCTACTCAGATCTATGATTATATTATAAGTGGGAAGGCTGATGATGATTGCACAGTGCTTTCAAGGTGTCTCCTTATCTCATTTACTGATTTGAAGAAGTAGACTTTCTATCACTGGTTTGCATTTCCTGCATTGTAGTTTGATTCTCCAGCGACTTTGATTAGTATACAATCATCTTCAAAGATGTTCAATTTTGAAGAGGTATTCCAATTATGTTTAACTCATACTGGTATAAATTTCTCACTTCTACAGTGTTTACAATGTTTTTGTTATTCTCATGTTTTTGGGATTTTCATACAACTTATTATTCTTATTATGTTCAACTCATGCATTGTCGTTTGATCTCTAACAAAAGCATGTAATGAGTGGCGAAATTCTGACACGAGAGGAGGTTGATGGTGTATTTGATTTGCGAGGATACTTCTATGAATTCTATATTGAGCCATGGTGGTGTATTCTATGAATTCCATATTCTATATACTTCCTATTCGTGGTTGATATATTGTTTCTGGAACTGCAGGAGTTCCATTCTTTTTAGTTAGAATAACATCAAATGCATATGTTACTATTCAGCCATTGAAGGCCTGGGAAGCTGTACAACATGGTGGTGAAAAAGGTATATTAATGCGGACAATCTATGACATAAAATATATAATTTTGTACTTGCATTTAAGTTTGATTTAACATCGTTTTTCAAAAGTATAAATATGTATGGGAGTTTAACTTAATATTTAACTCAAATTCTTTCACATTTCTAAGCTTTTCTTCGATTTCTATGATCCTTGTAATCTTCCGAGTAATCCAGGATGGCCTCTTCGCAACTTTCTTGCATTCATTTGTTTGAGATGGAAGATAGAAAAGATTCAATTTTTCTGCTTCCGAGATAGGCGTGGTTTGATTGAATCTTTTCCGATAAGAGAAGCCCTAAACACATAAAGACTTTGCTTTTAGGTTGTAGATCAGAGATAATTTCTTTTAAGCTGTGATCTTTGTTGAAAGTGTTAGGGCAAAGAGGAAGTCGCTGGGAGTTTATTTGATTGGGATATTTCTATAGTTACTAAGGAAACATAGAGGCTCAGAGGTAATAATCTGTCACCCCCCTGACCAATGCCGCCCAGAAAACATATGTCGCCCCCAAGATAAATGGTACTTCCATGACAACTGTCAACCCCCCGATCAATGCCCCCCGCCATATGTCACCCCATGACAAATGTCGCCATCAGGATAAATGTCTCCCCCATGACAAATGTTTCCCCCACAACAAATGTCGCACCCACGACCAATGTCGCGCCCACGACCAATGTCGCCCCCTGACATATGTCACCCCGGCAACATTTGTCGCCCCATGATATTTGTTGTCTCTCTGACAAATGTCGCCTGCATGACCAATGTTGCCCCCATGACCACTGTTGCCCCAACGATCAATGTCGCCCCCACGACGAATATCACCCTTGCCGAATGTAGCCCCCACACCGAATGTCACCCCCACGACAAATCTCGCCCCCACGACAAATCTCACACCCACGACAAATGATGCCCCCACGATGAATCTCGCCCTCATGACGAATCTCGCCCCCAAGACAAATGATGCCCCCACGACGAATATCAGACCCACGACTAATGAAGCCCATGACAAATATCGCCCCCACGACAAATGTAGCCCCCTCGCCAAATGTCGCTCCCTCGACAAATGTCTCCCCCTCGACAAATGTCGGCCCCTCGATAAATGTCGCCCCCTCGACAAATATCACACCCACGACCAATGTTGCTGCCACAACAAAATGTCACCTCCTCGAAAAATGTCGTACCCACGACGAATGTTGCCCACACAGGGTCCCCCGTGCACGACTGCTTGTATATATATATAGATCAATAAAATTTACAGCACACAAAAAAGAAAGTATAAATCACAGATGACACAAGGATTTTATAACAGTTCCCCAATAAATCTGGGTACATATACTCTTCTACCACCCTGGTAGGAATCCACTACAGGTTTTTGATCAGGTGCCCTGCCACCAGAAGATCTATTTTCTAAGGGAGATCTAGTAACCCTTTGGGCTTTTGACCGGGTACCCAAAAACCAAACCTAAATCTTTTTATCAGGTGACTTTTGAACCAAGTGTTAACTTTTGAAGGGAGTTAGAACCATGTACACAGTTTAAGAATAAAGTAAAGAGAGTTAGATGTTGTCTTCTCTGTCAAGAGTCTCAGAGAAGACGTAGTGGATGATGTTGCAAAATGATCCCCCTAATTTGAATAAAGATTGTGATCAAGGGTGGAGACTTTTCTTCAGGGTGTAGGCCTTCTTGTAATCTTTTTCTCTGCAGTAGATATTCCAGACAGATCTTTATTTGGATGTTTGATTGAAGATGTGTCTCAAAAAAAGCAGAATGTATATATATCTCTGTATCAAAATATTCGTCAGCATCAATCTTCTATAGATATATATATGCTATTAGGAAGTATTCAATATTTGAAATAAAATGATTCTTGAAATGTCTGAAGAATCCCATGAGAATTTGAAACCATCTTGGAATTAATAAGATCTAAAACTCTGTGATTAATCCATATTTAATGCTACCTTAAACGATTATATTCGTTAGAATATTTATCATTAAATATCAGAGTTTCAGTTACCAAACATTTGATATCATTCTGCTTTTTATTGATAGAGAAACCGTCGGATTCGTTGAACTCAGCTGGATTTCATCGAACTGAGCTTTGCTTTCATCGAACTGATCTTTTAAGAACTGAGTTTTTACTTTCATCGAGCTGAGCTCTGCATTCGTCGAACTAAGCTCAGAGTTCGTCAAACTAAGCTCAGAGATTGAGATTTGAGTTAGTCGAACTGAGTTCTGAGTTCCCTGGTCTTCTTCAGATTCAGAGTCAGAATCAGAATTGTTGTTTGATGCATTAATTGCCATCAGACAGATTTATTTAGATTTTGATTCTTTTTCATCTTCACTTGAACTGGATGAAGATTTAGTGTCTGACTCACTCCATGTTTTAGCTACAAAGCCTTTCCTCTTCTGTCTGTGTTTATTGGAAGACGGTTTGTTTGATTGCTTCTTAAAGTCTTTCTCGTTCTTCTTATCTTTCTTCTGATTTTCAGGATATTCTGGAAGAATGTGTCCTAGTTTCCTGAAACCATAGTAAACAATCTCTTTAGTGGGTGTTTTGTCATAACTTGGTTTGTCCTTGTTTCTGGTAAATCTTCTCCTATAGTCTTTTATGGCTATTTTGTAAAATCTTTTAGCCAAAAGACTCTTTACTTCTTCATTCTCTAGAAGTTGTTCTTCCTCTTCAGTTGCTTGGAAAGCAATAGTTTTGTCCTTCTTTACTGAGGTCAATGTCATTTGTTCTACTTCCCTTGTTTTGATGAGTTGCTCATATGATTTGAGCTTTGCCCAACAAAGTTTCTATTGAAATTTCAATCACACTTCGGGCTTCTCTAATAGGCCAAATTATTGAATCCCATATGCTAGGAAAACACATGAGAATTTTGTCATTCACTTCTATCAATGTAATGTCTTTCTCTAAGTTTTTCAGTTCATTGATTATGAGACTGAATCTTGTACACATGTCAGCCAGAGATTCAGTTTCTCCCTTTTTGAAATTATCATATTGAGAAATCAGATGAGATCTTCTGTCTTTTCTTTCATCTGCTGATCTAGCTACCATTGCATTGAGGGAGTCTAAGATATATTTTGCTGAGGTGCATTTAGAAACCTTTTGAAAAATATCATCAGACATTGTTTGGGCTAGTATATTCATATCCTTTGCATCAACATTTGTTTGTTTTCTCTGAGATTGTGTCCATTCTAGTGGAGGTGTAGCACTAGTGCTTATTGTTGTCAATGGTAGAGGAGGACCTGTCAAATTTGAATTGTACATATCCTTGTCAATAAAATTTATATATAACATAATCCTTGCTTTCCATATTGCAAACTTATTAAGATTGCAAACAGGAGGCCTAGTGCTTGAGTACTCCTTATTTTGTTCCATGATAAATTTATCAACAATCTTCTAGGAAAGATAAGATCTATCAGATCTATTGGTTCAGGTGTTAGCCTCTAAACCCAACCCTCCTCTGATACTAATTAAAAGTCAAAGGGATAGATCAAACTTTACTCTAGAGGGGGGTGAATATAGTATTTTAAAAACTTTATTTAATTTTTACAGTAGTTTTAAAAATAAGTGATATATATATATAAATAAATAAAATTCACAACACATAAAAAAAGAAATTATCAATCACATACGACATAACGATTTTATAGTAGTTCCCCAATAAATCTGGGTACATCTACTCTTCTACCACCCAGGTAGGAATCCACTACAGCTTTTTGATCAGGTGCCCTGCCACCAGAACATCTATTTTCTAAGGGAGATACAGCAACACTTTGGGCTTTGGACCAGGTACCCCAAAAGATAACCTAAGTCTTTTGATTGGGTGATTTATGAACCAAGTGTTAAGTTTTGAAGGGATTTAGAACCCTGTACACAGTTTAAGAATAAACTACAGAGAGTTAGATATTATCTTCTCTATCAAGAGTCCTTGAGAAGACTTAGTGGATGATGTTGCAAAAAGTCCCCCTGATTTGAATAGAGATTGTGATCAAGGGAGGAGACTTTTCTTCAGGGTGTAGGACTTCTTGTAAGCTTTTGCTCTCTAGTAGATATTCCAGACAGATCTATATTTGGATTTCTGATTGAAGATGTGTCTCAAGAAAAGAAGAATGTATGCATATCTTTGTATCAAAATCTTCTTCAGCAGTAATCTTCTATAGATATATATATGCTGTCAGGAAGTATTCAATATTTGAAATAAAATGATTCTTGAAACGTCTGAAGAATCCCTTGAGAATTTGTAACTACGTTGTAATTAATTAGATCTAAAAAGCTGTGATAAATCCATATTTAATGTTGCCTTAAACGGCTATATTCATTAGAATATTTAGCATTAAATATCAGAGTTTCAGTTACCAAACATTTGAAACCATTCTGCCTTCTGTTGATAGAGAAACTGTCGGATTCGTCGAACTCAGTAAGGATTTCGTCGAACTGAGCTTGGCTTTTGTCGAACTGATCTTTTACAAACTGAGTTTTTACTTTCGTCGAGTTGAGCTCTGCGTTCGTCGAACTGAGCTCAGAGTTCGTCGAACTAAACTCAGAGATTGAGATCTGAGTTTGTCGAACTGAGTTCTGAGTTCGTTGAACTAAGATCAAAGTTTGTCGAACTGAGCTTCTCTAGAATTCCTTCTGAAATGACTCCGGAAAGAAAATATGACCCTAGTCTATACAAGTTGGGTCAAAATAAAAATCCTAATAGTAATCCTAGCCCAAATCAGTAATAAGGAGTTCCAACATATACAAACCCGTATTCAATGAGTTTGTCCCCCCTCAAGGTTACGTGTTATGTGAGATCTCCAAGAGCGAGAGGGATCACAAAAGTGATGCGACACACTTCCAGGGATTGCCGAGCAAGCCATACGAGCAAATTTCTTAGGCATTGAGTGAGGCTAGACCTGTCAGCGACTTCTACTCTTAGTCATTGAGTGAAGTTGTACCTGTCGGCGCCTTCTGTCTTAGGCATTGAGTGAAGCTTGACCTGTCGGCGCCTTCTTCTCTTAGGCATTGAGTGAACCGAGGCCTATCAACGGCTTCTACTCTAAGGCATTGAGTGAAGCTAGACCTGTCGGCACCTTCTACTTCTATGCATTGCATGAATCGAGACATGTCGTCGCCTTCTGCTCACCAGCATTGAGTGAAGTTGGACTGTCAGTGCCTTCTACTCTTAGGCATTGACTGAAGCTGGACATGTCGGCGCCTTTTTCTCTTAGGCATTTAGTGAAGATGGACATGTCTGTGTCTTCTGCTCTTAGGCATTGAGTGAGGATGGACCTATCAATGCCTTCTTTTCTTTGGCGTTGAATAAAGCTAGACCTGTCGGAGCCTTTTACTCTTAGGAATTGAGTAAAGCTGGACCTGTGTAACATCCTCGCGCTCCAACGTTTACTCTAATTTCCTCCTGGTCCCCTTTATCATTACTCTAACCCTTTTTATTTCTGCAAAAAATTTAGTTTTCTTTTTAGCTTAATAATTTAGTTCCTGTTTTTAGTTAAGTAAATTAATAGAAAAATCATTTGATAAAATAATAGCGATCTCCTCGAAGTAGAATTAATCATTACGCCCCAGGGAAATACAACCTTGATATTAATCTTTAATATCCTATACTATAAATGATAAGGTACACTTGCCTTTATCGGATATAGAATTGGAGAATATTATCAACTTCCACCACATCCACCTTCTCTTCTCATTAACCCCTCTTCTCCACCTTTGCGATTCTTGGTAACAAGTTCTTGGCACCATTGCCGTTGAATAGTTTTGATATTTTGAAAAAAGGATAGCTATTAATTTTATCGTATTTTTTTTATCTCTCTCTCTTTCCCCTCTTTCGCGGTTGATTTTTTTTATGGATAATCTTTGTTTTTCTTGTGGATAGTTCGGTCACTCTCACGAGGAATGTTGGGAAGGATACCCTTCATCCATCCATGATTTTATCCCTTCCAGATCGAATGAATTTGGCCAAATTGATCCATCCACGAATTGTTTTTGATGGGGTTACGATGATTTTCAAACGCCTTCCTACCCTTCTCCTCCAAATTTTTCTGATTTTAATTTTTCTGGAGATTTCTTGAATGGACATTTTGATCCTAGCCCTACTTTGAACTACTCAGGGTGGCAATACCCGGATCATTCATGGGGCAAAGGTGATCATCAACCCATTCCATCTCAAAATTTCTCTGCTTTTTCTCTGCAAGTTTGCGTGCCTCCTGTTTTAGATTCTAGAGAAAATGAAATCATTTTTGATTCTATATCATTTGATGCTCGCATTAATGCTCATTTTAAAGTGATTTTTGACGATTTAGCTTTTGAGGCCTCAATGTTTTCTTCTCCTCCTCCTCCTATTTATCTTTTGAATGATGAATCTTCGGATGTTTCGCAGTGCCTTCAATCACACGCGGAGGACGATTATTCAGAAATTCTATTGTGCTTTCAACCTCCCGAGGAGGAGATTTACCCCGATATCTCGATTTTTTTTATGTTTCTGAGGAAGATGAACTTTCTTGTGTTCGATCTTTCGAGGAGATTGATTTTTTTGGATATCCCGATTTGCTCCCAATCTATGGAAATGATTGGTATTCAAGTGGAGCAACTAGATATTTTTATCCAAAAAATTTCTTGTGATCAACCACCGCCACATTCTTCTTTTTCTTCTCTCCCCCCTCCTTGCTAAAATTCCTCTTTCTTTTCTGCTTTAGTTTTTCCTTCTAAATTAGTTTTTAGTTCTTCTTCTTTTTCCCCTTCTAATAGTTTATTTTCTTGTACTAACAAATTTTCTTTTTCTAAATCTTTTTCCTTTTGTTTTATTTAAAAAAAATTACAATTTTTTTTTATTTTCTTAAAAAATGTTTTGGCACTCGCGCCGCAACACATATTACGCGAGCTGCCATTACATTTCTATTTTTATTTTCCATTTAGCTAACCAATAACGTCGAGCTCAACGACAATAACCAAAGAGCGCTCTTGGGAGGCACCCCTTGCTTATCCGTTTTTTTGTTATTTTTTATTTTGTTTTGTGCAGGAATATGCTCCCGCGTGTTTGTGCCGCTTCTCGCCTCTCAACTTGGACTCAAGCCGGTATTTAGATCAAGTTTGGGGGGGCACATGTTTCAATGTCTGGGCATCAAGCGATAGGGAAGCATCTTTTCTTTTCTTTGCATTTTTTTCTTCTTTTCTCTCTTTTACCAACTCTCTTTATACTTAACTTTAAACATTAGGGACCATGTTTAACTTTAAGTATTGGGGAGTGTTTCCTTAGTTCATTTTTAAAAAATCAAAAATATATATATATAATTTTTTTTGAAAAATCCCAAAAAAAAAATATATAATTTTTTTGAAAAAAAATCCCAAAGTAAATTGAGTTAATTTTTGCCAAATCAATTAGTACCCCGTCACTTTGCATTTTATAGTTTTTTTAAGCTCATGTCTACTTGCTTAGTTAGAATAAATTAGATTAATTTTCTATTTAAATTTGTTATGTGGTAGTATGTTGACTCATGCAGTGTTCCTATTTAGGGTAATATCCTGTTTTTGATAAATTTCTTAAATCTTTTTCACTTTTCCTTAGTGTTTCTTTTATTTCTTTTACTTTTATAAAACCTATCATCCTGTATTTTTACTTATTAAAATCTTTTTAAACATTAATTAGTATTATGTGTAGTAGACACAATCCAGTCGTGATGCTTATTATCATTGTTTTCATGAAAGCAAATTCTCTATTTTCTATTTTTTGTGCTTATCCTCCTTTGAAATTCCAAAGCTTTACTTTGAGTAGATTTAGGAAGAATGAAAATGATTTAAGCATTTCTTTTGAAACATTTGAGCCTTTGTACCCCGCCTAACAATAATAATTGTTAGAAATTTTTGTGTCTTTTCCTTTCTTTTTTGTAGCCCCACTTTTTATTTCACCATGGCCAAATAGCTTACCTATATACAGACTTTAAATTTATTTTTGAGATTTAATTGCTATTGTGCATCTTTTTGAAAAAAATAATGGAAAATCTGTGTATTATCTTTTGCTACAAAATTGGAAATATTTAAGTATGAAAAATGGAAAAAAAATATTTGCTGAAAAAAGTAAAAGAAAAGAAAAAAAAAAGTGAAAAGTATTTATTTTGGCTAGCTTTATTTTGGCAAAGCTCATTTCTTTTTGTTTTAAGTGTGCAAATACCCCTCATGTTTATCTTTTGAATATCGCACCCTTAAAAACATAAGCCAAACTGTATGCCTAATTAAAGCCCTAATGATTCAGGCTTCCTACATTTACTTTTTAGTATAGTAGCAAGAAACTATATTGAGTAAGTGTTTTTTTGATAGAAATATTGAACTTTGTCTTGATTGACTATGATTTTAATTTGACTCTTAGACTTTAGTAGTGACTCAATGCGCTTTTTACAAGTTACTTTATTAAGTTTTAATCCTGCAAAAATTTGGGATAATTTGTTTTTATATTTAGTAAAATTTAAAGAATTTTGTGCTAAGTTAAAGTAGGAATAATCAGTTCTTTTTCAAAATTTCTCTACCCCTAAATTCCAGTCTTACTAGTTTATAGCATTTTTAGGCTTTTATATTAATCCTCTTTATTTTCTCTATCTCTTAGTCTTTGCTTGAGGACAAGCAAAATAATAAATATCGGGGAATTTGATGATGCATATTTTAGCTTAATTTATTTGGGTAAAAATATATTATTTTCGTTTTAAATCTCATTATTTATGTATTTTTAGCTTTCTTTTTATGTAAAAAATCTAACTAAGTTTATTTTATGTTTTTGCAGGTTTTCACAGCTTATGGCCTAAAATGACCTGACACGCCCCCTAACACGACCTCCTTGGGAGTGTCATAGGGCGTGTAACCTGATCCCGAGCAAGTTTGCTGGCAGAACCAAAATACCAAGAAAAACCGCTGACACGCCCCCCCTAACATGCCCTCCCTGGGCATATCACAGGGCGTGTCACCCACATCCCGATGCCTGCCACCGTATTTAAAGATTTTCCATCGTTGCACGTCAACCCGTACGTGACATGCCCCCGAAACGGGCGTGGCCCTGGGGCGTGCAGCACTTTTTTGACAACTGACGGATTTCTGACCAATGATTTTGACGTGACGTGTGTAACTTGCCCCCTTACACTAGCGTGCCCCAGGGCGTGTCCCCCATCGTATAGAAGCAATCATCATTCCCTCAAGAATCTAGTGCCCGAGGTAAAATCCGTACTCGACACGCCCCCTGACATGCCATCACCGGCCGTGACAGGGGGCGTGACCAACCCGAGAGAAAAGTCTATAAATACCAGTCCATTCCAAGCATTCCAGACCAAGTTCTGGGGAGAGGGGAGGTACTGCTTGTTTCATTTTCTGCTTTTTGTGTTTTTTCTTATGTTTTTGCTCTCTCTCCCTCCATTTCTAGATTTAATTTCATGCATTGTAGTTTACTTACCTGTAATCACTTTATATTAGTGTTATAGCAGTATTTAGTTTTCTTTTCGAGCACTTGTAATCTTATTTGTAGTCGTAATCAACTTTTGTTTTAAAAAAAATTTAGTTAAACTCTCTTTCTCTTTATCTTTTTAGTTTTAGTTTTTATGCACCTTTATTATTTACCCCCCTTTTACCATGATTAACTAATCCTCATTTGTACTCGATCACGATGATCTGAGAATATGTTGATCAAGTTTTAATGTTTTAGCATTCTCTTTCTTCTTAAAGTAATTATCTTTGATTTAATCTTGGTTTTTATTTAGTGGGACTATATTTCCGGTATAAAGTTTCCATTTGGGTTTTCATTCTTAGTTAGCCGGGAGGCTCGTAGATTGAATCAATCACCCAAGAGTAAAGAGAGTTGCACTCACCCCTCGAGAGAGGCAAACACTAAATCTCTCGAATTGGAGTGAAATCCAATAGCGGGGTTCACCACATAAGGCGAGCTTTAAGTCTTCGATTTGGACGAGAGTTCGGTCGGACCTTCCTAAACTCAGTTGGGCACGACTTTGAGAGAATCGTGTTCATTGCTCTAACCATTTTTATTTTTGCAAGTAATTTAGTTTTCTTTTTTGCTTAGTAATTTATTTCCTATTTTTAGTTAAGTAAATTAATAGAAAAATCATTTGGTAAAGTAATAGCGATCTCCTCGAAGTAGAAGTAATCATTACGCCCTAGGGAAATACGACCTTGATATTAATCTTTAGTATCTTATACTATAAACGATAAGGTACACTTTCTTTTATCGTATATAGAATCGGATAATATTATCAACTTCCACCACATCCACCTTCTCTTCTCTTTAACCCCTCTTCTCCACCTTTGCGATTTTTAGTATTAACTATAGATGCGGAGATTCCAGTTCCAGTTCCATCTATAGAGATTACAGTTCCAGTGACAAGCGATAATCTTATAGAGGTTGTTGAGATTGCTCATGCTATTGTTGATAAGTTAGTGCCTAATGTGGCTGTGGATGAGAATGTTGCATAGGATATTCCAATGACATATGATGTTGCTATTGATGATGTTCTGCCTGCTACTGATCTAGTTGATGTTCTTGGTGCTGATGGTCTTGATGATGCTATTGATGATGCGGATGAGCCAGTAGATGTTACTGAGCTAGATGTTGTTGAATACAATATTGCTGATGAGGATGAGCTTGATGCTATTCATAATATAAATGATTCCTCTGCGCTCATTGTTCTAGAGAATCTAATGTCACCTCTCCCAGATGTCCGACCGGTAAGGTCTGAGGGGGAGAAGAGCCATCCTTCTGTCTCCATACAAATGGAGTTTGACAAATTCGTGAGAAAGCTTTAGAGAGAATTGATGCAATTCCAGGTGGACCTCCAATGGAGGAGGTAGATGTTATTGGCTTGTCTGATGAGGAAGGAGATGGTGAGGTGCATCCTCCTGTCCTAGAAGCTATTTCTCCTGAGCTACTTTCAAAAGCTACGGTTACTTCCATAAAAGAGTCCTCTAGTGACTCTGAGGGAAGTGCAGATCCCCCCACCCCTCCTGTTGTTCATGCTGAATATATACCATCTACTAGTGCATATGTATCTATTATGAAATCTATAGACGCTATGATGGCCAAATAATAAGCCCATTTTAATCGTTCTTTGAATAAGGTGATGAAGAAGGTCAAAGAAATAGAGAAAGACTTGAATAATAGTCTTGTAGCTGTCTGGGTGCGTTTTGACAAATTAGATGAAAGGCTTGAATCATGGTTTATACAGGGTGGACAAGCAATTGTTCACACTATGGGATGTCTCAAAAGTAATTTAAATGTTCTTCAGAATGTTGACATAAATGCCAAAATTGTAATTACTGCCCAAATTGCAGGCATTGAACACTTTTACAACCAAATGGTTTACTGTTCAAATGCCATAACATGCAACGTACAAGAAGATGTCAAAAATGGGGAGAATGAGCTGAACGCTAAGGTGACAGCCCTTGAAGCTGCTATAATGGAAAACTTCAAGGGGGTCAATACATCCAGTTATGATAATTTTAGTTGGCTGTATAATGAGTTTTTTGGTGGGCATGGTCATACTAAAGTTAGATTTCCTGAACCTGCCACGCCTGCTCCAGTAAATGTTCCTGTTAATCCTATTAAGGATTATTCTCAGTACTGGACAGACCCTCAGGATTTTCCTCTGTTTGAACCAGATACTACTGCCAATCCTGAAGTTAATGTAGTTGAAGACATACCTCAACCACCGTGGAAAAAGATAAAATATGGTGAATGCACATCAGCTGTCAGGTCTGAACCTAACAGAGAAATGACTGAGGTGTGGAGTTCGATTTCAAAGAGCATCATTTTGGGCACATTCATGACTGTGGACTTGGATAATGAGAGCATATGGGATTACGATAGCTAATATGAATGGCAGAAGTATGAGTTTGCTAGCACCAAAAGAAGACTACATTACAAAAAATATAACTTTAACGGTCCGAATGCGCCTCCAGCTCCGCCATGATTTTATCCCAAGCCGAAAGCCTATTTTTCCAGACAAATTCAGAAGAGCAAGGGCAGGCAGGGCTGATGTTTTATTGTGATGATGTGAGTGGATTCTGTTTTCCCCATCAAAGAACTCTTATATATATAATTTAATGTTTTGTCTGGGAATGAATTTTATCTCTTAAATTATTTCTTTAATTTCTTGTTCTTTCTTTGATTCATTATTATTATGTGTACAATTCACCTTAGCTTGTAGGGTTCTAACTTATTCAAATAGGGGGAGATTTTGGGTATTGTATCCATAATAACCCAGATTTTAAGAAGGGTCCTGTTGTTGTATGATGGCATTGAGTGTCATCCAGATGTCGTTGAGTGTGTGTCGACACAAGTCCTGTGTGTCGACACAACTGTTTCTGTTCTTAACTTAGTTGTAGAAAAATTGCGTTAAGTGTGTGTCGACACAAGTCCTGTGTGTTGACAGAAACCTTCTTCAGGTGTCGACACAATTCCTGAGTGTCGACACATGCCTTTCTTCTGATGTCGACATAACTCCTAGATGTCCACATAACTTCTTCTTTAGATGTCGACACAAACCTTGCCTTAGATGTCGACACAATTCTGGGTGTCGACACAGCTTCTTCTTTAGGTGTCGACATAATGCCTGGGTGTCAACACAGGCCTTGCTTCTTGTGTCGACACAACTTTTGGGTGTCAACACAATTCTTCACAAGTGTCGACACTTGTACTTAAAAAATTCTTGCAAACCTTACACCTGCATAATGAAACTCAAACAACCATCAAATACAACTTGATGTATATCATTGAGTAAGATGAGGCTTCTCCAAATCTGGTACATATTTTTCAGTGTACCCAATACATTCAGAAACCTTTTGGAAAATATCATCAGACATTGTTTGGGCTAGTATATTCATATCATTTGCATCAACATTTTTTTGTTTTCTCTGAGACTGTGTCCATTCTAGTGGAGGTGTAGCACTAGTGCTTGTTGTTGCAAGTGGTAGAGGTGGACCTGTAGAAATTGAATTGTAGATATCCTCATCAATAGAATTCACATATAACCTAATCCTTGCTTTCCATAGTACAAACTTATAAAGATTCCAAAAAGGAGGTCTAGTGCTTGAGTACTCCTTATATTGTTCCATGATAAATTTATCAGCAATCTTCTAGGTAAGATAAGTTCTATCAGATAGATTAGTTCAGGTGTTAACCTGTAAAACCAACCCTCCTCTAATACCAATTGAAAGTGGAAGGGATAAATCAAATTTTATTCTAGAGGGGGGTGAATATAGCATTTTAAAAACTTTATTTAATTTTTACAGTAGTTTTAAAAATAAGTGATATATATATATATATAAATAAATAAAATTCACAACACATAAAAAAAAAGTTTCAATCACAGACGACACAAGGATTTTATAGTAGTTCCCCAATATATCTGGGTACATCTATTCTTTCACCACCCTGGTAGGAATCCCCCACAGGTTTTTTATCAGGTGCCCTGCCACCAGAAGATCTATTTTTTAAGGGATATTTAGCATCCCTTTGGGCTTTTGACCAGGTACCCAAAAACAAAACCTAAGTCTTTTGATCAGGTGATTTATGAACCAAGTGTTAAGTTTTGAAGGGAGTTAGAACCCTGTACACAGTTTAAGAATAAACTAAAGAGAGTTAGATGTTGTCTTATCTATCAAGAGTCTCTGAGAAGACTTAGTGGTGATGTTGCAAAAAGCTCCCCCTGATTTGAATAGAGATTGTGATCAAGGGAGGAGACTTTTCTTCAGGGTGTAGGACTTCTTGTAAGCTTTTGCTCTCCAGTAGATATTCCAGACAGATCTATATTTGGGTGTCTGATTGAAGATGTTTCTCAAGTAAAGCAGAATGTATGTATATCTCTATATCAAAATCTTCTTCAGCAATAATATTCTATAGATATATATATATGCTGTCAGGAAGTATTCAATATTTGAAATATAATGATTCTTGAATTGTCTGAAGAATCCCTTGAGAATTTGTAACCACCTTGTAATTAATTAGACCTAAAACTCTGTGATAAATCCATATTTAATGTTGCCTTAAACGGCTATATTCGTTAGAATATTTAGCATTAAATATCAGAGTTTTAGTTACCAAACATTTAAAACCATTCTGCCTTCTGTTGATAGAGAAATCGTCGGATTCATTTAACTCAGTAAGGATTTCATCGAACTAAGCTTGGATTTTGTCGAACTGATCATTTACAAATTGAGTTTTTACTTTCGTCGAGCTTAGCTCCGCGTTCTTCGAACTGAGCTCAGAGTTCGTCAAACTAAACTCAGAGATTGAGATCTGAGTTAGTCGAACTGAGTTCTGAGTTCGTCGAACTGAGTTCAGAGTTCATCGAACTGAGCTTCTCTAGAATTCCTTCTTAAATGTCTCTGGAAAGTAAATAAGACCCTAGTCTATACAAGTTGGGTCAAAATAAAAATCCTAATAGTAATCATAGCACAAATTGGTAATAAGGAGTTCCAACATGTACAACCCCGTATTCGATGAGTGGGTCCCCTATCTAGGATCATTGCTTTGCGAGATCTCCAGGAGCAAGAGGGATCAAGAAAGGGATGTGACGCCCTTCCAGGGCTCGCCGAGCAAGCCATACGAGCCAATTCCTTAGGCATTGAGTGAAGCTAGACCTGTCAGTGCCTTCTGCTCTTAGGCATTCAGTGAAGATGGACCTGTCGACACCTTCTGTCTTAGGCGTTGAGTGAAGCTGGACCTGTCGGCGCCTTCTGCTCTTAGGCATTGAGTGAAGCTACACCTATCAGCGCCTTCTGCTCTTAGGCATGTAGTGAAGCTAGACCTGTCGGCGCCTACTGCTCTTAGGCATTGAGTGAAGGGAGACATGTCGTTGCCTTCTGCTCATTGGCGATGAGCGAAGTTGGACTATCAGCACCTTCTACTCTTAGACATTGAGTGAAGCTGGACCTGTCAACGCCTTTTTCTCTTAGGCACTTTGTTAAGCTGGACATGTCTGTGCCTTCTTCCCTTTGGCATTGTGTGAGCTGGACCTATCAGTGCCTTCTGCTCTTTGGCATTTAGTGAAGCTAGACCTGTCAGAGCCTTCTACTCTTAGGCATTGAGTGAAGTTGGACCTGTATAACATCCCCACGCTCCAACGTGTACTCTAATTTCCACATGGTCCGGTTCTAGTTACCGGGTTGCATCCCAAGCACCCTAACCCCTCTCAAGCTCACTGGCGGGTTATTGGTGGCCACAACCTCCCTTTTATGAGGCAAACTTGATAGTCAAGTGCGTATCATGGGGAATTTCAAGGAGGTAACCCTTCCCCGTACTACTCCAGCCCGAGAATGCTTAACTATGGAGTTCTTTCAACTCCTCATCACTAGTTGAGTTGCAGCTCTATTGGTGATTAGTTGTTAGAAAACTCTATAGTTAAGCATGCTCGGGCTAGAGTAGTACTGGGATTGGTGACCTCCTAGGATGTCCCAGTTGTGCGCGCTTAACTATCGAGTTTCGCTCATCAAAGGGACGTTGTGGACACCAACAACCCGCTAGTGGGCTGGAGAGGGGTTGTGGTGCTTGGGCTGCAGCCCCGTAATGTCGCCTAGAGCATTGCCGTTACATTGTCATGTTGGATCGGCTAGGGTCGGTACAATAAAAAGTGCACTTTTATTGTTATTCTCAATTGGTGATGAGAAGTGAAGGAACACCATAGTTAAGCGTGCTTGGCCGAGAGTAGTACTAGGATGGGTGACCTCCTGGGAAGTCCCCATAAGGCTCAACATAACTGCCGAGTTCACTCATCAAAGGGAGGTTGTGGCCACCAACAACCTACTAGTAGGATGGAGAGGGTTTGGAGTGCTTGGGCTGCAGCTCGGTAACTTCTCCTAGAGCGGAGCCGTGACTTTGTAGCATTATATCGGTTAGGGTCGTTACAATATAAAGTGCACTTTTTTTGAACCGTCCCCGTGCCCCAGCATGTACTCTAATTTCCACCTGGTCCGGTTCTAATTACCGGGCTGCAGCCCAAGCACCCCAACCCCTCTCTAGACAAATGGCGAGTTGTTCGTAGCCACAGCCTCCCTTTGATGAGGCAAACTCGATAGTCAAGCGCCCATCACGGGGACTACCCTGGAGGTCACCCATCCCAGTACTACTCCAGCCCGAGCATGCATAACAATGGAGTTTTCCAACAACTCATCACAAATTTAGCTGGAGTAGTACTAGGATGGGTGACCTCCTGAGAAGTCCCTGTGATACACGCTTGACTACAGAGTTTGTCTCATCAAAGGGAGGTTGTGGCCACCAACAACCCTCCTATGGAGGGAGAGGGGTTGGGGTGCTTAGGCTGCAGCCCGGTAACGTCGCCTATACCGTAGCCGTGACATTGTTACGTTGGATTGTCTAGGGGTGTTACAATAAAATGTGCACATTTTTCCACTTCTCATCACCAATTGAGGTGCAGCTCAATTGGTGATGAGAAGTTGAAAAACTCCATAGTTAAGAGTGCTCTGGTTGGAGTAGTACCGGGAAGGGTGACCTCCTGGGAAGTCCCCAAATGACTCAACTTAATTGTAGAGTTCGCTCATCAAAGGGAGGTTGTGGCGACCAACAAACCACCTGCGGAGGGAGAGGGGTTGGGGTGCTTTGGCTGCATCCCGATAACATCGCCTAGAGCGGAGCCATGATATTGTCACATTGGATCGACTAGGGTCGTTACAATAAAAGTGCACATTTTTATTTTAATGACCCTAGCCGATTCAACGTGATAATGTCATGGCTCTGCTCTAGGCGATGCTACCAGGCTGCAAACCATGCAACCCAACCCCTCTCCATCCAGGCGGGTTATTGGTGGCCACAACCTCCCTTTGATGAGCGAAACTCGATAGTCATGCACGCACCATGGGGACTTCCACGAGGTCACCCATCTTAGTACTACTCTAGCCCGATCACGCTTAACTATGGAGTTTTCCAACTTCTCATCACCAATTGAGTTGCAGCTCAATTGGTGATGAGAAGTTTGAAAACTCCATAGTTAAGCGTGATCAGGCTGAATTAGTACTGGGATGGGTGACCTCCTGGGAAGTTACCGTGATGCATGCATGACTATCGAGTTTCACTCATCAAAGGTAGGTTGTGGCGACCAACAACCCGTCTGGATGGAGAGGGATTAGGGTACTTGGGCTGCAGCCCGGTAGCGTCGCTAAGAGTGGAGCCGTGACATTGTTACGCTGAATCGACTAGGGTCATTACAATAAAAAGTGCACTTTTATTGTAACGACCCTAGCCAATCCAACGTGATAATGTCACGGCTCTGCTCTAGGCAACGTTACTGGGCTGCAACCCAAGCATCCCAACCCCTCTCTAGCACACTAGCGGGTTGTTTGTGGCCACAACCTCCCTTTGATGAGGCAAACTCGATATTCAAGCGCGCATTACATGGACTTCCCAAGAGGTCACCCATCCAAGTACTACTCTAGCCCGAGCACGCTTAACTATGGATTTTTCCAACAACTCATCACAAATTGAGTTACAGCTCAATTGGTGTTGAGAAGTGAAAGAACCCCATAGTTAAGCATGCTTGGGATAGATTAGTATTGGGATGTGTGACCTCCTGGAAAGTCCCCGTATGACCCAACTCAACAGTCGAGTTCACTCATCAAGGTAGGTTGTGGCCACCAACAACCTACTAATGGCTGGAGAGGGGTTGGGATGCTTAGACTACAGGCCAGTAATGTCGCCTAGAGCGGAGCCGTGATATTGTCACGATGGATCAGCTAGGGACATTACAACCTGTCGGCGCCTTCTACTCTTAGGCGTTGAGTGAAGCGAGACCTGTCAGCGCCTTCTGCTCTTAGGCGTTGAATGAAGATGGACCTGTCGGAGCCTTCTGCTCTTAGGCATTGAGTGAAGCGAGACCTATCGATGCCTTCTGCTCTTAGGCATTGAGTGAAGATGGACCAATCGGTGCCTTCTGCTGTTAGGCGTTGAGTGAAGTTTGACATGTCAGCGCCTTCTACTCTTAGGGATTGAGTGAAGTGAGACCTATCCGCGCCTTCTGCTCTTAGGAGTTGAGTGAAGCTGGACTTGTCGATGCCTTCTACACTTAGGCGTTGAGTGAAGCTGTATATATCGGCACCTTCTTCTCTTAGGCATTGAGTGAAGCGAGACCTATCGACGCCTTTTGCTCTTAGGCATTGAGTGATGCGAGACCCTTCTAGAACAACATTTGCCCATATTGGGGTGTCGCAGAGGCGAGTGCCTGGCTTACCCAACCCTCTCCCTCTTAGGCGAGCGGCGCCTTCATGGGCCACTCGCCCAGTAGGGTCCAGAGGTAAAATTTCCTGGATGCCCCTGTAGGGCTGCAAATAGCCTTCCAAAACAGCGAATCTTATCTATTGGAAGGACACTTTTTACTGCATATAACCGTTTAGAACTGCGAAGCCTCGCTGTTGGCAGACCATTTTCAGAAATCTATAAATTGACCGAAGGGGGTACCTTAGAAAGCAAACTTTCCGGTTCTCCTACTCTCTTGTCTTACAACGCTTTCTAAGGTGCCCTTAGCTCAACACAGACTAAGGAGGGGAAGCACTCTATGATGTTCTAGGTGTATGGTGGGACCTCCATGTTGGATCCTTGGGTCAGTTTCAAGTCCTAAGTCTTTAGTCAGCGAAGCTTGCAAGCCAAAGTAAGTGTGCAGTCACCCCTTCCCCAAGGTTTCAGACTTCACAAGAAGCCGATTTCAAATTTCAGCAGGCGTAATCATAAAGAACAAAGCAAGTCTTGTAGCACAAGGATATATACAAGAAGAAGGGTTCAAATTCGATGAGACATTTTTTCTAGTGGCTCGGCTCGAAGCGATAAGGTTATTTCTGGCATATGCTACTCACAAAGTCTTCAAAGTCAATCAAATGGACGTGAAGTCGAAATTTTTTAACGAAGATCTGAAAGAGGAAGTATACATAGCACAACCTCTAGGTTTTGTCAACTCTACTTTCCTTGACAATGTTTATTTTCTCAAAAAAGCTCTTTATGGTTTAAAACAAGCTCCCTGATCTTGGTACGAGATGCTATCTAGCTTTCTTCTTGAGAACAAGTTAACAAGAGGAAAGATATGTAAGTCATTATTTCTTAGGGAATTAAAAGACAAGATTTTGCCAGTGCAAATCTATGTCGATGACATTATTTTTGGCTCTAAAGAAGACAAACTTTGCAAGAAATTTCTAAACTTATGAAATATAAATTTGAAATAAGATGTATGAGAGAGCTGAAGTATTTCTTAGGACTTCAGGTGAAACAATCTGAAGATGGAATTTTCATCTCTCAAACGAAGTTCACCAAGGAGTTTCTCAAGAAATTCGAAATGGAGCCGCAACCTTGTTGAGGACTCCAATGGGTTCAACTATGTCTCTATACATGGATGAGAAAGGAAAACCTTTTGATGAAACCAAGTACAGAAGCATAATTGGATCTATCCTCTATCTTACTTCCAGTAGAATTGACATAATGTTCTTGAGAAGTGTGTGCGCTAGATTTCAGGTGAACTCTAAGGTATCTCATTACATCGTTGTAAAGTAAATTTTAAGATACCTTAAGGGCACACAAAATCTTGGCTTATGGTACCCATGAAGTAATGATGTCGAGCTATTTGGTTTTTCAGATGCAAATTTTGCAGGTAGCAGGGATGATAGGAAAAGAACTTCCGGGACGTGCCAATTCCTCGGAAGAAGGCTTATTTCATGGAGCAGCAAGAAGCAGAATTGTGTGGCAACCTCCACTGCTTAGTCAGAGTACATTTCTACTAGTAGTTGTTGCAAGCAGCTTCTTTAGATCAGGAATCATCTTGATGATTACAACCTGAAGTTTAAAGAGATTCCGATGTTTTGTGACTCCTCCAGTGTTATAGCGATCACAAACAATCCAGTCTCTCATAGTTGGACAAAGAACATCAAAGTAAGATATCACTTCATCCGGGAGCATGTGGAGAACAAGGACATAGCTCTCAGCTATGTCCCGATGGATAAGTAGGCAATAGATATTTTCGTGAAGCCACTGGACGAGGCCAAGTTCAAATTTTCCAAAACGGAACTAGGTATACTGAACAAAGACTCGTGAAGTTGGCTAAGGAGACAAGAATTCACTCGGGAAGTACTACACAATGCAGAGAAATGTGACTAAGGAAAATTTGTTGGATATAACTAATCAAATCTTGTCGATTTGTGGAAATACGTCTAGTATTTAAGATGAAACTCGATGAATCTTGCTCTCTTTCTGGCAAAACTCGTCGAATTTCACTTAGGTAAAATTTTCTTTCTTATATTTGATCTGAAAAGTCACGGTTTCAGGTACGCGCTGTTTCCCATGTCTTAAACTTAAAAATATATATATAGTAGAAGTTTTTGGGAAAACAGTATGCCTTTCACTTCGTCGAAAGAATACGTCGAAAAGCATATCCTGACGATTCGGATTCCGCACACTGTTCATCATCTTCATCCCATTAACTTGATTCCGCTCCTCACCAATTCATCCAAGGATTTTATCCCGATGACTTGTTCCCGATGATTCATCCAGAGATTTGATCGCGAAGATTTCTTCCCGATGATTTGTTTAGAGAATGCAGTCCAGTTCTATAGTCGACAATCCTCCATAACCGATTATCTATGCTCTTAACTACATTCTCCATGGCTCCTCGAAGTACAAGCAATTTTCTAGGTGGTGGAGAATTGGTTCACACAAGGTTTCCCTCTTCCTCAGATGAGTTCAGGAACGTAATTCTCATGTTTGAAACAACATGCCTCTCGTTTGCCTTAGAACACCTATGTAAGGTATTGGATAAGGATGTCCTTGAATTCTATCATAATGCCAAGCTTCGACGTGAAGATATGGTAATCAAAAGCAAAGTTTGTCACGTTAAAGTCAAGGTGAAGGCTTCTCTACTCACCCGACTCTTGAGGCTTCCAGCCTCTAACAAAGCCGATCACCTCAAAGAGGACATTATAAGAGCCATGCTATTCTGTGGACTGCCCAGTGACAGCAAAGCCATTAAGAGAAAAGGGATGAATGAGGAAGGTAAGCTCTCGTCAGACATCATTGGTAAAGTGCTGCTATGCAAGACCAGTTCCCAAGACTAACTCTCTTCAGAGATGTTCAAGAATCTATTGGTGATCATCTATCAGAAGAGAATGGATTAGGGCGCTATCTTATTTGTTTCGATCAAAGATAGCCTCCACACCCCAACTTTGGAAGGATTCTAAGTCTGTACTTGAATAAAATGGATAGAGATACATTTGACATGTCCAAGGGCGTACCTATCCACCACTTGAAGAAGATTAACACTTCCATCTTCTCAAGGTGGGATAGGAGGATCTAAAAGTCAGGGGGAGTCTGAGATGTGCCAGAGGTAGAGGAAGAGGAAGTACCAGAGGACAGGATTCTTGCTTCCAAACCTGGTTAAATTCCTGATAGATTGAGTGCATGAGAGGGGGAGCCAGCTGATACACAAGTGGCTACTGAGTCAGTGCCCTTGAGTGTTACTACTGATGATGCATATTTTAGCTTAATTTATTAGGGTAAAAATATATTATTTTCTTTTTAAATCTGTTTCTTTATGTATTTTTAGGTTTATTTTTATGTAAATAATCTAACTTAGATTATTTTATGTTTTTGCAGGTTTTCACAGCTTATGGCCTAAAAATACCTGACACGCCCCCCTGACACGCCCTTTATGGGTGTGTCATATGGCGTGTAACCTAATCCCGAGGAAGTTTGCTTCCAGAACAAAAATACTTAGAAAAACCTGTGACACGCCCCCCTGACACGCCCCCCTGGGCGTGTCACAGGGCGTGCCACCCACATTCCGAAGCCTACCGCCGTATTTAAAGATTTTCCATCGCTGCACGTCAACTCGTGCGTGATACGCCCCGACACGGGAATGGCCCTGGGGCGTGTAGCACTTTTTCTCATAACTGACGGATTTCCGACCAATGATTTTCACGTGACGTGCCTTACACTCCTCCCTATACGGGCATGTCCCAGGGCGTATGGACCATCGTACAGAAACATTCATCATTACCGCCAGAATCCAGCGTTCGAGGTCAACTCCGTACTCGACACGCCCCTAACACGCCCTCCCCGAGCGTGACAGGGGGCGTGTCCAACCCGAGAGAAAAGTCTATAAATATCCGGCAATTCAAAGTATTCTAGACAAAGTTTTGGGAAGATGGGAGGTGATGCTGGTTTCATTTTCAACTTTTTGTGTTTTTTTCTTATGTTTTTGCTCTCTCTCTCCCTCCATTTCAAGCTTTACTTTCATGCACTGTAGTTTACTTACCTGTAATCACTTTTTATTAGTGTTGTAGCAGTAGTTAGTTCTCTTTTCGTGCACTTGTAATCTTATTTGTAGTCGTAATCAACTTTTGTTTTTAATAAAATTTAGTTAAGCTCTCTTTAAGTGGCTTTCTCTTTATCTTTTTAGTTTTTGTTTTTATGCACCTTTATTTTTTACCCCTCTCTTTCCCTTTTACCATGATTAACTAATCCTCATTTGTACTCGATCGCAATGATCTGAGAATGATTCGATCATGTTATTATGTTTTAGCTTTCTCTTTCTTCTTAAAGTAATTACCTTTGATTTACTCTTGGATTTTATTTAGTGGGACTATATTACCGGTATATAGTTTCCATTTGGGTTTTCATTCTTAGTTAGCCGAGAGGCTCGTAGATTGAATCGATCACATAAGATTAAAGAGAGTTGCACGCACGCCTCGAGTGAGGCATACGTTAAATCTCCCGAATTGGAGTGAAATCTAATAGCGGGGTTCACCACTTAAGGCGAGCTTTAGGTCTTCCATTTGGATGAGAGTTCGGTCGGACCTTCCTAAACTCAGATGGGCACGACATCGAGAGAAGCGTGTTCATTCTTCGGGAACCTCCATGGTCAAGGTGTTTTACTTTATTTAGAATTAGTTGTTATTTCATTTTTGATTTTCTTATTTACAAGGGAATCTAGATTGAGTACTCGCCTTTATCATTGCTCTAACCCTTTTTATTTCTGCAAGTAATTTAGTTTTCTTTTTAGCTTAGTAATTTAGTTCCTATTTTTCGTTATGTAAATTAATAGAAAAATCATTTGATAAATTAATATCCATCTCCTCGAAGCAAAAGTAATCATTACGCCCCTAGGAAATACGACCATTATATTAATCTTTAGTATCCTATACTATAAACGATAAGGTACACTTGCCTTTATCGGATATAGAATCGGAGAATATTATCAACTTCCCCCACATCCACCTTCTCTTCTCTTTAACCCCTCTTCTCCACCATTGTGATTCTTAGTAACAAGTTCTCGACGCCATTGCCGTGGAATAGTTTTGATATTTTGAAAAAAAGATAGCTATTAAATTTATCGTATTTTTTCTCTCTCTCTCTCTTACCCCTCTTTCACGGTTGATTTTTTTAATGGATAATCTTTGTTTTTCTTGTGTTGAGTTCGGTCACTCTCGCGAGGAATGTTGGGTAGGATACCCTTCATCCATCCAATATTTTATCCCTTTCAGATAGAATAAATTTGCCAAATTGATTCATCCGCGAATTTTTTTTCATGGGGTTATGATGATTTTCAAACGCCTTCCTACCCTTATCGTCCGAATTATTCTGATTTTAATTTTCTTGAGATTTCTTGAATGGAAATTTTGATCCTAGCCCTACTTTGAACTACTCAGGGTGGCAGCCCCCTGATCATTCTTGGGGCCAAGATGATCATCAACCCATTCTATCTCAAGATTTCTCCGTAATTTTGCGGGCCTCTTATTTTAGATTCTAGCGAAAATGAAATCATTTTTGATTCTATAGCATTTGATGCTCACATCAATGCTCATTTCAAAGTGATTTTTGACGATTTAGCTTCTGAGGCCGCAACTTTTTCTTCTCCTCCTCCTCCTATTTATCTTTCGAATGATGAATCTTCGGATGTTCCGCAGTGCCTTCAATCACTCGCGGAGGACGATTATTCAGAAATTCTATTGTGCTTTCAACCTCCCGAGGAGGAGATTTCCCCAGATATACTGATTGTTTTTCAAGTTTTCGAGGATGACGAACTTTCTTGTGTTTGATCTTTTGAGGAGATTGATTTTTTGGATATCCTGGTTTGCTCCCAATCTACGGAAATGATTGTTATTCAAGTGGAGCAACCAAATATTTTTATCCAAAAATTTTCTTGTGATCAACCGCCGCCATTTTCTTCATTTTCTTCTCTCCCCCTCCTTGCTAAAATTCCTCTTTCTTTTTTGCTTTAATTTTTCCATCTAAATTAGTTTTTAGTTCTTCTTCTTTTGCCCTTCTAATAGTTTATTTGCTTGTACTAACAAATTTTGTTTTTCTAAATCTTTTTCCTTTTTGTTTTATTTAAAAACTAAAAAACTATAAAAAAATATTTTTATTTTCTTAAAAAATGATTTGGCACTCACGCCGCAATTCATATTACGCGAGCTGCCATTACATTTCTTTTTTATTTTCCATTTAGCTAACCAATAACGTCGAGCTCAACGACAATAACTAAAGAGAGCTCTTGGGAGGCACCCCTTGCTTATCCGTTTTTGTTGTTGTTTTGTATTTTGTTTTGTGCAGGAATAAGATCCCATGTGTTTGTGCCGCTTCTCGCCTCTCAACTTGGACTCAAGCCGGTATTTAGATCAAGTTTGGGGGGATGCATTTTTCAACGTCTGGTCATCAAGCGCTAGGGAAGCATCTTTTCTTTTCTTTGCATTTTTTTTCTTTTTTTCTCTCTTTTCCCAACTCTCTTTATACTTAACTTTAAACATTGGAGACAATGTTTAACTTTAAGTATGAGGGAGTGTTTCCTTAGTTAGTTTATTTTTGAAAAATAAAAAATATATATATAATATTTTTTGAAAAATCCAAAAAAAAAAATATAAAAATTTTTTTGAAAAAAAATCCCAAATTAAATTGAGTTAATTTTTGCCAAATCAATTAGTATCCCGTTACTTTGCATTTTATTGTTTTTTTAAGCTCATGTCTACTTGCTTAGTTAGAATAAATTAGATTAATTTTCTATTTAAATATGTTAAGCGGTAGTATGTTGACTCATGCAGTGTTCCTATTTAGGGTAGTATCTTGTTTTTGAAAAATTTCGTAAATCTTTTTCACTTTTCCATAGTCTTTCTTTTATTTCTTTTACTTTTATAAAACCTATCATCTTGTATTTTTTTTATTAAAATCTTTTTAAACATTAATTAGTATTAAGTGTAGTAGACACAAACTGGTCTTGATGCTTATTATCATTGTTTTCATGAAAGCAAATTCTCTATTTTTTATTTTTTGTGTTTATCCTCCTTTGAAATTTCAAAGCTTTACTTTGAGTAGATTTAGGAAGCATGAAAATGATTTAGGGATTTCTTTTGAAACGTTTGAGCCTTTGTACCCCGCCTAACATAAATCTTTGTTTGCCATTTTGTTCCTTTTCGTTTCCATTTTGTAGCCCCACTTTTTATTTTACCACGGCCAAATAGCTTACCTATATTCACAGTTTAAATTTGTTTTTGAGCTTTATTTGCTATTGTGCATCTTTTTGAAAAAAATTGTGGAAAATCCTTGTATTATCTTTTGCTACAAAATTAGAAATATTTAAGTATGAAAAATGGAAAAAAAAAATATTTGATGAAAAAAGTAAAAGAAAAGAAAAAAAAGTGAAAAGTATTTATTTTGGCTAGCTTTATTTTGGCAAAGCTCATTTCTTTTTGTTTTAAGTGTGCAAATACCCCTCATGTTTATCTTTTGAATATCGCACCCTTAAAAACATAAGCCAAACTATACGCCTAATTAAATCCCTAACGATTCAGGCTTCCTACGTTTACTTTTTGGTATAGTAGCGAGAAACTATATTGAGTAAGTGTTTTTTGATAGAAATATTGAACTTTTTACTTATTGACTATGATTTTAATTTGTCTCTTAGATTTTAGTAGTGACTCAATGCGCTTTTTACTAGTTACTTTATTAAGTTTTAATTCTGTAAAAATTTGGGATGATTTGTTTTTATATTTAGTAAAATTTATAAAATTTTGTGCTAAGTTAAATTAGAAATTTTTAGTTCTTTTTCAAAATTTCTCTACCCCTAAATTCCCGCAATACTCGTTTATAGCATTTTAAGCTTTTCAATTAATCCTCTTTATTTTCTCTAACTCTTAGTCTTTGCTTGAGGACAAGAAAAATAATAAATATCGTGGAATTTGATGATGCATATTTTAGCTTAATTTATTAGGGTAAAAATATATTATTTTCATTTTAAATCTCATTCTTTATTTATTTTTAGGTTTCTTTTTATGTAAATAATCTAACCTAGTTTACTTTATGTTTTGGCAGGTTTTCACAGCTTATGGCCTAAAATGACCTGACATGCCCCCCTAACATGCCCTCCCTGGGCGTGTCATAGGGCGTGTAACCTGATCCCGAGGAAGTTTGCTGACAGAACCAAAATACTGAGAAAAACCGCTGACACGCCCCCCTGACATGCCCTCCCTAGGCGTATCATAGGGCGTGTCACCTATATTTCGATGCCTGCCGCCGCATTTAAATATTTTCCATCATTGCACGTTAACCCGTACGTGACATGCCCCCGACACGAGCGTGACCCTGGGGCGTGTAGCACTTTATCTGACAACTGACAGATTTCTTAACAATGATTTTGACGTGATGTGCATTACTCGCCCCCATACACTAGCGTGCCCTAGGTCGTGTCCAGCATCGAACAGAAGCAATCAGCATTCCCTCCAGAATCTAGCGCCCGAGGTCAACTTTGTACTCGACACGCCCCTTAACACACCATCCCCGGGCGTGACAGGGGGCGGGACCAACCCGAGAGAAAAGTCTATAAATACCAGGCCATTCCAAGCATTCCAAACCAAGTTTTGGGGAGAGGGGAGGTGCTGCTGGTTTCATTTTCAGCGTTTTAGTTTTTTATTATGTTTTTGCTCCCTCTCTCTCTCTCCCTCCATTTCTAGCTTTACTTTCATGCATTGTAGCTTACTTACCTGTAATCATTTTTTATTAGTGTTGTAGCAGTAGTTAGTTCTCTTTTCGCGCACTTGTAATCTTATTTGTAGTCGTAATCAACTTTTGTTTTTAATAAAATTTAGTTAAGCTCTGTTTAAGTCTCTTTCTCTTTATCTTTCTAGTTTTAGTTTTTATGCACATTTATTATTTAGCCCTCCCTTTCTCTTTTACCATGATAAACTAATCCTCATTTGTACTCGATCACTATGATCTTAGAATGAGTTGATAGAGTTATGATGTTTTAGCTTTCTCTTTCTTCTTAAAGTTATTACCTTTGATTTACTCTTGGTTTTTATTTAGTGGGACTATATTACCGGTATATAGTTTCCATTTGGGTTTTCATTCTTAGTTAGCCGAGAGGATAGTAGATTGAATCGATCACCCAAGAGTAAAGAGATTTGCACTCACCCCTCGACAGAGGCATACACTAAATCTACAGAATTGGAGTGAAATCCAATAACGGGGTTCACCACTTAAAGTGAGTTTAAGTCTTCGATTTGGATTAGAGTTTGGTCGGACCTTCATAAACTCAGTTAGGCACGACTCCGAGAGAAGCGTGTTCATGCTTCGGGAACCTCCACGGTCAAGGTGTTTTACTTTATTTAGAATTAGTTGTTATTTCATTTTTGATTTTCTCATTTCAAAGTGATTCTAGATTATGTACTCCCCTTTATTATTGCTCTAACCCTTTTTATTGTTGCAAGTAATTTAGTTTTCTTTTTAGCTTAGTAATTTAGTTCCTATTTTTAGTTAAGTAAATAAAAATAAAAATCATTTGATAAAATAATAGCGATCTCCTCGAAGTAGAAGTAATCATTATGCCCAGGGAAATACGACCTTGATATTAATCTTTAGTATCCTATACTATAAACGATAAGGTACGCTTGACTTTATCGGATATAGAATCGGAGAATATTATCAACTTCAACCACATCCAACTTCTCTTCTCTTTAACCCCTCTTCTCCACCTTTGCGATTCTTAGTATCAACTACAGATGCAGAGATTCCAGTTCCAGCTATAGAGATTACAGTTCCAGTGATAAGTGATATTCTTATAGAGGTTGTTGAGATTGCTCATGTTGCTGTTGATGAGTTAGTGCCCAATATGGCTGAGGATGAGAATGTTGCTGAGGATATTTCAGTCACTTCTAATGTTGCTGTTGATGATGCTCTGCCTGCTACTAATCTAGTGGATGTTCTTGGTGCTGATGGTCTGGAAGATGTCTTTGATGATGTGGATGAGCCTGTAGATATTACTAAGCTAGATGTTGCTGACTATAATATTGCTGATGAGGATGAGCTTGCTGCTATTGATAATGTAAATGATTCCTCTGCACTCACTATTCCAGAGAATCTAATTGCACCTTTCCCAAATGTCATACCGATAAGGTCTGAGGGGGAGAAGAGCCATCCTTCTATCTCCATACAAACAGAGTTGGACAAATTCGTAAGAAAGCTTCAGAGAGAATTACTGCAATTCCAGGTGGACCTCCAATGAAGGAGGTGGATGTTATTTGCTTGTCGGATGAGGAAGGAGATGCTGAGGTGCATCCTCCTATCCTAGAAGCTACTACTCCTTAGCTACTTTCAAAAGCTACTATTACTCCCATAAAAGAGTCCTCTAGTGACTCCAAGGGAAGTGTTGATCCCCCCACACCTCCCGTTGTTCAGGCTGAAGATATACCATCTACTAGTGCAGATGTATCTATTATGAAATCTATAGACGCTATGCTGGCCAAACAACAAGCCCATTTTAATCGTTATTTGAAGAAGGTGATGAAGAAGGTCAAAGAAATTGAGAAAGACTTGAATAATGGTCTTGCAGCTGTAAGGGTGCGTTTTGACAAATTGGATGAAAGGCTTGATTTATGGTTTATACAGGGTGGTAATGCAATTGTTCATACTATGGCATGTCTCAAAAGTAATTTAACTGTTCTTCAGAATGTTGACGAAAATGCCAAAATAGTAATTACTGCCTAAAATGCAGGCATTGATCACTTTGACAACCAAATGGTTTACTGTTCAAATGCCATAACATCCAAGGTACTGGAAGAAGTCAAAAATGGTGAGAATTAGCTGAAAGCTAAGGTGACAGCCCTTGAAGATGCTATAATGGAAAACTTCAAGGGGGTCAATACCTACAGTTATGATAATTTTAGTTGGCTGCATAATGAGTTGTTTGGTGGGCATGGTAAGACTAAAGTTAGATTTCCTGAACCTGCCATGCCTGATCTAGTAGATGTTCCTGTTAAAACTATTCAGGATTATTCTCAATACTTGACAGGCACTCAGGATTTTCCTCAGTTTGAACCAGAAACTGCTGCCAATCCTGAAGTTCATGTAGTTGAAGACATACCTCAACCAACGTAAAAAGGAGAAAATATGGTGAATTCCCATCAGCTGTCAGGTCTGAACCTAATAGAGAAATGACTGAGGTGTGGAGTTTGATTTCAAAGAGCATCATTTTGGGCACATTTATGATTGTGGACTTGGATAATGAGAGCAGGTAGGATTACTATAGCTCCGATGAATGGCAGAAGTATGAGGTTGCTTGTGCCAAAAGAAGACTGCATTTCAAAAAATATAACTTTAATGATCCGAATGCGCCTCCAGCACCGCCATGATATTATCCCAAGCCGAAAGCCTATTTTGCTAGATAAAGTCAGAAGGGTCAGGGCAGGAAGGCCTGATGTTTTATTGTGATGATGTGTTTGGATTCTGTTTGCCCCATCAAAAAACTCTTTTATATATATATAATTTAATGTTTGGTATGGGAATGCATTTTATCTCTTAAATTATTTCTTTATGTCTAGTTCTTTCTTTGATTCATTATTTTTATGTGTATAATTCACCTTAGCTCGTAGGGTTCTGACTTATTCAAAAAGGGGGAGATTATTGTGTATTGTATCAATAATAACCCTGATTTGAAGAAGGGTACAATTAAGCTAAGATTAATTGAGATTGTATTTGATGTTGTGTTTTAGTTGTGCTTGCAGGACTATATTGCTAAGAACACACAAATGTCAGGTTACGGTGGGTCAGTAAACATAGGATTATACAATGTAATCCTTCATTATGTAGGCCAATATATTGACTCACATGTTATCTCTCTATTGGGGTGTACTTCTATCCCAAGTGTATGAGAAGGATCAAGGAAGGACAAGGAATGGATATCAGAAAAACATAATTTTACCCAAGTAAAATTAGTCTAGTATCGTAAGGCATATTCGTCGAATTCGTCGAGTATACTGGTTAATACTTATCGAATTCGTCGTATATACTTACTAGCACTCGTCAAATTCATCATATGTACTTAGGGTAAAATCTCTAAAAGTTGGAAAATCGGTCAAGTAAAAATCATCGAGTATCATTATGTATACATGTCGAATTCGTCGAATGTATCTATCGATACTCGATGAAATCTTCGAATATACATGTCGATACACGCTGAATTCATCGAGTCATTTCGACTTTACTTCTCAGGATTTTCTAAGTTAGATTCGTCAAATACAGATTAGCACATGCGTCGAATGCGTCAAGTGTATCAGCCGAAACTCATCAAATTCGTTGAGTATGTCAGCCGATACTCGTCGAATTCATCAAGTATGTCTTTGCTAAAGCTGTGAGTTATTATTTTGACTAGACTGAATTTCTCCAAGTAAAATTCATCAAGATTCATTGTTGTTTGGCGAGTATCCTCAACTATACTCGACGATACTCGAGAAATATTACCTACGGTTATTTTTCTTCCATATTTCAAATTTCGGTTCGTTCTTGTCAACAAGAATGTACAGTAACCCACGACTTTTTGGCGTGTAATAACTTTTCTAGCCATTACAAATTAAGATCCCTATTAATATTTAGGGTGGATTATTCTTCAACCATAATCGTGCTAATCATGCTCAAGTCAAACCAAGAAAGTTCCCAATCGAAGAATTCCAGTCGGCTCTATACGAAACTCACGACTTCCGCTTGACTGATTACAAGTTGCACGATTCATTCATCTTGAAGCAATCGACTGGATCATTGTTCTCAAAAGTTACTAATTTTCTCAGATCTAGTCGATTAGTGATAAATGTCTTTAAAGATTTAAGATTTTCAGTGTTCTCCAAGTCTTTCATGATCAACATTTCAAAGAATGAAGGATTAAAGATTTTAGATCTGAATAGGATTATTTGTAATCTTTATTGTAAATTCTTTTTTTACATTTGTAGGAGGTTTTCCCTCCAAGTAGTAGATCTGTGTGTGGATCGAGTTGTAGATCCGTCTATGGATTGAGTTGTAGGAGAGGTTGTTCTCCGAGTGGTAGGAGCATTGTCTCCGAGTTGTAGGATTTGAGGCAATGAGGTGTAAGATTTGTTGAAATCTGAGAATGGTGAAGTAGCAGAATCTAGCCCTTCGTGGTAGATAGGAGAGGCGGGACAGTGGATGTACCCATCTCAGGGAACCACTATAGAGCTCTGTGTTCCGTGTGCTATAAATTTTTTAAGTTGTTCTTATTCTCCGAAAAGACACACACCACCTATTCACCCCCCTATAGGTGATTTAGGTAGACACTAGATACTTTCAAATATATATAGTGATCCCTCTTCTAATGGCTAGAATGAAACTTTATGACCAAGATTCACGTGTCTGTTGGGCATTCACAGTTTTCAAATATATTACACACTTAGAAATTTATTCCCATCAATGCTTCCCATGGCTCTTATCATGCTGCCTGTCATAAAATAAGCATGAGGCATGGGATACCACTTAGTAGGAGGAGGAGCATCAGGATTATCCCTTCCATATTTTCTTAAGTGCAACCTCCTCTTCTCATTAGAAACTTCGTACTTGTCCCATTCTTCTTTGCTATAATATATTCTTGGCTTTTCATTCGTCTAATCAACAATACTGAATGTGTACAAGATAATTCCTTTAGAAATTGGACTCCACGTTTCAGCAAACTCTCTGTTTTCCTTTTTAGGCTCAGATCTCCTAGCAGAGGGACCTACCCCATACCTTCTTCTTTTCTAAGGTGGATGAGAAGATTCTCCAATGATTTCCACCTCTTCCTTAGCACCATCTGACCAAACCTACTGATAGACACCAGGAGGCACATAATCTTCCCCTATAGGCTGCTGCTCAAAATATTTGTATCCTTCAGCATTGATGTCTCCACCTCCATTATGATGTTCACCCTCAATAGGTGGAGCATGAGTTGTAACTTTTCCCATTAATTCCTCATGTACCACTTGATGTTCTGATAAGTGTAGGTATTGGTACTGTGCATTTTTGTGCGTACTTCCTTAGAAAGCTCACTCATTCTCCTTTGCAGTCTTCCCTCACCCTTTCTGACTTCTGAAATGAGGGTCTGTATGATATCAGCTTTGTAGATCCCCATCTTCCGATCAATGTGATGCATGCTTACATCATGAGAGTGGATTATAACATCATGAGATTTGGAAAGATGAGTAGTTTCATTGAAGACTAAACACATTCTTTTGATCGAATGGTTGATGGCCTTATCCGCTTGTGTTAGCCATTCAATCAAAGAAGTTTGAAGCATGTCCATGTTATGATTTACCTAAGTTAGGCCATATGATAGATCTTTCTCCACTTCTACCACTCTATCCAAAATATGTTTCATAGAGGAGTTGAAGTGATCTATTTGCTTGGCTAGAATAGCCTCTATGGTCTTTAATAGTGAATTATTAGCCGGAGGGACAATCTCACCCTAAAATATCTGAACTTCTACTCTAGAATTTTTTTTCTTGGCTACTGGAGGAAGCTCCCCCTAGAATTAGTGGTTCTTGGGCAAGAGGCATATCCACATCCTCCCAATTACTAGAATCTTTTAATGAGCTGAGGTCCTCTTGGATAGAAAGTAACATCATAACTTCTCATACCCTTTCAGATAACATAATAAATTCTTCTCCTAGAACTTCCTCAGAAGGGACAAACTCAACATCAAGCACTTCTTCAGGGAACACCACCACCTTCTCCCCATTCGCAAGAACTTTAGCGTCTCATAAGTCCTCTTAGGATGAGTATGCAAAATGCACCCCCTCAGCCTCTGCAGAATATCTCTCCTCACGAAGAACACTTTCAAGAAACAAATCAACAACAACCACTTCTGGAGCAACTTCAGCCTGAACAACTCCTAACACCACTATCTCTATAGTATCTGCTCTGATTAGAAATTGATCAAACGTATCTGGAAGAATTTAATCATCCATAAAGGTGAGGTTCTCCCCCTCAGTAGTTGCACCAAGGATCTCAGGTGCGTCTTTGGTGTCTAGAGACGGTATTCTTTCCTCATCAAAAAATTCTTCCTCAAATATAGCTTCTATCATCCCACCATGCTTGGGAATCCTTCTCTCCTATTAGAGTTTCGCGGTCTAGTAATGGCGGCTTGTTGTTTGGGAAGTCTGGCGGTTTATCCAGGTGGTCTGGTTGCGTGGCGGTTTAATATGAGGCAGCAGTTTTGTTCGGCGGCATGTCTTAATAAATGCGGTCTGGAGCTGCTCGCAACTAATGTCTGGTGGTTAGTTGTAATAATGGCTTAGAGGCTTACCATATCAGTGGTCTGGTGTAGGGCTGAGCATATTATTCGAAACTCGAAAGTCGCTCGAAAATTGTGTTGAATTGGTATCAAATAAAATTGATTCGACTTAATTTGAGTCGATTCAATTTGACTCGAATCTAATTTCGAGTTGATTTCGAACCAACCTTGAATCACTTAAAAAATGATTTGAATTAACTCAAATAAATTAATAATATTATGTATTTATAAATATATTCTTATTTTAAAATTAAAAATAATAAAATTTAAACCTAAATAAAAAGAATGAGGGTTTTAAGTGTTTCATTTGCTAAATTTATAGGTTGTCCAATTTAATTTTGATCCAACAAAGAATAAAGATGAAAATAACTCAATTTCAAGCTGACTTGATTCGATTTCATGCCAACTCGATTTGATTTCGAGCCGACTTGGAATTGAGCCATTTTGTGTTGAGCTGACTCGACTCGAGATCAATTTATATTTCGAGTCGATTTTGAGCCGAGTTCGAGTCAAAAATTTTGATTTCGAGCTGAGCCAAAATCACTCAAACTCGACTCGATATTATCCCTAGTCTGGTGCTTAGCCACAGAAGCGCCCTAGAGGCTTACCGCAATATCATTCTGGTGGTTAGCCGCAGCAGCGTCTTGGAGGCTTACCGAAGCAGCAGTGATGGGTGTCTGCAACTGTGGTCTAGTGGAAACCCGCAATTGCGGTCTGGCAGCTAGCACCTACAGTCTATTAGTATTCAGTGGCGGTTTGACATCTTACCTCTGTTGCTGCTAGGTGATCAGTAGCTTTATATAGTGTTGAAGTTTGATAGTGTTAAACAGCATAAGCTGCGCGGATTGTATTTAGTCACACATCTCTTATTGTATTATCTCATCTCCCCTTTTTAAATAAATAAGGGGGCATACCTATGTATTGATTATCAAATTTGGAACAATAAAATTTGCCTTTATTTAGCTCATTTTCACATGGTATCAATGTTAATTGGTCCTTTGCTCCAATTTTCTTGCTGTTTGCTTTTCTAACCATTTCTGGTCTTCTTCCAATTTTCTTCTATTCACGTGACTTCTTCCCGCCTTGCCCTCCCTGTCTTGTCATTTTTCCTGTGACTTATTCCTTTGATTTATTTTCTGTTCGCGCGGCTTCGCTGGTGTTCGCTTGACTTCTTTCCTCTATGCTTTGTGGTTTGTTGCCTTCTCGTGCGTTCTCTTTCTCTCCCTCTTCTCTTCTCTTCTCTTCTCGCATGGTTTGTTTTCTCTACTCGCGCAGTCTCTTCTCTGTTTGCTTCTTTTGGAGGACGGTCCTCTTTCCGAGATCTTTTTTGGCTTCTCCTCAACCACGTGGTTTGAGTCCTTTCCGGTCTTCTGTTCTTGGTCACGATCTTTCTGTGACTTATTTGTCGATCAGTTTGCTGATCTGTTCTTTCGGTGACCTGTTCTCTTTTGGCTTGCGCTCTTCTTGGCTTCTTTTGTGGTTTATTCTCTTAGCTGTTTGGTCGAATGGTTTATTTGTTTGCGCAATCTCATGGCCTCTTTTACCGGCTTGTGTCTAACCGTGAGGTTAGTCTTTTCTCTATTCGGTTTCTTTCTCCATAAAGATGAGTTCTCTTGTTTCCTCTACAACTCGTGCTCTTTTGGCCTCTTATGATAAGTGGCTTATTAACTCTGGTGCCACTTGTCACATGACCGATAATTCTCGTTTATTCTCCAGCTTGAACAACCATAAATGGGTTTCTCCTATCGTTATTGTAGATGGGACTGCTTGTCACACCCCGCATTTTCTTCGAATTTAAAAATTATCAGAGTGGGAGAAAACACGCGTTATGATGCAACATCAGGCTGGGAATAACTGCCGACGCTCATGCAAACACCACAACTTACTTTAAAGGAAGCCATGATTTCTAATATTTAGGAAAAATGGTTTTTATTTATTTATTAAAGGTCGCATCCCTCGGCTCATCGGATCAGCTAGTCAACAATTTAAATCTATAGTTTTACGTAGCGGAAAAATACTTCATTTTAGTTATTAGGACAACATAAGAAAGTACATAAGGGCCCCCTACAAAATGCAATACCCTAATTTAAATGTATAATATAAGTAAGAAAAGTGCTTTTTACGTTATTTGGAAAGTAATATTTGAGCTTTTTAAATCATGTTGAATAATGTTATACATATAGTAAGTTTTTATAAGTTTTAAAGTAACTAGCAACCTAGCCTAAATCCTTCCCAAGAGCAATATAGTAAACTAAAGCAGTAAACTATAAACCTGTACCCGAGGTATTCAGAGAAAACAAGAATACCTCAGCAAACTATAAACAGAAGGAAAACAAAGTGCAGTAATACTAGAAGGAATTAAAACAGGAATTTAAAAGTACTAATCCAACGATAAAAGGGGTAAAAGGAGGGGGGGGGGGGTGCACCAAGTGCACAAATGAAGCCAAGATTCAAGGATCTCTGCAAAAAGATTAGTACAATAATCATAACACGTCATAGGCTAAAACAGAAAGGGTCACCTAGTACTGGAGGTGGATAAAAATTTTTGTTACTAGTGGCCTAGAATTGTGGCCGCATGTCCAACCAAGTCTATCTGGCCTAAATATCCTCATGAGCTGTGGTGGTGGTATCTGTCCAACTAAACCGAATAGCCCATATTGCCTTAGTAAGGCAATAAAGAAAAACAAGGGTGGAGGCATCGGTCCGACCCACCCTAAAACCACATCCTACTCCAGTCCTAAGTGACCGGAGGAAAACCCATGCTTGGGGATTCATGTACCACCAAAGAAAATCAAAGAACCCTAAACATACTAGAGCAACCCACCTAGGAGCCATATATAAATAAAAACAGACACCGTGACTCAATACACTACATGTACAACAAGCTAAATACTAAACACCCACAACGATAGGACCTTGAACCTACGCCCGTAATTTGGTCCCCAAACCACACGTATAAATTAATTTAGATACGACCCTACATGGTCAATTTGATTTCCATCACATCTACAATTAATTTTTATACCAACCCATGCCCGAGGAAAAAGGGCACTTACAATTATTAAACAAAATTTAACCTAAGCCTGAGCATGAACATTCAGCCTCATAATAAGAAAAATTGAACTAGACAAAATCCTAACGAAATCATTTGCACATTCATTAAGGGGGGCTAATTCTAACATGAGCAAATAGGGTTAACACGACTTAAGCGAAAATCCCTAAAACGATACGTTATAAATAAATAGCTTTATCAAGTTGTAATTTTTCTAAGATAATACCAATTTTATATTGATCAATTTTATCAAATGGTTTTATAAAATCAGAAATAGCTAAATTTAAATTGGGAGTAATATCTTTGTTTAAATAATTAGTAGTGGTACTGGAATCGTTAAATAATTCTTCACTATCTAATTCATAATTTTTAGAAATTATTTTCATTAAACTCGATTTGCCACAACCAATTCTTCCCATAAGGAAAATTTTATCACCCCGAGAAACATAAAGCATTAAGTCAGATAAGATAGCGTTAGCAGCAAAGTTTAAGCACAACTAATTCACTAGAGAAAAAAATTCATCCTAACCCTATCATGACAAACCCTAGCACGAACAATTACAAACGAAAAGAATGAAATAACGATTAACAATGGGATTTCGGGTAGGATTTCGGGTAGGATAGATCTAGGTGAGAAATATCAAAAATCAAACAACAAAATAACGATATAAGGGATCAAAACGGAAAGAGTGAAGGGCGCACTTGCTTTAATACCTCCACCAAAAATTTCTCCAACACTACCTTGCGATTCGGCCGGCCACAAGCACGCAACTAAGCAAGGAACACAAGGAAGAACATTCCGTCAAAATAAGAAAACAAATGGGGCGACATAACAATCAAGTTCATACGAAATCCATGGAGAAACAACAAAATAATCACCTCAGAAGGAAGATCGCGGCGATGGGAGTTCGGATCCGGCCTCAGAGGAAGATTTTGATGCTGAAATCACGGGAGATGGGCGGTCGGAGCACCTCCAGGGACGTCGTATCGCCGCTCGAGAAAAGTGGCATAGGAGAGGGGCGCCGGGGCTGATTCGGGGGAAAGGGAAACCTAAAGCAACTCTTCATTATTTCCTATATATATACTCCTATATTCTAACTTAATTCTATAAATCTAAACATACCTAAATACCTATTAACAATTAAATAAATAACACCTAACTTAATCCTAACACATGGCAGCCCCCTCCCCCTCATGAAACCCAACAAAAAATAAATAAAAACAAACTTATTACCTCAAATTAAACCATAATTATCCCCAACACTAGCTACACGCATAAATTAATGCCCAAAAGGACACGCGCACGAAATCTATTAAAAAGCCTATACGCACGAGCACTTGCACATTAATGCACCGGCACGCCCAAATCACTAGCTCGACCAAGCGTGAAAACCAACATACACTTATAAATAAAAATGATGACCCGCTAACTAGCGACCGTCGAAACGACGGGAAACATAACGTTTTCGGATTTCGACCAAATCCGCTCTGTAGCTAAACATTCGGGCTCCGAACACAACGGCGAAGTCGGATACAAGCTCAGACGACCACACACTCGGGCTAACCTCACCTAAAGCCAAAGCACGAGGATTCCTTAAGAGGCTCTGCCGGGCCTCCAAAACAGATGCCAGCTAGTTGGGGAAACCATACAACCTGCTATAACTTCTAAGAACACCTAACGAGGTACTCTAACAATGGCTCGAGCCGGAAAACAAGTCGACGTAATGCCAAATAGCAAATAAATAAATACAGAAAAATAGGGGGAGTTACAGACACTCCCCCTAAAAGAAAGTTTCACCCCAAAACTTTACGCACGACATCAAACAAGGAAGAAACAAAAATAGCATATTACTAGCTATAAAATAGAAGGCAGAACATATCAGGCACAATCAAGGAATGAGATGAGGGTGTGTCTCCCTCATCACTGACTCTAACTCCCAAGTAGCGCTTTCCACCTCCTCGTTCTTCCATAAGACTTTAACCATGCGAATGGTCTTCCGCTGCAACACACGATCTTGAGCATCCAGAATACAGACCGGCTTTTTCACAAAAGTAAGGTTCGACTCCAACTGAGGCACAGCGTCCAAGACTTGCCTACTACTCAACTCGCACTACCGAAGCTAACTCACATGGAACACATTGTGCACACCTGGGAAGGTCAATGGAAAATCCAACTTGTATGCTGCCACACCAATACACTCCAAAACTCTGAATGGGCCCACATACCTCAAATCCTGCTTATGGTTCTTGCCGATCCTCTTGACTCCAACCATCGGAGACACCTTCAAGAAGACCAAATCCTCCCCCGAAAATTTCAAATCGGACCTACGCCGGTTGGCGTTCTTATCGTACCTCTCCTGAGCCACCCGAAGCTTCTCCCGAATAAGCTTCACGAAAAACAAATTTCCTTGAGCGCATCAAGACCCAACAAAGGCCTCTCACCAGCCTCAACCCAAAACAACGGCGTCCTGCATCGCCTCCTTTATAAGGCTTCAAAATGAGCCATCTTCAGGCTCTCCTGATAGCTGTTATTATATGCGAACTCCATCAGCCTCAAGAGTTAATCCCACGATCCCCCATGGTCTTAAATGTAACAGCGGACCATGTCCTCCACGATCTGGTTGATGTGCTCTGTCTGTCCGTTGGTCTGCGGGTAGTAGGCAGTGGAATATATCAAGTAAGTGCCCAAACCCTCCTGCAAGCTCTTCTAGAAATAGGAAGTAAACCTGGAATCTCGATCAGATACGATGCTAACTGGAACCCCATGCAATCGGACGACTTTGCTCAAGTACAGCTCCGCTATCTTACTCATCGGATAATCAATCTTATATGGCACGAAGTGGGCACACTTCGTCAGTCTGTCCACTATCACCCAAACAGAGTCAAAACCTCGCGGAGATCTCGGTAAGCCCGTAATAAAGTCCATGGAAATGCTCTTCCATTTTTAGGTCGGGATATCCAATGGGTTCAACTTGCTACCTTGCCTCCTGTGATCGGCCTTCACCCGCCTGGAGGTATAACACTCAGAAAAAACTGTGCTATATCCCCCTTCATGTCGTACCACCAAGCAATATGCTTCAGATTGTGATACATCTTTGTAGACCCTGGATGGTAAGCAACGCTGGAACCATGGTATTCCCTGCACAACATACCCCGGATATCTCCAACTGTAGGAACGCAAAACCTTCCACGGTACTTCAAAGTACCGGCATCATCAATGGCAAAATCTGGCACTTCTCCCTTCTCAGTCCGAAGATACAGGTGCAAAAGATCCGGATCCTCTTTCTGGTGCAGCCTAGTAAGAGAAATCCAAGAAGGCTCATCCACGACCAAACTGCTATGCAAGTTACTGCACCCCACCGAGATGTCCATCAAGAGGAACTCCTCCACCAAACGCTCAATCGAGAGGTTAAAGATCTTTCCCGTCTTACGGCTTAGGGCGTCAGCCACCACGTTGGCCTTGCCCGGATGATAATGGATCTCCACTTCATAATCTGTAACATACTCCAACCAATGCCGCTGCCGCAAATTCAGCTCCTTTTGGGTGAATACATACTTCAGGCTTTTATGATCGGTGAAGATCTTGCACTGCACCCCATAAAGCAAATGTCTCCATAACTTTAGGGCAAAGATCACCACTGCAAACTCGAGATCATGCGTAGGGTAATTCCTCTCATGGTTCTTCAATTTCCGCGACCCATACGCAATCACCTTCCATTCTTGCATCAACACACCCCCGAGCCCAACATGCGAGGCATCCACGTACACATCATAGTCCTTGCCTTCCATAGGTAATGTCAACATCGGGGAAGAGCACAACCTGCTCATCAGTTCAAAAAAGCCTCCTCGCATTTCTCGGTCCAAATGAAGGCCGTATTCTTCTGCGTTAGCTTAGTCAAAGGTGTTCCTAAAGTAGAAAATCCCTCAACAAATCTTCTATAATAGCCGGCCAAACCCAAGAATCTCCTAATCTCTTTAGGTGTGCTCGGCCTATGCCAATCCATCACTATAGAAATCTTCTCCGGGTCAACTGAATTGTCATCCTTGTTCAACACATGGCCCAGGAAAGACACCTGGGGCAACCAAAACTCACATTTACTCAACTTGCCAAACAACTAATGGTCTCTCAAGGCAGATAACACCAACCGCAAGTGCTGATCATGCTCCACAGCATTCCGAGAATAAATCAGAACGTCATCTATGAATACGACCACAAACTTGTCCAGAAAATCTTTGAACACCCTGTTCATCATGTCCATGAATGTTGACGGCGCGTTGGTCAACCCAAATGACATAACCAGGAACTCGAAGTGCCCATGCCTTGATCTGAAAGAAGTCCACGGAATGTCCGACTCACGGATCCTGAGCTGATGATAGCCTGAACGATGGTCAATCTTGGAGAAAATAGCACTCCCACACAACTGATCGAAGAGGTCGTCGATCCTAGGCAGGGGATATCTGTTCTTGATGGTGACCTTGTTCAGCTCTCTATAATCAATGCAAAGCCGCATCTAACCATCCTTCTTCTTTACAAAGAGCACGGGAGCACCCCACGGCGACGAACTCGACCTTTTGAAACCCTTCTACAATAACTCATCAAACTGAGTACGCAGTTCCTCCAGCTCCCGCAGGGCCATCCGATATGGCGCCTGAGCAATGGGACACATACCGGGCTCCAAGTCAATCACGAACTCAACGTCTCTGTCTGGAGGAAGACCAGGAAGATTGCTAGGAAACACATCTGGAAACTCCCGCGCAACAGGAATCTCATCTAACTGCGGCTCACTACTAATAGTCCCCACCATCGAAACCAAGCAAGCAAAACAATCAGAACTAAGAAGCCTCTGATCATATACCACAGAGATCGCCAGAGAGACCTTACGCGGATCACCATAAATACTCCCAGGCTGATCGTTGTCCTTCCTGAAATCCAAACACTTTCCACTGCACTGAATCACGGCATCGTATCGATACAACTAATCCATGCCTAGGATGACGTCGAAATCCTCCAAGTCAATCACCTTCAAATTTGCCTTGGCAAAAATATCCCCCAAAATAATAGGACAATCCAGAATGCCCTGATCCGATAGCACGGAATCACCCGAGGGGAACTTGACGCAAAAGGCCTCACCGACACGATCTAGAACAAACTGGAACCACTCTACAAAGGCTCTTGCCATAAATGAGTGGGTAGCACCTGAGTCAAAGAGAACGCGCGCCCAACGGTTCTTTACCTTAAAACTCCATATATATAAAAAAGATTTGCACACGCATCTAAGAGAGGAAATTACAATGCTAAAACTGTACTGAAGTATAAAAGACAAGAGAGAGAGTCTACCTGAAATGACTTGCATCGAAGTTTGAGCCTCCGCTGATGAAATCACGTTCAGCTTTCCCTTATCTTTCTCCGTAGACGGAGGCGGTGGCAAGGACTGAAGAGGAACAGGCCTGAGCACAGACTAAAGTTACGGGCACCTAGCCTTGGTATGGCAGACCTTGTCCTTCAACCAGCAATGAGCAACATCGTGCCCCTCTTTCTTACACAAAGAACACACCGCCTTCTGACTGGGAGCACCCTGAATGGCATGGACCTGCTCCTTCTATGTTGCTAACCTCTTGAAACATCTCTCCGCCGGGTTGCCCGGGCGGCCACAGAAACTACAAATCTCCTTTCTCTTCTTACCGGAAGGAGAACCGGTCACCTGAGGTCCATTTGCTTCGACAGCCTTCCTCTTATCATTTCTCGCCTACTGCCCTCTCTGCTTCGCATTCTCGATGGCCTCCACTTTCAAAGCAACCTCAACTACACCGGTATAAGTCACCGCTCTATGGGAAACCGCCAGCTGCTGGACGTCACTCCTCAGTCAACTAAGGAAACGCTTCACTTTATCCTCCTCCGAGCCCACAAAACTGGGGGCAAACTGACTGAGCTTGCTAAACTCAATTTCATAACAGCTGATAGTAAGCTGCCTCTGCTTTAGATTCAATAAGTCATTCATCAACATGTCCCTCTCCACTCCAGGTAGAAAATTCCTCATCAAAATCTCCTTGAAGGAAGCCCAGAAGAATCCTCCTAACATGCCTTTCTTCTACCTCATCCACCAACTCTTCGCTAGCCCCTTCAGCTAGTATGCGGCAAGCATCACCTTCTAATCATCGGTCACTCCTTAATAGAGAAACATCTCCTCTATATATATGACCCAGTCGTCGAGCACCATGAAATCTGCTCTGCCATCATAAGTCGGGGGCTGCAATCGCTGAAACTTGGAGATAAAGGTCATCTCCCGGGGAACCGAAATAGGAGGTACCAAAGGGGCAGGAGGTACAAGAGGGGCTGGGTCAGCTGTACCCCCAGCCGAATCCTGCGCTCTCAGAACTAGCCCCACCACTACTGCAACCAAAGACTGAATCTGAGACTGAACCTCTACCAACTACCTCGATAGAGCCTCATATCTCTGCATAAGACTAGCCACTACCGCATTGCATTGTTCTCCGGAAGACTCACCCTCATATTGGGGAGTCGACCTCGTCACAATACGCTTAGGCGCCACGTTGACAGGAATAAGTAAAACAATCATTAGACTCTAGCTCAAATACTAAGGCTAAACAAACATGTATAGAAAAATTTACATAAGTACTTGTTTTCAACTACTAACTTACTCTGGGTTTTATTTTTACAAAATATGATGTCTTGTTTAAATCCCAAGATGGTTTACAACCATCAAATCTATTATTGTGCCTAGATCGGGAATGCATGAATTTATTTTCTTTTTGACTCCAAATTTTGTGTGTACACATATCATCATTCAAATCATTAGCTTGGCACATTGTGCTTATGCAATGTTATGTTATGCATGTTTGTGCTATGCATTCTAAAAAGGCCCTAATGCATGTTATGAGCGGCGTACACATGAAAATGTTATGCATCCCATACTGCATAACGTTCTCATGCAATGAAAAGAAAAATGTGCTAGTCGCATGCATGTGGTGAGGTTATGCATCCCATACTACATAACCCCCACATGTTGCCCCCACTGGTGGATCCATATACGAACACATATTATGCATCCCATACTACATAATATGCCCCGCATACTTCTATACATGCTTATGGGTGTAATGTTCGTGCTTCAGCCAAGATGTGCTGATGACATGTCAGTGTGTGTATGATATGATGCTAAACATCTAAGGATCTCAAGGAAAGATTATCCGACAATTTGTCGAGAAACCTCCCTCTCATACCATTGTCACAACCCATATTTTCTCCGAATTTAAAAATTATCAGAGTGAGAGAAAACGCGCGTTATTATGCCACGTCAGGCAGGGGATAACTGCCGACGCTCAGGCAAACACCACAACTAACTTCATAGGAATCCATGAATTTTAATATTTAGGAAAAATGGTTTTTATTTATTTATTAAAGGCCGTATCCCTCGGCTTAGCGGATCAGCTAGTCCACAGTTTTAATCTATAATTTTACGTAGCGGAAAAATACTTCATTTTAGTTATTAGGACACCATAAGAAAGTACATAAGGGCCCCCAGAGGGCCACTTACAAAATGCAATACCCTAATTTCAATGTATAATATAAGTAAGAAAAGTGCATTTTACGTTGTTTGGAAAGTAATATTTGAGCTTTTTAAATCACGTTAAATAATGTTATACATAAAGTAAGTTTTTATAAGTTTTAAAGTAACTAGCAACCTAGCCTAAATCCTTCCAAAGAGCAAGTATAGTAAACTAAAGTAGTAAATCTAGCAGTGAAAACAGCAGTACAAAGTGCCTAAAAGGGAAACCACCAGAGGGCGTCAACACCTTATAAGAACCCACTGGCGAGTAAGCATGTCTATACTACGGGTCTAAGGGAACAACCTATCGAGAGAGAAACTCACAACATCAGAAAAACACTGAAAATCTCTGGAGCAGCCTAGTCGCTCTGTCGGCTATAAACCTGTACCTGAGGTATTCAGAGAAAACAAGAATACCTCAGCAAGCTATAAACAGAAGGAAAAGAAAGTGCAGTAATAGCAGAAGGAATTAAAACAGGAATTTAAAAGTACTCATCCAACGGTAAAAGGGGTAAAAAGTGGTGGGGGTGCACCAAGTTCACGAATGAAGCCAAGCTTCAAGGATCTCTGCAAAAGGATTAGTACAATAATCATAACACATCATAGGCTAAAACAAAAAGGGTCACTTAGTACTGGAGGTGGATAATAATTTTTGTAACTAGTGGCATAGACCAGTGGTCGCATGTCCAACCAAGTCTATCCGACCTAAATATCCTCATGGGCTATGGTGGTGGTATCCGTCCAACACAACCGAACAACCCATATTACTTTAGTAAGTCAAAAAAGAAAAACCAGGGTGGCGGCATCGGTCCGACACACCCCAAAACCACATCCTACTCTAGTCCTAAGTGACCCGAGGAAAACCCATGTTGATGGTTTCATGTACCACCAAAGCAAATCCAAGAACCCTAAACTTACTAGAGCAACCCACCTCGGAGCCATATATAAAGAAAAACAGACACCGTGACTCAATACACTATATGTACAACCGGTATAATACTAAACACACACAACGATAAGACCTTGAACCTACGCCCGTAATTTGGTCCGCAAACCACACGTATAAATTAATTTAGATACAACCCTACAGGGTCAGTTTGATTTCCATCACATCTATAATTAATTTTTATACCAACCCATGCCCGAGCAAAAAGGGAACCTACACTGATTAAACAAAATTATACCTAAGCCTGAGCATGAACATTCGGCCTCATAATAAGAAAAATTGAACAAGACAAAATCCTAACGAAATCATTTGCACATTCATTAAGGGGGGCTAATTTTAACATGAGCAAATAGGGTTAACACGACTTAAGCGAAAATCCCTAAAACGATATGTTATAAATTAATAGCTTTATCAAGTTGTAATTTTTTTAAGATAATACCAATTTTATATTGATCAATTTTATCAGATGGTTTTATAAAATCAGAAATAGCTAAATTTAAATTGGGAGTAATATCTTGGTTTAAATAATTAGTTGGGGTATTGGAATTGTGAAATAATTCTCCACTGTCTAATTCATAATTTCCAGATATTATTTTCATTAAACTCGATTTGCCATAGTCAATTCTTCCCATAAGGCAAATTTTATCACCCCGAGAAACATAAAGCGTTAAGTCAGATAAGATAGCTTTAGCAGCAAAGTTTAAGCACAACTAATTCACTAGAGAAAAAAAAAATTCATCCTAACCCTATCATGACAAACCCTAGCACGAATAATTACAAACGAAAAGAATGAAATAATGATTAACAATGGGATTTCAGGTAGGGTTTTGGTTCGGATAGATGCGAGTGAGAAATATCAGAAATCAAACAACAAAATAACGATATAAGGGATCAAAACGGCAAGAGCGAAGGGCGCACTTGCCTCAATACCTCCACCAAAAATTTCGCAAGCACAACCTTGCGATTCAGCCGGCCACAAGCACGTAACTAAGCAAGGAACACAGAGAAGAACATCCCGTCAAAATAAGAAAAGAAAAGGGGCGACATCACACTCAAGTTCATACGAAATCCATTGAGAAACACCAAAATACTCACCTTGGATCAAAGATCGCGGCGAGGGGAGTTCGGATACGGCCTCAGAGGAAGATTTCAAGGCTGAAATCGCGGGAGATGGGCGGTCGGGGCACCTCCAGGGACACTGTTTCGCCGCTCGGGAAAAGTCGCACAGGAGAGGGGCACCGGGGCTGATTCGGGGGAAAGGGAAACCTAAAGCAACTCTTTATTATTTCCTGTATATATACTCATATATTATAACTTAATTTTATAAATCTAAACATACCTAATTACCTATTAACAATTAAATACATAACACCTAACTTAGTCCTAACACATGGCATCCCCCTCGCCCTCATGAAACCCCAAAAAAAAAACCTATTACCACAAATTAAACCATAATTATCCCTTATACTAGCTACACGCATAAATTAGTGCCCAAATGGACACCCGCAAGAAATCTATTAAAAAGCCTACACGCACGAGCACGTGCGCATTAACGCACCGGAACGCCCAAATCACTAGCCCGACCAAGCGTGAAACCCAACATACGCTTATAAATAAAAATGACGACCCGCTAACTAGCGACCGTCGAAACGACGCGAAACATAACGTTCTCGGATTTCGACCAAATCCACTCCGTAGCTAAACATTTGGTCTACGAACACAACGCCGAAGTCGGATACAAGCTATGATGACCACACACTCGGGCTAACCTCACCTGAATCCAAAGAACGAGGATTCCCTAAGAGGCTCAGTCGGGCCTCCAAAACAGACGCCGACTAGCTGGGGAAACCATACAACCTGCTATAACCTCTAAGAACACCTAACGAGGTACTCTAACAATGGCTCAAGCCGAAAAACGCGTCGACGTAATGACCAAGAGCAAATAAAAAAATACAGAAAAACAGGGGGTGTTACACTGTTGCCCCTGTGCATGGTGTAGGAACTGTGCACATCACTCCATCTTTATAGCTTGAGGACACTCTCTATGTTCCCACTTTTCCGTTCATTTTACCGTCTTTTCATGCTCACAGCATACAGTTGCACTGTATGGTTACTTTTACGACAACTACTTGTTCTTTCTGGGATTCTGTCACCAAGGCTACGATTGCTACTAGGACTGCGAGTGGTGTCCTCTTCTTTCTTGAAAATACTGTTGCTCTTTCTGCTTCTTCTTCCCTTAAACAATGACATCGTCATCTTTGCCATTCTCCTTCTCGCCTCATCTACCAACTTCTCCCAAATCTTCTTCAAGAGGATTTCCCTTTGAATTGTGAAGCATGTCAGCTTGGTAAACATCATCGCTCTTCTTTTCCAGCATGAACGGGACGTAGTTCTTCGCATCCTTTTGAACTAGTTCACTCTGACATCTGGGGTTCCGCTCCTACTGCCACTATTAGTAGAGGTTGCTTGTACTTTATTAGCTTCATTGATGATTTCTCCAGGTATATATGGTTATATCTCTTGAAAGAGAATTTTGAACTTTACTCTATGTTTACCGCTTTTTATAATGCGATCTTCACACAGTTTAATGTGTCTATTAAAGTTCTCCGTATTGATAATGCGAAGGAATATGTCAGTCTTCAAATTTCTGATTTTTGTACGAGCCACGATTTGGTTCATGAAACTACTTACCCCTAAACATCTAAATGGAATGGCATTGTTGAATGCAAGATTCGCCATCTACTGGATGTTGCTCGCAGCCTTCTCTTACAAATGAATATTTCTCGGTCTTATTTTTGTCATGTTGTTCTACTCTCTTGCAATCCCCATAAACAATATTCCCTCATCCATTCTTCAGGGAAAGACTCCATTCTTTGTTTGATACCCCTGAGGCCGAGCCGTTTCCTTTACCTCTTAAAGTTTTTGGGTGTACGATGTTTGTTCCCATATCTTCCCCTGGTCGTGACAAACTTTCTCCCTTTTTTGTTAAGTGCATATTCCTTGGTTATTGTCCAACCCAGAAGGGATATCGTTGTCTTGATCATCTTCTCCGCAAATAGTACATCTCTGTTGATGTCATCTTCTTTGAGGATAAACAATATTTTTCTCCTAATTCTTATCTCTTACCCTCTAATACTTCCTCTTCAATGCCTATTGTCTTGGCACATATTCCAGGCCTAGTTCTTTCCACCACTATTCCTGTTCTATCATCTCCTTCTCTCGAGATTGGATCTTTGCCCTTGGAGCCTTCTCTGCCTGTTCTCGGGCTTCTTCCCTCTTCTGAAAGAAGATCTACTCCTACGGACCAGATTGATCTTGATCTTCCCATTGCCTTCCGGAAAGGTGTCTACAAATGCATTAAGCATCCTATTGATGATGTTGTCTTATATGCTCGGCTTTCTCTGGTTGCCAAGTGTTTCACTATTACTATATCTTCTATTGTCATCCCGACTACATATCAAGAGGCCCTTTTTATTCCGTAGTGGAAGACCGCTATGAAAGAAGAAATGAAAACCTTAACTGAGGGAGGTACTTGGACACTTGTTCCCACGCCTCTAGGCATAGATGTGGTTGGTTATCAATGAGTTTCTATTGTCAAGTATCTACCAAATGGTTTTGTTGACTGCTATAAGGCAATGCTTATTGCTAAAGGATTTACTCAAACATATAGTGTAGACTTCTTTGATACCTTTTATCCTTTTGCTCGCATCAATACTATACGTGTTCTCTTCTCTATTGTAGTTAATAGAGACTAGGAAATTTCTTAGTTAGATGTGAATAATTCCTTCCTCTATGGTGATTTATAAGAGGTGCTTTACATGGAGCAACCTCCTGGGTATGTTGCTCAGGGGGAGTCTCAGGTATTCAAGCTTTAGAAGGTGATTTATGGTTTAAAGCAGAGTCCACGAACTTAGTTTGACAACTTTAGTGGGGTTATTTCTCTTATTAGGTTTAATCGAAGTTCTGCATATCATTCTCTGTTTATATGCTAGACTACTATAGTCCTGGTGGTTCTTGATGTTTATGTTGATGATATACTTCTTACTAGTTATGATAAGAAGGTATTAATCTGGCAAAACGTCATCTTTGATAACATTTTATTATTAAAGATATGGGAACTCCGAAGTACTTTCTAGGAATTGAGATTTTACGAAAGCACAACTTTGTGGTTCATTCACAACGAAAACATGTGCTAGATCTGTTAAAGGAAACTGGTCTTCTTGGTAAATGACCTAGTCATTATCCGATGCTTGTTGGGGTTGATAAGGGGTGGAATGAAGATTCTCCTCTTCTCTTAGATTATACTGTATACATGAAACTTATAGGAAAATTAATCTATCTGACTGTTACCAGAACAGATATTTGTTATATAGTTGGGAAGGTCAGTCAATTTATGCAAACTCCTAGAGAATGTAATGTTCATTCTTCCATGAAAATTCTGGATTATGTAAAAGGGTCTCCAAGAAAAGGGCTTGTTCTTTCAAAAACATAATCATTTGAAGATTAAAGCGTATTCTGATGCCAGCTATGCAGATAACAAATAAGATAGGAACTCTACATTAGGTTTGTGCACCTTTATAGGAGGAAATCTTGTTAGCTGGAAAAGCAAGAAGCAGTAGGTTGTTTCAAGGTCAAGTGTTGAAGCATAGTATAGGAGTATGGCTTCAACTACTTGCAAATTGAAATGGTTACGAGCGTATATGCTTGACTTGGGAGAAGTATATGATCATCCTCTTCCTATTTTCTATGATAACAAAGTCGCTATATACATATCAAAGAATCCTATCTTCTATGAGAGAACAAAGCACATTGAGGTTAGTGGCCATTTCATTAGGGAAGAGGTGTTGAAGAATCCGATCTGCACTCCATTTGTAACTTCTGATAAAGAACTGGCAGATGTCTTCACAAAACTAGTTCCCTCTTCTCTTTCAGATGTTTTAGCAAGCTGGGCATGGTTGACATATATGCTCTCGCTTGAGGGGGAGTGTTAGAATTTGGCGGTTTTATGGTCTAGATGTGGCAGATTGTTGTTCGGGCGATCTGACAGTTTATCAAGGCAGTCTAGTTGTGTGGTGGTTTGATAGGAGGAATCAGTTTTGTTTGGCGGTTTGTCATAGCAGATGCGTTCCGGAGCTACTCATAATTATTGTCTGGTGGTTAGCTGCAACAGCATCCTGGAGGCTTATTGCAGTAGTGGTCTGATGCTTAGCCATAGAAGCGACCTGGAGGCTTACCACAACATCGGTCTAATGGTTAGCCGTAGCAGCGGCCTTGAGGCTTACTACAGCAGCAGTGATGGGAGTCCGCAATTGCAGTCTGGTGGAAATCTGCAGTTGCAGTCTGACGACTAGCACCTGCGGTCTATCTATCATCAGTGGCAGTTTTACGGCTTACCTCTATTGTCGCTAGGTGATTAGCAGCTTTGTACATAGTTGCGGTTTGACAGTATCAAGCTGCATAAGCCGCATGGATTGTATTTAGTCCCACATCTCTTGTTATATTCTCTCATCTCCCCCTTTTTCTATAAATAAGGGGGCATACCTATGCATTGATTATCATTTTGGAGCAATACAATTTGCTTTTATTTAGCTCTTTTTCACATCTCCCATCTACTAAAGATGGAGGAATCTATCTTCTTTAGGTAATGTATGGGCATTCCAAAGGACATGTCAAACTTATCTCTATCAACTTGATTCAGATACAATGTTAGGATCCTTCCAAAGTTTGGTGTGTTTAGGCTTTCCTTGATCTTTTTAAATAACCCAACTCTCCAAAAAAACATTTTTCTACAGATAATAGCTGCAAGTAGCTTGAACATGTCACTTTACTGATAGTCGTGTGTCCCTATTTTGCAGAGAAAAGCTTTGCCAATAATTTCAGATGTGAGCTTTCCTTCTTCATTCATAGCTTTCGCCGGATAGATGTGGTCCTTGTAGATAAACCATAGAAGGAGAGAGCTCTGTGGATGTCTCTCTCTTCAAGTAGATCTTCTTCCTCAGCTGCTAGCAGCCACAAAAACCAATTTAGAGAGCTAGCCTTCAGTCTAATAATCTTGTTCCAAACCTTGCTCTTGATCATGGTACCTTCATGCCTAACCTTAGCATTTTTGAAGAATTCCAAAACATCTCAGTCAAGAAGCTTGCAGGGATGCTCAAGAATGAAATACAATCCGGTTGTCTCTAGCATAAGGATAACATTGCGAAAATAATCTGAAGCCTTTGCAAAACCCGTACCAACTAGCTCTCCACCAACTTGATTGTTTCTAGAGTTCTTGGGTGCCTCTGATGGGAACGACGATGACTCTGCACGATGAAATTTGGTTTTCTGTCAGGAGATGAATCGTCGGGATAGTTCGTGAAAACTCAAGAATTCGTGTGAAGACCGTGAAGCCCTTAGGCGATTTATATAGTTTTAAAATTTAGAAGAGAGATAGGGATGTACCTTTGTAAATTTTGACTCTTCTGATCCAATAAATAGTGTTTAAAACATATTCCGAGAGACAGACATTTATCAAAATGACACATGAGTACTTCTGCAAATTCGTTAATATATCACGAGAGAACTCGCAGATTCATTGAGATTTCACGAGTACTTTCGACTGATTTATCGAATACTTCCTTGAAATTTTCATGATTCATTGAATATTCCTCGAGAAGTTGAATATCTGAATTTGAGCATATTTCTTAAACTTATCATGATTCCTTGTTGAGCATACAAAGTCCCATTTTGAAGAAATTGAACTGGCTTCATCCAACGGCTTCGTGAAAATATCTATAACTTGCTTATCCGTCAGAACATAGCCAAGAATAATGTCCTTGTTCTCCACATGCTCCCGAATGAAATGATATTGTATCTCAATGTGCTTAGTCTGGCTTTGAGAGACTGGATTGTTTGCAATAGAGATTGCACTTGTTGTGTCACAGAATATTAGAATCTCCTTCATCTTCATCTTGTACTCTTTGACTTGATTTCTAATCCACATAAGTTGTGCGCAACAACTCCCTGCAGTGATATACTCCAATTCAGCGGTAGAGATTGCTACCCAATTCTATTTCTTACTACTCCATGATATAAGCCTCCTTCCAAGGAATTTGCATGTCTCTGAAGTGCTTTTTCTATCATCCTTGTTTCCTACAAAATTAGCATATGAAAATCAGATTAGCTCGATTTCATTATTTATTGGGTACCATAGGCCAAGATTAGGTTTTCCTTTAAGATATCTAAAAATCCTCTTTAGAGAGGCATAATGAGATTCCTTAGAGTTCACATGGAATCTAGCACATACACATTTTGAAAACATTATATCTGGTCTACTCACAGTAAGATAGAGCAAGGATCTAATTATGATTCTGTACTTGGTTTCATCAAAAAGTTTTCCCTATCTCATCCTTGTCCAAAGACATAGTTGAACCCATTGGAATCTCATAGAGGTTGCGTTCTCCATTCTGAATTTCTTGAGTAACTTTTTGGTGAACTTCGTTTGAAAGATGAAAATTTCATCATCAGATTATTTCACCTGAAGTCCTAAGAAATTCTTCAGCTCACCTATACTGCTAATTTCAAACTACCCTTGTATTATGTTAGAGAAATTTTTGCAAAGGTTGTTGTTTGTAGATCCAAATATATTGTCATCGACATATATTTGTACTAGCAGGATCTTGACATTTACTTCCCTGAGAAATAATGCCTTATCTATCTTTAGTCTTGAGAACTTGTTTTTAAGAAGAAAGCTAGATAACATCTCATACCAAGCTTTAGGAACTTGTTTCAAAACATATAAAGCTTTTTGTAAAAAGTAAACATGATTAGAGAAGGATGAATCAACAAAACGTGGGGGTTTTTCTACGTATACTTCCTCCTTTAAATTACCATTTAGGAAGACATACTTCACATCCATTTGATATCCTTTGGAGCCTTTGTTAGTAGCATACGCTAGGAACAACCTGATTGCCTCGAGTCTGACCACTGGAGAAAATTTCTAATCGATGTGATCCCTTCTTCTTGACGATAACCTTGAGCTACAAGTCTTCATTTGTTATTTATAATTACTCCATTTTCGTCTAGCTTGTTTCTGAAGATCCATTTCGTCCCTATTATATTCTGACCTTTGAACCTTGGTACTAGCTCCCAAACTTTGCACCTTTTAAACTGACTGAGCTCTTCTTAAATCACAATGATCCATGAAGCATCCTTGTTTGGTTCTTAAAACTTCTTTAGCTCAATGTAAGAAAGAAAACTCAAGTGTAAAACTTCAATACCTATACATATTCTTGTTCGAGCTCCTTCATTTGGATCTCCAATGATCTGATCAGCTGGGTGATCTCTTGAATGTCTAATCACCAGATTCCTTACATTCTCCATGCCACCAGGAAGTTCTTCTACTTCTAGTTCACATCCATCATCTTGATGTTCTTCTTCCTCTTCAATCAACTTTGGAAGGCTGATCCAGACTGAACAAGTAACATCTACCTTTGCACCTTTGTCCAAGCATATCTCTTTAAGTTTAGCACCCGTATATTCAATAAAAACACTAAATGAACTGCTATGAAGCATACTTGTCTCATCAAAGACAATTTTTATAGATTTTTCTATAACCAAATTTTCTTATTGAAAAATACTATACGCCTTACTATGACTTCTATATCCTACAAAAGTACCTTAAAACATTTTTCACTAAACTTAGTTCGATAATATTTCCCATTAATAAGTAGAAAGCATTTGCTTACAAAAATTCAAAAGTAGGACACGATCAGTTTTCTTTCCTTCAGAAGTTCATAATGTGTCTTATGATGATTCCTGTTGATTAAGGCTCTGTTTTGCACGTGACAAGCTATATTGAATGCTTCAGCCCAGAAGTACTCTTGTAATGAAGAGTCATTAAACATTATTGTACATACCTTAATGAGTGTTCTGTTTCTTCTCTCTGCCACTCCATTTTGTTGTGGAGTATGAGGAGAGGAAAACTCATGAAAGATACCTTGGCTTGCACAAAACCTGTCATGTCACAAAACTAAAATTTTGTTCCATGGTCACTTCTGATTTTGACCACAATATAGTTCAATTCATTTTGTATCTGCCTAACAAAGATCATGAAAGAGTTAAATATATCTGACTTGCATTTCAGAAAAAACACCCAAGTAAAACGTGAGTATTCATCAACAATAACCAAGGTGTAGACTTTACCTCCTAAACTATAAACTGGCATAGGATCGAATAAGTCTATATGAAGTAGGTATAAACATCTATCAAAATCTTTGCCAATAATGCTTTTAAAGGTAGCCCTTATCTGCTTGCCCATCTGGCATGCGTGATACATACTCTCTTTTATTCACTTAATATTGTGTGCATCACACACTAAGTTATGAGAAAATAACATACTTATACTTTTGAAATTAATATGTGCTAGTCTGTTGTGCCATTGATCATTGAGAGATGCACTATCTTTTGCCAAAAAGCACACTGGTGTAAAAGATTTGAAGCAAAGAAAATTGAGACAGAAATATTTCCACTCTGAGTGTCTGAAAAAATAGTTTCAGAATTTTCAGACGACATTATCAGACACTTGTCCTTATAAAACTCAACCATATAGCATTTGCCACATAGTTGACTTATGCTTATAAGGTTATGATGTAATCCTTTAACATACGCCAAGTATGTGAAAGAGACTATATCGTTATTAATCATACTGTAGTCTTTTGTGATTCCCCTATCAGATATGACAAAAATAACTTATGGACTGTCCTTGACTGGGGTATATTCTTATAGTAGGCTTCTTATCCCGTTCTTGTGCTGAGAGTATCCATTGTCCAAGTACCAAATAGGTATTTTATTTGCCTTTGGACATTTCTGCATTTACAAGTCAATTAACCTTAGGAATGCAAATAGATTTGGATCCTTGGTTCTTGGTTATATGAATACCACTAGGAGTGTTAGCATTACGAGTCATCATTCTTGTAGTGCTAACTCGTGGAATCTTATAATTTACTGAATTAAACCAACAGTCAATGGCGAAGTGACCAATCTTGCCACAACATCAACAATTAAATCTATTTTATCTTCTCTTTTTTATCCTGCTTTACCTTATGAAAGGGTGGTCTTGTAGGAGCAACTTACTTAGAGGAAGAAGCCTCATGATAACAATATACACAAGACTTCATTTTCTCAAGTGGCTTGACAACAATAAGTTTTACTTTTGGTGCTCTCTTACCACTTAGTCCTTGAACGAATAGACAATAATCCTTAAGGATAATTTCTTCGCAAGGTGCTTTAGAGTACTCGTTCCACAATCTCTAGGGCTGCTCCATCCTTGGTTGCTCTTGTTAGAGTCAACATATGTTGGTCTAGCAAAGTGATTGTTGGATTTCTCAAAGTCATACTTATTTGTTGGAAAGATTACTTTCTTGAAGGTAGTGTGACTTTGAGGAGCCTGCTCTTTATCCTTAACAGATTTGTGTCCAAAACCACAATCCTTCTTCGAGGAAGAAAATCCATCTATAAGAGGAAGGACAGTGTTTGCCTTCGAAAATTTTACTACAAGCTTCTTCTCGGCTAACAACTTTTCTTACAGTTCATTGATGACTTTCTCCTTCAGACTTACAAGTTTAGTAGAGGTCTTAAGTTCCTCTTTTAAAGATTAAACTTCATCCTTGAGAGGTGTTGATCTCTTGATTTATTCCTTCAGTTCAAAGTTCACTGCCTTGTAAGAGGAAATTTCTTTGCCTTGGGATTTGATGACCTTTCAACATTTATCAAATCCTTCCAGCAATACCTTTTACTGAGCCAATAAACATATCTCCTCCTCAGAAGAATAGTCTTTATGACCATAGGAGAATTTTTTAGACTCAGAGAGTGGTGTGTTTTAGTCTACCTTCTCATTGTATTGGGAGTTGCATTCTTCCTTTTAAGTGTAACGCCCAGAAACTCAAAAGAGTGACGGGCAGTGTTTAAGCTAAGTTTGGGGCCTGGTAAGGGTCACACGACCTTGGACACGGGCGTTCTTATGACCGTGTCGTGCTCGGGTTCGATGATTTTTCGTGTGGTCGACGAGATGCATTCAACGATCATTGGAGGTCGGGCACACGGCCTGAAACACGGGCGTGTCCAGGGTCGTATCCTGCTCTGGCTGTTTACCGGGCTGTGTCGAGTGAGTAACACGATTTGGGAAATAGGCGTGTCTCATGTGTCCTATTTATATAGTGTTTTTCGGACTCATCCAGGTTAGTTTTCACGCATTTTCACTTCACATTTAGTTCTATATCATTCATATTTCTTCTAGATTTATTTCAACATGAAGTGCACATCTTGGCCCGAGGGTGTGCAATTGCGCATTCTGTTGTCGGGGATTTACACATGGTGCTCCTTATTTTCTTTCTGCCATGCTTTGATTGCATTTTTGGTGCTTGGAGCTTATGCTCCAGTTTTCATTTTTGCTTTGCAGGTGGTGCGTTTTCCCCAAGGCAGGAATTCTGATTTGTGGAAAATGCACGGTTGTGTGTTTCCTTAGCGCACGGTTTCTTCGTAATCGTGTGTTTTACTTGGTCGAGAGGATCTCGACACATTTCGTCGAGATGAGCTCGAAGATTAGAAACCTACGGTTAACACATGGTTTCGGCCAAATTGTGCGAGAAAAATACGCACGGTTGTCCTGTACCTTTTATTTTGGCACCATTCTGTGGTTAATCGTGCGATTTGTTCACACACGGGCGGCAGTGCCTGTGTGCGAGTAAAACGCACGGTTCCACTATTTTCCTCTGTTTTCTGTGCTCTGTGTTTACACGTGCGATTTCCTTCATGCATAGGAGGAAGCGCCCATGCGCGAGTAAAATGCATGGGTCAACGCATCTTCTAACGCGATCAGATCTGCAAGTTAATAACGCATGGTTACCGCACAGTCGTGCACGGGACCGTGCGTGACCATTTTTTTGATCTTTTTCTATATATGCGCAGATTTTTCTCCAGATCGGGACATCACTTTTTCCACCCGCCATTTTTGTCCAGCTCCGAGGGTTCCGCCACCCTTCTTCCTCCTCACCATCGGAGAGGCTCCGGGCAAGCTTTTAATGCCATATTTTAGCTGGAGTTTCCTCTCGGCCTTCTCCTTCATCTTCTAAGCTCTATTTCAAGCTTCAACACCATAGCCAACAAACAAAGGGAAGCTTGCAACCTTCTTCCGGCTCGTGACATGAAGAAGACGGTTCCATTGGAGTGTAGTGACAACCGTATCTACCCCGGACGTAGTTGAGGACCGAGCTTGGATCCGGATTGACAACCTGGCATTTCCTTCTTCGAATGTAACATCCCATTTCTGGCTAGGCCCCTAGGAGTCGGTTGGTCGTGACAGGACCCTAGGAAGCCTAAAAATTGAAACCAATCGACCGAGATTTCAGGTCACGGGTTGGTCACGCCCGTGACCGACCCGTCACGCCCGTGACCTGGGGCATGACTCCTTCGACGATCGTCGATCCCAGGGAGACGATCGTCGGGCGCAGAATTTTCAACCCGGCCTTGTCACGCCCGTGACCCAAGTGTCACGCCCGTGACCAAGGGTGTGACCCCTTCGGCGATCGTCGATCTCAGTGCGACGATCGCCGAGCACGGAATTTAACTCATGACCCTGTCACGCCCATGACCCACAATGTCACGCCCGTGACATATGGCGTGACCACGTTCGACGATCGTCGATTTCAGTTCGACGATCGTCGACCCAGAATTGGCCACACGGGCCTGTCATGCCCGTGACCCACAATGTCACGCCCGTGACATAGGGCGTGACCACGTTCGGCGATCGTCGATTTCAGTTCGACGGTCGTCGACCCAGAATTGGCCACACGGGCCTGTCACGCCCGTGACCCATAATGTCACGCCCGTGACATAGGGCGTGACCACGTTCGACGATCGTCGATTTCAGTTCGACGGTCATCGACCCAGAATTGACAACCCGGACCTGTCACGCCCGTGACCCAGGTGTCACGCCCGTGACCACCCTTCGACGATCGTCGATCTCAGTTCGACGATCGTCGAACCCAGAATTGGCTATCCGGGCCTGTCACGCCCGTGACCTATGTGTCACGCCCGTGACAAAGGCCGAAACGTCAGCCAGACTGGAATTTTCGGTAACCGACGTTGTAATCAATTCGGATTATGGGAAGTTACACCAGGAGTATTTATGGGCCGTTTCCTACTTTAATTATTTAAATAAATAAGGAAAATGTTAGTCCAATAGGAAATCGCCACCTGGCAAACATCTCTTCGTTTCCAGCAATTCAATTACCAGCATCATAACCGAAACGTTATTAAGAAGAAATATTAATGGTCGTGAACGTTTCAACCTTTCCCCTCCCTCCTTTCTTCCCTTTAAAAAGGCTCCCTAGACTCAGAGATGGAGTTTACACCCTTACCCGACGGATTTGGAGCTTGTACGGTGCTGTAGAAGAATTCCGACGACGCCACCACCGCGCCATGACAGTCCAACGTCCATCTCGCCGTCAAACCATGAATAAGGTCCTCCTCTACTCTTTCTTCTATGGATAGATCTTAGAAATCATTAGGAGAGATATCGGGCTCAAAAGAGCCGGATCGGGTGAGCGTTTCCATGCTTTTCTGAAATTTGAATGGTGGCGGGTTCGCCGGAAATCGCCTCTCCGGCGGCCGTGCCGCCGCCCGACGGTAGCCCTTACCTCAACAGAGGTGGTGGTGGTGGTGGACGGCCAGGGAGATGGCTGGAGGGCCGGGAAATAGCTTTGGAAAAGCTATAGGAAACTAAGTTTTCAAGCTTCTGGTTTCGGGCTGTTGAAGAAGATGAACAGTGCCATGAGAATTAAATTCTATTTTTAAAACAATTTCTGAATAAAAATATCTGTCACTTTAAATAATTTGGGTAAAATACCTAGAATATTCTACAGGAAAAATGGTCAACATTGAAAATGTAGCCCTTGAAGTCTACGTTACTTCAAAATTAATTTCACTCAATTTAGAGTCCTGGTTAGACCAAAACACCCTTTTTGGTGAGGTCTATCCATAGGGCTGTCTTGACCTTAGAAAAATTCCCCACTCCAATCCCGTCATCGAAATGACTTGAAATTTTGGGTGTGGCCTAATCTTACCTATATCTAGGTGCTATCCAAAAATGAGAATTTTTGGAGAATGGTTTTCTATAGTATTTAGAAAAAAATCAATAATCCTAGCTTAATTTAATTAGATGGCTAAAAGACTTCCAAACCCTCCCAAATTTTGGTGAGTGGTCCCTGAGTTTATCATAAGGTTCTGGTAAAAATTTCGTCTCATTTGGAGACGTTTTGGTTAGGTTTGTGTCCAACCCTAGGTTGATCCTCATAGGATAACTTAAGATCAAAGACCCCCTTGGTATTTGAGTGGCCATATCACCTCAACAGAGGCTGATATTGTGGTCACTGACTTTTTAGGGCATGACACACCCTCCAAGGGAGTTTGGAGCGGTTGGGTGTAGGGTAGCCCTAGAACCCTAGGGTAGGTCCCTTAATGGGGATTTGTAGGGTTGTGAAGGTCATGGGGTTAAATGACCTTGGACTGACTTGAAATTTGGTGGAGAGAACCATAGGGCCAGTATAGTTCTCTGGACAAAATTTTAGGGTATTTGGAGACCTTTAGCCCACCTAAAACCCTAACCCTAGTTTAGGTCACCAACCTTAATTTGCATTATTAAGCTATTAAATGAACTACAAATCAAGCAAAAATTTGGGTAGAGTGAGGCTATGGTCCAAGTAGATATAATATAATTTTGTTGAGATTTTTGGATTAATTTATATAGTACTTCATTTACAACTCTAATGGTGCCCTAGATATTTATTTTGATGATTATGGAATTTCTGTTCACTGGAATATTATGAAATCTTGGATTAGGGCATCTTATAGCATATTATATCTTCTGTAATTTTCTTGAAAATTTTATCTGAATATTTTGGGTACTTTATTCTTTAATGTGCTAAATGTGATATACAGTCAAAAATACAAATAGTGCCCAATTATTGATTGGAAAATTATGAAATTAGATCAGTGAGTGTTTTAAATTATGTTGGACACCTGGTAATTTTCTCTGGAATTTTAGATGGATAAAAACAGTACCTCCTTCATTAAGTTATGAATATTAGTGTCTTACATTAAAATAAATTCAGAGTTCAAATGATGGAGAAAAATTATGGTACTTGGTTTATGATGGTTTTAGGTCACTATGTAGCTTATATAATTTTCTTGGGATTTTTGGATAAATATTTACAGTACTTCCTTCATGATATAGTAAAAGTGGCCTAAAATGATAAATTAGGAAATATAGGCATAAACATCTCTAGAATTTCTCAAAACTTGGAATTGCTGTTTAAATGTCTCATATGATTTTTACTAACTTATGATGATTTATTATTGACTAATTAGTGCACTTCATGTTCATAAAAGGGCAGTCGGGATCCTAGAATAAATAAATTAAATGCCAAATGAAATAGGAAAATTATTAATTTCTGGATTTAGACTATTTAGGTCATGGTAGACCTCCAGTACATATTATATGGGATTTGGAAGACAGATGGGAGTACCACCCCTTGCATACCTCATAAAGATTAGGACGGTCTGCGTTTAGTAAAACTGCAGAAGCGGAGCTAGAGTGGGTAATGAACTTGGAGATGGAGTTTTGATAGTTTGCTGGTTTGGACAGAATGAGTTAAATAAAGTTCATTAATTGGAAGCCAGGATGGATAGGGTGTGAGATTGACTTGCGATAGGTAGTGTTCGGGTTCGACGGAAGACCGTCCTCCCCGAGAAGAGGAATAGTCAAGCCACCCTAGGAATAGCCCACTGTAATGCGAGAAGGGAATGGGTTAAGGGAACCAATCAAGTATAATAAGTGCCTTGGAAAGGGAGTTTTGGGATTAACCCCATCATAGCTCCTAGTACCGCCACGAGCCCTTCACTGGGTAACCCTCGGGAAGTCCAAGGTTAATCTTAAATCTTAGGAATAAAATGATCAAGAGTAATCCTAATAATAGTTGTACCTCACACCTACACTTGTACACATAGGAAGAAAAATTGGCTGGAATGGGTAGAGTAGGTCCATAGTCTAAGGGCCTACTAGTAATGACTATGGTTTGGTTGGTAATTGGGAAGTCCAGGGAGCGGGATGCTCGGGGACATGGTATAGGCTTAGTAGCCTAGAGAGCTGGAGGCTCGGTAATATGAGAACTTGTACAAATATATTTGTCATGGTTGCATGTGCATATAGTTGTGGGTCAACGGTACTAGGCGATCGATCACACCGACAGCGGTACGTTGACTCGGCGAAAAGCCTGGTGGGTACAACCAGCACTAATACGCGGATACTCTAGGTTGTGTTATTCTAGGGGCGTATGGAAGGGCTAGGCCTAGTAGTGTGGTTACCCGCCTAGGAGTGTGGGGCCCGACTCACTGTCTCCGTTTGCCACAGCGGAGGTTCCTGGGGGTGAAGCTAGCCTCCCGAACAGGGGGAACTAAAGGTCTGTACGCATAGAGTCGTGTGGGTGTGTTGCACTTGCTTGTGCATTTCATAGCATAATTGTGTGTCATAACATAAACATGCCACCTAACGTATAAAATGGTATGGGACGTTTTATACGATAGGCCCTGCAAAACGACCCCTTGGTCTATAGGGGTAATCCCTATAAATCAATGGTTATATTTCTGGTGCTTTTACTTTTTGCTACTCCTTGCTTTTTGACAACCGACACCCCAACGTATAAGTGGTATGGGACACTCTATACGATGGGAGCCCTACAAAAGATCCCTCGGCTTATGCGCTTCCACGCATAAGTTAAGGTTACATTTCTTACTTTCTGTTTCTGTCTTATTTACTATAGAATTGCTAGCATAGGTCCGCTGTCACCTGTTTATTTGATTTAATCTCCACCTTCATATCCTTCCCTTTCTTCCTCTGCGCTCGGTACCTAGGAGCCATGGGGGAAGGGGTAGGGGATGATAGGGCTTAGTCTTTATGACTAACGGTTTTCGAACCACAACATTTTAGGTGTACCATATGGAAGGGTCACGGCTATTGCAGTTCCTGACAGAGTTGGCCCCACGACCGTGTTACCATTGTCACCAGCCGGGACATACACGGGTCAAATGCCCCTTGATGGATGGGACCCCACAAGCTCAGCAGTCAGGAGGCCAAAGACGTAGACGCAGACGTGGATCGCGAGGCGGCGACGGCAGGCCGAAAAGGAAGAAGCACCCAGAGATGCAGCAACAGCAGAGTACAGAGTCGGTGGAGATGGGCCAGTCCAGCTTGGGTGCTCTCGGTTCAGTGACGGTTACGGTGATGCTTAGTTTTAATTTTGGTTTGGCTTCCGCGAGTGACTTGTAGTGAGGATATGATGTACCGGGCATAAGCCCGTATTTGCAGTACTCTGATATATTGTGGACACTCCCTTCGTGGAAATTTATTTGTATACATGTGATTATTGTGGACTTGCTCTTACTTTATTATGCTACTATTCTGCGATCGAAAAGGGCCGGCAGAATTGGCGTTTTGTAGTGGCGACCTTCCCGTGAGTCGGTGCCACCGCAAAGCGGTAATTCTGGGCTAAGACCCCGGTGGTTTGAAAAGAAAAAAAAGGGGGTCTTACAAGTGGTATCAGAGGAAACCTCGATCGGAAAAGTAGCAGTCCACTAACCCTGGGTCACCCCCGCTCGAGTTTAGTTTGGGGACTAACTAAGCAGTGGAAGCAGTGGTGTGCCCATGAGGGAAATCACATGTGAAAGTCCACTTCATCATTAATTGAAATCCTTCTTTGTAGCCTGCGGCAAACCCTGCCCCCAGCAGGGAACACCTCCGGCTGCGAAGATCTCATCTTATCATCCTCTAACCAACGATTTAGACTCAACCAACTAGGACTCGTGACTAACCATGACAATCTACAGTATGCCCTAGTTTAAAATAGACATTGGGTATGAATTTGGTTAAGTTAAGGAGGTACCCAAAGAGAATAAAGGAGGAGTTTAGCACGGGAATGACTACCTAAGACGTAAAACTCTGGTGTCCCTACTATCCCAATCAACGATTATTCGAAGCGGTAGACTACTTTAAGGAGAATTGAGACCAATAATACATTAGCAGAATGGTAAAATACAAGTAGTCTGAACCCTCAATACCGGTAATAAAATTACCTGGAGGCAACCACCGATACAACACTATGGGTCGGGTAGGAACTCAAGTTCGAAGATACCCATTTGGGATTGGGAACATTTTGACCCGGATAAAGTTGTCGTAAATGTGACTCAGAGAGTTTAAAGTATGGGGTATATTAACGAGTTTTAGGGTGGAACCCCAAGTCGAAGATTGATGCCCTAGAAATTGTGCACCCAACTAGGACGGATATAACACAGTAATATCAAAGATACTTAGCCCAAGGAAGATAGGGGCTTATCCTTTGTTTATTGAGGGCTTGTCTTTTGTTTATTGGGCAAATAGGATTGACATAGGTTTCCTTAGCCCGAATTTAGGAATGTGGCGTAACAAACCTAGTGAGATTGAATTTGACATAATTCGACGTTGTTCGGGCGAAGCTAAGACTAGATCGCTATGTTATATCATCGGAAGTACGATAACTCTAGGAAGCTATACGATGTGAGCAAACAATATATTGAAAGACGGATACCTAAAATATAACCCGTAAGGTTGAATTGATTGATTTCGGGCGTACTCGAAGGAATAGGACAATGATCGTGTCGAGATTTTATTGATCTAATACCTACACACACAAATGAGAAATTAAATTACCGGAAGTGTGGTGTATCTCAGAACACTAACCCCCTGGAGTGAATAAAGGTGTCATGGATTTTGTGATGCACGGTGAGGTCCTTCAGTTGTTGAAGGCTAAGTGAAAGAATTTTGGGGAATCTATTACAGCCACAGCCCTAGATATAATGGAAGTACGAGGGTATAATTAGAGATTTCATGCACAGGATTCGTCGTCCCCACCCCAGGCACAATGGTAAAGGGAGCGTCGAGGATAGACTGGACGAGGTAGTTGGCGTCACCTCGACCCGAAAGAAAACTCTTGTGGGTGTTTCATAAGAATGGTGAGTAGCTGTTCGTTAGCACGGGGTGCCCAAGACGATTGTGTTGAATCGGTCAGTCAACTTGGAGCCTATCAAGATCGATGACACGACAGTGCGGGTCTTGCGACGGAAGAAGGTTCCGTTAGTCAGGGTTCTGTGGAACAATCATGGACAGGAGGAGCATATATGGGAGCCACAGGACTTGATGCGACAAAGGTATCTAGAACTTTTCGGTCGGGTATTCCTCACAAACCCCTCTGGACAATCAATCTGCGTTCCTATTTTAAACCAATAAGACCAAAAATTTCAAGAATAGGGGCTAATCCTTTGTTTATTGGGGTGCATACCTTGACAATTGGACGAATGGGTCTTAGAATCAAAACTGTACACTGCAAACGTAACACAGAGATGTAGATCTTTCAACTTTCATGGGATATTACAAGCTTCCTTTTCTCGATTAGAGTCTCGTAGGCTTAACCTTGATTTCGGGGACGAAATCTTTGTTTTGTTTATTGGGATTTGTAACATCCCATTTCCGGCTAGGCCCCTAGGAGTCGGTTTGTTGTGACAGGACCCTAGGAAGCCTAAAAATTGAAACCAATCGACCGAGATTTCGGGTCACGGGTTGGTCACGCCCGTGACCGACCCATCACGCCCGTGACCTGGGGCGTGACTCCTTCGACGATCGTCGATCCCAGGGAGACGATCGTCGGGCGCAGAATTTTCAACCCGGCCCTGTGACGCCCGTGACCCAAGTGTCACGCCCGTGACCAAGGGCGTGACCCCTTCGGCGATCGTCGATCTCAGCGCGACGATCGCCGAGCGCGGAATTTACCTCATGACCCTGTCACGCCCGTGACCCACAATGTCACGCCCGTGACATAGGGCGTGACCACGTTCGACGATCGTCGATTTCAGTTCGACGGTCGTCGACCCAGAATTGGCCACACGGGCCTGTCACGCCCGTGACCCACAATATCACGCCCGTGACCCACAATATCACGCCCGTGACATAGGGCGTGACCACGTTCGGCGATCGTCGATTTTAGTTCGACGGTCGTCGACCCAGAATTGGCCACACGGGCCTGTCACGCCCGTGACCCACAATGTCACGCCCGTGACATAGGGCGTGACCACGTTCGGCGATCGTCGATTTCAGTTCCACGGTCGTCGACCCAGAATTGGCCACACGAGCCTGTCATGCCCGTGACCCATAATGTCACGCCCGTGACATAGGGCGTGACCACTTTCGATGATCGTCGATTTCAGTTCGACGGTCGTCGACCCAGAATTGACCACCCGGACCTGTCACGCCCGTGACCCAGGTGTCACGCCCGTGACCACCCTTCGACGATCGTCGATCTCAGTTCGACGATCGTCGAACCCAGAATTGGCTATCCGGGCCTATCACGCCCGTGACCTATGTGTCACGCCCGTGACAAAGGCCGAAACGTCAGCCAGACTGGAATTTTCGGTAACCGACGTTGTAATCAATTCTGATTATGGGAAGTTACACCAGGAGTATTTATGGGCCGTTTCCTTCTTTAATTATTTAAATAAATAAGGAAAATGTTAGTCCAATAGGAAATCGTCACCTGACAAACATCTCTTCGTTTCCAGCAATTTAATTACCAGCATCATAACCGAAACGTTATTAAGAAGAAATATTAATGGCCGTGAACATTTCAACCTTTCCCCTCCCTCCTTTCTTCCCTTTAAAAAGGCTCCCTAGACTCAGAGATGGAGTTTCCACCCTTACCCGACGGATTTGGAGCTTGTACGGTGCTGTAGAAGAATTCCGACGACGCCACCACCGCGCCATGACAGTCCAACGTCCATCTCGCCGTAAAACCATGAATAAGGTCCTCCTCTACTCTTTCTTCTATGGATAGATCTTAGAAATCATTTGGAGAGATATCGGGCTCAAAAGAGCCGGATCGGGTGAGCGTTTCCATGCTTTTCTGAAATTTGCATGGTGGCGGGTTCGCCGGAAACCGCCTCTCCGGCGGCCGTGTTGCCGCCCGACGGTAGCCCTCACCTCAACAGAGGTGGTGGTGGTGGTGGACGGCCAGGGAGATGGCTGGAGGGCCGGGAAATAGCTTTGGAAAAGCTACAGGAAACTAAGTTTTCAAGCTTCTGGTTTCGGGCTGTTGAAGAAGATGAACAGTGCCATGAGAATTAAATTCTATTTTTAAAACAATTTCTGAATAAAATTATCTGTCACTTTAAATAATTTGGGAAAAATACCTAGAAGCTTCTACAGGAAAAATGGTCAACATAGAACATGTAGCCCATGAAGTCTACTTTACTTCAAAATTAATTTCACTCGATTTGGAGTCCTGGTTAGACCACAGCACCCTTTTTGGTGTGGTCTGTCCATAGGGCTGTCTTCACCTTAGAAAAATTCCCCACTTCAATCCCGTCATCAAAATGACTTGAAATTTGGGGTGTGGCCTAATCATACCTATATCTAGGTGCTATCCAAAAATGAGAATTTTTGGAGAAAGGTTTTCTATAGTATTTAGAAAAAATTCAATAATCCTAGCTTAATTTAATTAGATGGCTAAAAGACTTCCAAACCCTCCCAAATTTTGGTGAGTGGTCCCTGGGTTTATCATAAGGTTCTGGTAAAAATGTCGTCTCATTTGGAGACGTTTTGGTTAGGTTTGTGTCCAACCCTAGGTTGATCCTCATAGGATAACTTAAGATCAAACACCCCCTTGGTATTTGAGTGGCCATATCACCTCAACAGAGGCTGATATTTTGGTCACTGACTTTTTAGGGCATGAAACACCCTCCAAGGGAGTTTGGAGCGGTTGGGTGTAGGGTAGCCCTAGAACCCTAGGGTAGGTCCCTTAATGGGGATTTGTAGGGTTGTGAAGGTCATGGGGTCAAATGACCTTGGACTGACTTGAAATTTGGTGGAGAGAACCATAGGGCCAGTATAGTTCTCTGGACAAAATTTTAGGGTATTTGGAGACCTTTAGCCCACCTAAAACCCTAACCCTAGTTTAGGTCACCAACTTTAATTTGCATTATTAAGCTATTAAATGAACTACAAATCAAGCAAAAATTTGGGTAGAGTGAGGCTATGGTCCAAGTAGATATAATATAATTTTGTTGAGATTTTTGGATTAATTTATACAGTACTTCATTTACAACTCTAATGGTGCCCTAGATATTTATTTTGATGATTATGGAATTTCTGTTCACTGGAATATTATGAAATCTTGGATTAGGGCATCTTATAACATATTATATCTTCTGTAATTTTCTTGGAAATTTTATATGAATATTTTGGGTACTTTATTCTTTAATGTGCTAAATGTGATATACAGTCAAAAATACAAATAGTGCCTAATTATTGATTGGAAAATTATGAAATTAGATCAGTGAGTGTTTTAAATTATGATGGACACCTGGTAATTTTCGCTGGAATTTTAGATGAATAAAAACAGTACCTCCTTCATTAAGTTATGAAAATTAGTGTCTTACATTAAAATAAATTCAGAGTTCAAATGATGGATAAAAATTATGGTACTTGGTTTATGATGGTTTTAGGTCATTATGTAGCTTATATAATTTTCTTGGGATTTTTGGATAAATATTTACAGTACTTCCTTCATGATATAGTAAAAGTGGCCTAAAATGATAAATTAGGAAATATAGGCATAAACATCTCTGGAATTTCTCAAAACTTGGAATTGCTGTTTAAATGTCTCATATGATTTTTACTGACTTTATGATTATTTATTATTGACTAATTAGTGCACTTCATGTTCATAAAAGGGCAGTCGGGATCCTAGAATAAATAAATTAAATGCCAAATGAAATAGGAACATTATTAATTTTTGGATTTAGACTATTTAGGTCATGGTAGACCTCCAGTAAATATTATATGGGATTTGGAAGACAGATGGGAGTACCACCCCTTGCATACCTCATAAAGATTAGGACGGTCTGCGTTTAGTAAAACTGCAGAAGCGGAGCTAGAGTGGGTAATGAACTTGGAGATGGAGTTTTGATAGTTTGCTGGTTTGGACAGGATGAGTTAAATAAAGTTCATTAATTGGAAGCCAGGATGGATAGGGTGTGAGATTGACTAGCGATAGGTAGTGTTCGGGTTCGATGGAAGACCGTCCTCCCCGAGAAGAGGAAGAGTCAAGCCACCCTAGGAATAGCCCACTATAATGTGAGAAGGGAATGGGTTAAGGGAACCAATCAAGTATAATAAGTGCCTTGGAAAGGGAGTTTTGGGATTCACCCCATCATAGCTCCTAGTACCGCTGCGAGCCCTTCACCGGGTAACCCTCGGGAAGTCCAAGGTTAACCTTAAATCTTAGGAATAAAATGATCAAGAGTAATCCTAATAATAGTTGTACCTTACACCTACACTTGTACACATAGGAAGAAAAATTGGCTGGAATGGGTAGAGTAGGTCCATAGTCTAAGGGCCTACTAGTAATGACTATGGTTTGGTTGGTAATTGGGAAGTCCAGGGAGCGAGACGCTCGGGGACATGGTATAGGCTTAGTAGCCTAGAGAGCTGGAGGCTCGGTAATATGAGAACTTGTACAAATATATTTGTCATGGTTGCATGTGCATATAGTTGTGGGTCAACGGTACTAGGCGATCGATCACACCGACAGCGGTACGTTGACTCGGCGAAAAGCCTGGTGGGTACAACCAACACTAATACGCGGATACTCTAGGTTGTGTTATTCTAGGGGCGTATGGAAGGGCTAGGCCTGGTAGTGTGGTTACCCGCCTAGGAGTGGGGGGCCCGACTCACTGTCTCCGTTTGCCACAGCGGAGGTTCCTGGGGGTGAAGCTAGCCTCCCGAACAGGGGGAACTAAAGGTCTGTGTGCATAGAGTCGTGTGGGTGTGTTGCACTTGCTTGTGCATTTCATAGCATAATTGTGTGTCATAGCATAAACATGCCACCTAACGTATAAAATGGTATGGGACGTTTTATACGATAGGCCCTGTAAAACGACCCCTTGGTCTATAGGGGTAATCCCTATAAATCAATGGTTATATTTTTGGTGCTTTTACTTTTTGCTACTCCTTGCTTTTTGACAACCGACACCCCAACGTATAAGTGGTATGGGACACTCTATACGATGGGAGCCCTGCAAAAGATCCCTCAGCTTATGCGCTTCCACGCATAAGTTAAGGTTACATTTCTTACTTTCTGTTTCTGTCTTATTTACTATAGAATTGCTAGCATAGGTCTGCTGTCACCTGTTTATTTGATTTAATCTCCACCTTCATATCCTTCCCTTTCTTCCTCTGCGCTCGGTACCTAGGAGCCATGGGGGAAGGGGTAGGGGATGATAGGGCTTAGTCTTTATGACTAACGGTTTTCGAACCACAACATTTTAGGTGTACCATATGGAAGGGTCACGGCTATTGCAGTTCCTGACAGAGTTGGCCCCACGACCGTGTTACCATTGTCACCAGCCGGGACATACACGGGTCAAATGCCCCTTGATGGATGGGACCCCACAAGCTCAGCAGTCAGGAGGCCAAAGACGTAGACGCAGACGTGGATCGCGAGGCGGCGACGGCAGGCCGAAAAGGAAGAAGCACCCAGAGATGCAGCAACAGCAGAGTACAGAGTCGGTGGAGATGGGCCAGTCCAGCTTGGGTGCTCTCGGTTCAGTGACGGTTACGGTGATGCTTAGTTTTAATTTTGTTTTGGCTTCCGCGAGTGACTTGTAGTGAGGATATGATGTACCGGGCATAAGCCCGTATTTGCAGTACTCTGATATATTGTGGACACTCCCTTCGTGGAGATTTATTTGTATACATGTGATTATTATGGACTTACTCTTACTTTATTATGCTACTATTCTGCGATCGAAAAGGGCCGGCAGAATTGGCATTTTGTAGTGGCGACCTTCCCGTGAGTCGGTGCCACCGCAAAGTGGCAATTCTGGGCTAAGACCCCGGTGGTTTGAAAAGAAAAAAAATGGGGGTCTTACATCGAACCCTCGACGAGCCTTCGGATTCGGTCGATCTATTGCCTTGTTCTTCCTTTATTGTTGTATATGTGCTGTTGAATATTTCTATGTAGATGATGTGCACTTTGGTTGTTTATGTTTTGTGTTTCATGTCTATGTGGTTCATATTACATTTTACCACTTAAGTTGCTTGAGTTGTGCCTTAATATCCATCTGTCTTCCGTTTGTTCTAGCCACACTAGCAATTGCTAGTGGCGCGCGTTGCAAAGTGGTGCTTATGACCCTCAAATTTTGGTTCTTACGCTTTCCTACTCGTCCATCCGCCTAGCGATTCGGTGCTTAGCGGCCCGACTAGTCTTCCATACCGCCTGACAAAGCGATGTATAGCGACATTGAATAGGAGTAGTTGTTAGAGTTTTATTTTCTTTTATAGCAACTACCAAATCCCCCTATTTAAAGCTGACCTAAGGACTTCAATCTCAAGTCATCCTCGAAATTAACTCCACCTTACTGTGTTCCTTGAGATATCGATACTTGGGGAAATTTGCTAATTTTATATTACTTGTGCGACCGGTATACTTGTTGTCACATTCGCACCAAGTTTTTGGCGCCGTTGCCGGGGAATACAGTCGTGTGGGTTTTTGGAGAGGGTGATAGAAGATTGAAGCCCTTTTCCATTTGTGCATATCATTTTTCTTACTTTCTTTAGTTTTTAGAAAATTTATTTTGCTCATTCCTTTTTGACTTTCTCTGATTTTTTATTTAGATAGCAGATCCGTGTTATTTTTATTCTAATTGAGTAGCCCTCTTTCAGTAATTATATTTTTTGTTTGTGATGTCTTCTGTTGCTGAGTGTCATCATCTTGACACTGTGTACTGATGCATCAACGCCATGGCTTCTCAGAGTGCCGAGCATTGTTTGAGATGCTTGCTATGTCAAGGTGTAGGCAACATGATGGAGGACTGCCCTCGCTTGTGCGAGCCTTCTCCATCTGTGGGCGTTCCTGCAGCTACCTCCCATTCACGGAAGAGTGCTGTAGACAGGACTACAAGGGTATTGCCTGGCCCATTCTCTGACATAGCATACCTTGCTCATTATTTTCCTGTAGGGATTATTCCTGTCAACGGGGTGACATTTGGGGATGATTTTGCGTTGGGTACTGCTCATTCTATGCCTGATTTTTAGAGCAGCCTTGTCGTTGCTCAATTTTTGGCGAATTGTGCTACTCCCCTTTGTAGTGAGTCGGTAGATGTTGTTATGCCCGGTGGTGATTTGGAGTCTGAGGTTACGTCATGGTGTGACGAGGACGTTATTCTATTACGTCTTGGAACATGATGACGCACCGAGGTGTGTTGATGAGGAGATCCTTTCTGATGAGGAAGTTTCCACTTTCTTGTTTGTTGAGGAGGTCGAAACCACCACCGAGGACCTCGAACTCTCAGATCCCCCTCGCTATGACTCATATGATACTGACGATGAGCTATGCTTGGATCTCGCTAAGAGTGATACCGGGGTCACTCACACATTTTCGGATTATTTTATTTCTTCATCTCTTTTATTCCTTGATCCCCCTTCCTTATCTGAGGCTTTGTAGGATGAGTCTCCACGGGTACGGTGGGATGACGATGAGCCTGGTGCTCATGCTGTTGCCATCGCTTCCTACACATCTATGGTAGACGATACCTTGCTGGGCAAGGATATATTTTGTGGCGAGATGAGTGAGGTCCAGTGCTCCTCCTCATCTTACTTCCTATTTCCTCTGCCTGCGAGGAGCAGGTATGATTATTTAGGCAGAGGGGTAACCGTTTTATCACCGTATCGGTACCCGTTACCGCAACGGATAATGGGACAGTTGCCTGTTCATTTTTTATTTCACATGCCCATTTGCTTGAACTGTATGTTAGTTGAATAAGTCGTGCTGGGATGACAGTAACCCTAGTAGTTATCTTACTTCTATTGAATTTTCATTTTCGTAGCTAGACTAGGTAGTTACTTTTTATTCAGTTTTAGTATATCTATTTTCCTTTGTTTTTGTGTAGCTCACCCCTACAGGTATACAATACACCTTCAAATGTCGGGGTCACTTCAGATTTTTATGCGTCTTCTGGTATGCTCACTGGCTGAGCATTGGGTAACCTCTTCCGTTGTCTCATTTTGTTTTAAATATCTATATCATATGTTGTTTAGTTTCGTTTCAGTCTGGGGGATAGTCAGTATTGTTACCTTTTGCATGCGCACATTTCATGGGCATACTAGAAGCTTTTATAGTTTTATTTTGATTAGTTCATTGCATCGCACACCACTGCACCCACATGAGAGCATGCTTTTCTTTTATCGTGCCGCGAGTTAAACACATTTCTTTGGTTTTATTTCGGAAAATTATGGTGCTGGCTTAGGATTATGGGACGGAGTAAAATGTTGACCTTGATGTGCTCCTAGATAATTTCTCTCGTCTCGTGTAGAAATTCGAGTAGGTTCAATTTTTCTGTATGATTATAGTTTTATATTTTTCAATTTGCGTAAATACTTTTTATTCTACTCAAAAAATTGTGAATCCGGTGTGAATCAAACGGTAGTGTAGGGATGTGTGTAGCCGCCACTAGCCTCATTTTGCTCGTGTCGGGAGGAAGGATTATCTTTCTCGGTGGCTAAGAACTTGCCCCAAGCTACTCTCGAAGCATTGGTGCATGGTTAGTCTAGTGTGAGCTTCATGTAGGCCATCATTTTGGCCCGATTGAGCTTTGTACCATTCCGAACTTCTTATCCTCGCTAGCCCCATTATGCCTACCATTCTTTTTATTCAGCTCCTCCGTTATTTCACCAAAGCCACATAGCCAGTCCTAGTCGCACACCCAAGTCGAGATTTAGTGTTTTACATTTGCATTTTGGGATGTGATGTGGTGGTATTCTTGTGAATATGTGGAGGTGCTCCAAAGCTTTTATTTTTTGAAATTGTGGAAATAAATAAAATGATTTGAAAAAAAAAATATAATGTGAAATTGAAAAGAAAAAAAAGAAAAAATTGAAAAGAAAAAATTTGATTGAAAATCCTTTTGGAGATGGGATTATTTTTTGAGTACGCGGTGCACACACCTATATGTTAAAAGTTAAGTCTGGGGGTGTGGTGTACCTGCATATATTGTGGTTAGCGATTGGATTCATTTGTTTTAGGCTAGCTTATTTGTGTTAGGTGCATAGCCTTCCTATTTATCTTTGTTTACCTCACCATAACCCAAGCCTCATCTCTTATCCTTAAGTCCTACAGATTCATGCTTGAGTCAAACTAGTGCCTTGGAGAGAGTGTGAACAGGCAAGCGTATGGTCCTCGACATCGGTGGATCCCTTTGGAGGTGATCTTTAGCCCTAGTCTTTGGAAAATCTCACCTTAGTGGCCTGCATACTTTCTTCCTATGCATGACCGGATGATTCACCGTGATTCCATTTTTGAGTAATAATAAAATTTTGATACGCATTCGGAAAAGTGTAAACTATTTTGCATACTTAGAAATTTCCTCTATTATATTTGTATGGGTACAAGCATGCGACTTCACATGGTACTCCATGTAACAATTTCTATGTTAGCTAAGTAATTTTTCCTATATGCATAGATTTAGTTTGCTCGGGACGCACAAACAGGTAAGTCTGTGGGTGTGATGAGTCCTATTTATATAGGGTTTTTCGGACTCATCCGGGTTTGTTTTCATGTGTTTGCACTTCACTTTCAGTTTTATATCGTTCATATTTCTTCTAGCTTTATTTCCACATGAAGTGCACATCTTGGCCCGAGAGTGTGCAATTGTGCATTCTGCTGTCGGGGGTATGCACATGGTGCTCCTTTTTTTCTTTCTGCAATGATTTGATTGCATTTTTGGTGATGGGAGCTTGTGCTCCAGTTTTGGTTTTTGCTGTGCAGGTGGTGCGTATTCACCAAGGTAGGAATTCTGATTTGTGGAAAACGCACGGTCGTGCGTTTCCTTAGCACACTATTTATTCATAATCGTGTGTTTTGCTTGGTCGAGAGGATCTCGACACATTTCATCGAGATGAGCTCGAAGATTTGACATAAAAGGTTAATGCACGGTTTTGGCAAAACCATGCGAGAAGAAAACGCACGGTTGTCCTGTACCTTTCGTTTTGGCACCATTCTGTGGTTAATTTTGCAATTTGTTCACGCACGGGCGGCAGCGCCCGTGCGTGAGTAAAATGCACAGTTCCACTGTTTTCCCCTATTTTCTGCACTCTGTGTTTACCAGTGCAATTTCCTTCACGCACAGGCAGAAGCGCCCGTACGCGAGTAAAACGCACGGGTCAACACATCTTCTTCCGTGATCAGATCTGCAAGTTAATTACGCACGGTTAACGCACGGAGGTGCGCTGGACCGTGCATGACCATTTTTTTGATCTATTTCTATTTAAGCGCAGATTTTTCTCCAGATCGGTACATCACTTTTTCCCCCCGGCATTTTCATCTAACTCTGAGGGTTCCGCCTCCCTTCTTCCTCCTCACCATCGGAGAGGCTCCGCGCAAGCTTTCGATGCCATATTTTAGCCGGAGTTTCCTCTCGGCCTTCTCCTTCATCTTCTAAGCTCTATTTCAAGCTTCAACGCAATAGCCATAAAGCAAATGGAATCTTGCAAGCTTCTTCCGGTGTGACACGAAGAAGACGAGTCCATTGGAGGGTAGTGAAAGCCTTCTCTACCCCGGACGTAGTTGAGGACCGATCTTGGATCCAGATTGAAAACCCGGTGTTTCCTTCCGTGAAACCTCGACGAGCCTTCGGATTCAGTCGATCTCTTGCCTTGTTCTTCCTTTATTATTGTATATGTGCTGTATAATATTTATGTGTAGATGATGTGCACTTTGGTTGTTTATGTTTTGTGTTTAATGTCTATATGATTCATATTACATTTTACCACTTAAGTTGCTTGAGTTGTGCCTTTATATCCATCTGCCTTCCATTTGTTCTGGCTGCACTAGCAATTGCTAGTGGAACGCATGGTGAAGAGTTGCTTATGACCCTCAAATTTTGGTTCTTACGCTTGCCTACTCGTCCATCCGCCTAACGATTCGGTGCGTAGCTGCCCGACTAGTCTTCCATCCCGCCTGGCGAAGCGATGCATAGTGGCATTGCATAGGAGTAGTTGTTAGAGTTTTATTTTCTTTTATGGCAACTTCCAAATCCCCCCTTAGTTAAAGCCTACCTAAGGACTTCAATCTCAAGTCCTCCTCGAAATTAACTCCACCTTACTGTGTTCCTTGAGAGATCGATACTTGGGGAAATTCGACCATTTTATATTACTTGTGTGACCGGTACACTTACCGTCACATTCTCATCAGTGTCCCAGGGCGTGTCTTGTACACGGCATGTGACAAGGGCATGTAACTTGGTCATGTCCTCTTCGAGATGTTTTGGTCCTGTGTCGAGTGAGGAACACGCCTCACAACACGGGCATGTACCGATCAACACAGGCATGTCAAAGTCTGACACGGGCGTGTCTAAGCCGTGTCCTAATCTGGATGTGACGGTTTCAACATCGTTTAAGGAACACGACCTTAGATACGGGCGTTTCACAAGCCGTGTTTGGCCCCAAAATGTTATTTTCAGGTCGATTCATGGTCGTTCATTTCCTTCTATTTGGATCCAAGGGCCCAGGCTGGTCCATGGTGAGTTAAGTACGAGAATAGTGTTTGAAACCCTTATTCATCTTTGAGTTTTCTCTTTCTAAAAGGTTTCGAGAGAGGCGAGAGAAAGGAAGAAGGGGAAGGTCAACTCCGGCCGTCGGTGGAGCTTCGGAGCCCCGATTCTTGATCTGAGTCCAAATCTATGGAGGCGAGGCTGTTGCGGTTCTTTTCATCCATCTAGATCTTCATGGCACCAAAGAGAACCACAAAGGTAAGAATTCTCTTCTTGGACATGTGATGTCCCTTTTTTTTGCATAGGAAACTCCCTCCCGCAAGTGAGCGGTGAGTGCGAGGTATTCCTTCGGGTAGGCGTGAATAGTCCCCGTTGTTTTGCATGTAGAGTTCTGAATCAAAGTATGGACATAGGCATGGTTTGTGAAGCCTACACGGACAAGTTGGTATGGATCGGTGATGTTTCATTATGCATAAAAGGTCGGAGAAGATTTCGTGCCGATGGATGTTTTCGGGTTTTCTATGTGGTAGATTGCAGCAAGGATCCTTTGGGATTAACTCCAAAGTGCACCCGGAAATCTGGGAAGAAGCAAAGTTCTACCATAACGGTGGCATGGGAGCTAGCCGTGTATATAACCGGGTTATGTACGGTTGTTTGAACGATATGTTAGGACTTGGTGAAACTTGGCCCGTGCCGATGACTAAATGGCCGTGGCGAGGTAAGCAACGGGCGGGTGGAAGATTACCCACTCCAAGTAGTTCAATGGATGTTGGATTGGAGTCTGAGTCTAGGATTCGGCTGAAAGGAATTTATTGCACACGCTGTTTGCCATCCTGGGGGCGGTGGTGGACCGCAGAACGGACCGGGTTCGGACTGGGTTCACCGAGTAAGTGCCCTGAGAGCACGGGGTGTGTGGTCGTGCGGTCCTACAGCTGTGGTGTATTGAGCAAATGTTGAACATTCACTTTAATCGTTGGATTATACTAATATAATGCAGGGAAGGAGCACTGCAACCCCAAGAAAGGGGTGAGGTCGTTATAATTTGGTCAGCTTTTGCTGACCGTTGATTTTGCTTTCCACCATTGCGGTGAATTGTTGCTTGCAGGAGTTGCGGAGCCTAGTGGAAAATAGCGAGCTTAAGCCCTTGTTACTGAGCCAGCCCTCGAAGGCCATGCGAATGTTTACTTGTTATGTTCATGTGTGACTGGCCTACATGTCGTTGTTTTGAAGACACTGTTTATTTAAGTAAACTATTGTAAGGCCATATTGCCAAGTACTCTGTGTATTTGTACGCTCATTCCTAATTTGGGTATATTTAGTGGACATTCATGATGTTGGCTTGGGTTCTTTTCTATGCAACTTTTAAAATGCTTCCGCTAGAATGTACTCTGTATAGGATGTATGCTATTGGAAGGATGGTTTCAATGAGTAACCCTTCGGTCTATCTTCGGTATATGGCGTCGGGCCCCGGCCAGACCTACTGCTAAATGATGTGTGACAGATAGGGGTGTTACAATTTAGTATCAGACTACCAGTTTCGGTCATGCTTAAATTAATTCATGGGCGAATTCTTTTAAGGGGTGGTCAGCACAGGTGTGTGCGTCATCGTTATAACATAAAAGAACCCATGAATGTCCACTTAGGAATGAAAATACACATGTTTGAGGAACTTTTGTGTTCCTAAAAGTGCTTTTTGCATTATTGTTCGGTCACTTAATGGTGTTTTGTACGTCTATAGCTGACTAGGAGTAGTGCAGGGCCTTCAGAAAACACGCATTCTGATGCAAGTAGCGCACCGAATGATGTGCCTACAAAACCTCCTTCGGCAGAAAGCATATGATTGGTGGCTGAAGCAGTGTTTGCTTTGATAAATGCCAAGCCTGTAAGGCAAATGCAGCAGCCTTCCCCTGCGGTGGAGCAGGTACCGCTTTAAGTGGCAGAACAGAGAATGGTTGAACAAGCGGCAGTGGAGCCGTTGATACCGAGAAGAGCGACTCAAAAGCAGCTAAAACATATTATGGGTTTCAATCCTCCGGTGTTCTCGGGGACTGGAACCCCATCTCAAGCTGGGGATTGGCTCTCACGAGTAAAGAGAGTCTTGACAGCTATGGAAATAGAGGAGTGGCAAAATACTACCATAGCCACTTTCCTATTGGATGGCGATGCAAGGTTGTGGTGGGAAGGTTTAGAGCTACACAACTTGGGGGGAAGGCAACTCACAGACGTCTCAATGGAGGAATTTTTGAGACTATTCTTAGAAAGGTACCTTCCCTTGACTCAGAGGATTGCGATGGAGAATGAATTCCAGAAGCTGGTGCAAGGAGAGAATATCATGTAAGAGTACCTCCACGAATTTACATAGTATGCAAGCTCTACATTCGCTGATTAGGAGCGAAAGACAAACCGATTCTATGATGCTCTACGGGATGACCTAAGGCTACTGCTCTCAGGGACTATGAGGCAGCGCTTCTTGACCCTTGTCAATACGGCCTGGTTGTTGGAGAAAGATTTGAGGAATGTACAAGTGAAGAATGACTCTAGTGCAAAGAGGATAGAGTTCAAGGTCCCAACAACCTCAATGTCTGGGTTTCGCAAGTTTAATAAGAAGGCTAGGAATTCGGGTCCAACCCCTTCTTCTGGTGCTTCTTGGGCGACTACAAGCCGAACCCCTAGCCCGTGCTACAATTGTGGGAAGCCGTGGTATTTTTCTTGAGATTGCTGGAGCGGACGCCCAAAGTCCAAGAGGAAGCCTGAAGCCACTTATGAGGAGAAGGGAAAGGCGCTGGAGTCCACCGCATCGCGCAATGCTCCAACCCAGCCTAGGGTTTATAATCTTAGCTAGCAGGAGGCCATGAAGCAAGCCGACGTGGTGACAGGCATGGTTAAAATTTATAGCAGTTTAGCTTTAAATACTTGTTACCTTGCGCATGTTAGCTTATTACTGCTTGTACTAGGCTTTATTTTGATTTGTGTTAATCCGGCGAGAGCACTCTTCGATACAGGGGCTTCACATTCCTTTTTTTCCGAAAGATTTATATCACGCATCAGAGTACCCACTTCGATGGCAAAGGACAAATTGGATGTGTTGTTGCTTAATGGGTCTTCAATGCGTGCGGATAGAGTATGTGGCATAAAGATACGGATTGTGAGTCAAGAGTTCGACTTGCAAGCGTCAATACTGCTTATGGTGGAGTTTGACATAATATTTGGTATTGACTGGATCTCGGAGCAGCAAGCATACATTGATTGTAACCGCAAGGAGGTCAAATTGGGAACTTGTCGTGAGACGACATTTGCAAGCTTGAAAGGGTCGAGCAAGACTTTTATGTCTGCTCTTCAGGTGGTTAAGGCAGTTCGTGCAGGTGCAGAGTTGTTCATCACACTAGTGGAGGATTTGAAGCCTAAGCCTACTTTGGACATTATCCTAGTTGTATCCGAGTACCCTAACGTGTTCCCTGACGATCACCCCGGAGCCCCACCGCAATGAGAGATTGACTTCACAATTGAGCTAGTGTCAAGTGCTCAACCTGTGTCATGCTCCCCGTATCAGTTAGCGCCTAAGGATATTGCGGAATAGAAGTTTCAACTTGAAGAGCTGTTGGAACAGGGTTATGTGCATCCAATTTCGTTGCCTTGGAGCGCACCAGTCCTTTTTGTTAAGAAGAAGGATGGAAGTTTACGACTCTGTATGTATTATCGAGAGCTGAACAAGTGAATGGAAAATAATAAGTATCTGATCCCAAGGATTGACGATCAGTTCGATCAGTTAGTTGGGTCATCGTTATACTCGAAATTAGATCTTAAGTCCTGATATTACCAGCTGAGGATAAGAGAAAGTGATATCCCCATGACAGCTTTCAACACGAGGTATGGGCATTATGAGTTTACCATCATGCCGTTTGGGCTGACTAATGCAGCATCTGTGTTCATGGATCTGATGAACAGGACATTCAGAGAGTACCTAGACCACTTCGTGATAGTCTTTATTGACGACATAATGGTGTACTCATAATGTGAGGAAGATCACTTTAAGCATCTGTATTTGGAGTAAGAGACGTTGAGGAGGATCCAACTGTATGCCAAGTTCTCCAAATACGAGTTTTTGTTGTCCTCGATTGCATTCCTTGGTCATATAGTCAGTGGAGAAGGGATTGTGGTGGATCTGGCAAAGATAGTTGTGATATGGGATTGGCCTGTGCTATCTACGGTAGCGGAAGTCCTGAGTTTTCTAGGACTTGCCGGCTATTACAGGCGCTTCGTAGAGAACTTCTCGCGGATAGCGTTACCCCTCGCGACTTTCATGAGAAAAGATCAAAATTTTGTTTGGTCGCCGGAGTGTGTGCAAGCCTTCGAAGAACTGAAGAGACGGTTTACCACGACGCCTGTTCTATGTTTGTCGAGTGGGACCGAAGGTTTTGAGATCTACAATGACTCTTCGGGAAGTGGTTTAGGTTGTTGTTGGAACACCATATTACTAATTTGGGTAAGGATCACTATGTGATTAGGTTTTTGTTTTGACCTTGTAGTATAGTCTGATTGGTCAAATAGAATGAGTCTTAGGGTTAGTACTTAGGTTTGAAAGCTGCCCTCAAGATCTTCTATAGATCAGAATTCAAGTGCTGAGACAAAGAAAATTTTTGTCGAGCTCAGGTCGACGAAACGTCGAACTCAGTTCGACGTTCTCTGAGCTAAGTTCAACGATTGTTGAGCTCAGATCGATGTTCTATTTCCAGCTGTTTTCCAAATCGCTGAGCTAAGTTTGACGATCGTAGAGCTTAGTTCGACGATTTATGTCATCAGTTTAAATCAATCTCTGAGCTCAGTTCAACGATCGTGGAGCTCAGATCGACGATTTTTCTAAGAGATCGACGATTTCAGAATTTAAATTCAGGACAGTTATGGAATTCATTCAGATTTATTTTCAGTATTTATGACAAAGGATTCTGTAGCCGTTTCAAGGAATCTGGAGCATGTTTCAAGGAAGAATAATTGGAATTTTACTTAGGACTTTCCCCAGAGACAGTTGTCAATTATGGAAGTCTTTTATGACTGAGCAACGACCATCTAAAGTCAGAATTTTATATACTCCTTAGAGAATAATTTTCAGAACAAAATAGACAATATTTGAAATGATATACAGAAGAGAGAACAAAAAAATTCACTCATCAAGAATTCATCTTCTGAGAATAGATTCAGTAGACAAAAGCTTAATGAATTACTGAGTCAGAATTCTTCAAGAACACAAGGAACATCATTGCGAAGGAGATCATCTGCTGTTCTACTCCTTCAAGCTTCAAGTGTTCAAAAGCTTCATTATCAAGGACTCCAGACAACACACATTTCAACACTTTCTTAAATCATCTATTGTTGGAGATCTGAAGCAACTGAAGGCCTATAACCCTAAGCAAAGCTCATCTTCCTGAACCCTTACAGATCTATGGGGGAGCTTTGACAACATCTTCCACTTGTCTTCTCTCAGATTGTTGATAGAGAAGAACAACTCAACTCATTTTCTTTTTTCTTTTCTCTCCTGTAAAAGGGTTTCTCAAAACTCCATTCAAAAGTTTTGTGGCTGGTTTCTGAGACCTTGTCAAAACTCAGTGGTGGAAAGACACCTTTTCAAAAAATCTAGTTTTGGTTTTTGAGCACCTTATCAAAAGCTCATTGGTGCCAAGGACACCTGATCAACTATTCCTGTAGTGGATTCCTACCTAGGGTGGTAGAAGAGTGGATGTACCCAGGTTATGGGGGAACCACTATAGCTCCTTGTGTCATCTGGTTTACTGTGCTTTTTACTTTGCTGTGTGCTGTGTGATTTCCTATTTCTTGCTTACTTAGTTTTTCTTTTTGCAAGCACCTTACACATATACATAAATCCAGACTTCCACTGCTTTAAAGTTTTAGAATTGTAAATTATTTTAAAATACACTATTCACCCCCCCCCCCTCTAGAGTTAAAGTAGATCTTTCACTCACTTTCAATTGGTATCAGAGGGAGGTTGGTTACTCAACATCTGAATTTTCAACAGATTGGTTGAACAGGCTAGCACCTAAACTAAAAAATCTCTCAAAAGATCAAGCCTCTATAGAGGATAGTTATTTCTTTTGTGTATTATATATTTATTTTTAAACAAAACTATGGCACAGAACAAATATTATGCTAGCACCAGACCTCCAGTGTGCAACCTTTCTAAGTTTGCACTTTGGAAGGCAAGGATTTGGCTTTACATGAATTCTATTGATTAGGACATCTACAATTCTATTTTGACAGTTTGTCCAAGACCCCCAGTAATTATAAGTACAAGTGTTGTTCCACCTCCCTCAGGAACAGATGCAGAAATAAAGAAATGGAAAGTTGCAGAATCAAAGGCTATGAATATCCTTGCTCAGACTATGTCTGATGAGATATTCCAAAAGGTGGCTGAATGCAGTTCAGCAAAAGAGATATGGGACAAGTTATCTGAAATTATCTCAGGATCTGCTGATGAAAGGAAGGACAGGAGATCCCATCTCATAAGCCAATATGAGAACTTCAAAAAGGGAGAAATTGAATCAGTGGCTGACATGTACAACAGGCTCAGCCAAATAATCAGTGAATTAAAAACACTGGACAAGGAGATCTCTCTAACTGAACAAACTGACAAGATCCTAATGTGCTTCCCTAGCACCTGTGACTCAAGGATCTGACCAATCAAGGATTCCAGAAAACTAACTAAGATTTCTACTAAAGCATTGTTGGGCAAGCTCAAGTCTTATAAGCTGCTCAACAAGAATAGAGGTGAAGAACAAAAGGTTGCATCTCAAACTATCAGGAAGGAGAATACAATAACATTCAAAGCTATAAAAGATCTTCCTGAAGACAAGGTCACAAAAAATGAAGAATTGATGAGCTTGCTGGCCAAAAGATTCTATAAGATGGCCAGGAAAGATTTCAGAAAGAGGTCATCTAGAGGGCATGAGAAGCCAAGGTATGACAAGTCAAATAATAAAGAAATAATCTGTTTTAGATGTAGGAAACCAGGCCATATTGTGCCTGACTGTCCAGAAAATCAGAATAAGGATAAGAAGGACAGGAAAGATAGGAGAAAAGACAAGAACTCAAGGGGAAACAATTTCAACAAATCCTCCTCCAGCAAAAATAAATATACAAGGAAGGGATTTGTAGTAGAAACCTGGAGTGAAACTGAAGAAGAATTAGAGGCTTCATCAAGCTCAAGTGATGATGAAGATGATGATGAAGAAAAGGAATTCTGCATGATGGATATCAATGCCTCCCTAGAAAATTTTGATGCAGAACAAGAGTAAGAGTCTGAATCTGAAACTCAAACTGAAGAAGACCAGGTAATAGACTCCTTTGACTTTGATTCAGAGGACTTTAGATCTGAATTTAAGGCACTTGGTTTAGACCTGCTAAAGTCTGAGAAAGAGATTATCTCTCTCAGAAATCAATTATCTGAACATAGAACCTTAAAATGAGACAACCTCAAACTCTCTGAGGAGTTAGAATGCTGTAGGGAGGAGATAGCTTCACTGAAAAGTGAGCTATCCCAGGGAAAGAAGTTTGAAGAATCCCTTAATGGGAGAAGCATCAGACTGATGGACATCCCAAGTATAGTGAACTCAAGATTCAATAGTACACTGGGCTTGGGTGCTTCATCCAGCTAACCTATAGTATTAACAACCCAAATTAAATTTATTTCTGATAAAGGAAAGGGTATTGTAGAGGTAGCATGGAAGAATCCTTATTTACCTAAGGAAAATAAAGTTCAACATAAAACGTCGAACAGAGCTCGACGATCGTCGAACAGAGCTCGGCGATCCAAGGCTGAATCGTCAAACTCAGGTCGACGACTTCTGAACTCTGAACTCTGGTATAGTTGATCTTCGAACGGAGCTCGACGATCTGACCCAAGATGGTCAAACTCAGCTTGACGATCATCGAACGGAGGTCAGAGCTTTGAACATTCTTTCAGAGGTAAATCTAAAATCAATCCTAGAAGTCCCTCATCCCAAAGCTTCAACCCTTATACTGAATGGATAGTGTCTCCTAGGAGATACCATCCTGAAGGATATAAGAGTAAGCCAGGGATGTCTTTTATTTCTGAGTTTAAAGGTTATAAAACGAGACCCATGGTAAACTGGGTCAAAAAAATATAAATTATTTATGTGCAGGTGAAGAGCTATCCAGCAATGAACCAACAATGGTATCTGGATAGTGGCTGCTAAAAGCACATGACAGGGAGCAAGGAGAATCTAACATCCTTCAAGACCAAACTTGGACCCAATGTAAAATTTGGAGATTCAAACTTTGGTCAAACAAAAGGATATGGTGCTATTCAGATTGGCTCAGTTACATTCAAGAAGGTGGCTTATGTGGAAGGACTGAAGCACAACCTAATCAGCATCAGTCAACTCTGTGATGAAGGATATCAAGTGATATTCAACAAATCCTTATGCAAGATCATGTCAGAGGATAACACAACAGTGTTAACAGGTAAAAGGAAAGGTAACATTTATCTTGTAGATTTCCTTTAAACCAATATAGATATCTGTTTATTTTATTCAGTTTGCAAACCAAATGATCTTTGGCATAAGAGACTAGGGCATATAAACCTTAGAACCATTTCTAGGCTATCCAAGGACAACCTTTTTAGAGGACTACCTTCTGGCCCCTACAAGAAGGAAGGACTTTGCAGGGCTTGTCAATTAGGCAAGCAAACTAAAAATAGTTTTAAGTCACTTAATAAGAGTGATTCACCTAGGATCTTGTATCTGTTACACATGGATCTTTTTGGACCCATTACAGTACAAAGCTTATGAGGGAAATCTTACACTTTAGTGAATGTAGATGACTTCTCTAGATTCATATGGGTATTCTTCCTGAGGAAGAAGTCTGATAACTTTAAGTGTTTGACAGATTTTCTCAAATGCATACAGATTGAGTTCAATACTCACATTGCACTGATCAGAAGTGATCATGGGACAGAGTTTGATTCTCTTCTTATGCAAGAGATCTGTCAGAGTGAAGAGATCAGGCATACTTTCTCAGCTCCTAGAACTCCTCAACAAAATGGGGTAGCTGAAAGGAAAAATAGAACCCTAATTGAATCTACTACTACATTGTTAACAGATGCTCACCTCCCTCTATCTTTTTGGGCAGAGGCAGTGAACACCTCCAACTTTGTGTTGAATAGAAGTTTGATACATAAACTGAAGGGAAAGACTCCCTATGAATTGCTCAAAGGGAAGAAACCTAAAGTCGCCTATTTCAATTTTTTTGGTTGCATTTGTTATATTCACAATAATGACAAGAAGTACTTAGCAAAATTCCAAGCTAAAGCTGATGAAGGAGTGTTTCTTGGATACTCCATGACCAGTAAAGCTTATAGGGTTTATAATAAAACTTCTCTTAAAATTGAAGAATCTGTTCATGTATCTTTTGATGAGACTAACATGTTTTACAAGGAGAAGAATACTTCTACCATAGAACTCTTGCAGGTAAACTCTCTTTCAGAAAACTTGGACAGGTTGCATATTTCAGAGAAGGATTCAACACATTGACCTACTCAATAGAGAGAAGAAATCAGTGAAGATGAAGAGGATACTAAACATCTTGGTGTTCAACATGAAGGTCCACCTAGTGTCAACTACTTACACCTATGGGGGGGATAGGTGTCTTTGCAGCGTATTTGCGGAATTAAGGTTTTACCTGCACAAGAAAACAAAACAACACAGCACAAAAAGTACACAAGCAATTTATAGTGGTTCCCCGATTTGGGTACGTCCACTTTCCCCCTTCGACCTATCTCCCAACCAGGGACGACTCGGTCACTTCACCAACAGGATTGAAATCCAATCCTTGCACTAACGGAAGGAACCCTTCCACACGTAGGAGTCAACACTCCCACAACACGGGTTGCACCCAACCCTAAAACTAGAGACCAATCGGTCCTTTACAAAGAATTGAAAATAGCTTGTAAGAAATACAAACAACGTATGGAGACTAAGGTGTCCCTCTTCGTTCGACGAAGTGTTCTTGAAGTCAACGAAGAGTCCACAACCCTAGATCTCACTTGGAGAGAATCTCCCCGAGACCGGCGGCGGCGACGAGCGGCGACAAGGCTCTCGGTGTTGGCGGCGGCAACTGAAAACAGCAGCAAAGCACTGGAGATCCAATCTTCTTAGCGAAGTCGGCAAGGTCTACCAACGGTCACACGAGGATCGATCGTCTCGATCGATTCGGACGGGGAAAGATTTCCCTATCTCAAATCAAGAGACAAAAGATCTCTGGATAGACACGTGAGATGCTGTGCAGGACTTGGCTTCTATCACCGAAGATCTGGAGGAGATCGAGATCGGCTTCGGTGATCGGCTGCGGCGATGGAGGCGGAGCAAGTTCGCGAGATTAGGCGTCTGTGTGTCTTACTGTACACAAATACCAGAGTATTTATACAATAGGTCAAGAGATGACCGTTGTGGGCCCCAACAGCAGTAAGACCAAAGTCCGGTTCAAAATCCCGCTGATAACGTGGACCGGTCCAAACAGAGTCGGAAAAATACACAAGTCAAATTCGGCGAGAATCGTGGGTGATTCTCGACGAATCGGCGAGAATCACTTACGATTCTCGCCGAATTCTACTTAGAGAATTCTGGCTGCACAGGTTATAGACGCCAGGGAGAATCGGTGGGAATCACCTTGGATTCTCGCCGACTCGTCGAGAATGCAAAGTCATTCTCAACGAATCAGCGAGAATCACTTAGTGAATCTCGACGATTCTGCCTTAGATGATTTTTCTGACTGCGTCGAGACAGTCGGCCGAACCCGGCAAGAATCAACTAGTGATTCTAGACGACTCGTCGAGAATCACTGGTGATTCTCGACGACTCGTCGAGAATCTCTGGTGATTCTCGACGAATCGGTGAGAATCACTTAGTGATTCTCGACGATTTACACTTAGACGATTCTCGTCTTTCAACTCGTGAGATGGTCTTTAGCCCATCCTTGCTCCTTGTCTGCTCTTGCTTTATCATAGCCCTGTACTTGAAATTAAGTACACCCCAATAGAGAGAGTACACATAGGCCAACACACTGATCTGCTCAACGAGGGATTACGTTGCACAGACCCATGTATATTGACCCACTGCACCCAGACATTGGTGTGTACTTAGCATGGAATAACTGCAAGCACAACTAGAAATATTTCATCAAATACATTATCTATTTACCTTATCTTGTACAGGGGCTTCTTCAAATCAGGTACATTGTGAATACAAAACCCAACAATCTCCCCCTATTTGAAGAAGCCTAAACCATACAAGCTAAGGTGAATAGAGCATATAGGAATGAAAATCATAAACTTAAAATGGAGTTGAGGGAGATATTCATTACCAATTTCTTGAGGGCAAACTTGGAGCCACCTTAGCCGAGAGGGTAATCTCCCCCTTTTCGGCTTCTGCAAATCAGGGACTGAAGCATGTGACACCATGCTCCCCCTCAGTTCTTGTACCTTTGCTTTCACTAAATTCCTAGCAGAGGCTCCCCCTAGACGCATGAGCCTTGAGCTCCTGTAGTCTTCATTCTTCATAGTTTAGCATCCCCAATTCAGTTTTGAACATACTGAACTTGGCCTCTTCAAGGGGCTATGTGAAAATGTCTGCAATCTGCTTGTCTGTGGGAACATAGCAGAGAGAGATGTCCTTGTTCTCCATGTGCTCCTGAATGAAATGGTAACGCACTTCAATATGCATCGTTCTGCTGTGCGATACCGGATTGTTGGCAATAGCAATTGCACTGGAGGAGTCGCAGTACATCGGTACTTCCTTGAACTGGAGGTCATAGTCGGCTAACTGGTTTCTTATCCATAGGAGTTGTGCGCAACAGCTGCCAGTCGAGATGTACTCAGACTCTATAGTGGAGGTTGCTACACAATTCTGCTTCTTGCTGTTCCATGAAATAAGACTTCTTCCGAGGAATTGGCACGTCCCGGAGGTGCTTTTCCTGTCATCCCTACTTCCTGCAAAATCAGCATCTGAAAACCCTCTTAGCTCGACATCATTGCTTCTCGGGTACCATAAGCCAAGATTAGTGGTACCTTTATGGTATCTGAGAATTCGCTTTGCAGCGACATAATGAGATTCCTTAGTGTTCACCTGATATCTGGCACAAACACATGTGGAGAACATGATATCCAGTCTACTCGCAGTAAGATAGAGCAGAGATCCAATGATGCTTCTGTATTTGGTTTCATCAAAAGGTTTCCCTTTCTCATCCTTATCCAGAGACATGGTGGATCCCATTGGAGTCCTCATAGAGGTTGCATTCTCCATTCCGAATTTCTTGAGGAGTTCATTTGTGAACATCGTCTGAGAAATGAAGATTCCTTCCTCAGACTGTTTCACTTGAAGTTCCAAGAAATACTTCAGCTCTCCCATACTGCTCATTTCAAACTTTCCTTGCATAAGTTTAGAAAACTTTTTGCAAAGATTGTTGTCCGTTGAGCCGAATATAATGTCATCAACATAGATTTGCACCAGCAAAATCTTGCCTTTGACTTCCCTGAGAAACATTGTCTTATCTATTTTTCCTCTAGAGAACTTGTTCTCAAGAAGAAAACTAGACAATGTCTCATACCAAGCTCGAGGAGCTTGTTTTAGGCCATATTGCGCTTTATTAAGAAAATATACATGATTAGGATAAGTAGGATTGACAAAACCTGGAGGTTGAGCAACGTATACTTCCTCTTTCAAATCTCCTTTCAAGAAAGCCGATTTCACGTCCATCTGATAGACTGTGAATCCTTTGTGAGAGGCATAGGCTAGGAATAGCTGGATTGCCTCGAGCCGTGCAACTGGTGCAACCGTCTGGTTAAAGTCAATCCCCTCCTCCTGTCTGTATCCTTGAGCCACCAGTCTGGCTTTGTTCTTGATGATGACTCCATGTTCATCCAACTTGTTTCTGAAGATCCACTTGGTGCCAATCACATTTTGCGTCTTCGGTCTGGGAACCAGCGTCCAGACTTCGCATCTTTCGAATTGATGCAGTTCCTCTTGCATGGCCAAAATCCACGATGCGTCTTTATTCGCTTCGTCGAACTTCTTTGGCTCCACCTGCGACAGAATGCTAAGATGCAAGATCTCGTTAAGAGTACCTCGGCGAGTTCTGACACCGTCTCGGGGATCTCTAATGATTTGATTTCTAGGATGATCCCTCACGTGTCTGAGATCTAGAAGTGTTGCATCAGGAGCTTCGACTATTTCTTCGGCATCTCCTTCTTCTAAAGGATTTGCCTCATTTTGATCTTCAACTTCTCCGATCGGCGTTGATGTGGAGACCTTGACATATTTTGGAGTTGCATCTTTCTCGGGATCATCCAGTTGTAGCTTTTCGAGTCTGGCACCTGCAGCTTCAGGAAGACAACTAGAAGTCTTGCAGTTAAGCAAGCTTCCTTCATCAAATACAACATTTATTGATTCCTCTACCACGAGGGTTTTCTTGTTGAAAACTCTATAAGCTCGGTTGTGGCTACTATAGCCCATGAATATGCCTTCGAAGCATTTTTCACCAAACTTAGTACGAGGGTACTTCCCATTATTCAGTACATAACACATGCAGCCAAAAATCCTCAGATAGGACATGGTTGGTTTCTTGCCTTTCAGTAGCTCATAAGGAGTCTTACTATGGCTCTTGTTAATCAACACCCGGTTTTGTACATGACAGGCCGTATTGACAGCCTCGGCCCAGAAGTATTCTGGGAGAGAAGTGTCATTCAACATTGTCGTGCACGCTTCAATGAGTGTTCTATTCCTCCTCTCCGCCACTCCATTCTGTTGAGGAGTGCGAGGGGAGGAGAACTCATGAAAGATACCAAGCTCTTTACAGAACTCTGTCATAGCCCCAGACTCAAACTCTGTTCCGTGGTCACTTCTGATTTTGACCACTGAGCAGTTAAGTTCGTTCTGTATCTGCTTGACAAAACTGGTGAAGATGTCAAACGTATCAGACTTGCGTTTTAAAAAGAACACCCACGTAAACCGAGAGTGATCATCTACAATCACTAGCGTATACGACTTCCCTCCTAAGCTATGAACTTGCATTGGACCAAATAGGTCCATGTGCAGATGATATAGACATCTGGAGGAATCTTTGTCTGGGATGCCCTTAAAGGTAGCCCGAGTCTGCTTGCCCATCTGACATGCAGGACATGGACTATCTTTGATGCACTTAATAATGGGAGCATCCCTTACTAAGTCTTTGGAAAACAGCATATTAATTGTCTTGTAATTAATGTGTGCCAATCTCTTGTGCCATTGTTCACAAAGAGATGCACTGCCTTTAGCAACGAGGCATACTGGGGTAGAAGAATCTAAACTAAGAAAATCTAAACAGAAAATATTTCTGCTCCTAATGCCTGTTAATACGGTCTCCGAAGAGTCACATGATATTATTAGGCATTTATCCTTGCAGAACTTAACGTCATACCCTTTATCACATAACTGGCTTACGCTGATCAGGTTATGATTTAACCCTTCAACATAAGCTACGTTAGTGATAGAGAGTATACCGTTGGAAATCGTACCGTAACCTCTGGTGACTCCCCGATCAGATCCCCCAAATATGACTTTGGGTTCATCCTCGACTGGAGAGTACTCCCTCAGCAGGCTTCTTGTCCCGGTCATGTGACGGGAGCATCCACTGTCCAAATACCAAATAGGAGTTTTGTTGGCCTTTGGACATTCTTGCAAAACAGAATTAATTTGCCTTAGGAACCCAATCGAACTTGGGTCCCAGATTCCTTGTTAGCATACTCCCCCTCGATTGGTTAACTCTACGAGTGGTCGGCCTCGCATTGCTAACATAAGGAGTCTCGTTATACCTTGGATTAAACCAATAATCCACGGCAAAGTGACCAATTTTGCCACAGCACCAGCAGTCAAACCTGTTATACTTCCTCTTGGGCGCCTGCTTTACCCTTGAAACGTGGGGTTCAGCTGGGGCCGAAGACCTGGAGGTGGAGGCAACATGATGACCACAGTCACATGACTTCTTCACCTCTTGGCTTTTCAGTGTAACAGGCTTGGCCTTAGGTGCCTGCTTCCTATTATGGCCGCTAGAGAATTGACCATAATTTCCCAAGTGGATTTCCTCATAAGGTGCCTTGAAGACACTCTCACTGAAGTTACGTGGAAAGATCCACCCATCATATCGGCTCTTCGTCTTTGCAACCGATGGCCTGAAGTGATGCCCATATGTTGACTCAAAGTCATGTTGGTTACAGGGAAAGCTAGGCTTTCTGAACTCAACAGGGCTGAGTGGGGCCTTTCCTTTCTCATCAGCAGAGGCTTTCTTGGCAGCCTTATTCTTCCTCCTATTCCTGTTTCTCCTGGATGAGGAGCTAGATACCCCTACATGCCCCAAGCCAGCTCCTTTGGCTTGAGCAGAGAAGGTATCAACTAATGGAAGAACAGTTTTTGTCATAGAGAAGCTCTTGACGATCTTCCTTTCTGCCGCAAGTAGTTCTTCCAACTTGTCGACTTCCTCCTGCTTAAGATCATGGAGCTTAAGAGACTCTGAATGCTTTAAAGTCAGGTCCAAGTGCTCCTGTCGGAGGGAGATCAAACTGGTGATCTCTTCCCTCAGGGATACACTCTCACCTTTAAGGAATTTAACTTCCTTCTTCTCAGCCTTCAGTTTCTTTCGACATTTCAGGAATGTATTGAGCAGAAGCTCATACTTATCGAGGAGCTTAGCTTCAAGGGGAAGGGCTATCCTCAGGGTCATCATCCTGAGACTCAGGATCAGAGTCAGAGTCGGAGAGAGGGGTGTGAGCTTTTACCTTCCCAGTAAATGGGGGGCATTCTCCATCTGAGTCAGAGCAACCCATTAGCCCAAAGTAGGCTTCCTCATCATCGCTGGTGTCTGACGTGTCAGATTCACTCAGCGTCTTTGGCTTCTTTGCGATGTAACTCCTCTCCTTCTTCTTGTCTTTTGAGGACCTGTGCTCCTCTCCCCTTCCCTTTTCCCTCTTGCCTTGATGGCAGTCGGCCACGACGTGTCCTGGCTTGTTGCAACCAAAGCATATAATGTCAGAAGAGCGGTGTTTGTTCGGTTTGGAAACATACCTGTCAGAGGAATAGTTCTTCTTCTGATCCCTTGAGGAGGAGCCGTTTCTCTTTCTTTGATTCCTCAGCTTGAGGAACTTCTTGAATTCCCGTGTGATAAGGGATAAATCTTCCTCAGATAACTCTGAGCCGGAGGAGCTTGGCTCAGAGTCTTCCTCCTCATCCCTCTTCCACGCACCGGAAGAAGCGACACCCTTGCCCTTTCTGGATTGAATGGCTTTCAGGGCCACCGTCTTTTCCTTGGCCGCGGCTTTCTCTGCTTCCTCTTCAGTCTTCCTTGTGTTCAACTGAAGCTCATAGGACATGAGCTTCCCGAACAGAATCTGTGGATCAGTTTCCGCAAGTCTGCCAAACTCGCGGATGGCGCAGATCTTTGTGTCCCATTCCTTAGTGAGGGACCTAAGGAACTTATCATTGAGTTCACCGTCAGTGAACACTCTTCCATATCCTTTGAGTGCATTGACGATCTTGAGGAAGTTTTCGAAGGTGACTCCGATCTCCTCCTTTGGCCCTTGCCTGAAGGCCTCATATTTCTGATTGAGGAGGGATCTCCGATCGTCCCTCACTTCATCTGTGCCCTCCATTAGGATGATCAGACAGCTCCAGAGATCCCTGGCTGTCCTGCAGTTGCTGAAGTTCTGCATCATAGAGTCGTCAACTGCGCTTACCAGGATGTTCTGAGCTTTCTTATCGAGTCCGAACAGCACCATTTCGTCTTTGTCCATTTCCGAAAGTTTCTTGGGCACTTTCCTGGTTGGATCAATGGTGGAGGCCTTGGTGGGAATGTAAGGTCCCTCCTCCACTATCATGAAGAGTCGGGGGTCGACTGCTTCCATGTAGAATCTGATTCTTTCCTTTCAGATAAGAAAGTTCAGTCTGGTGCATACTGGGATTTTGCCGGAGTGCTTGAGTACGTCCATGGAAGATATCGGTCTTCTTCTTGACACTGGTGGCAGGATTTTACTCAAGGTGTGAACCTTTTTGATGAGTAACCTCCCTCTGATACCACTTGAAGGTCCACCTAGTGTCAACTACTTACACCTATGGGGGGGATAGGTGTCTTTGCAGCGTATTTGCGGAATTAAGGTTTTACCTGCACAAGAAAACAAAACAACACAGCACAAAAAGTACACAAGCAATTTATAGTGGTTCCCCGATTTGGGTACGTCCACTTTCCCCCTTCGACCTATCTCCCAACCAGGGACGACTCGGTCACTTCACCAACAGGATTGAAATCCAATCCTTGCACTAACGGAAGGAACCCTTCCACACGTAGGAGTCAACACTCCCACAACGCGGGTTACACCCAACCCTACAACTAGAGACCAATCGGTCCTTTACAAAGAATTGAAAATAGCTTGTAAGAAATACAAACAACGTATGGAGACTAAGGTGTCCCTCTTCGTTCGACGACGTGTTCTTGAAGTCAACGAAGAGTCCACAACCCTAGATCTCACTTGGAGAGAATCTCCCTGAGACCGGCGGCGGCGACGAGCGGCGGTAAGGCTCTCGGTGTTGGCGGCGGCAACTAAAAACAACAGCAAAGCACTGGAGATCCAATCTTCTTAGCGAAGTCGGCAAGGTCTACCAACGGTCACACGAGGATCGATCGTCTCGATCGATTCGGACGGGGAAAGATTTCCCTATCTCAAATCAAGAGACAAAAGATCTCTGGATAGACACGTGAGATGCTGTGCAGGACTTGGCTTCTATCACCGAAGATCTGGAGGAGATCGAGATCGGCTTCGGTGATCGGCTGCGGCGATGGAGGCGGAGCAAGTTCGCGAGATTAGGGTTAGTCGGCCGCTCTGTTTCGTATATCGTCTGTGTGTCTTACTGTACACAAATACCAGAGTATTTATACAATAGGTCAAGAGATGACCGTTGTGGGCCCCACCAGCAGTAAGACCAAAGTTCGGTTCAAAATCCCGCTGATAATGTGGACCGGTCCAGACAGAGTCGGAAAAATACACAAGTCAAATTCGGCGAGAATCGTGGGTGATTCTCAACGAATCGGCGAGAATCACTTACGATTCTCGCCGAATTCTACTTAGAGAATTCTGGCTGCACAGGTTATAGAGGCCGGGGAGAATCGGTGGGAATCACCTTGGATTCTCGCCGACTCGTAGAGAATACAAAGTCATTCTCGACGAATCGGCAAGAATCACTTGGTGATTCTCGACGATTCTGCCTTAGATGATTTTTCTGACTGCGTCGAGACAGCCGGCCCAACCCGACAAGAATCAACTAGTGATTCTCGACGACTCGTCGAGAATCACTTAGTGATTCTCGACGATTTACACTTAGACGATTCTCGTCTTTCAACCCGTGAGATGGTCTTTGGCCCATCCTTGCTCCTTGTCTGCTCTTGCTTTATCATAGCCCTGTACTTGAAATTAAGTACACCCCAATAGAGAGAGTACACGTAGGCCAACACACTGATCTGCTCAACGAGGGATTACGTTGCACAGACCCGTGTATATTGACTCACTGCACCCTGACATTGGTGTGTACTTAGCATGGAATAACTGCAAGCACAACTAGAAATATTTCATCAAATACATTGTCTATTTACCTTAGCTTGTACAGGGGCTTCTTCAAATCAGGTACATTGTGGATACAATACCTAACACAACATCTTGGAGAAAACCATCTTGAAGAGCCAGTTGTTGTTCCACAAGAGGAAACAACAACACAGGTTGGTGAACAATCAACACCCCCTATTTATTTAGTAACTACAAGATATCATCCAATATCCAAAGTTATTGGAGACATCTCATCTAGTGTGAAAACCAGAAATCAGGTCAACCAGAACCTGATGCACACTGCTTTCTATCTCAAGTTGAGCCTCAATCCATTCAAGATGCAGAACAAGATCCACACTGGATCATTGCTATGCAAGAGGAACTACATCAATTTGAGAGAAAAAAGTTTGGGAGCTAGTACCAAGGCCTAAGGATCACTAAATTGCTGGAATAAAGTGGGTGTTCAGAAACAAGTTGGATGATCAAGGAGTTATTGTAAGGAACAAGGCAAGGCTTGTTGCTCAAGGTTATTCTCAAAAAGAAGGAATAGACTATGACCAAACCTTTGCACCAGTTGAAAGGTTAGAGGCCATAAGAATATTCCTAGCTTATGCAGCTCACAAAGGATTCAAGGTCTACCAAATGGATGTGAAGAGTGCATTTCTCAATGGAGACATCAAAGAAGAAGTCTATGTTAGAGAAACCCCAGGTTTTATCTCTTCAACTTATCCTGACCATATTTTCAAATTGCATAAAGCATTATATGGTCTCAAGCAAGCTCCTAGAGCACGGTATGAGACCTTAGCATGCTTTCTTCTGAAAAATGATTTTATAAGGGGTAGAGTAGACAAACTCTTTTTATTAGAACACATAAGTCCCATACCCTACTAGTACAAATATATGTAGATGATATCATATTTGGGTCTACTGATTCAAATTTGTGCCAAATATTTTCCAATCTGATGCATTCTAAATTTGAAATGAGTAGCATGGGTGAGCTTTCCTTCTTTATAGGATTGCAAGTCAAAGAACATGCTGAAGGCATATTTTTTCTCAAACCAAGTATGCAAAAGAACTGGTTAAGAAATTTGGTATGTCTGAAGCATCTTGTATGCAAACACCTATTCCCACCAATGCTGTATTAGATGCTAATGAACATGGAAAACATGTTGATCTGACAACATATAGAGCAATGATTGGCTCTCTATTGTACCTTACAACCAGTAGACCTGATATAATGTTTGCTACATGTATATGTGCGAGGTTCCAAGTAAGCCCTAGAGAGTCACACCAAACATTAGTTAAGAGTATTCTTAGGTATGTAAAAAGTTGTCTAAATCTAGGCCTCTGGTATCCAAAAGACTCAGGATTTGAATTAACTGGATTTTCAGATGCTGATTATGCTGGATGTAGAGTAGACATGAAAAGAACCAGTGGAACTTACCAGTTCCTTGGTGACAAACTTGTCTCCTGGTTCTATAAGAAAAAAACATCTGTGTCCACTTCAACTGCTGAAGCTGAATATATGGCAGTAGGCAGTTGTTGCTCACAGATTTTGTGGATTCAAAACCAGCTCCTAGACTATGGATACAACTTAGAAGTGTCAAAAATATTTTGTGATAACACCAGTGCTATTTCTATAGCATAAAATCCTGTCCTCCATAGTAGGACAAAACATATAGAGATTAAACATCACTTTCTAAGGGATGATGTTGAGAAAAATAAAATTGAACTTCAGTATATCCCAACTGATTTGCAAAGGGGAGATATTTTCGCCAAACCTTTGGTTGAAAAGAAACATACCTTCTTCCTAAATCAGTTAGGAATGTTAGATGGAGGAAGTCTAAAATAAATCACAATATTTCAAAACTCTTAAAATAGACCAAGACTAGGCTAAAAACATGTTTTTTTATAGTGTCTGCAGGATGCTTCTAGTCTCTGAACTGCCCTCGACGTTTTTCTCAAAAAGCATCGAACAGAGATCAACGATTCCAAAAATCGTCGACCGGAGTTCAGCGGCGTTAGATAGTGCTAGGCTATTTTCTTTATGGTCAGCGATCGTCGATCAGAGATCGACGCTCTCCAATATCGTTGAACGAAGATCGACGTTATTGAAGACTCTTCAGATTCCTTTAGAAGCCCAGATCGTTGAACGGAGTTCAACTATCTTTCCTTTCCGGCATCGAACCCTTATATAAAATCATTCTTTCGGCCGTCGTTCCTCTTTTGCGCTTTTATACTATCTGCAAACTTTTTCTTTCCCTCCAAACTTCTCTACACTTAGTCGTGTTTGTTCATCTTTGCAGGTATACAATGGAAGTGTCTGTTGCTGCCCTTGCCAAAATGAAATTCGACACAGGCTTTGATATCGACATAGACTCCTTTGAAGGCAGTGACCAGGTTTTCAAAGTTATTCTGGACTTATTCAAGGAACAGAAGTTAGCACAGATTATGACAACGAGAATGAAGATTGCAGCCGATGAGATCAAAGAATGGGTCTACACGACGCACAATTTGGATCCGAATACGATTGTTGGTACGATAGCTGGGACGCAGGTATCCCTAACACCTACTCTCCTGACTGAAGTGTTTCAATTGAGTACTGGAGATGATTCTATTGATCTTTCTGGAGAGGAGTTTGCATCAATGTTAGATAGAATGGGACATTCTACAGCAAACCCTAACAAGTTGTTAAAAAAGAACTTATCAATTAAGTACAGATTCCTTGCTGATGTTGTGGGAAAAGTGCTATTGGCAAAGCACTCTGCACATGATACCATCTCTAGGTATCAGTTCTGCTTGATGGGAGCTATTGGGGATAAGAAACATTTGAACTGGGGAGAGATCTTCTTTCACTTGGTTAAGAAGAAGGTGAACAAAAGTATTGTAAACTTTAGGAGGATAATAGGGTTATTCCTGCACTCCAGGTGCCCTGAACTGCTGGTATCAAGTGAGATGCACATCAGTGCATCAAAGAGGCTGACCTGCGCCCTGTTTTGGAAATGGGACAGGCAGATTATCAAGCCAACCAGCACTACTAATGCCTCAGGCACAAGGACTGTTGCAGTCTCTTCTTCTCAGGCCCCTGCCCTCTTTGAAGAATTGCCTGCCTCCTCCTCTTCTCAACCTTCTCCAGTTCTTCCCTCAACCATTCCCTCATCCACTATAACCATCTCCACCTCTATCTCCACCTCAACAATCTCCACATCACTCTCATCCCGTATCACCATTTCATCCCCTCTGTCCACTCCCTCACCTACTCCAACCACAACAGTAAAACAATTCCACCCTCTCCACTATTATCCACCCCTTGATCTTCCCTCCTTCAACCATTTGGAAGATTCCTTCATGAATGATTCCCCCTCCTCACCAACTGAGCTTCCCTCCACTTCCTCATACCAACAACTCCTCCATGATATTCTCACCCAACCATCATTCACCCCATTCATCTCCACACCCATAACCTTTATCTTCACCATCCCATATCTCATCCAACCATCCTACCATCCCCATCTATAGCTCCTGCAGCCCGTCCATCACCAGCCATAATCATTTCTTCCTCCACCTCTAATCAAGTTCCACTTGAGCAAGTGGATCTCTAAGCACTGGAAGATAAGCTCTACAGGATGCTGGCACCCAAGCTAGTATCCGTGCTGGAGACCTCCATGGCTCCGCTCCTGCAGTCCATAAAGGAGTTATCTAACAGGCTCTCCTCTCTCTCTACTCCACAGGAAATCCCTTTGATGGGGTGCCTTGATCCAGTTCTCACTGAATCAAGGCAGGGGGAGTTGCCCTATGAAGTTGTGGTAGTGCCTGCTGTTTTAGAGGAATTGCTGACAGAAATTGCTGCTGATGTTTCAGTTCCAGCCCCAGTACCTGTCCTAGCAGTTGACCTCAGGTCACTGTTATCTGATTTTGACTTTCTTCACTACAGCTGCTTACCAGCTCAGGGAGTTGAAGACTTTACTAAGGCCATTGTGCCTGTTGTTTTCTGTGATCCCAGCCTAATTTCTTCTTATATCAGTTCTCTTAATGCTGAGGAAGTAATTGTTTCTGTTTGTGTTACGAAGTGGTTGAACCTACTGTGTGTGAGATTCCTGCTGTTCCTATTTTGTCTGCTTTGAAATTGAAACAACAAGAGGAGTATATCAAAAGTATTGATGATTTATATAACAGGCCCCAGAGCTCAGACAGTGACCAACTCCATACTGACTCTGATGACTCTTCTGGAACTATTGCAAAGAAAAGTAAAGCCAGAAGTAAGGCTATGATGAGAGTACCTCCTGCAAAAGCAAAAGACAACAATGATATACCCTATTACATTCTTCATGACTGCCAAATTACTGAACCTTGGATGCAGTACTCTAAGAACCAGCTTAAGGCCATGAAGAAAAGGAGAAAGCTTGACAAGTATGAAAAGGGATCATCTCAAATCCATCCTCCTCCTCCTCCTCCTCCTCCAGATGCTGGTACTGGTGGAGGATCTGCTTCTCAAACTTAATCTTCTACAAAGCATATCTCCTCTCAATCCACACAAAGATATCAACTAAGAGGACATTATAAAAGAGGTTATCAGTCTAGAAGAGGTCAGCATAGAGGAAGTCAGAGGAATTATAGAACTTACTCCAGACAACATCCTTACCAAAGGGAAGGATATGGCCCTACTGATTCTATATCAGGTCCTTTCCCTTACAAGCTCAGAGATAGAGTTGTAACCAGGGCTCCTCCTACTGATTCAGAGTCAATCAAAATATATGAACCCCCAGTTCCATTTGAGGACCCTGAGAACAATCCTTTATCATGGACAGCTAGAATGAAAGAACTTGCTGCGTTAGATCATATTAAGAAGGCTAAAGAGTAAGGCATAGATACTTCCAACATCACAACCTTGTCAGAACAGGGAAAGAAAGAATTAGAGAGATATGCTTCAAGGAAATTCTTTGATCCAGAAGACTATATGAAGCTGCATCCTGAGGCTGTAGTTCCAAGGCCAAGATCTCAAACCTCCCTAGGTGCAGAAGATGATAGAAGATCCAAGAAGGAAGCCCTAAATCCAAACAGAGAAATTCTTTTCAAAAAGGGCAATGAGTAACTTGTGTAAGCTGATACTCGTATTTATTTTCTGACTGAATCTGTGACTCTTGCTGTGTTTCTACAATGCTCAACATATGTTATCTGCATTATTGTTTCTGTTTTTTTTTCTGTTTTAATCTGATGTATATTTGTTATTTCACATTCTGTCATGTAAATAGTAATCCTAACCCAAATAGGGGGAGATTGTTGGAACACCCTATTACTAATTTGGGTAAGGATCACTATGTGATTAGGTTTTTGTTTTGACCTTGTTGTATAGTCTGATAGGTCAAATAGAATGAGTCTTAGGGTTAGTACTTAGGTTTGAAAGCTGCCATCAAGATCTTCTATAGATCAGAATTCAACTGCTGAGACAAAGAAAATTTTCGTCGAGCTCAGGTCGACGAAAAGTCGAACTCAGTTCGACGTTCTCTGAGCTCAGTTCAACGATCATTGAGCTCAGATCGACGTTCTGTTTCTAGCAGTTTTCCAAGTCGCTGAGTTCAGTTCGACGATCGTAGAGCTCAGTTCGATGATTTCTGTCTTCAGTTTAAATCCAATCTCTGAGCTCAGTTCGACGATCATGGAGCTCAGATCGATGATTTTTCTAAGAGATTGACAATTTCAGAATTCAAATTCAGGACAGTTATGGAATTCATTCAGATTTATTTTCAGCATTTATGACAAAGGATTCTATTGCCGTTTCAAGCAATCTGGAGCAAGTTTCAAGGAAGAATAATTGGAATGTTACTTAGGACTTTCCCACAGACAGTTGTCAATTATGGAAGTCTTTTATGACTGAGTAACGACCATCTAAATTCAGAATCTGATATACTCCTTAGAGAATAATTTTCAGAACAGAACAGACAAGATTTGAAAAGATATACAGAAGAGAGAACAGAAAAATTCACTCATAAGGAATTAAACTTCTGAGAATAGATTCAGTAAACAAAAGCTTAACAAATTACTGAGTCAGAATTCTTCAAGAATATAAGGAACATCATTGTGAAGGAGATCATCTGCTGTTCTACTCCTTCAAGCTTCAAGTGTTCAAAAGCTTAATTATCAAGGACTCCAAACAACACATATTTCAGAATCTACTGAAATCATCTATTGCTGGAGATCTGATGCAACTGAAGGCCTATCACCCTAAGCAAAGCTCATCTTCATGAACCCTTACAGATCTCAGTGAGAGCTTTGACAACATCTTCCACTTGTCTTCTCTCAGATTGGTGACAGAGAAGAACAACTCAACTAATTTTCTTTTTTCCTTTCTCTCCTGTAAAAGGGTTTCTCAAAAATCTCATCAAAAGTTTTGCGGCTGGTTTCTGAGACCTTATCAAAACTCAGTGGTGGAAAGACACCTTATCAAAAATTCTAGTTTTTGTTTTTGAGCACCTTATCAAAAGCTCATTGGTGCCCAGGACACCTGATCAACTGTTCCTGCAGTGGATTCCTACCTAGGGTGGTAGAAGAGTGGATGTACCCAGGTTATTGGGGAACCACTATAGCTCCTTCTGTCATCTGGTTTGCAGTGCTTTTTACTTTGCTGTGTGCTGTGTGATTTCCTATTTCTTTCTTATTAAGTTTTTCTTTTTGCAAGCACCTTACACATATACATAAATCAAGACTATCACTGCTTTACAGTTTTAGAATTGTAAATTATTTTAAAATACTCTATTCACCCCCCTATAGAGTTAAGGTAGATCTTTCGGTCACTTTCAGTTGTGTTCTACTACAGCATGGGAGTATGATAGCTTAGTGCTTGCGTCAGCTAATGATACATTAGAGGAATTATCCGGTCCATGACTTGGAGTTAGCGGCCGTGATATTTTCCCTAAAGCTTTGGAGGCATTACCTGTATGGTGTAAAGGTTGATATCTACACCGATCACAAGAGCCTGAAGTACTTGTTGGATCAAAAAGATCTAAACATGTGGCATCAGAGATTTATGGAGTTCCTGGGGGACTACACATTTAAGATACATTATGTTCCTGGTAAAGGCAATGCGGTGGCGGATACGTTGAGTTGCAGGGCTCCCTCACATGCGAGCTGGTTGTCGCTTCATGACGAGCGTTTTTTTTGGAATTTTGAGGCATTGGAGATCTCTTGTGTTGAAAAGCAGACAAGTGCCAAAGCATAGCTGAACTGGACTAAGGTGCATTATGCCCTTGCTGATAGGATTCGGCAGGCTCTGGTTATGGACAGCAACATGAAGCAGATCATGGATGAGGCTTTGGATGGGTAAAATTGCCAATTTAGTGTTGTTGATGGACTATTATAGAAGGACAGTCGTCTGTGCGTCCCAAATATGGGTAAGCTATAGGAGGAATTGATCTATGTGGCTCATCATACCAAGTACTTGATTCAGCCAGGGAGCACGAAGATGTACTGTTATATGAAGAAGGTTTTCTGGTGGCCAGGACTTAAGAAGGACGTAGCACTTTATGTGATGAAGTGTCAAACGTGCGCCTTGGTGAAGGCAGTGTGCTAGAAGACTTGAGGTTTCTTGAGGCCCTTTCCTATCCCGGGTGGAAGTTCGACGATATTTCTATGGATTTTGTGCATGGTTTTCTAAGATAGCAAAAGGGGAATGACGCCATCTGGGTGATTGTGGATCGTTTGACAAAGGTGTCTCACTTCATTCCGAATAGGAAGGATAATTCGGTGGCTAAACTGGCAAAACTCTATGTGGATAACATTATTTGATTAGACGGTGTGCCCCGCAGCATCGTGAGTGACCGAGATGGGCGGTTCATGTCCAATGAATGGAGGTTGGTACAACAAATGTTGGGGACCAAGATGAGTTTCTGCACGACCTTTCATCCGCAGACAGATGGTCAGACCGAGAGAGTCAACAGGATGATGGAGGAAATGCTTTGCATGTGCATCTTGGATTTTGGGAAGTAGTGGGAGGATCACCTATACTTGGTGGAATTTGCTTATAACAATAGCTACCAAGTGAGCATTCAAATGGCGTCCTTCGAGGTCCTATATGGTAGAAAATATGGCACGTCGTTGTCGTGGTTGGAAACGGGAGAGTCGAAGCTGTACAAATGACAAAAGGTGGAGGATGCCACTTCGTTGGTATGAACTATTCAAGAACGACTACTGATCGCTCAGGACAGGCGGGCTAAATACTATAATGGCAAGCATCGGAACATTGAGTTCGCTGTTGAAGACTGGGTATACCTGAAGATTAAGAGGTTCAAGGGTGTTTCACGGGTATGACTCTTGTATAATCAAAGCCCGAGGTACCTTGGACCGTTTGAGTTTCTGGAGCGTATTGGTGAAGCAGCTTATCGACTAAAGTTATCAGTGGAATTGAGTGGTCTACACACGTAATCTATATTTCGGTGTTGCGGAAGGCGGTGCAAGAGCCGTCACAAGTTGTTGCGGCCGATCAAGTACCCATCGATAATGGGTTGATGAGGAAGATCAAACCCGTCCGCATTGAGGACACTGAAGTGAAGCGACTTCATAACAAGGACATCAGGATGGTCAAAGTTCGTTAGGAGAACTGCGGTGTTGAGGATCTTTCGATGGAGCGAGAGCAGACCATGATAGAGGACTATCCCGAGCTCTTCTTCGAAGGTACCATTTAAGTTTGAGTACTTATTATTCTATAATTTCGGGACAAAATTCTTTTAAGAGGGAGAGAATTGTAATGCACCGAAACTCAAAAGAGGGACGGGCATCGTTTAAGCTATGTTTGGGGCCTGGTAAGGGTCACATGGCCTTGTACTCGGCCGTTTATATGGACGTATCGTGCTCGGGTTGGATGATTTTCTGTGTGGTTGAGGAGATGCAGTCAACGATCATTGGAGGTTGGGCACACGGCCTGAGACACGGGCGTGTCCAGGGCCGTGTCCTGTACGGGCTGTTTGTCAGGCTGTGTCGAGGGAGTTACATAGTCTGGGACATGGGCATGTACTAGGGGCGTGTCTTGCACACAACATGTCAGATGGGTGTGTCACATGGCTGTGTCCTATTCGGGATGTTTTGGTCCTATGTCGAGTGAGGAACACGCATCGCAACACGGGCGTGTACCGATCGACACGGGCGTGTTAAAGTTTGACACAGGCTTGTCTAAGCCCGTGTCCTAGTCGGGATGCGATGGTTTCAACGTCGATTGAGGCACACGGCCTTGGACACGGGCATGTCGCAAGCCGTGTTCAGCCAGAAATGTTATTTTCAGGGCGAATCGTGGCCGTTCGTTTCCTTCTATTGGGATCCAAGGGCCCAGGCTGGTCCTTGCTGAGTTAAGTATTGGAATAGGGTTTAAAACCCTTATTCATCTTTGAGTTTTCTCTTTCTAAAAGGTTTAGAGAGAGGGGAGAGTAAGGAAGAAGGAGAAGGTCAACTTTGGCAGCCGGTGGAGCTTCGGAGCCCCGATTCTCGATGCATCCAGATCTACGGAGGCGAGGCCGTTGTGGTGCTTTTCATCTGTCTAGATCTTTATGGCGCCAAAGAGAACCACAAGGGTAACGATCCTCTTCTTGGACATATGAATTCCATTTTATTTTGCATAGGAAACTCCCTCCCGCGAGTGAGTGGGGAGTGCGAGGTATTCCTTTGGATAGACGTTAATAGTCCTCGTTATTTTGCATGTAGAGTCCGGAATCGAAGTACGAACATAGGCATGGTGTGTGAACCCTACCCAGATAAGTTGGTCTGGATAGGTGATGTTTCATTATGCATGAAAGGTCGGAGAAGGCAATGTTCCAATGGATATTTTTGGGTTTTCTACGTGGTAGAATGCAGTAGGGATCCTTAGGGAATAACTACAAGGTGCACCCGAAAATCTGGGCAGAAGCGAAGTTCTGCCATAACGGTGGCCTGGGAGCCAGCCGTGTACATAACTGGGTAATGTACAGTTGTTTGAACAATATGTTAGGACTAGGGTAAACTTGGCCCCCAATGATGGCTAAATGGTAGTTGCGAGGTGAACAACGGGCAGGTGGAACCTTACCCACTCCAAGTGATTCAGTGTAAGTTGGCTTGGAGAGCGAGTCTAGTCTTCGGCTGAAAGGACTTTATTGCTCACGCTATTTTCTGTCCTGGGGGCGGTGGTGGACCGCGGAACGGACCGGGTTCAGTCCGACTTCACCGAGTAAGTGCCCTGAGAGCACGGGGTGTGTGGTCATTCGGCCTACACCTGTGGTGTATTGTGCAAATGTTGTACTTTCACTTTAATCGTTGGATTATACTAATGCAATACAGGGAAGGAGCACCGCCACCCCAAGAAAGGGGTTGGGTCATTATAATTTGGTCAGCTTTAGCTGATTGTTGCTTTTGTTTGCCACCATTGTGGTGAATTTTTGCTTGCATATGCTGTGGATTCTAGTGGCAAATAGCGGGATGAAACCCTTCTTGCTGAGCCAGCCCTCGAAGGCCATGCAAATGTTTACTTGTTATGTTCATGTGTGACCGGCCTACGTGTTGATGTTTGGAAGACACTGTTTATTTAAGTAAACTCTTGTAAGGCCATAAGGCCAAGTACTCTGTGTATTTGTACGCTCATTCCTAATTTGGGTATATTTAGTGGACATTCATGTTGTTGGCTTGGGTTCTTTTCTATGCAACTTTTAAAATGCTTTCGCTAGATTGTACTCTTTGTAGGACGTAAGTTATTGGAAGGATGGTTTCATTGAGTAACCCTTCAGTCTGTTTGCGGTATATGGAGTCAGGCCCCGGCCGGATCTACTATTATATGCTATGTGACCGATAGGGGTGTTATATTCAGTATGTTCCATGAGCCAAATTAGGCTTCCTCAACGGAACATGACTCATTTTTGTTGTTGTCGTTGAGAGTCTTTGGCTTCTTTGCAATGAAGCTCTTCTCCTCCTTCTTCTTACCTTTGAAATTTCTCTTCTCATCCTTCTTCTTATAAGGACATTTTGTGATCATGTGCCCTGGCTTATTACAGCAATAGCACACAACGTCAAAAGAAATATGTTTGTTCGGTTTAAATATATACCTACCACTGCTATTATAGATTTTCTTATGATGATCACCATCATAACGTGATCTCCTGTAATCAGATTAGGAGGGCTGATTTCTTATCTGCCTCCTCTTGCTAAGCATTCTCTTGAATTTCCTTGAGAGAAGAGAGAATTCTCTATCTGACATTCCTGAGCTTGAGGTTCTTGTCTCTGAATCTTCATGATCACATAAAGTTTGAGTTCTTGCAGGAGACACAACTCTAGCTTTCCTCGACCCTTCAACCATCAGGGCCACGGACTTCTCTCTGGTTGAAGATCTGCTTCCTTCTTGTTCAGCTTTTCTGGTGTTGATTTGAAGCTCATAGGAAAACAGATTCCCAAAGAGATTCTGTGGATCTGTGTTGGCATGTTTACCAAACTCCCTTATAATGCAAAACTGATTATCCTATTCTTTTGTCAAGGATCTCAAGAATTTATCGTAAAGTTCACCATTTGTAAACACATGACCATAATTCCTTAGCCCTTTAACAATCCTAACGAACTTCTCATAGCAGTCAGCAATGGAGTCTCTTCTATCTTGTTTGAAAGCTTCGTACTGCTGATTGAGGAGGGATTTCCTTTCATCCCTAACCTCCACCGTTCCTTCTATTAGAACAATCATAGATGTCCACATTTCCTTAGCAGACTTGCAGTGGATTAAGTTTTGTAACATCGAGTTGTCCACTGCTCTAGCAATAAAAATCTTTGCCTTCTTATCTAAGGAGATGAGAGCAATCTCATCTTTAGTTAAATCCAGCATCTCTTTCGGAACCATCATATTAGGAGTTATGGTTGATGCAGTCGTAGGCATATGGGGGCCTTCTTCAAAAATTTGAAATATTCTCGGATCAGTAACTTCTATGAAGAACCTTACACTTTCCTTCCACATGGGGAAGTTTTCCTTTGAGCACACTAGAAGCTTCATCGAGGAAATATCCTTGCTTCTATCCATTCCAGACATGTTATTCTCTGAAAACTAGATAGAGATCTTGTTCAAGGTGTTAAACTTTAATGAACAACCTCCCTCTAATACCAATTGAAAGTATCTTGTTTTCTACTTAAATCACCTATAGGGGGGGTGAATAGGCGAATACTGTGGCTTTTAGCCGAAATAAAATACTTTAAATTTAAGCGCACAGATTAAGAGAAACACAAAGCACAAATACAAGGATTTATAGTGCCTCCCCGAAATGGGTACGCCCATTATCCTACCTCGCCTATCTAGCACTTTGGGCTAGACTCGTCTACTTTACCAGTCATAGATTTCAACAAATCTTACACCTCAGAGTATTTAACTCGTACAAGCTCGGAGACAACATACCCTATAATTCGGAGAACAAGCTCTCCTATACTCGATCCTTTAAACTAGGATCTACAAACTCGGAAGAAAAACTTCCTACAAGAATTGAAAAATGGTTTTTACAACAACAATAGATTGTGAACAATCTTCTTGAATATCTCAATGAGATTCAATTTTAGATTTGAGAAAATGCTTTTTCTTCCTCGTTGAATAGAGAAACTTGCACTTGAAGGATGAAGAAGAAGAAAGACTTGAAACAATGAAATCTTGATCTGAATCTTAAGAGTCAACTAGATCTTGAAGAATTTCATGGAGAAATAGAGAGGAAAGATCTATGGTCAAAACTATCTCGAGGAGGAATCGTGATTCCAAGAAGTCGATGACGAGAACGAACCAGTGCAAACTATTCAGCTGATGGAATAAAACTTGCGATTTTTTTGAATTGATGATGATTAGGGTTCTCTAAAATTAAACCATGAATATATATAGTGATTCCTCTTCCATCGGATATAACGAAACTTCCGGACCGAGCTCTACGTGTACTTTATGTGGCCGGTGCCCTAAAGGAAAGCCATCATAAAATTTAGAATGAAAAAATGTTAAGTCCATTCGTCGAGTGTACACGTGACATCTCCAAAATACTCAACAAATTACATAACCACTCGATGAATTACTCGAGTCCATTTTACGAAAAGGACTTGGTTGAAAAAATGTTCAGTGTTCACGAGAACTCTCGAGAGTACTCAACGAATTGGTCAAGTATTCACGAGAGATCATAAGATCACTCAATGAATTTTACTTAGCCACATTATAATGATCTTTGAGACCTTCAAAAACCTCCTGTGTAAACTAAATGAATTACACGAGCCTTCACGTGAGGTTTCAACGTATTACACGAGTCTTCACCAGAGGACTCGACGAATTTTACTTAGGAAAATTCTAAAGTCCTGAACCCAGCTAGCATTCCTTCTTTACATTTTCTATAGCACTTAGAGATGAAGTACGCCCCATAATAGAGATTACACGTCATTCAACACTATGTCCTACACAATAAAGGATTACATTGCATAGTCTTGTGTTTTATGACCCATTGTAATCTTGCATTGGTTTGTACTTAGCAATTAATGTCTTGTAAGTACATAACTAAAATGCCGTATCAAATACAAACTCAATTCATCTTAGTTCAAGGGAGACTTCTTAAAATCAAGGCTATTATGGATACAATACCCAACACTCCCCCTATTTATGTGCACTATATAAGAATATATACTCCAACATGTGATCTCACCTGAGATGATTAGTACATGACTAGCTCATGAACATGTTATTCCCTCTTTGATATTATTAAAAAGGGTGGGCATGATCTAAATTATGGAAACCATCAGAGATGTAGTGGATTAATTGTAGTGTAAACATAAAGATAAGCACAATAATGATAAGGCTATCAAAAAAAAAATCAGAGAATGCATTTTATGATTTATATAATGGAGGAATCAAAATTCTACTTATTATAAACATCACTTGATATATCACACGTTAAAAAAATCAAATCCTTTGGACAATGCATATGAATCTAAATACACAAGATTTTTGTGCAATTTTATGAGATTTAAAGAATTATTATAGGGAAACATTTCATGTGTCAAGACAAGCAACTATGCATTAAAACATCCATTTTATAGACATGCAATGTAGTTCTAGTACAATTCTTATGCATGTAAGTGTTAAATGAAACTATAATATATGTAAGTGTAGCATCAAAAGAAATAACACTAAGTGATTATTAGATTATATAACTGATGAGTCCGATTTATATAATGTGTTTTCAAACTCATCTGTGCTCATTTTCACATAGAAACACTTCACTTTTTACTTGTATTAACTTATATTTCACTAAATCACAATTTGTATAAGGAGTGTACATTCTGCCCGAGTTGGTGTGCATTTGCACACTTAAATGTTATCGGGGTGAGCATATGGTGCCCCCATTCATCCTATCTGTTTATTTAGATAAATGTCTATTCTTGCCGGTGGTAAGCCCAGAAGATTTGGTTTTTGACACATAGGGGTAGACCCTTATCTCCTTATGAAATCTATGCATATCATAGGGTAGTGCAGTTTTCCTTCGCTCATGGGAGTTTTCCCTGTGCGTGATCTCGCATGTAGAGATGTCACAACATCATAATCACAAAATCATGTAATATTTCTCTGCATATGCTTTTTGCTGCCATGTACGGTCATTATGCTTAAAATATGGGGTCTACCATGGCTCGTGCGTTTCCTTCACACACCGTCACTTTCGACTATGAGTGATTAAATTTCACGAGCAACCCATTTTGTGTAAAATGTTTTTATTTTATTATTACCCGTATGATTTCTTCTCGTACGGTTGTTTTCAACCATGTGTGAAGAAAATCACACAAGTAGTTATTTTACTCTGAAAGTTAGCAATCTTTTATGGCCCATGTGATTTCTCCTCGCATGGTCAATATTCCCTGTGCGTGAAAAAATTACACGGGCCCAATCTTTGCCCAATTTGGAAACTTAACATACGAGAAATAGATGTTTTGTATTCACGATCATACGATTGACCGTGGATGACCATTTTTTGACAAAATTAGTATTTAGGTGCAGGTTACGCTCTATTTTGGGAGTTCCACCTTTCTTTCGCCAAAAACTATAGGGAGGACCTCTTGCTCGATTTCCACTCCCTAATAGCCTAGGGATTTCTCGTGGCCCCCTCGCATCATCTGAAGGCGTACAAAGAGGATATTATAGATTCCATATCATCACCAAGAAAAGAGAACTTCGCAGCGGACGTGGTCGGATAGTGAGACCAGAGAAGACAAGTATATTGGAAGGAGGTTAGATACCTTCTATACCCCGGATGATAATTAGAAACAGAGCTAGGACACATATTGATGGCCCCATGATTCCTTATAAGAATCTTCAATAAGCCGCTGAATTTGGTTATATCTCTTACTTTTTCTCTGTTTAATTAGATGTATATTAGTAATTCTCTCCATATTGATGATGATATATGCACTATAACAATTTGATTTAAACTTATCTTTCATTCTATGAAATCTTATTGATGTTAGGAGTTGCTTTAGGTGTGACCTAATTATTGGATTGTGTAGTGCCCTTAGAGGAGGGGGGGGGGAAATAATGGTTTTTACAACTTTGAATTATTGAGAAGAGAAAATCAAGATTTTTGGTTTAGGTTGCTATTGCCAGCTCTAGTGATACCTCCTGACAAAATCAACTAAAACATAGATTTAAAATTAATATTTTGATTAAAAAAATTGCCTATTGATAAATGAAAATAGTAATTTGATTTCAGACATAGTAATTATTACAAAGCTTTAATCCCAATAACACTTGGGGTCGATGCGATGCTACAAATCTTTTTCCCTTTTGTATACTGACCCTTATCCCCAAGGGCTGGTTTATTTTAACAGATCTATCCGAGATAAGGCCTTGAATCGCCCCTAGACGTACTCATAATCTAGTTTCCAACACACACGACAAATTTACAAAACCCTCCCAGGAAACGAACATCTGCACCAGACAATTTTCCCCATAAGTATCAGAAGACCTAGTCGCTCCTCCCTGTGATGAATTTATAATATGTTAATGATGAGTAAAAATAAAATACAACAATAATGAAGAATTCCCTCAAAATGTTTGACTCATTGATGAAGATCCATGATAAGTTCATTGTCCGATTCCATAGCCTTCAAGTACGTGGATGGAGTTCTTATCACCAAATCCAAGCCCTCACAAATTTGCAGGAGTTCTAGTATTGATCATGGCCTCCAGGTGGTGTCTTCGGGTTCTCGTCGTTCATTCTCTTGTTGGTTGGAAGATTACTCTTTTTATAGGCTCGGGAGCTACCGCCTGCGGTAGCGGTACCGCCTGGCGATAACTACTTTATATAGTCTTCTGTTCCTTTGGAAATCTCTATCTTTATAGACCTCCATTTTAGGAAAATTTCTTCCTCCAAATTAGGAAACTTTTAATCTTTAGAAACAAGCATTTTGCTTCTTTATTTTTCCAAAAGCTAGCTTCTATAGGGCTATCGTCTGGCGGTAGGACTTTCCTGCCCAAGAAGTTTCCTTCCATGGTTGTGTCTTTCGATGGCGATAGCGATAGAGCCAGTGGTATCAATAGAACTTCGAAATATTTTCCTCTTCGATTTGTTCTTTCATAGGGTACTTATCATGTAGTTCCTACACCTTATAAAACACAACAAACGTGATCAAATACAAACTAGAATTGTTATTCTCAAACTAAGAGATACAGCATGAATATTCCAACAAACTCTCCCCTTTGATAATAATAAATTCATTTTGAAAAAACAATGCATAAGAAAGAGTGTTTGTGTTTATATGTGGTGAATAAGCATTTATAAGAAAACTCCACTAGATAGATACTCCCCCTACTTAGATGCTTCCTAGGTTGTACTCCTCCTAAATGTTGTATTTCATCAAATATATTATCCCCCATTTGGTATTATCAAAAAAGGGTCGGGTAAGTGTGTTGGAAATTATATTCTCACCATTTTTACATGTAGAGATGATTTAAAGGGAATCTTGTTGGAACCCTAGTTAAGATTTGGGCAAAGATTACTATTAGGATGCTTAAATTGACCCATCTTATATAGTCTAGGGTCATAAGATTTTCTAGGGTTTTGACTTTGAAGATTTCAAGTTCAGGAAATTTTGTTCGATGATAGCTGAACTCAACTCGACGATCGTCGATCTCAGATCAACAAACTCAGAGATCTTTCTCTTAGTTGAGCTCTATGAACTCTGATCTCCGGTCGATCAACGCTGATCTCAAGTCAGAAACTCAACTCAACGAAAGCCAAACCCAAATAGATGAACTCCGAGCTGAGGTAAACGAAATGATTACTACGATCGCCGATTTCTTTAGGCAGTTGTAGTTACTAAAGACCGAATAAATTCAAGGGTTAATTACAGCCAATTAAACTCAGATAATCAATGCTAAATATTCTTAATGAATATAGTCGTTCAAAGGTAACATTAAATATGGATTAGATCAGAGAGTTTAATGTTATTTGATTCCCAAGGCAGCTACCATTCTCGGGAAATTCTTAGCCAATTCAGATTAAATGAAATCAAAGGTTTGAATTCCCCTCAAGGCATTTATATATATATTATTAGAATTGTTCTGCTTCAGACAACATTACCAAGTTAGTAAAGATTCCGGGGTTATAAATTGAGATTGTTACAGATATAGATCAACACATTCAGTTTTACAGATAATCTGCTTCAGTCTCTACAAGTGCAAAGTCTTCACCAGTCAAAGACAAGAAGGCCTACACCCAGAAGAAAGGACTCCCTCTCCCGATCATAATCTCTACACAAATCAGGGGGAGTTCTTAGCATCTTCAACTTCCACTAAACTCTTCTCAGAGATTTGAGACAGAGAGGACAACATATTTTCATGTTCCATTTCCTGTGTAAAGTGTTTTTAACTCCCTTCAAAAGTTATCCCTTTTGGTTGTTAAGTCTCCTGATCAAAAGACTTAGATTGGTTTTTGGACACCTGATCAAAAGCTCAAAGGGTTGCTAGATCTCCTTTAGAAAATAGATCTTGTGGTGACAGGGATCCTGAGCAAAAACCTGTGGTGGCAGGGCACCTAATCAAAAACTTGTAGTGGATTCCTACCAGGGTGGTAGAAGAGTGGATGTACCAAGGTTTATTTGGGAACAATTATAAACTCCTTGTGTCGTCTGGTTTGCCTTTATTTTTTGTTTGTGTGCTGTGATATTTTTATTTATATTTATTTATATATATCACTAACTTTTAATCTGCTATAAAAACAAGTTAATAATTTTTTAAACTCGATTTCACCCCCTCTCTAGAGTAATCATAAGATCTATCCCTCACTTTCAATTGGTATCAGAGGAAAGGTTATTTGGTTTCACAGGTTAACACTTGAACCAAAAGATATTTGATATATCCTATTTACTCTAGTTTGTCTTTTACATCCTGGAACAAAACAAGAAATATTCAAGCACCAGACCTCCAGTGTGTAATCTAAATAAGTTTGCACTTTGGAAGGCAAGGATTAGGATTTACATGAATTCCATTGATGAAGATATCTAGATTTCCATTTTGACAGGTCCTCCTACACCAACTATAGTAACAAGCACAAGTGAAGTTCCACCACCTGAGTGGAATGATGCTCAAAAAAAGCTGAAAATAGCAGATGCCAAAGCCATGAATATTTTGGCTCAATCAATGTCTGATGACATTTTTTAGGAAGTTACTGAAAAGGATATTTGGGACTCCCTCACAACAATGGTTGATGAAACATGGAGTGAATCAGATTCAGAAACTTCATCCTGTACAATAGAAGATGAAGAAGAATCAAGAGCAAGAGAATTCTGTCTGATGGCAATAAAGGCATCCTACTGTAATTCTGATTCAGAATCTGAGTCTGAAGATGACCATGTAATCTCTTCTTTTGATTTCACTTCAGTACTTTTTAAAACATATTTTATATTATTATGTGAAGATTTGATTCAATCTAAGAAGGAAATAAAACTTCTCAGAGGGAAATTAACTAAACAAAATAATCTATCTTATGAAAAAATAAAACTTAAAGAAGATTTAAAATATGCTCTTAAACAGATAGTTTCTTTAAAATAAGCTAAAGAGAAAGAAAATTTAGAAGATTTAGATAAAGTAACTAAAGTTTTAAACCAAAACCAATTAAGAATTTTCAGAAAAATTATGTTCAAAATAATTCATCATACCGAGATCGACGAAATCAGCATCATTCGTCGAACTCCGATCGACGAATTATGAACGCTAGATTTCAGTACAATTATCAATGAAACTGTGATCGATGAAATCCATATGATTCGTTGAACCGAGATTGATGAACGTGGAACACAGAAAACAACTACTATCATTCTTTGAATCAAGCTTGAAGAACCCACTTCCATTCATCGAACTCAGATCGACGAAATCAATATGATTCGTCAAACTCAAATTTTCAAAACAATAATTTTAATTCATTTCAAAAATATAGTCAAACACAGAAATTTATGAATTCTTTTACTCAATGGATAATCCCTCGTAGAAAACATCATCCACTAGGTTATAAAGATCAACTAGAGTGTTCTTATATTTCCAATTATTATTATGAAAGAAAATTAGGACCCAAGGTAACCTGGGTTGAGAACACCTAACCTTCATTTCAGGATAAGAACTATCCTACCACAGAGGAACAGTGGTATTTGATAGTCTCCAGAAGCTGTTGTGTCTACAACCACTTTTCAGAAAATCTATAGGTTGTCAAGATATAAAGTTGAGCAAAAGGAAAGCTGAAGATTCTACCAGAGAGCTTTCTCTCACCAAATCATCTTCAGTTCTTCCATCAGTATTTCTTCAGAAAGATTCCGTATTTTTGTTTATAACTTTGAATCTTGTTCATTTATAAACCTTCTCAAAGCAACTTTGTATATTTACTGAAGATTTATAATTCAGTCAGATTTATTTATGCTTTTTGTTCTGTTTTTGTAAATAGTATCCTCACCCAAATAGAGGGAGATTGTTTGAACCCTAGTTTTGATTTGGGCAAGGTTTACTATTAGGATGCTTAGATTGACCCATCTTGTATAGTCTAGGGTCATAGGATTTTCTAGGGTTTTTACTTTGAAGATTTAAAGTTCAGGAAATTTAGTTCGACGATAGTTTAAATCAGCTCGACGATCGTCTATCTCAGATTGTCGAACTCATAGTTCCTTCTCCGAGTTGAGCTCGACGAACTTTGATCTCCGTTTGACGAACGCTGATCTCAAGTTATAAACTCATCTCGACGAAAGCCAAGCCCAGATCGACGAACTCCGAGCTGAGGTCAACTAAATGATTGATGCGATCGACTATTTCTTTAGGGTGTTGTAGTTACTAAAGACACAATAAATTCAAGGATAAATTACAACCAATTAAACTCAGATGCTCAATGCGAAATATTCTTAAGTCGTTCTAAGGCAGCATTAAATATGGATTAAATCAGAGAGTTTAATGTTATTTGATTCCCAAGGCAGCTAATATTCTCGAGAAATTCTTCAACCATTTCAGATGAAATGAATTCAAAGGTTTGAATTCCCCTCAAGGCATTTATATATATATTATCAGATGTTTTCTGCTTCAGACAACATTACCAAGTTAGGACAGATTCCAGGGTTATAGATTGAGACTGTTACAGATATAGATCAACACATTCAGTTTTATAGAGAATCTGCTTCAGTCTCTGCAAGTTAAAATTCTTCACCAGTCAAAGACAAGAAGGCCTACACCCTGAAGTAAAGACTCCCTCTCCTAATCACAATCTCTACACAAATCTGGGGGAGTTATTTGCATCTTCAACATTCACTAAAGTCTTCTCAGAGATTTGAGACAGAGAGGACAACATATTTTCATGTTCTATTTCCTATATACAGGGTTTTTAACTCCTTTCAAAAGTTAGCCCCTTTTGGTTGTTAAGTCTTCTGATCAAAAGACTTAGATTGGATTTTGGGCACCTGATCAAAATCTCAAAGGGTTGCTAGATCTCCCTTAGAAAATAGATCTTGTGGTGATAGGGCACCTGAGAAAAAACCTGTGGTGGCAGGGTACCTGATAAAAAACCTATAGTGGATTTCTAACAGGGTGGTAGAAGAGTGGATGTACCCCGGTTTATTGGGGAACCATTATAAACTCCTTGTGTTGTCTGGTTTGCCTTTACTTTTTGTTTGTGTGCTGTGATATTTCTCTTTATACTTATATATATATCACTAACATTTAATCCGCTATAAAAACAAGTTAATAATTTTAAATACTCTATTTCACCCCCTCTCTAGAGTAATCATAAGATATATCCCTCACTTTCATCTCATGATGAAGTGTATCATAAATTTCTTTTATAAGTTTGAAGGCAAGATCGAGCTTAGAGTAGTTTTGCAGAAAAAGTTCAATATGTTGAATTAATTTTGAATGAAAAACATCCTTGATCAATTTTCATATAAGAGTTAAAATTAGAGTTATAGTTTATAAAAAGTGATGTTTGTAAAAAGATACATGAATATGGCAAAAGTTGATACTATAACGATTTAAAAAATAATGAACCAAGAGATGCTATTTTAAACAATATTTCAAAGTACAATTATCAATATCTAAGCAAGAAAACATTAACAATGTTAGGAAATTTGCAAGTCCAACATACTAGAAACATTGTAAAGATCACACATTGATATATAATGTTGTTACTTATAATTATAGATAACATATATATGTGTGTGTTAGAGTTCAATTGTCATGAGTAGAAGTGTTATGCTAGATAATTAAGTGTACAAAATTAGTGTTTTTGATTATTCTTACTGATGAATAAATTGAAAAGCAAGACATGTGTAATGGAATATGCTTAATATTAAAATTAACAAATAAATTTCCTTCCACACAAATTCAATACACGTAATAGTAAAGTACAACACCCAAGGTGCTCTACACACAATGCTTATTAAGAATTATCAGGGATCAAAGTAGTGCTTGGGGATCACTATTATTATTTTTGACATTTTCTTTTTTACGTGTGATCATGTGTAACCAAAGTAGTTTAAAATTATTTGCTACAAGACACTTTACAATTCTTTTTCCAAGCTGCTTAATCTTACAATGCTTATTAAGACTTATCAGGAGAGTGAGTAGTGCTTGTTCGATATTCCTTGCCAAATTTTATTTTGAATTTTTTTTATTTAACTAAGGGCTCCTAATTCACTTATTACACAAACAAGTTCATATATATACATATATATTGAAAACCACTTAGAACAAACATAGTGCATGAACAGTAAATTTACAATACAAAAATTCAAGGGTGAGTAGGTAACTTATTCATGTATTTTAAGAAATTAAGATATTTATACTACACAATTATGCAACTTTAAAATTTATATCATATGTAGGAGAATCAAAGGTGTGTTTGTGCGAAACTCATAATCTAGCATAAAATATTACTCATACTTAGAAACATGCTTACAATGTTCCTACATAAGTGCACTATAATAATTTTCATGACATATGACAAGTTGTTTTACAAGGCATAATAAATCAATACAATGTTTGAAGATTTTGACAAGAAAATTAAATATTGAATTAAATCGAGAAAAGATAATAGAAATCAACCTTGATTTTTAGTTCCAATAGCACAACAAATTTTTTGTTATTTTTTTTAATTTTATATAAGGCAAATAATATTTTTGGGGTTATTTAGAAAATTTTCAAATTTTTAAGTTGATTTTTGGAAAAATATGAATAAAATAAAATAGTCAGTGTTTTTTTAAAAAATTTTTGTAAAATAAGCAGTAAATAATAAAAAATAGATTTTTTTAAAAAATATTCAAATTCAAAGCTACCGCCAATGCTAAAATTAACGCCTGGCAGTACTATCAGAGATTTGATTTTTTGCTCAAAAATCGTGTATTTCAATTTTTCATGATTATGATATTTCAATACGATGCTCAGCTAATGGTGCAATGAAATAAAAAAATAGACAGAATTTGTGGATTTTAATTTTCAAAGTCCAACTAGTCACGCGCAAAAAGCCCGACCGGATCGGGATTGACCCAGCCCGGTCAGGCCCGGGCATTTCCAGATCGTACAGGGCCCGAGCACAGTTTAAACAGGGCAAGGCCGGGCTCAGGCTCCCTCTCAAAGGGGGAGACCGGTTAGGCCCTTTAGGGCTAATCCCGCCTGATAGGAAGGATTAGATTTTAATCTCGCCTGATCATAAGCAGGATTAAGCCTGATCATGCGGGATAAAAATCCCGCCTGATCATGCGGTGAAAGTGAGTGTAAGATCAATCCTTCACTCTAGAGGGGGGTTAATATAGTGTTTTAAAATAATTTTACAAATATAAAAATTATTCTAGCAGTGGAAGAATTAATTTAGTTTGTGTAGAGTGCTTAACAGAAATCAAAATAAAATAACTAGAAGAGCAAATCCACAGCACACAACAAATAAGATAGCAAACAACCAGAAGACACAAGGAGCTATAGTGGTTCCCCAAAACCTAGGTACATCCACTCTTCTACCACCCTAGGTAGGAAACCACTATAGGATGAGTTGATCAGGTGTCCTGGGCACCAATGAGCTTTTGATCAGGTGCTCAAAAACCAAATCAGATTTTTTGATCAGGTGTCTTGCCACCACTGAGTTTTGATCAGGTCTAAGAAACCAAAACAAAACATTTGAAGGGAGTTCAAAAACCATTTTACAGGAAAGGAAAAAGAAAAAAAGGTGATGTTATCTTCTCTGTCAACAATAAAAGAAAAGCAAAAGTGGATGAGATGTTGTCAAAGCTCCCCATGAGATTAGCAAGAGTTCAGGAAATGGAAGCTTTGCAAGGGTGATAGGTCTTTAGTAGAAAGAATGCTCCAGCAGAAGATGATTTATGCTTGAACTGAAATGTTTGTTATCTGGAGTGTGAATGATGAAGACTTGAGAAAACTTTTAAATAGCAGGAATCAGAAAGAAAACTTGTTCTATGTTCTATATTGTTGATCTTTTTTTTCTTTCTCTGTGTGTTTTGTGTATATACTGCTGTGTATACTTCTGTGTATATATTCTTGATCTATCTGAATGATAATAAGAAATCCAGTCATCAAATCTTCTTGATAGCCGTTAGAAAAGTCATAAAAAGTTTCCTTAAAATGTCAAATGTCTCTGGAGGAAATAACCTAAAAACATTCCTTCTTTGTTACCTTGAAACTTGCTCCAGATTTATTATAACGGATAGAAATCATCTTTAATAAATGCTCTGACTTGAAGACATTTGAAATCCTTAACAAACTGACAAAATTCCAGAAATCGTCGATCTAAAAAGATAATCGTCGACTTGAGCTCAACTATCGTCGAACTGAGCTCAGAGATATTGGAATTAGTCTAAGACAGAAATCGTCGATCTGAGCTCAGAGATCGTCGAACTGAATTCGACGCATCGTTGACTTGAGCTCAGATATCGTCGAACTGGGTTCGACACTTTGTCATCCTGAACTCAGAGATAGTCGAACTGGGTTCGACGCTTCGTCGATCTGAGCTCGACGACAAGTTGTACTCTAAAGCTGGGCTTCTCATCTGAACATGGAGGTCTTGGGGAAAGCTTCAAACCTAAGTCCTAATCCTTAGACCTTAACTAGTTGACCTTTACTCTATACAATAAGGCCAAGCAACAATCCTATTGATATAGTGATCCTGACCTAAATTAGTAATAGAGTGTTCCAACACGCGCGATTAAAATCCCTCCTGATATGGCAGGAATAAATCCCGTCAGGCAGGATTTATTCCTTAGCCCGGTACCTGGCTTAGGCTAGCCCGGCCCCCAGCCTGGACCGGGCCGGGCACCGGGCCGGTTAACCAAAAATATTAGGGGCCTGGTAAGGGCCCTAAGCCAGGCGCTGGCCTAGGCCAGGCCTAGTCGGTCTATTGCCGGGCCTGGCCCAGGCTTTTTGCCCATGACATTGTCCAACACCCATTAATATTTAGGTTAACCATGTGTTGTGAATGTTATTTTTTTTACCTCTTGAGATATCGATACGGCCGAAGGTAGCGAACAAACTTTTATAAAATCGCGGTTCTATGATTATCCTTTGACCCACTTCTAGGGCTTCATTTTTTGGGCATTTTAGACGACCAAAGAGCTTCCGCCAGTGACCATGAAAAATCGGTAAGCCCTATTCTCCATTTCTTCATCCGATCAAAAGATTTTTGCAAGTTTTTAGCTTTAGTGCCCAGCGGGAGCAAGATCTCTAAAATTCCTTGATTTATATATATATAGGAGTTTATTATGATTTTTCCTCTCTATTTTGAGATCATCTAGTGGTAGTGATATGTTTATTAGTTTTATGTTAACCCTGGAGTCCGCAATATATCCTTAACTCAATTTCCAGGTCATCGCGGACTCATAGTTCAGACAGCATAGGCAGCCAGCTCGATCTCAAGTTTTAGCCTTGAGAGGTCACCTCTCCGCCTTGCCGACTGTATAGGTCACCTTCATCAATGGAAGGTAAAAGAACCAGTCCACCCATATCGGCCACTTCTCAGACCCCTTGATCGGACAAGAACTCCACATCGTAAGTCTCAGTCCGCCCCCTTTGGGCGAACTCGTTGCTTGTCTCTTTTTTTTCTTTTCCTTTGTATCCCATGGTTGAACCCTAGTTCTTATTTTTGCAAGGATCACTATTAGGATGATTATATTGACCCAAAATGTATAGTCATGGGTCATAGGATTATTTCCAGATTTTCTCCTTCAGAAAAATTCCAGAGAAGTTCAAATTTGAAGTTCAAAAATTTGCTGCAAGAAATTCTCCGAGCTAAGTTGAACGAACTCTGAGCTCAGATCAACGAACTTTGACCTCAGCTCAAAGAAAGCTGTAAAACTCAGTTCAACGATTATGTAGTTAACATTCTCTGAGCTCTGCTCGACGAACTCCGAGATGAGCTTAAGGAACTCCAATCTGAGATCAACAAACTCCGAGCCAAGTTTGCAGAAAGCTTTGAAATTGAGATCAACGATTTCATTTCAGTATACAAGAAAAATTATTTACAGCTGGCAAAATTAATTAATGCTTAATTAAAGACGATTATAGCAATCATATTTAATGTTATATATTCTTATGAATATAGCCGTTTGTAGGCTGTATTAATTATGGATTAAAAAAGGATTTAATGTTAATTGATTCCCAAAGTAATTACCATTCTCGGGAATCATTCAGCCATTGCAGACAAAGAAAATTCAAATGTTTGAATTATGTTCAGACAATATATAGAGATATTATTCTGTAGAGACAAATGAACAGAAGGGAAGAACAAGAAGCAGATAGTTAGAAAAACAAAAAATATACAGAATTCTTCTTCTTTATCTGCTTCAGGATTTCAAGGGACAACTCATCAGCATTAGTACAAGAAGCTTCTGAAGATTCAAGCATACTTAATGCCAACACCCTGAAGCAAAGCTTCCACTCCTGAACTACTCTAAATCTCAGGGGGAGCTTTGAAAACATCAAGATCCACTAAGTATTCTCAGTTGTTTGAGAAAGGGGAGACAACATCATTTTCCTTTCCTACAGTAAAAAGGGTTTTTAACTACTTTCAAAACTAATCACTTGGTTGACAAGTCTCCTTATCAAAAGACTTGGATTGGTTTTTGGGCACCTGATCAAAAGCTCAAAGGGTTGTGAGATCTCCCTTGAAATAGATCTTGTGGTGACAGGGCACTTGAGCATAAACCTGTGGTGGAAGTCTCCTGATCAAAAAACTGTTTGTGTATTCCTACCAGGGTGGTAGAAGAGTGGATGTTCCCAGATTTGGGAACCACTATAATCCTTGTGTCGTCTGTGCTTGCTTGTTTATTTCTTTATTTGTGTGCTCTGATTTCTTTTTCTCCTTATATATATTTATCTCTGAGTAAACATAAGATCTATCCTCACTTTCATCCTGTGACCACTGTCTGATTCTCCGTAGTAATACCTACAGACACTCTAGCTCGGCCGGCTCCAGCAATGATGCCTTCTCCCCCAGTATATCCTCATACTCAGACTATAGTACCCCTTCGACCTCAAGAAGAGGAGTTCACTTTTCTTATTAATTTCTTTCTTGAGGCGGTTAGGGGGAGTCCAGACCGCATGATCAACTTTGATAAAGATTGTCAGGCGGCGTAGACCACTGCGACCCCTACTACATTCCGCCCTATGTCCTCTCTGATCCTGGCTGAAGTTAAGGAGCCCTCGCCCTTCATTGATAGAATCCATTGGGATCTGTCTCCAAACAATTTAAGCAAACCTCGCTTTCCCACTTATACAAGCGAGTCTGATTCGATTGCGCATCTGTAAGCATTTGAAGATGTCGTGGCATTAAGATGCCTCATAGATGCAATGAAGTGCAAGCTATTGGTAACCACTTTCGATGATCAAGCAAGAGAGTGGTTCCATGAGCTGTACCCCCAATCCATCACCTGCTTTACCGAGCTCCGCAAAGAGCTCCTATTGAGGTTTGCTACCTACAAGAAGAGGAAGAACGGTCCTGCAACTCTTTTCTATATCAAGCAGAAAGACAACGAATCAGCTGCTCAATTCATTGATCGATTTGAAAAAAGATCATGGGAGTCCAGAATGTGGATCCCAACTTCTATAAAGTTTACCTAGTCCACGGCTTCAAGGAGGCCCGCTGAAGAGCAAGATAACTACTAAAGCACCCGCAACAAACTAAGAATTATTCGCTCTTATCAATAGATTCATTGAGGGTGCAAATGCCAATCTGACATACATCTCCTCCTTGATAGCTAAGGATGAAGAAGGAAAAGATATAACAAGTTCTTATATAGCTCATCATTCTTCCATAACTCATTGCCAAGATTTCTAGCCCCTGCTCAAAGGGGGAGAAACTTTCGTAATAAGCGACCTTTCTAGGGCCATCAATAGTTTCGTGATCAGAAACTATCGTTGGAAATCACACCGGTCCATCAGCTCCCTAGGTTATGTTAGTCTACCAGGCTCAAGATGCTTCACCCGCAGCTGCTCAGCAAAACGATGACTCCTTAGAGGAGTTTTCATCCATGGGCTTGTTGTTTGTTATTGCATCCACAATAACCAAGATTTGCATGAAGTCACCATTGAACAAAGATGAATTAAGTTGTATTTGATATCTTTGTTTAGTTGTGTGTTTGCAGATCATCAATTCTAAGTGTAGACCAATGTAAGTCTACAGTGGGTCATGAACACAGGAGCATACCATGTAATCCCTTACTGTGTGATCCAAGCTGTTGACTCATGTGTAGCCTCTCTATTGGGATACACTTCATATTCAAGCACTTGGACCATGGGATATAGATTGGATTATTGAAGAGAAAAAGTTTCTACGTTCAAGATTTTTCTAAGTCCACTTCTCGAGAAGCCTATATTTAATTCTCGAGAAGTAGAGTTAGCGGAACTCGAGAAGTTCACTTAGTTCTCGAGAAGCCTAGACTAGTTCTCGAGTAACATCATTAAAGTTCTCTGAAGCTTAGCCTAGTTCTCAAGAAGTCACTTCTTATATTTCTCAAGTATCCAGAGACAGCCGTGAAAAATTTTCTAAGTCCATCTCTCGAGAAGCTAGTTATAGTTCTCGAGAACTTAGCTTTTTTTTCTCGATAAGTCAGGTTAGTTTTCGAGTACAAGTTTTAGCTCTCGAGTAATGTTATTTTAATTCTTGAGAAGCGTAATTTAGTTCTTGAGTTGACTCAACGCTTATTTCTCGAGTACTAACTTAAGTTCAGAACGTATAGACCTCGAGAAATCAGCCTTGTTCTCGAGAACTTATTTATACTTCTCGAGAACAGCAGTCCAGTTTTTCAGAAAATTTACTTAAGTCCAAATCGACGGGATTTTCAAATGACTTGGCGTGATTGGTCTATGTGTCGTGATTTATGTCTTTTCTAACCGTTAGGGGAAATCCTATATAATGTCTTTTCATTAAGACTAACCCAAAGCGGTGAACCGTACACTTTCAAAATTTCTTATCGGTCGTCTCTCTCCAAGAACAAATTTATAGAAGCCGCCGCCGCCGCTCAGGTTGAAGATCGACTCGACTATTTTCGATCAAGAATGACTTGTTGTTCAAGGAATCTTCATCTTCTCCTTGATCGAGTAGGTCAAAGTTTTCTAAGATCAGATCTACCAAGTCTTCTTTAACATTTCGGAAAAAGCGGCAAAGTTCAAGAAGAAGACATAGAGATAAATTTTTCCAGATCTGAGACAAATCTCTATTTGTATTTCAAATCTCTTTGTAATTTTTTAAGAGATTATTCTCCGAGTGTAGGTGTACAACCCCGTGTTCGCCGAGGGAACCTGGGCGAGTAGGCGGGTCATCCCCGGCCCGCGCCATCAGGCGGGTCAGCCCTAGCTTGCGCCATCAGGGGGGTCAGCCTCGGCCCGCACCCGCAGGCAGGACAGCCCTCGGCCTGTGCCCTCAGGCGGGCCTGCCCTAGGCCTGCGCCCTTAGGCATGTCAGCCCCGAACCGCGCCTTTTGGCGGGTCAGTCCCGGTGGGAGGAGAGAGCTCGCCAAATAGTGGGCGGGTAGGACCGGCCGAGCTCACACTCACCTAGTGCCAAGACGGGGCGGCGAGTACAAGCTCCACACGACTCCACCCGGTACTTAGCGCCCTTTCTGAGTACCAGCCATCATAGGTCCACTCGCCCCTCAGCCGTGAAGTATTTTCTTTTTTACCATTTCACCCCCGCTGGTCTGCCCATAGCCGGTTAGAACAGCGGAGTTACGCTGTTTGCAGACCAAGCTGGGCTGCACATAGCTGTTTAGAACACCGGAGGTTGGCTATTTGCAGGCCTTTTCCGGAAATCTATAAATAGGACCCAAGGGGGCACCTTAGAGGGGACGGACTTTTCTCCAGTATTCCAGTGCTTTCTGAGGTGCCTTAGCCCGGCTCTTTGGCTAAGGAGGGGAAGCTCTCTGAGATCTTCCGGGATAGTTGTGGGACCTCCGTGCCGGGCCCTTGGTCTAGTCCTTTGCACTCTTTCTCTTCTTGTCGTTTTTCTTACAGGGGCGAAGTAGGAGTGCGACCACCCCTTCCCCAAGGGTTGAACTCCACAGAGACTGATTTTTCGTTTCCACATTTTGGTGCGGTGAGCGTGGAGCGTGGTCAACTCAGAAAACCTTCAGCGAGTTCAATGACTGGAGGCGAAGGGCAGGGATCGGACAGGACAGACTCGCCACCCCCACCATCTCTCTCCACCACGGGGATGTTCGAGGAGTTCAGACAGGAGATTCTCGGCATGGTCCGACTCGCACTCGGCATGCGGGCCGAGAGTACGACCCCCACCGGTGATCTCGGTCCTCGCGGACCCGACACTCAGTGATGCGGCCCCCGTCAGACGAGCTGGGAAGGAAGTCACGGAAGAACGTCGAGGTGCCGAACTCCCAGGGCGAGTGCTCTTCCCAGGGTCGGGGAGCGGTGGCCGGTTCGGTGAGCTAGGGGTGCGAGATCCTCTAACTCGCCCGGTGGGTGGAGGTAGTCCCTTCAGTGAATTGGTTTCTTCTGCGCCAGTCCCGGATGGGTTCAGAGAGCCCGAGATTTCCAACTACACCGGAAAAAGGGATCCGATCCAGCACGTCCAGTGGTTTGAGGATGTGGTCTCAATCCTGCAAATGTCGGATGGGTTCAAGTGCCGACTCTTCGCCATTACCCTTAGGGAGAAGGCACGAGAGTGGTTCCATTTGCTGCCGTCCAACTCCATTTACTGCTTCGAAGATCTACATCGGGGGTTCGTGATGAGATTTACCACCTCTAAGAGGAGGAAGAGGGAGTCGGAATCCCTGTTCCGTATCAAGCAGGGGGTGAAAGAGACCCTGGGAAGCTACGTCGACCGCTTCTAGGAGGAGGGTGCCCAGGTCCAAGAGACGCCGGGCCATACCCTGATGATGGCCTTCACCCTAGGGTTAAAGCAGGGTTTCTTTTGCATGGAGTTGAAATGGATTCCCCCCTCTCCTATGAGGAGTTAATGGAGAGGGCGGCGAGAGAAGTCGACGGGGAGGCATCGAAACCGGAGTTTGCCCAGAAGCTAGCCAGATGGGCTACGGAAGAGGAGAGGCCCAGAGGAGGTAGGGGCCAGGAAGAGAGGAGAGCTGAGCCCCATTAGAGGGATGGGCAGCATCAGCAGCAACAGCAGCAGCAGCCCGGTTGGGGGCGCCAAGAGCCAAATCATCAGCTAGGATGGAGGCCCGAGTGGCAGGAGCAGAGGGCGAGGAGAGGGTTCCACAGAGGGGACCGTCTCCAGGGATGCCAGGGCCAGTTCTACCCTCCCGGAGCAAGGCGAGGCCAAAGGCCACCTCTCTCCACCAAGAATAGGAAATGGACATAGCCATGGGGGAGAGAAGAAGGCCGACAAAGAGGAGGAGTAGGGAAGTCTGGGTAGAGTTGTCGTATTGTGACTTCCACCAGGAAGAAGGGCACTCCACCGTCACGTGCCCAGAGTTCCTCGAGATAAGGGGAAATAAGGAGCAGCAACACCAACAAGACCGCTAGGGAGTGCGGATCGAAGAAGTCCTGCCCCGGAGGGAGGAGGACAGATGCGAAGTCCAGGCCGATGTGGGGTCCCGGGGAGGGATAGGAGCAATCCACGGGCGGGTGGGGGGGGGGGGGGGGCAGGGGCCGAGGCCTCCCACAAGGCGAGCCTCCACACCATGTATCGCAGGAGCATTGGCTCCACATCACAGACCCCCCTCCCAGAAGAGAGAATCACGTTCTCTGTCCACGACATGCCAGAACATGATGACCCCTTTTGCGATGCGTTGGTCATCTAGACGGCCATCGAGGATTTCACCGTCTTCCGGATCCTCATCGACAACGGGAGCTCTATCAACGTCATCTTTTAGAAGGCGTTTGACGCAATGAAGGTGGAGGCTAGGAGGGTGTTGGCCTCAGACGGGCCCCTGTTTGGCTTCTCGGGGGAAGGAAGGAAGTCGAAGGAGGGGTGGGACTCAATATTTCTCTTGGGGGGGGGGGGGGGCAGTCCCGCAATTGCAAATTCGTAATCGTGGACGCCCCCAGTAGATATAATGCCATCTTCAGGAGGCCCCTCCTCAGCGCCTTCCGCTGCGTCCCCTCGTCTTTTCACCAGTGCCTCAAGTTCAACGTCGAGGGGGTTCAGATCCGGGTCCGCAGAGACCCCAAAGTAGCGAGGGAGTGCTACGTCACGACGGTGAACTCTATCTCTTGGCAGGAGGGAGACGAGGAGATGGGGCGGAGGATGGAGGAGGCAGAGCAGGAGGCTGACAGAGAAGGAATGGAAGCGGAGGAGAGCCGCGCCCGAGAAGAAGTGGCGAAGGAATTCCAGGGACTGGCCGAAGCAATGGCTGTCGAGGAATTCGAGGAAGAAGACTTCACCCCCGGAGGAGAGGATACTAAGGAGTGGGGGAAGCAGTCCCATCTGGAGGCGGCAGAAGAGGTGGTAGAGATGGAGGTTCTCACTTTCGGCGGCAGGGTGGAGAAGGTTCGCGTCAGCGGAGGTCTGACTCCAGAGGCTCAAGGAAGGATGCTGGAATGCATCCAAAAGAACGTGGACATCTTCGCCTGGAGTGCTGCGGAGATGCGAGGGATTTATGTCGACGTGGCATGCCATCGCCTCAACCTGGATCCGGAGGCTCGCCCCATCCAGCAGAAGAAGAGGTCCACAGCAGACAGGCTGGCCGAGCCAATTCGAGAGGAGGTGGCCAAACTTCTTAAGGTCGGTTTTGTATCTGAAATCCAATACCCCGGCTGGGTATCCAACGTTGTAATGGTTAAAAAAGGAGACGGCCGGTGGAGGATGTGTGTTGATTTTTCTTTACTTAATAAAGCATGCCCTAAGGATTGTTACCCCTTGCCTCGGATCGACGCGCTAGTTGATTCAGCCGTCGGTTTCCCTGTAATGAGCTTCCTAGATGCGTTTTCAGGTTATCATCAAATCAGGATGCACCCTCCCGATGTCAAAGATGTTTCTTTCATCACAGGAGATGGGTGATATTGCTATAAAATGATGCCCTTCGGGCTAAAGAATGCAGGTGCAACTTACCAAAAAATGATGGACAGTGTCTTCCGAGAGCAAAGGGGAAGAAATTTGGAGGTGTACGTGGATGACCTCATGGTCAAAAGCCTCGACGTTGATTTTCACCTCCGGGACTTGGAGGAGACTTTCGCTACCCTCCGAGAGTACAAAATGAGACTGAACCCCTCGAAGTGCATCTTCGGGGCGAGCAGGGGCAAATTCCTGGGAAATCTCCTCACCCTCGCCGGTGTGGAACCCAATCCAGACAAGGTAAAGGAAATTTTGGAGTTGGGGCCACCGCGAATTTCCAAAGAGGTACAACGGCTGACGGGAAAGCTAGCGGGGTTGAGTAGGTTCCTCTCTCGTGCCGGGGAGAAGTGCTCCCCCTTCTTCAAAACTTTGAGGGGAGGTCGGAAGTTCGAACTGACCTCGGAATTCGAGGAGGCGTTCCAAGCTCTGAAGAGGCAGCTGATGCAAGCCCCCCTGCTCCAAGGGCCAAAGGAGGGGGGGACTTATTTCTATACTTGGGCATTAGGGCGGAGGCCCTGAGCTCCGTGTTGGTTCGGGAAGAGGGGAAGAAGCAGCTTCATGTTTACTATGTTAGTAGGGTGTTGATGAAGGCCGAGCTCCGCTACCCCATCCTGGAAAAGTTGGCATTCGCTCTAATCATCTCGGCCCGGAGGCTTTGGCCTTACTTCCAGGCACACTCGATCCGAGTAGTCACCGACCACCCCCTTCACAACATCTTTGGTGGGGTGGAGCATTCGGTCAGGTTGGCAAAGTGGTCGGTGGAATTGAGCGAGTTCGACATCTCCTTCGTCCCTCGCCTCTTGATCAAGGCACAAGCTATGACAGATTTTCTAGCTGAATACATGGTCGATGTGGCGGAGGAAGGCCTCACTCGCCCGATTCCTTGGAAGATTATGGTGGACGGCGCTTCGGGGAGGCTGGGAGTCGGGGTCATCCTAGAAAGCCCCCAAGGGACAAGGATTGAGCAGACGGTGGTAGTACACTTCCCCATCACCAACAACCAGGTTGAGTATGAAGTAGTGATTGCAGGGCTACGCTTGGCCAGGGAGTTGGGGGTGCTTGATGTGGAGGTCGTCACTGACTCCATGGTGGTGGCCTCCTAGATAAAGGGGGAGTTCGAGGCCAGGGAGCCCACCCTGCAGCTATACTTAACTAAGGTGAAGGGGGTTATCGGCGCGGTCCAGACTTTTTCCATCTGGCACGTGCCCCGGGAGGAAAATGAGCAGGTGGACCAACTAGCAAAATATGGTTGTCGGGCGGGAGGAATCATCACCGACTTATTTCGGCCTTCCATTGAGGAGGGGGAACTGATGGAGGTGGAGCAACGCCCCTCATGGATGGACCCGTTCACGACCTTCCTGTCCACGAGGGAATACCCCGAGGGGATGGATAGGAAGAAGCTCAAGTACAAGTCGGCATATTACCTCTTGCGAGATGGCCAGCTGTACCGGACGACCCTCTCAGGCATGTTGGCCTGATGCGTGGCTGAGGGGGAGGTCAGAAAAATCTTGGAGGAAATTCACTCCGGGGAGTGCGGGAGCCACTCTAGGAGCCGGACACTGGAGGGGAGGATCATCAGACAAGGATACTTTTGGCCAACCTTAGGACGCGATGCGGCAAGATTTGCCAAGGAGTGTCACAAGTGCCAGCTATTCGCTCCCCTTCAGCTGCAACCGACCCAACGCCTCAGGAGCATCACGGCCCCTTGGCCCTTCCCAATCTGGGGAATGGATTTGGTTGGACCCTTCCCCCAAGCCAGCGGCCAGAGGAGGTTCCTGCTCATGATGATCGATTACTTCTCCAAGTGGCTGGAAGTTAAGGCATTAGCCAAGGTGACCTACCAAGTCGTGAGGAACTTCGTATGGGGGGAGATATCTTGCTGACACGGGATGCCCCAAGCCATCGTCACGGACAATAGACCTCAGTTCGCGAGCGCCGAATTCTTCGGCTTCTGCGAACAGCTCGGAATTGACCTTAGGTTCGCCTCGATCCATCATCCGAGAAGTAATGGGCAAGTGGAGGCAGCGAACAAGATTATCATCAACCTCCTAAAGAAGAAAGTAGAAAACCTGAAAGGTAGTTGGGTGGAGCAGCTCTCCTCGGTCCTCTGGGCCCTCAGAACCACGCCCAACACATCCACAGGAGAGACCCCATTCAAGCTTTCCCATGGATGCGAGGCGGTGCTTCCCATAGAGCTCGAGGTCCGAACGCCCCGGGTAGTGGAGGCAGGAGAAGATAGGGAAGAGTGGAGAGTCAAGAACGAGGAGGAACTGCGGCTCTCCCTTGACATGGTATAAGAATTGCGGGACATCTTCACCATCAAGCAAGAGGAGGTGAAGAAAAGAATGGCCAAATATTTTGACAAGCACGTCAGGATCAAACAATTCGCAGAAGGGGACTTGGTCTTGAGGAAGGTGGACGCCGCAGGGAGATTAGCTGCAGTAGGGAAACTCAACCCAAATTGGGAAGGGCCGTATATAGTGCAAGAGGTCTTGAAGTAAGGAGGTTATCGCCTTCGAAATGCGGGAGGCAAGACCCTGGGTCCCACCTGGAGTGGTGACGACCTGAAACATTTCTATCCCTAAATCATGTAAACTCTGCTCTATGAAATGAAATTCTTTATCGAGATGCTCAGGTTCATATGTTTATGCAAGTTGAAGAGAGAGTCTGCCCAAGACCCTGAGCAGATCCCGTTGCTAGGCTCCCATCAAGCTGGCAGGGATAGATGTCACTCGGAGGAGTCTGCCCCAGACCCCGAGCAGATCCCGCTGCCAGGCTCCCATCAAGCTAGCAGGGCTGGATGTCACTCAGAGGAGTCTTCCCCAGACCCCGAGATGATCCCGCTGCCATTCTCCCATCAAGCTGGCAGGGCTGGATGTCACTCGGAGGAGTCTTCCCCAGACCCCGAGCAGATCCAGCTGCCAGGCTTTCACCAAGCTGGCAGGGCTGGATGTCACTCGGAGGAGTCTGCTCCAGGCCCCGAGCAGATCCCGTTGTCAGGCTCCCATCAAGCTGGCAGGGTTGGATGTCACTCGGAGGAGTCTGCCCCAGACCCCGAGCAAATCTCGCTACAAGGCTTCCACCAAGCTGGCAGGGCTAAATGTCACTCGGAGGAGTCTGCCCTAGACCCCGAGCAGATCCCGCTGTCAGGCTCCCATCAAGCTGGCAGGGTTGGATGTCACTCGGAGGCGTCGGCCCAAGACCCCGAGAAGATCCCGCTGTCAGGCTCCCATCAAGCTGACAGGGCTGGATGTCACTCGGAGGAGTCTGCCCCAGACCCCGGGCAGATCCCGCCGCTAGGCTTCCACCAAGCTGGCAGGGCTGGATGTAACTTGGAGGAGTCCGCCCCAGACCCCGAGCAGATCCCGCTGTCAGGCTCCCATCAAGATGGCAGGGATGGATGTCACTCGGAGGAGTCTGCCCCAGACCCGAGCAGATCCAGCTGCTAGGCTCTCACCAAGCCGGCAGGGCTGTATGTCACTCGGAGGAGTCTGCCCCAGACACCGAGCAGATCCCGCTGCCAGGCTCCCACCAAGCTTGCAGGACTAGATGTTACTCGGAGGAGTCTGCCCCAGACCCCGAGCAGATCCCGCTATCGGGTTCCCACCAAGCTGGCTGGGCTGGGTGACACTCGGAGGAGCAAGTTTAAACTCCAGGCAGTTTTAGCTGATGGACCCCGCCAAGCCACAGGGATCGGGCGGACATCACTCCAGGAGTCTGCCCGGGCCCTCCCGCCGTCCGGCTGAGGCGGGACGCTCTAGAAGCCGTAGCGCATAAGGGAAGGAGTTCGTCGCCCGCGTCATGAATGATTGGGCCTACGGGCCGGCGAGAAGACCCCAACGAATCGGCGAGCTGGGAGTGTCCGTCGCGGCCTGTCGTTCGGCGAGCCCCGAGTAAAGGACGCGGGTGCCGAGAATTTGGCTGCACCAAGACTCCCGGAAAGGCCGACCTCCGCGAGGCCCCTTAGTGCAACAGCCTGGCCTTACTCGCCCGCTCCACGTCAAGAGCATAGTAGCGAGCCCGGACGGAGGATGCGAGTCGCCTGTCCACGCCACGACTATCCATACGTTCCCCGCGCTCCTAAGTCAAGAATCCCAATCTAGAACAAACAGACGACCTCCCTCACTCGCGGCAGTAAAGTCAAAGAATAGACATTCGAGGAAGAATATAAACAGCGAACGCGAGAAGCAAGTGGCGAAGCGCGGAAAAAGAAAACATTTACATTACAGCAAAAGGAAAGAATCAAAGGTTTCTGATTACACTAAGACTTATCAAAAAGAAAAATTACAAAAACCCAGGCATGGGCCCTCGGCACTGCTACATAGAAAATCAAGCGAGTGCAAGACCTCGGCGAGGCGAGCCTTAAGCGGCGAGCCCCCTCATATAGGATGAAAGGGGGAGCCACCCGGCTTTGGTACCGGGAGGAATAGCTCCAGTACCACCTCGTTCGCCGAGAGCTTAACAAAACTGCTCCTGAGGAGTTTGGCCCGCTGCAGCGTATGAAAAGTGTACTTCGCCGCGCTGGCCGCGTTCTTTTACATCATCACATCGATCTCGTAATCGCTGTAATGAGCGAGCTGACAGCCGCTTGTAGACGGCTGCGGTGCAGCCGCGGCAGCCTCCAGTGCATCCACCCGCGCCTGTAGTGCCTACTTCTCCTGCTGAAGGGTGGCAATCTCAGTACCCAGCCGGCTAGCCGTCGCTGCGTCCTGTGAAAAGTAACAGTGGGTCAAACCGCGCAAAATAAGGGAAGGCCAACGCGAGTCAGCTAACTTACCCCCCCCCCCCCCCCCCCCGAGGTACTGCGCAAGGGCGACATCGGATGCCTTGGCCCGCTTCCGCAGTTCGTCCGCCTCCTCCCGAGCGAGCTTGTGGGCGGCTACTTTCTCATCGATTATCTTGTTAAGTGGCAGGACGTTCTTGTCCAACCGAAGGCACCGCAGGCCGACCATATGGGCCAGCTCGAGGCTAAGAAGCTGGGCCCGTGCGCTTTAGAAGATCAGCACCCGCGTCGCCTCCTCGCCATAGAGAGCGGAATTCTCTCGCCCGTAGACGCCGAAGGAGAGGTTGTACGTATCCCCGCTGCTGGTTTCCTGTTCCACCCAACTCGGCAGTGTCGAGGATAAGCAGACTCTGTTGGTCTCCTTGTCCCACTGAAGTAGTGGGACTCCGAGCTCATCCAAGGGCCCCTCCCCGTATCCGAAGTTGTGGTGCCCCCAGGGGACTAGCTTCCCTGCGGGCTGGCCCTCTTCTTGCGGCCGCGACGTACCTGCCCCCGCATCAGCTGGGCCGATGGTCGGAGTGGCCGAGGGGCGAGGGGGAAGAGAATCTGTGGGTGGTTGATCATCAGGAGCCTTGCCCTTATCGCGAGCCGGGAGAGGCACACCACTCGTTTTCTTCGACTTCTTGGGCAGTGGCGGCTCCTGGTCTTGCTCGCGACTGGGTCGCTTTGGGGGATCGGGGACCGATAGCTCACGTTGTGCGGCGGCCGCCGCCTTGGCCCGGGCAAGCTCGCCAGACGCGAGTCGCGCGCTCTCATAGCGGGGATGGAGAGGAATTTCGCGCTCGCCTGCAAAAGCGTGGTACTTAAGTTTTTTCTAAGGATGGTTTTTTGAAAAAACGGAAGCAGTCGAATCACTTACCTTCACCGAGCGGGACTGGGATGAGGTCGTCCAGGTTCCTGCGGAGGTAGGCTACTTCAAAGTTCTTCCCGGCAAAGAACCCGAATAGTGCCGCCTCATGGCCCCCCAATGTCGGGGGGGCGGTAGCTCGCCTCGCCGAGCTGGATCGGCGAGAAGGGTACGTTGCCGAAGTTCCCCTTGACGAAGATGAACTTCTTTAGCCAATTGTGGCTCTTGTTCACTGTCTCCCGCACCTTCGCCTGGCTGCTGGCGAAGCAGGCGGTTGCATCCTTGTTCGTCTAGAAGGAGAACAGCTTGCGGAAGACCGTGAGGCTGAACTCGATCATCTCCTCCCGAAGGAAGCAAGCAAACCCGACCGCCACCGCGACAGAGTTAGGGGTCATCTGTCCAGGGACAACCCCGTAGTATTTGAAGATCTAACGGATTTTCAGCCAAGAAGGCAGCCGGAGACCCGCCTCGAAGTGGGCGGTGGGAATCGTGAGCACCTCTGCCGAAAGATCGTTTATGCGCTCGCTCGCCTCAGGCCTCCTTGGCTCAATGCCTGGCGGGATGAATTGGCCAAGGGCCTCGTGGAATTCCCGCTCAGTGATAACGGCAGGAGGGAAATCGTGCTCGGAAAAGGCCCAAGCACACTTTCCCCTCCCATCCGCTTCGTCGCTGCCGCCGTCGCCAACCATCCTTCAAGGGGTTAACTAAGCAAAAGAAAGGAAGGTCCTCGCGGGGAAAGAAAGAAGAAGCTTTTAATGCGGTGGGTGAAAAGTAGATTGGCGGAGCCTATTTATAGAGCTAAGAGGGGGGGGGGGGAAACCTCAGTGGCGGGAAAAGTGCGGATAACAAGATTAACCCCGACGCTTCTACTTCTGAACCCGACCGGGATCCTCGTCGACTCGTAGGACGGCCGCTAGAGGTTCTTGGCCGCAAGCTGCCCGCACCCCCTCCCACGTGAGAGAGTAACGAGCGACGCGGGCCTCGCAAAGAGTGGCACGCGAGCCCTTAAGAGGAAGACCCGCGGGAAGTTGGCCCGCTACCGCCAGAATAGATGCGATCAAGGCCCAAGCGGGCCAACTCTGCGACGTCGAGCAAGCAAGAAGGAGAACTGGCAGAGCCGGCTCGCCTCGCCCGTATCTCTTAAAAAGTTAGAACATGATAGCCAAAAGAAAAAGCACAGCAAGCGGACGCCCATAAGCGGGCGGGACAGGTCCTGAATTATTACAGACGAATAATTGTTTTCAAGCAAATTTTTGTGATTCCGATAGTTTTGATCAACATGCGAGACAACTCGGACCCAGCGAATAGCAGCAGGCACCGACGGGAGCGAGGCAGGCGGCTCAGTACTGAATCCATTTCCATATGGCCCGCCCCCGCTTTTCGGATTGGGGCGGCACGCGAGGATAGTTATACTCGTGAACCGCCGTCAGCTCCTTCTGGGTCAAGTCAACCTGCTCCGAGACCTGCCTAAGCTGCTCCTCGGCCCGCGTAATGTGCATGCCCGGTGATGTCGCCCCGTCCTCGTCAGCAGTTCGCCCAGCTCCCTCCAGAGCTGTGAGTCACTCCTCCTTCTTAGCTTTGTCTTTCTCTACTCTATCGAAGATTTCCTATAGTAGCAGCGTGTGTTTCTGAAATAATCGCGTCACTTGCGTCTTCATCTTCGCGGCATGTAGCGGGTCGCCCATATAACCTGCGATGTCGTCCAGCTCGGGGGGAGGCGAATATCCCTCGCTCATTTCGACGTCAGAAGAGACCGTGTTGTAACCTGCGAAGTCAACGTTAGAGGAAGCCGGCAATTTCGACATCAAAAGAGACCGTGTTGTAACCTGCGAAGTTAGGGAGTTACCAGGCGTCGACACGTCCCCCACAACATCAGCGGGTCGGAAAGAGCCCGGTCGACCCTGGAATTCTGGTCCTCCGGGGGTGATAAGTAGTTTCCCCAGGCCAGGGGGTCTTGGCGACGGAGGAGTTGTAGGAGGAAAATGCGCCTGAGAAGAGGGACTGGCAGCCCGACTCGTCACAATCAAAGGGGATTTCCCTGGTACCCCCTGTCCGCCCTTTCGTCGTGATGCGCCTCCTACCAAAAAGAAAAGAAAAGTCAGGAGGGGCGATAGATCGAATAAGGAAACCTCATACCTCAGGAGGGACCTCAGCATTGCCGGCTGAGCCGGAAGCAGGGTCACCACGTTGTGGGGGACGACGGATGATCTTTCCTTTTACTGGCTTGAATAGGGGACCGGGCGATCCGCGCGCCAACCACGGGGCTGCTTCGAGAGCCGCTTCCCGGACAACCTCCCTCGCAGCCACCAAGCGAGCCCGCATCTCCTCGGACATAGGCATCTTCCGGCTTTTAAATCACGGAAGGGGGGAAAGAAAAGGAGTAGTCTTCAAAAGTCTGGCAGCTTATTTATAGAGAAAGGGTGGGACCCCCCCTCCAAAGATTCCCTCCAGCTCAACAGGGCCCCCGCCGAACACGTGGGGTTGGATGTTTCTTTCTGAGCTCCTGCGAAGCTCGCAAAGAGCAGGGATTGTGTACAACCCCGTGTTCGCCGAGGGAACCTGGGCGAGCAGGCGGGTCAGCCCCGTCCTGCGCAATCAGGCGGGTCAGCCCCGGCCCGTGCAATCAGGCGGGCCAGCCCTCGACCTGTGCCCTCAGGCGGGCCAGCCCTCGGCCTGCGCCCTTAGGAGGGTCAGCCCCGACCCGCGCCTTTTGGCGGGTATGTCCCGGCGGGAGGCGAGAGCTCGCCAAATAGTGGGCGGGTAGGACCGGCCGAGCTCACACTCGCCTAGTGCCAAGCCGGGGCGGCGAGTACCAGATCCACCCGACTCCACCCGGTACTCAGCGCCCTTGCCGAGTACCAGCCATCATAGGGCCACTCGCCCCTCAGCCGTGAAGTATTTTATTTTTTACCATTTTGCCCCCGCTGGTCTGCCCATAGCCGGTTAGAACAGCGGAGTTACGCTGTTGGCAGACCCAGCTGGGCTGCACATAGCTGTTTAGAACAGCGGAGGTTGGCTATTTGCAGGCCGTTTCCGGAAATCTATAAATAGGACCCAAGGGGGCACCTCAGAGGGGACGGACATGTCTCCAGTATTCCAGTGCTTTCTGAGTTGCATTAGCCCAGCTCTTTGGCTAAGGAGGGGAAGCGCTCTGAGATATTCCGGGATAGTGGTGGGACCTCCGCGCCGGGCCCTTGATCTAGTCCTTTGCACTCTTTCTCTTCTTGTCGTTTTTCTTGCATGGGCGAAGTAGGGGTGCGACCACCCCTTCCCCAAGGGTTGAACTCCACAGAGAACGATTTTCGGTTTCAATAGTAGGAGCGTTGTTCTCCGAGTTGTAGGAAGTATTAATCTTCCGAGTGTAGATCCCTTTGGATCAAGTTTGTAGGAACTTGGTTCCGAGACGTAGGATTTATTTTCAATCTGAGATAGTGGAGTAGCCTAGTCTAGTGATTTACTAGATCGGTGAGGGAAAGTGGACGTACCCAAGGTTAGGGAACCACTATAAATCTTCTTGTCATCTGTGATTGCTTGATTTTTTTGTGCAAGTTCGTTAAATTTTTTATTCCACAAATAGACACACAATTCACCTATTCACCCCCTCTAGGTGATTTAGGTAGACAGCTTGACACTTTCAATTGGTATCATAGGGAGATTGGTCATTAAAAGGTTAACACCTTGATTAATTTCCTCTCTAAGTTTTCTCTAGAGAAATTTTCAAGAAATGGACAAGGCTAAAGATTTTGCCAAGCTTCTCCTGTGCACGAAGAACAATTTACCCATGTGGAAAGAAAGAATCAAGTTTTTCATGGGAGCTGTGGATCCCCGGATCTTCATGATTGTTAAAGAAGGTCACCACATTCCTATGACTATCTCAACTATAGATCCAACAAAGAAAGTCCCAAAGAAGCTGATGGATCTAGATAAAGACAAGATTGCACTTGTCTCCTTGGACAAGAAAGCTAAAAATATAATTGCAAGTGCAGTCGATGACTCTATACTGCAAAACCTGATCCACTTACAGTATGCTAAGGATATATAGCAGTCCCTCTTCACCTTGATGGAAGGTACATAATAAGTAAAGGATGACAGAAGATCCCTGTTGAATCAGAAATATGAAGCCTTCCGTCAAGGGCACAAAGATACCATTGCAGATACTTTTGAGAACTTTTTCAAGATAGTTAACGGCCTCAGAGTATATGGCCGAGTCTTCACCAATGAAGAACTGAATGACAAGTTCCTAAGATCCTTAACCAAGGAATGGGACAACAAGGTCTTTGCCATCAGGGAATTTTGAAAGCTAGCTGAGACAGATCCTCAGAATCTCTTCGGGAAGCTGATATCATAGGAGCTTCAACTATACATAAGGAAAGCTGAAGAAGAGAAGAGTAGGTCTGCATCCAAAGAAAAGTCTATTGTTTTAAAGGAAGAAACCTCTAGGAAGTCAAAGCCTACCTCTCCAGCCCCAGCACAAGAAGTTAGTTAAGAAGAAAACTCGGAGCCAAGTACCTCGGGATCAGAGCTATCTGAAGGAGAGTTCTCCTTACTCTCACGACAGTTCAAGAAATTCCTGAACAAGAAGAAGCAATGGAAAGGAAAGGATGCCTCTTACAGAAGATCGCGACTTGACAGTGATCGACACAGAAAGGGCTCAAGCAGCCACGATAGGTATGGTTCTAAATAGAACAAACATTTTTCGACTGACACTGTTTGCTATTAATGTTACAAGCCAGGTCACGCCATATCTGACTGCCCCCACAAGAAGAAGGAGGGTCGCAGCAGAAAAGAAAAGAAGCCCTCCTACAGCAAGAAGAGGAGAGAGAAGAGCCTGATAGCCAAGAAGGGCAAGACTCTTAGTAACTTTGACTCATCTGAGTCAAGTGAAGAAAACGAAGCCTACTTTAGGCTTATGGATCAATCAGATGATGAACAAGATCTCCAGTTCACCGGGGAGGTAAAATCTCACACCCCTCTTTCAGAATCTGAAGTTTTTGAGCACGATCATGAGGACAACTCCTCTAATGATGAGTCTGAACTAATGGCCTAGTATAAGGAGTTGATCATGGCTTACGAAAAATGTTAAAAGGTCGTGAAAACTCAGGCAAAAGAGATTAAGTCTCTAAAGGCCATAGAAAGATCTCTGAGAGAGGAAGTCGTTAAGATGGACTCACTCATAGAAGACTTAGATACTGCTGTTGATGAGTTCAACATGCCTATAAAGCACCTTGATCTGAAGGATGAAATCAATAAGTGTTTGGAAGAATTACTAGAAGTCGAAAAGAAACTTGTTGAAGGTTTCTATAAGCTGAAGGTAGTTATTCCTCTTATTGTTGAGTTCTTTACTTAGGCCAAGGGTGCTGGGCTAGGCCATATAGAAGCTCCTAGTAAATCTTCTAGGAGGAATAAGGCTCAGAGAAGGAATAATTTTGCCAAGAAGGCCCTGGCCAAAGCAAAGGGGAATTCCCCTCAAGATTAGAATGTCTTTAAGAAAGTCATATTTCCAACTAATGAGTTTGATCTTGACTCATCCTACGGCCACATGACTAGGCCTACTTATGTAGAACCAAGTCTCGTTACTAAGGATGGACTCGCCCCAAAAACATTGGTGAGAGTGTCTTTAAGGCACCTTATGAAGAAGTCATTCTTCAGGACTATGGTCCTTATGATCATGGTCATAACTTCAAAAAATCACGAAAACTAAAATCTATTGTGGAAAAGCCTATGATGGAGAAGAAATTATGTGATTGCCATCATCATGAAGCTTCTTCCTCTAAGAATGCTACCCTGCTGGACCAGTATCCCAGAATGTTAAGCAGGAGTACCTACGGCAAAGATACAATAGGTTCGACTGTTGGTGCTGTGGTAAAATTGGTCATTTTGCCATCGATTGTTGGTTTAATCCAAGAAATGTTGCAACTCCTAAAGTTGGCAACATGAGAATGACCACTCATGATGCTAATCCTCGTAGGGGGAGTGTTCTAACACGAGACTAATGACCCAAACATGTTTGGGTTCCTAAGGCAAACTGATTATGATTGCAGGGATGTCCAAAGGCCACTAAAATGCCAATCTGGTATTTGGACAGTGGATGCTCTCGGCACATGACCGGGACAAGAAGCCGACTTCAAAATTATTCTCCAGCGTTGAACGGACCAAAGGTCATCTTTGGAGGTTCAGACTGAGGGATAACCAAAGGCTACGGTATGATCACTAACGGTAGTGTATCCTTTTCAGATGTAGCTTATGTAGAGGGATTGGAACACAATCTCATAAGGATAAGCCAACAATGCGATAAAGGATACAAAGTTGAATTCCATGCCGACAAGTGCCTGATAACGTCTGTTGACAATATGGAAATGATTCTATCTGGCACTCGAAGCAGGAATATATTTTGTTTAAATTTCATTTGCATAGATTCTTCTACACCAGTGAGCTTTTTAGAAAAAGATAGTGCATCTCTTGGTGACCAATGACATAAGAGGTTAGCACATATTAATTTTAAAACAATTAATAAATTATTCTCCCTGAACTTAGCTCGTGATGCCCCGAATGTCAAGTACGTCAAAGATAGACCTTGTCATGCATGCGTAAAAGGCAAGCAAACAAGGGCTACCTTTAAAAGCATTATTAACAAAGATTCAAGTAGATGTCTCCATCTACTTCATACGGACTTGCTCGGTCCATTGCAAATTAGAAGCTTGGGAGGTAAGCAATATACACTAGTTATTGTTGATGACTACTCGCGCTCTGTGTGGGTGTTCTTTCTGAAACACAAGTTAGATACCTTTGACATCTTTAAAAATTTTGTCAGGCAGGTCCAGAATGAATACAACTTTTCTGTAGTCAAAATCAAAAATGACAATGGAACAGAATTCAAATATGGGGCCATGACAGAATTCTGTTAAATCCTAGGTATCTTTAATGAGTTTTCCTCTCCTCGCACTCAACAGAAAAATGGAGTAGCTGAGAGAAGGAACAGAACACTCATAGAGGCTTGCAGGACTATGTTGAGTGATGCTTCACTTCCAAAGTATTTCTAGGCTAAAGCCATCAATACTGCATGCTACGTGCAAAATCGAGCACTCATCAATAATAATCATGATAAGACACCCTACGAACTTCTAAAAGGTAGGAAGCCAACTATTTCATATTTTAGAATTTTTGGCTGTAAATGCTTCGTGCTTAACAATGGTAAGTATCATACTACCAAGTTTAGTGAGATAATTTTTGAAGGTATTTTTATAGTTTATAGTAGCCATAGTAAGGCATACAAGATTTTCAATAGAAAAACTCTAGTTGTAGAGGAATCCATACATGTTGTATTTGATGAGATGAGATTGCTGCAAAGCAAATCGTCTAGTGTGCTTGCTGAAGATATAGGTACAAGGCTGAAAGAAATCAGCTTGGATGAACCGACTGAAGGTGAAAAAGAAAACTTCATCAAGATTACTACTCCAACCCCCATTGAAGAGGCAGACGATCAAGATGAAGAAACCATCAAAGTTGATGAAGTCACTCCAGTGGCTGAAGAAGTTCCGGATGCTAGGAATCTAGAGCTCAGACATTTGAGGGATCATCTATTGGACAAAATCATAGGAGATCCCCGGGATGGTGTCATAACTCATCAAGGTAAAACTAACAAGAATCTATATATAAGTTTTCTCTCACAGGTTGAACCAAAGAAGTTTGAGGAAACAAACTCATACGCATCATGGATATTAGCCATGGAAGAAGAACTGAACTAGTTCGAGCGCTGCAAAGTTTGGAAGCTAGTTCCAAGACCCAAAGGTAAGAATGTCATCAGAACGAAGTGGGTCTACAGGAACAAGTCTGACGAGGATGGGACAATTATAAAGAACAAGGATAGTCTCATCGCCAAAGGATACCGTCAAGAAGAAGGGATCGACTTCGACAAAACATATGCTCCAGTTGCAAGGCTGGAGGCCATCAGACTATTTCTAGCTTATGCTGCACTGAAGGGCTTCACTGTCTATCAAATGGACATGAAGGCTGCCTTCCTGAATGGTAACATAAAGAAAGAAGTGTACGTGGAACATCGCCCAGGTTTTGTTGATCCTAACTTTCCTGACTATGTTTATTTATTATCGAAAGCGTTGTACGGTTTGAAACAAGTTCCTCGAGCTTGGTACGAAACACTATCTAGCTTTCTCCTCGAGATCAAGTTCACAAGGGGAAAGATAGATAAGACATTATTTCTTAGGGAAATTAAAGGCAAGATTTTTCTAGTGCAAATTTATGTCGATGACATTATTTTTGGTTCTACAAACGACAACCTCTGCAAAAGGTTTTCAAAACTTATGCAAGGGAAGTTTGAAAGGAGTAGTTTTGGAGAGCTGAAGTATTTCTTAGGACTTCAGGTGAAACAATCTGAAGATGGAATTTTCATCTCACAGACGAAGTTCACCAAGGAGTTGATCAAGAAATTCAGAATGGAGAGTGCAACCTCTATGAGGACTCCAATGGCCTCAGCTATGCCTCTGGACAAGGATGAGAAAGGGAAACCTATTAATGAAACACCGTATAGAAGCATAGTTGGATCCTTGCTCTACCTTACTGCTAGTAGAACAGACATAATGTTCTCTATATTTGTCTGTGCTAGATTCCAAGTGAACTGTAAGGAATCTCACTATGCTGCTGCAAAGAGGATTTTGAGATACCTTAAAGGTACACCGAACCTTGGCTTATGGTACCCGAGAAGTAATGACAGCAAACTAATTGGTTTCTTAGATGCAGACTTTACAGGTAGCAAAGATGATAGAAAAAGCACTTGCGGGACGTGTCAGTTCCTTGGGAGAAGGCTTATCTCATGGAGCAGCAAAAAGAAAAATTGTGTCGCAATCTCAACGACTGAGTCAGAATATATTTCTGCCGGCAGTTGTTGTGCACAATTGCTTTGGCTAAAGAATTAGCAAGAAGATTACAATATGAAGGTTAAAGACATTCCATTATTTTGCGACTCCTCCAGCGCAATAGAAATTGCCAACAACCCAGTCTCGCACAGCCGGACAAAGCACATCGAGCTCAGATATCACTTCATCCGGGATCATGTGGAGCATGGGGATGTGGATCTGTAGTACTTGCCAATAGATCGGCAAGTTGTAGATATTTTCACAAAGCCGATGGACGAGAACAAGTTCAATCTCTTCAAAACTGAACTTGGGATGCTGAACAAAGAAGGATAGATCAAAGGTAATCAGTTCAAAGCTCAAGAATAGAGGATACTTCAAAAAGGTCAGAAATTTCTCAAGTGGAAGGCAGTTCTCGAGAAATATAGTTACTTCTCGAAAAGTGCATAACTAGTTCTCGAAAACTTAAGTCCACTTCTCGAGAACTAAAGATCTGTCTCTCGAGAAGTATAATAAGTTCTCGAAAACAAGAAATATACTTCTCGAGAACTATAACCATGTCTCTCGAGAACTAACCCTACCTCTCGAGAAAAGCCCCGTCTGTTTTTTATTTCTGTTCATTTCTTCAATTTCGAAAACCGATCGATTTCTGCTTTAATCAAAGGGTTATTTTAGATTAATTAGACACCTAATCAACATTACTAGGGTTATATATATAAAACTTTTGAAATCTCAAATCAACCGAAATTTCAAAATACATTCTCTCGAAAACTCTTTGCCTTCCGCCGACCAGAGCTTTGACACCACCGCTTTCTCGCGCTCCGTCCATCGCCGTTGTCAGTCTCAATGGCACAACATTCCAGAATCGGAGTCAGCAGTGAACTTGTGGTCGCTGGGATTGCAGAAATTTAAGATGATTTCAAGAATCTTCTTCTTAAGCTAGAAACCGCAGGTTTGAACATTGTTCTTTCAGAACCTTATAAGATTCTATTTCTAGAAGTAGAAGAGTTCTATAGAAATGTCAAGATAAGGAGGAATAACGCTGTACTGAAATCCAAGGTCTAGGGAGTTAAGATTAAGTTAAGCCCGACCATAGTGTCCAGACTTCTAAGATTGCCTATTATAGATGATGAGGATGAACTGCCAGAAGATGACAATGACAGAGTCTGTTATTTATGTGGAGTTCCAGTGGACATTACCTCTCTAAGGAGGACTGCTCTGAATGATGTTAGCAAACTTCTAGTGGATATAGTTGTGAAATTCTTTGGTGCAGGAAAGGATCTATAGGTTTCATAACCATGATAACCATAGACTGCAGGAAGAAAATTCCATATGGTATGATGATTTTTGACATGATCAGGGATAGCATTAAAGAACCAAAGTTTGCCAGGATAACCTCTTTGATGTTGCATGAGATTAATCCAGTTGTCTTAAAGAATTCCAAAGGTACACCAATTCATCACTTAAAAAAGATCTCCTTAGCTCCATTCAAAGGTGGGAGTTAAAACTGAAGAATCCAAAGCAGATTGCTAAAGAGCTTGCAGCCCCTACTTCGAAGGTCAGGACCCCATCTCCCTCCTCTCATGTAGTTACTGAACCATTTGGTGCAGCAACTGTGGGGGTTCCTGTTTCCTCTATTCCAAATGCTAGAATTCCCTCTCCTCCTCCTTCAGTGAGATCACCAGTTAGAAGTTCACTCAGATCACCAGTTAGAAGTTCACTCAGATCACCAGCTAGATCTCCAGTCAGAAGTCCAGTGAGAAGTCCAGTCAGGAGTCCTATCAGATCTCCAGTCAGGTCCCCATTGGAAGACATATCAGATGAGACATTCTCAGATGAGCAAGCTCAGAAAACCCTTAACTCTACTGCAGAAGATATAGAAAACATGATCAAAGAACTCACCACTGATGAGCCTCTTCCTTCCCTCCACTCAGTTAATGTAGAAGAACCCCCAAAGAATCCCTCTCCAACACCTTCTCCATCACATGTACCTTCTCCCAAAGCAACACCTTCTCCTTCTCCAAGAAAAGACTCACCTCAACAAGATACCATCCTTCTATCAGAAGAGGATGAGCCAGAACCTGAAGAAGTTGAAGCTCCTCTAAGGAGACTTGGTTTCTCTATTCCCACCTTCCTAGATGAAGAAGGAGATATAGTTATTCATACTACCAGAGCTAAAAGCTCTGTAGTTGTTGAAGAAATCCCTCCATGGGAAGTCCCTCTTCCACCTCAAATTACTACCCTTACTGCAGCTGCTGCCCCTGTAATTTCTGATATACTAAGTAAGATTGAAGTTATGTTGGCTGAACAAAGGAAATATTTTGAAGAATCCCTCAAAGTAGTCCAAGACAAAGTCACTACTCTAGAGAAAGAGATGAGCAGAGGATTTGTAGAAATTCAGCACAATACTGACTCTCTCAAAGAGATGTTTTAGATTGGTGGTAAAGCTATAGACCACAATATCACTAGTGGTGGTAAGGTCATGGATCAAACAGTATCTCTTGCTAATAATCAAAACTTTTTAGAGAAGAAAGCCCTGGAAAATCTCATGAAAATATATGAAGAGGTTGGTACCTTCAAGGAAGATGTTATAGCAACACTATTTGTAGAATTCAAAAAGGGGGAGAGTTTAGTGAAAGAACATTTTGATAAGTTTGTGGACAAGTTTACTGTTGCTGCCAACACAGTATGATCTGATAAGATAATTGAAATTAGTAATAATGTTTTAGAACAGATTCAGTCTGTGAAATTCCATAACTATGACACTGCAGTCTGGATGCATAAACAAATATTCCTTGAATTTCAGGTTGATCCTAATGTCATTCCTCATCACCTGAACCCTCTTGCTGAAAGTCAGTCAAGTCAGATGCCCGCTCAGATGCAACCTCAGATGCCTTATTTCCTCCAAGACAAAAAGATCAAAATCCTCCTCCTGCTTCTTATGACCAAGTATTGGATGATGTGATTCCTCAAGGTTTACCTAAAATCAACACTTCCTAGAAGAGGAAGTATGGGGAAGGCCCCTCTGCAAGCAATAGTATTCCTACGCTAGACATAGAGAAAAGAAAAGCACATGAATTTGCGGAAGTCTGGATTCCTACCTCTAAAGCTTTAATTCTTGATACTCTCAAATTAGTAATGGACTACAATGAAAACAGGAATCTCCACTACAGCTCTTCTGAGTGGGAACTCTATGAGAAGTCCATGACTAAAAGGAGAATCTATGATAGAGAGTATGACAAGAACAATCCTAAGGCTCCTCAAAAACCTCCAAGGTACTACCCAACGCCTTTCAGGTACCAGAGAAGACAACAAGAAAAGTATGACAGGCAACATCAGAGGAAGGAATGACTTTCTGTTGATAACTGTTTTTGAGATTATGGATGAAATGGATGTTCATTGGAATTCTAAAACATTATATATATATATAATTTCTTGTTTTGCTAATTCTGTGTTTAATTTTTCATTCTTGCATTTAAATTTATTCTTCATTTACAATTCTTATTTATTTGTATAATTCACCTTAGTGTAGAGGGTTCTGACTTCTACAAATAGGGGGAGATTGTTGGGTATTGCATCCACAATAACCCAGATTTGCATAAAGTCACCCTTAAACTAAGATGAATTAGGTTGTATTTGATATCTTTATTTAGTTGTGTGTTTGCTGACCATCATTGCTAAGTGTAGACCAATGCAAGTCTACAGTGGGTCATGAACACAGGACCATACAGTGTAATCCCTCACTGTGTGATCCAAGGTGTTGACTCATGTGTAGCCTCTTGATGCAAAAAAGATCACGGTAGTGAACCGGTCGCACAAGTAATATAAAATGGGCGAGTTTTCCCAAGTATCGATCTCACAAGGAACACAGTAAGGTGGAGTTAATTTCGAGGAGGACTTGAGATTGAAGTCCTCGAGTTGGAGGTAATGAAATGAGGGGTTTTGATGGTTGCGTAAACAGAAAATAAATGTTACAAACTACTCCTATGCAATGCCACTATACAAAGATTTGCTAGGCGGGATGAAGACTAGTCGGGCTGCTATGCACCGATTCGCAAGGCGGATGGATGAGTAGGCTAGAGGATGAGGTGGAGAGAATGGTGGAATGAGGGTCGTAAGCACCTCTTCGCAACACACGCCACTAGCAATTGCTAGTGCGGGAAGGATGATGGAGGATGGAATATGGCGCACCTCAAGCAATATAAAATGAAAATACAAATCACATAGACATGATTTCATATAAACGTATTCTACAATTAAGCGTACATCATCAATAAATAAAGTTTACAATAACACATAAACAACAACAAAGGAAGAACAAGACAAGAGATCGACCGTATCCGAAGTCTTGCTGAGGATTCACGGTTGGAATCGTCGGGTTGTTAATCCGCATCCAAGCTCGGTCCTCAACTGCGTCCGGGGTAGAGAAGGGCTATCACCACCTTCCAATGGCCCTTCTTCTTCGTGTCACGATAGCGGAAGAAGGTTGCAAGCTTCCCCTTGCTTGGTTGATATGGCGTTGAAGCTTGAAATAACCCCAAGAGATGATGGAGGAGGCCGAGAGGAAGCTCCGGCATGGATTTGGAGGTGAAAGCTTGCCCGGAGCCTCTCCCTAAGGTGGAGGATGAAGGGAAATGGCGGAACCCTTCGTCGGGGACAAAAAACGGCAAAGAAAATCGCAGTTCTCCGGATTAGGGCGAGACCTGCGCTATTTATAGAAAGCAGATTTAAACACTGCGCACGATCACAGGCGCACGACCAGTGGTCGTGCGCGATATGGTCCGTGATCGTGCGATATAGAGGCAGAAAAGTGGAAAAAGATGGCATGACTGCGCACGACCGACAACGCACGAGCAGTGATCGTGCGCGGTATAGCTGGTGATCGTGCGATATGGCAGTCACAAGACTTTCACAAAAGAGGTCATGACTGTGCATGACCGATGATCGTGCGCCAAAGAGGTCGATGGTCGTGCGTGGGTAAAAACGCACGACCATTGTCTCCTTTGCCAGAAAATGGTGAAAGCCCTATCCTGGATGCCCGCACGATCCCAGAACCTGCAGGAAAACTGGACGGGATGTCGACATGGCAGTCACAGACATAAATATAATGCACAGTAAAAGGGAAATACACACATGCACAGAAATAGGCTAAAAAGATGCACAAGACGTGGAATGTCGTAGCAAACTAAAAAGAAGTGCTAATGGCGCTAAATGGTAGTGCAAAGACATGCAAATGAGCCTAGATGAGTCCGGAATTCGGTATGAAATAGGGACTCATCACACCCCCAGACTTAACTGTTTGCGCATCCCGAGCAAACACAGCTTAAGCAGACAAGGAAAAAGAACTAGCTAACAAAGAAATTGCAGAACGGAGTACCATGCGAAGTCGCATGCCCGTGTGCATAAAAATATAGTAGAGGAAATCCTTAAGTATACAAAATATTTTATATTTTTCATAATGCGTATTTAAAAGTTATTACTACTCAAAAATAGAATCACGGTGAATCATCCGGTCCTACGTAATAAGAAAGTAGGCAGGTCACTAAGGTGAGCTTTACCAAAGATCGGGGCTCAGGATCACCTCCAAAGGAATCCACCAATGTCGGGGACCATACGCTTGCCCGTTCACACTCTCTCCACGGCACTAGTTAGACTCAAGCGCAAATCTGTAGGACTTTAGGATAATCACGGGGCTTGGGTTACGGTGAGGTAAACAATGATAAAAATAAAGGCTATGCACCTAACCCAAATGAGCTAGCCTAAAAGAATCCCTCGGCAAACCACAAGACGCGCGAGTGCACCACACCCCCAGACTTAACTTTTGCAAGATGGGTGTGTGCATCGCCTACTCCAAATCAAAATGATTTTCAACAAGATTTTCAATCAAGCTTTTTCCTTTCACTTTTCATTTTCACTTTTTTTTAAATCATTTTCTTTTCTTTTTTATCTTTTTATTTTCATAATTTCAGCAGATATAACTTGGAAGCACTTCCACATTTTCACAAATAATAACACCACATCACAACCCAACATGAAAAATATAAAACACTAAGCTCGACTTGGGTGTGCGACTAGGATCGGCTATAAAGCTTTGGTGAAGTAATGGTGGAGCCGAATCAAAATAAGTGTAGGCACAACGGGGTTTAGCGAGGATATGACGTTAGGAACGGTACAAAGCTCAACCGGGCCAAAATGATGGCCTACATCACACTCGCGCTTGAGTAACCATGTACCCATGCTTCAAGAGTAGATTGGGGCAAGTTCTTAGCCACCGAGAAAGATAATCCTTCCTCCCGACTCGAGCAAAACGAGTCTAGTAGCGGCTACACACATTCCTACGCTACCGTTTGATTCACACCGGATTCACCATCTTTTGAGTAGAATAAGAAATATTTACGCAAATATAAAAATATAAAACTATAAGCATACAGAAAAATTAATTCTACACAAATTTCTACACAAAACGAGAGAAATTGACTAGGAACACAGCAAGACCAACATTTTACTCTATCGTGCAATCCTAAACTAGCACAATAATTTTTCCAAATCAAACAAAAGAAATGAGTTTAACTCACGGCACGCTAACAGCTAAGCACGCGCTCATGTGGGTGCCGTGGAGTGCAATGAAATGAACTAAACAAAATAATAACTATAAAAGCTTCTAGTATGCATAAGAAATGTGTGCATGCAAAAGGTAAACTGACTCTCCCCCAGACTTAAACTAAACAACACATCAAATGATATAGAAATTTAAATCAAAAAGAGCTAAGGGAAGAGGTTACCCAATGCTCAGCTAGTGAGCATACTAGAAGACACAAGAAAAGATGAAACAGGCTCGCCATACGAATAATCACATCCCCGCCAACACAAAGTTGCCAAAAATACCTGCAGGGGTGAGCTCCGCAAAAGCAAAAGAAAAATATACAAAAAGAAATGCTAAAATAAAATAGACACAGAAATAAAAATGCAAAAAATAAAAGATAAGTACTGGGGTTATTGTCATCCCAGCATGACTTACTAAATTCTAAACAGTTCTAGCTAATGGGCCTATGAAAAGAAAAATGCACAGGTAACTGGCCTAATATCCGTGTCGGTAACGGGTACCGATACGGAGAAAGAGCAGTTACTCCTCTACCTGAATAAAAATACTTGCAAACTGCAAGTAGAGGAAACAGAATATAAGATGAGGAGGAGGCCTGGTCCTCACACAACTCACACAAAAAATCCTTGCCCTGCTAGGTAGCATCAACTACAGGGAGACGGCAGGAGGAGAAAGCAATGAATGGAGCTTCCTCAACAGAGGAGGAATCACCCTCCTCGTGAAAGACGATGTTATGATCCACGACTCGAGCAAAAAGCTCCAAGTCCTCCTGAGGCACCTGCGAAGACTCAACTCGCACGGGCTCAGATATAGAAAGGGGATCAAGAAATAAAGGAGACGAAGAACATTAGGAACTAATCGGGGGAGTGGTCCCGGTCTCACTCCCAGCAGGCTCCGAACAATGATCATCGTCGGCGTCATATGAGTCATGACGATGGGGATCTGAGAATAGGAGGTCCTCGGTGGTGGTTTGGATCCCCTCATCCAACACGGAAGTGGAAACTTCCGCATCAGAAAGGATCTCCTCATCAACACACCTCGGTGCGACATTATGTTCCAAGACGTAATACTCTCCATTGATGAGAATAATGTCCTCGTCACACCATGGCGTATCCTCATATTCCCAATCTCCAAAGGGCACAACATCATCAACCAACTCACTAAAAAGAGGAGTAGATGATTCTTGCAAAGAAAGCGGAGGAACAACAAAATCAGAGAAAGTAGGTGCAGGTTCCTCCGGGGGTGAATCAAGAAGAGGGGAAGAAGGTATAGAGGGCGACGGTATAGCAATGTCGTCACATCGATCAGTAGAAAGTCTGATGGGTGTATCCACAGTAGTCCCACATAGACAAGGTGGTACTGCGGATACATCATTAGAATCAGAAGGATCAGCCCTTTGAGAGGTGGATGAGACAATCTGGATATCCGGTTCATCATCCGCCTCCAACTGGCACTGAAATTCTGCGCAATCTTTCAACACATGGTCGGTGCTACGACAACACAAACACCGTTTTCCATTACTCCTTGGTCCAGGTGGGACCGGAGAGGAATATGAAAAAGGTGAAGGAGGAGAAGAGTAGTGACCATAAGACTGGGGTACGGTGTATGAAGTACCATAAGACAACGGTGCTCCATACACTGAACCACGAGAATTATGCTCCCATTCTTCAGTGGGGCACTCATCACTGTTATGCCTATAATCCCCGCACCAACGGCAACAGATATTCGCATAAGAATACATGGTGCAGCAAGAAAGAATTCACCACGAGAATTTTCTAAGCAAAAATTAACTACACACAAGCAGATAAATAAAAAAGAATACCTGCTACTGAAATATCAAAATTAGAAAAGGAATAAAGAAAAATAAGCAACAAATTATAAAAACTAAAGCAAAGAAAAATTAAACATGGAATGAACAGATGGAAAAGGGCTTCAATCTATAATCTCCCTCTCCAAAAATTCACACGACTGTGTTCCCCGGCAACGGCGCAAAAAACTTGATGCAAAAAAGATCACGGTAGTGAACCAGTCGCACAAGTAATATAAAATGGGCGAGTTTTCCCAAGTATCGATCTCACAAGGAACACAGTAAGGTGGAGTTAATTTCGAGGAGGACTTGAGATTGAAGTCCTCGGGTCGGAGGTAATAAAATGGGGGGTTTTGATGGTTGCGGAAACAGAAAATAAATGTTACAAACTACTCCTATGCAATGGCGCTATGCAAAGCTTCGCTAGGCGGGATGAAGACTATTCGGGCCGCTATACACCGATTCGCAAGTCGGATTGACGAGTAGGCTAGCGGATGAGGTGGAGAGAACGGAGGAATGAGGGTCATAAGCACCTCTTCGCAACGCACGCCACTAGTAATTGCTAGTGCGGCAAGGATGATGGCGGATGGAATATGGCGCACCTCAAGCAATATAAAACGAAAATACAAATCACATAGACATGATTTCATATAAACGTATTCTACAATTAAGCATACATCATCAATAAATGAAGTTTACAACAACACATAAACAATAACAAAGGAAGAACAAGACAAGAGATCGACCATATCCGAAGTCTTACTGAGGATTCACGGTTGGAATCGTCGGGTTGTCAATCCGCATCCAAGCTCGGTCCTCAACTGCGTCTGGGGTAGAGAAGGGCTATCACCACCTTCCAATGGCCCGTCTTCTTCGTGTCACGATAGCGGAAGAAGGTTGCAAGCTTCCCCTTGCTTGGTGGATATGACGTTGAAGCTTGAAATAACCCCAAGAGATGTTGGAGGAGGCTGAGAGGAAGCTTCGGCTTGGATTTGGAGGTGAAAGCTTGCCCGGAGCCTCTCCCTAAGGTGGAGGATGAAGGGAAATGGCGGAACCCTTCGTCGGGGACGAAAAAAGGCGGAGAAAATCACGGATCTCCGGATTAGGGCGAGACCTGCGCTATTTACAGAAAGCAGATTTAAACACTGCTCACGATCACAGGCGCACGACCAGTGGTCGTGCGCGATATGGTCCAGGATCGTGCGATATGGAGGCAGAAAATTGGAAAAAGATGGCCTGATTGCGCACGACCGGCAGCGCACGAGCAGTGATCGTGCGCGGTATAGCTGGTAATCGTGCGATATGGCAGTCACAAGACTTTCACAAAAGAGGTCATGACTGCGCACGACCGATGATCGTGCGCCAAAGAGGTCGATGGTCGTGCGTGGGTAAAAACACATGACCATTGACTCCTTTGCCATAAAATGGTGAAAGCCCTATCCCGGACGCCCACACGATCCCAGAACCTGCAGGAAAACTGGACGGGATGTCGATATGGCAGTCACAGACATAAATATAATGCACAGTAAAAGGGAAATACACACATGCACATAAATAGGCTAAAAAGGTGCACAAGACGTGGAATGTCGTAGCGAACCAAAAAGAAGTGCTAATGGCGCTAAATGGTAGTGCAAAGACATGCAAATGAGCCTAAATGAGTCCCGAATTCGGTATGAAATAGGGACTCATCACCTCTCTATTGGGATACACTTCATATTCAAGCACTTGGACCATGGGATGTAGATTGGATTCAAGAAGAGAAAAAGTTTCTAAGTTCAAGATTTTTCTAAGTCCACTTCTCGAGAAGCCTAAGTTTAATTCTCGAGAAGTAGAGTTAGCAGAACTCGAGAAGTTCACTTAGTTCTCGAGATGCCTAGACTAGTTCTCGAGTAACATCATTAAAGTTCTCGAGAAGCTTAGCCTAGTTCTCAAGAAGTCACTTCTTATATTTCTCAAGTAGCCAGAGACAGCCGTGAAAAATTTTCTAAGTCGATCTCTCGAGAAGCTGGTTATAGTTCTCGAGAACTTAGCTTTTTGCGATAAGTCAGCTTAGTTTTCGAGTACAAGTTTTAGCTCTCAAGTAATGTTATTTTAATTCTCGAGAAGCGTAATTTAGTTCTTGAGTTGACCCAATGCTTATTTCTCGAGTACTAACATAAGTCCAGAACGTATAGCCCTCGAGAAATCAGCCTTGTTCTCGAGAACTTAATTATACTTCTCGAGAACAGCAGTTCAGTTTTTCAGAAAAATTACTTAAGTTCAGATCGACAGGATTTTCAAATGACTTGACGTGATTGGTCCACGTGTCGTCATTAATGTCTTTTCTAACCGTTAGGGGAAATCCTATATAATGTCTTTTCATTAAGACTACCCTAAGCGGTGAACCGTACACTTTCTAAATTTCTGATCGGCCGTCTCTCTCCAAGAACAAATTTACAGAAGCCACCGCCGCTCAGGTTGAAGATCAACTCGACTGTTTTCGATGAAGAATGACTTGTTATTCAAGGAATCTTCAACTTCTACTTGATCGAGTAGGTCAAAGTTTTCTTAGATCAGATCTACCAAGTCTTCTTCAACAATTTCTAAAAAGCCGCAAAGTTCAAGAACAAGACCTTGAGATAAATTTTTCCAAATCTGAGACAAATCTCTGTTTGTATTTAAAATCTCTTTGTTATTTTGTAGGAGATTATTCTCCGATTATAGGAGCATTGTTCTTCGAGTTGTAGGAAGTATTAATCTTCCGAGTGTAGATCCATTTGGATCAAGTTTGTAGGAACTTGGTTCCAAGACGTAGGATTGGTTTTCAATCCGAGATTGTGGAGTAGCCGAGTCTTGTGATTTACTAGATCGGTGAGGGAAAGTGGACGTACCCAAAGTTGGGGAACCACTATAAATCATCTTGTCGTCTGTGATTGCTTGATTGTTTTTGTGCAAGTTCGTTAAATTTTTTATTCCGCAAATAGACGCACAATTCACTTATTCACCCCCCTCTAGGTGATTTAGGTAGACAAATTAACACTTTCACTTATCAATGGATGAAGTCATCAAAATTTTTTAGATGAGGCTAGAGTACTAGAAGCCATGATCTCAAAAAGTAAAATGGAAGCTTAGAAGCTATGATCTCTATTGTGAATTTCATAAAGATAAGGGGAATCTAGGAGAGAACTGTAGAGCCCTTCGTTTGCTAGTAGAGAGGCTTCTTGCCGAGGGGAAGATAAAAGACCTTAGTCACAAGGAAGCTCCAACTAAACTATCCACCTATAAGGGAAAAGTGGTGGACAAGGTTTATTGGGAGTGTGATGAGGTAGAGGACTTTGGTCATCTGGGTGATTCTAGTGTTGGAGGTTAATGCATTTACAATGATGATGAAGGAACTCTCGGTCGATTTTTTTTTCATTCAGGGGAAGCAGCATCCGAATAAACCTGAAATTCTTCTATCGCAAGAGTATTTCAGCAAGAGGTAGCTGAAACCTCTTCCTCTGCTACATCAAGGGGGGTCATCAACTTCGGCCAAGACGACCTTCCTCTGAGTGCCAATCCCATTAATAATGCTGAAGGTCCACCTAGTGTCAACTATCTTCACCTATGGGGGGGGGATTAGGTGTCTCTGCAGCGTAATTGCGGAATTAAAGATTTACCTGCATAAGAAAACAAAACAACCAAGCACACAAGGAACACAGACAATATATAGTGGTTCCCCGATTTGGGTACGTCCACTTTCCCCCTTCGACCTATCTCCCAACACGGGACGACTCGGTCACTTCACCAACAGGATTGAAATCCAATCCTTGCACTCACGGAAGGAACCCTTCCACACGTAGGAGTCAACACTCCCACAATCCGGGTTGCACCCAACCCTTACAACTAGGGACCAATCGATCCGTTACAAGGAAATTAAAAACTAGCTTGTAAGAAATACAAACAACGTTTGGAGAGAAGGTGACCCTCTTCGTTTGACGACGTGTTCTTGAAGTCAACGAAGAGTGCACAGCCTTAGATCTCACTGGAGTGAATCTTTCCCGAAACCGGCGGCGGCTTGAGGCGGCGGCAAGGTTCTCGGAATCAGCAGCGGCGACGGAGAGCAGCAGCAGTGCCAACTTGATTCAAACTTCGTAGCAAAGGAAGCAAGATCTTCCAACGGTCACACTAGGATCGATCGTCTCGATCGATTCGGAAGGGGAAAGATTTTCCCGATGAACGAATCAAGAGACAAGGGATCACTTGTTAGACGCGTGAGACGCTATGCGAGCCTAAGCTTCAGTCGCCGGAGATCTGGAAGAACCTGAGATGAGTAGCGGCGAAAACTGTACGAGCGGCGGAGATGACCGGCGGAGCAAGATCGCGAGTTTAGGGTTTTGTCGCCGGCCGCTCGTACTTTTTGAAATTCCGTATATCCGTGTCTTTTCTGTTCATACATACGAAGTATATATATACATTAGGTCAAGTATATGACCGTTGTGGGTCCCACCAGTAAGAAGACTTGAGCCCGGTTCGACACAGTTCACATAGATTGAACCGGTCCAGAGAACACCAGGAAACTGCCTAAGTCAAAATCGGCGAGAATCGTAGGTGATTCTCGCCGAATCGGCGAGAATCACTTACGATTCTCGCCGACTTCAGCTTAGCCGAAATCTGACTGCACAGATACAGAAGCCGGGGAGAATCGGCGGGAATCACACTTGATTCTTGTCGATTTGTCGAGAATGCAAAGTCATTCTCGACGAATCGGCGAGAATCACTTAGTGATTGTCGATGATTCTGCCTTAGAGAAATTTCTGGCGGTGTCGAAACTGCCGGCTCCAACTGGCGGGAATCAGCTAGTGATTCTCGACGACTCGGCCAGAATCACTAGTGATTCTCGCCGAATCGGCGAGAATCACTTAGTGATTCTCGTCGATTTTTACTTGGGTGATTTCTCCTCTTTCTTTCCTTGAGCTGGTCTTTGGCCCATCCTTGCTCCTTGTCTGCTCTTGCTTTATCATAGCCCTGTACTTGAAATTAAGTACACCCCAATAGAGAGAGTACACGTAGGCCAACACACTGATCTGCTCAACGAGGGATTACGTTGCACAGACCCGTGTATATTGACCCACTGCACCCTGACAATGGTGTATACTTAGCGTGGAATGACTGCAAGCACAACTAGAAATATTTCATCAAATACATTGTCTATTTACCTTGGCTTGCACAGGGGCTTCTTCAAATCAGGTACATTGTGGATGCAATATCCAACAATCTCCAACTATTTGAAGAAGCCTAAACCCTACAAGCTAAGGTGAATAGAGCATATAGGAATGAAAAACCGAAACTTAAAAATGAGGTGATAGGGATAAGCATTACCCGTTACTTGAGAGCAAACTAGAGCATTGAGCTACCTTAGCCTTAGCCGAGAGGGTAATCTCCCCCTTTTCGGCTTCTGCAAATTTGGGTCTGGTGCACCGGACACCATGCTCCCCCTCAGTTCGTGCACTTATGTTGTCACTTGAAATGCTGGCAGATGCTCCCCCTAGAGGCACGAGCCAGGAGCGTCTGGAGTCTTTATTCTTCATAGTTGAGCATCCCCAATTCAGTTTTGAAGAGACTGAACTTGGCCTCGTCTAAGGGCTTTGTGAAAATATCTGCAATCTGCTTGTCCGTGGGGACATAGCAGAGAGAGATGTCCTTGTTCTCCACGTGCTCCCGAATGAAGTGGTAGCGCACTTCAATATGCTTCGTTCTGCTATGCGATACTGGATTGTTTGCGATGGCAATTGCACTTGAGGAGTCGCAGTACATGGGTACTTCCTTGAACTGAAGATCATAGTCTGCTAACTGGTTCCTTATCCATAGGAGTGGTGCGCAACAGCTCCCTGCCGAGATGTACTCAGACTCTGCTGTGGAGGTTGCGACACAATTTTGCTTCTTGCTGTTCCAGGAGATAAGCCTTCTTCCGAGGAATTGGCACGTCCCGGAAGTGCTTTTCCTGTCATCCCTACTCCCTGCAAAATCAGCATCTGAAAAACCTATTAGCTCGACATCATTGTTTCTCGGGTACCACAAGCCAAGATTGGGAGTACCTTTAAGGTATCTAAGAATTCGCTTTGCAGCGACATAATGAGATTCCTTAGTGTTCACCTGATATCTGGCACAAATACATGTGGAGAACATGATATCTGGTCCACTGGCAGTAAGGTAGAGCAGGGATCCAATGATGCTTCTGTATTTGGTTTCATCGAAAGGTTTACCTTTCTCATCCTTATCCAGAGACATAGTGGATCCCATTGGAGTCCTCATAGAGGTTGCATTCTCCATTCCGAATTTCTTGAGGAGTTCATTTGTGAACTTCGTCTGAGAGATGAAGATTCCATCCTCAGACTGTTTCACTTGAAGTCCCAAGAAGTACTTCAGCTCCCCCATACTGCTCATTTCAAACTTTCCTTGCATAAGTTTGGAAAACTTTTTGCAAAGATTGTCGTCCGTGGAGCCAAATATAATGTCGTCAACATAGATTTGCACCAGCAAAATCTTGCCTTTGACTTCCCTGAGAAACAATGTCTTGTCTATTTTTCCTCTAGAGAATTTGTTCTCAAGAAGAAAACTAGACAATGTCTCATACCAAGCTCGAGGAGCTTGTTTTAAGCCATATAGTGCTTTATTAAGAAAATATACATGACTAGGATAAGTAGGATTGACAAAACCTAGAGGTTGAGAGACGTATACTTCCTCTTTCAAATCTCCATTCAAGAAAGCTGATTTCACGTCCATCTGATAAACTGTGAATCCTTTGTGGGAGGCATAGGCTAGGAATAGCCGGATAGCTTCGAGCCGTGCAACTGGTGCAAACGTCTGGTCAAAATCAATCCCCTCCTCCTGACGGTAACCTTGAGCCACTAGCCTGGCCTTGTTCTTTATGATGACACCATGTTCATCCAGTTTGTTCCTGAAGATCCACTTGGTGCCAATCACATTCTGCTTTTGAGGTCTGGGCACAAGCGTCCAAACGTTGCATCTTTCGAACTGATGCAATTCATCTTGCATGGCCAAAATCCATGCAACATCTTTGTTTGCCTCGTCGAACTTCTTTGGCTCAACCTGTGACAGGAAGCTAAGATGCAGAATCTCGTTAATAGTACCTCGTCGAGTTCTAACCCCGTCACGAGGATCTCCGATGATCTGATCTCTAGGATGATCCCTCACGTGTCTGAGCTGTAGAAGTCTGGCGTCAGGAGCTTCGACTACTTCTTGGGCATCTCCTTCTTCTAAAGGATTTGCTCCATTTTGATTTTCAACGTCTCCGATCGGCGTAGCAGTGGATACCTTGACGTATGTTGGAGGTGCATCTTTCACGTGCTCATCCAGTTGCAACCCTTCGAGTCTGTCACCTACATCTTCAGGAAGAAGACTAGAAGTCTTGCAATTAAGCAAACTTCCTTCATCAAATACAACATTGATTGACTCCTCTACCACTAGGGTTTTCTTGTTGAAAACTCTATAAGCCCGGCTGCGGCTACTATAACCCATAAATATGCCTTCGAAGCATTATTCACCGAACTTAGTACGCGGGTACTTCCCATTATTCAGTATATAACATTTGCAGCCAAAGATCCTCAGGTAGGACATGGTTGGTTTCTTGCCTTTCAGTAGCTCATAGGGAGTCTTACGATGGCTTTTGTTAATCAATGCCCGGTTTTGTACATGACAAGCCGTATTGACAGCCTCGGCCCAGAAGTATTCTGGGAGAGAAGCGGCATTCAACATTGTCGTGCTTGCCTCAATGAGTGTTCTATTTCTCCTCTCCGCCACTCCGTTCTGTTGAGGAGTGCGAGGGGAGGAGAATTCATGAAAGATACCAAGTTCTTCACAGAACTCTGTCATAGCCCCAGACTCAAACTCTGTTCCGTGGTCACTTCTGATTTTGACCACCGAGCAGTTAAGTTCGTTCTGTATCTGCTTGACAAAATTAGTGAAGATGTCAAACGTATCCGACTTGCGTTTTAAGAAGAACACCCACGTAAACCGAGAATGATCATCTACAATCACTAGCGTATACGACTTCCCTCCTAAGCTATGAACTTGCATAGGACCAAACAGGTCCATGTGCAGAAGATAAAGACATCTGGAGGAATCTTTGTCTGGGATGCTCTTAAAGGTAGCCCGAGTCTGCTTGCCCATTTGACATGCAGGACATGGACTATCTTTAATGCACTTAATAATGGGAGCATCCCTTACTAAGTCTTTTGAAAATAGCATATTAATTGTCTTGTAATTAATGTGTGCCAATCTCTTGTGCCATTGTTCGCAAAGAGATGCACTGCCTTTTGCTACTAGGCATACAGGGGTAGAAGAGTCTAAACTAAGAAAGTCTAAACAGAAAATATTTCTGCTCCTAATGCCTGTTAATACTGTCTCCGAAGAGGCGCATGATATTATCAGGCATTTGTCCTTGCAGAACTTAACGTCATACCCTTTATCACATAACTGGCTTACGCTGATCAGGTTATGATTTAACCCTTCAACATAAGCTACGTCAGAGATAGAGAGTATACCGTTGGAAATCATACCGTAACCTCTGGTGACTCCCCGATCAGATCCCCCAAAGATGACTTTGGGTCCATTCTCGACTGGGGTATACTCCCGCAGCAGGCTTCTTGTCCTAGTCATATGACGGGAGCATCCACTGTCCAAATACCAAATAGGAGTTTTGTTGGCCTTTGGACATCCCTGCAAAACAGAATTAGTTTTCCTTAGGAACCCAATCGAACTTGGGTCCTAGATTTCTTGTCAGCATACTCCCCCTCGATTTGTTAGCCCCACGAGTGGTCGGCCTCGCACTGCCAACATAAGGAGTCTTGTTATATCTTGGATTAAACCAACAATCCACGGCAAAGTGACCAATTTTGCCACAGCACCAACAGTCAAATCTGTTGTACCTTTTCTTAAGCTCCTGCTTCACCCTGGGAATGGTGGGTACAACTGGGGCCTTGGATCTAGAGGTGAAGGCATCATGGTGATTGCAGTCACATGATTTCTTCACCTTCGGTTCCTTCAGTATAACAGGCTTGGCGTTTGGTGCCTGCTTTCCATTATGGCCGCTAGAGAATTGACCATAATTTCCCAATTGGATTTCCTCATAAGGTGCCTTGAAGACACTCTCACCGAAATTGGCGGAAAAGGTCCAACCATCGTATCGGCTCTTAGGCTTTGCAACCGAGGGCCGGAAATGATGACCAAAGGTTGACTCAAAGTCATGTTGGTTGCAGGGAAAGCTTGGCTTTCTGAACTCAACAAGACTGAGTGGAGCCTTTCCCTTTTCATCAGCAGAGGACTTCTTGGCAGCCTTATTCTTTCTTTGGTTCCTGTTTCTCCTGGATGAAGAACCGGATACACCTACATGCCCCAAGCCAGCTCCTTTGGCCTGAGCAGAGAAGGTATCAACTAATGGAAGAACAGTTTTTGGCATAGAGAAGCTCTTGACGATCTTCCTTTCTGCCGCAAGTAGTTCTTCCAACTTGTCGACTTCCTCCTGCTTGAGATCAAGGAGCTTAAGAGACTCCGAATGCTTTGAAGTTAGTTCCAAGTGCTCCTGTCGGAGAGAGATCAAACTGGTGATCTCTTCCCTCAGGGATACACTTTCACTTTTAAGGGATTTTACTTCCTTCTTCGCAGCCTTCATTCTCTTTCGACATTCCAGGAAAGTATTGAGCAGAAGCTCATACTTATCGAGAAGCTCAGCTTCACGGGCAGAAGAGCTATCCTTGGGGTCATCATCCTGAGACTCAGGGTCAGAGTCAGAGTCAGAGAGAGGGGTGTGAGATTTTACCTTCCCCGTAAATGGGGGGCAGTCTCCTTCCGAGTCACAGTGACCCATTAGCCCAAAGTAGGCTTCCTCGTCATCGCTGGTATCTGAAGTGTCAGATTCACTCAGCGTCTTTGGCTTCTTTGCGATGTAGCTCCTCTCCTTCTTCTTGTCTCTCGAGGACCTGTGCTCCTCTCCCTTTCCCTTGTCCCTTTTGCCTTGATGGCAGTCGGCCACGACGTGTCCTGGCTTGTTGCAACCAAAGCAAATAATGTCAGAAGAGCGGTGTTTGTTCGGTTTGGATACATACCTGTCAGAAGAGTAGTTCTTCTTCTGATCCCTTGAAGAGGACCCATTTCTCTTTCTCTGATTTCTCAGTTTGAGGAACTTCTTGAATTCCCTTGTGATAAGGGATAAGTCTTCCTCAGACAATTCTGAGTCGGAGGAGCTTGGCTCTGAGTCTTCCTCTTCATCTTTCTTCCACGCACGGGAAGAGACAACACCCTTGCCCTTTCTGGAATGAATGGCTTTCAGGGCCACCGTCTTTTCCTTGGCCGCGGCTTTCTCTGCTTCCTCTTCAGCCTTCCTTGTGTTCAACTGAAGCTCATAGGACATGAGTTTCCCGAACAGGATCTGAGGGTCGGTTTCCGCAAGTCTGCCAAACTCGCGGATGGCGCATATCTTTGTGTCCCATTCCTTAGTGAGGGACCTAAGGAACTTATCATTGAGTTCACCGTCAATGAACACTCTTCCATATCCTTTGAGAGCATTGACAATCTTGAGGAAATTTTCGAAGGTGACTCCGATCTCCTCCTTTGGCCCTTGTCTGAAGGCCTCATATTTCTGATTGAGGAGGGATCTCCGATCGTCCCTCACTTCGTATGTGCCCTCCATTAGGACAATCAGACAACTCCAAAGATCCTTGGCTGTCCTGCAGTTGCTGAAGTTCTGCATCATGGAGTCGTCAACTGCGCTCACCAGGATGTTCTGAGCTTTCTTGTCGAGTCCGAACAGCACCATTTAGTCCTTGTCCATTTCAGAGAGTTTCTTGGGTACTTTCTTGGTAGGATCAATGGTGGAGGCCTTAGTGGGAATGTAAGGTCCCTCCTCCACAATCATGAAGAGCCGGGGGTCGACTGCTTCCATGTAGAATCTGATTCTTTCCTTCCAGATAGGAAAGTTCAGTCTGGTGCATACTGGGATTTTGCCGGAGTGCTTGAGTCCTTCCATGGAAGATATCTATCTGCTTCTTGAAACGGGTGGCAGGATTCTACTCAAGGTGTGAACCTTTTTGATGAGTAACCTTCCTCTGATACCACTTGAAGGTCCACCTAGTGTCAACTATCTTCACCTATGGGGGGGGGGATTAGGTGTCTCTGCAGCGTAATTGTGGAATTAAAGATTTACCTGCATAAGAAAACAAAACAACCAAGCACACAAGGAACACAGACAATATATAGTGGTTCCCCGATTTGGGTACGTCCACTTTCCCCCTTCGACCTATCTCCCAACACGGGACGACTCGGTCACTTCACCAACAGGATCGAAATCCAATCCTTGCACTCACGGAAGGAACCCTTCCACACGTAGGAGTCAACACTCCCACAATCCGGGTTGCACCCAACCCTTACAACTAGGGACCAATCGGTCCGTTACAAGGAAATTAAAAACTAGCTTGTAAGAAATACAAACAACGTTTGGAGAGAAGGTGACCCTCTTCGTTTGACGACGTGTTCTTGAAGTCAACGAAGAGTGCACAGCCTTAGATCTCACTGGAGTGAATCTTTCCCGAAACCGGCGGCGGCTTGAGGCGGCGGCAAGGTTCTCGGAATCAGCAGCGGCGACGGAGAGCAGCAGCAGTGCCAACTTGATTCAAACTTCGTAGCAAAGGAAGCAAGATCTTCCAACGGTCACACTAGGATCGATCGTCTCGATCGATTCGGAAGGGGAAAGATTTTCCCGATCAACGAATCAAGAGACAAGGGATCTCTTGTTAGACGCGTGAGACGCTATGCGAGCCTAAGCTTCAGTCGCCGGAGATCTGGAAGAACCTGAGATGAGCAGCGGCGACAACCGTACGAGCGGCGGAGATGACCGGCGGAGCAAGATCGCGAGTTTAGGGTTTTGTCGCCGGCCGCTCGTACTTTTTGAAATTCCGTATATCCGTGTCTTTTCTGTTCATACATACGAAGTATATATATACATTAGGTCAAGTATATGACCGTTGTGGGTCCCACCAGTAAGAAGACTTGAGCCCGGTTCGACACAGTTCACATACATTGAACCGGTCCAGAGAACACCAGGAAACTGCCTAAGTCAAAATCGGCGAGAATCGTAGGTGATTCTCGCCGAATCGGCGAGAATCACTTACGATTCTCGCCGACTTCAGCTTAGCCGAAATCTGACTGCACAGATACAGAAGCCGGGGAGAATCGGCGGGAATCACACTTGATTCTTGCCGATTCGTCGAGAATGCAAAGTCATTCTCGACGAATCGGCGAGAATCACTTAGTGATTCTCGACGATTCTGCCTTAGAGAAATTTCTGGCGGTGTCGAAACTGCCGGCTCCAACCGGCGGGAATCAGCTAGTGATTCTCGACGACTCGGCGAGAATCACTAGTGATTCTCGCCGAATCGGCGAGAATCACTTAGTGATTCTCGTCGATTTTTACTTGGGTGATTTCTCCTCTTTCTTTCCTTGAGCTGGTCTTTGGACCATCCTTGCTCCTTGTCTGCTCTTGCTTTATCATAGCCCTGTACTTGAAATTAAGTACACCCCAATAGAGAGACTACACGTAGGCCAACACACTGATCTGCTCAACGAGGGATTACGTTGCACAGACCCGTGTATATTGACCCACTGCACCCTGACAATGGTGTATACTTAGCGTGGAATGACTGCAAGCACAACTAGAAATATTTCATCAAATACATTGTCTATTTACCTTGGCTTGCACAGGGGCTTCTTCAAATCAGGTACATTGTGGATGCAATACCCAACAAATGCAGTAGTTATAAAGGTAGTCATTGAGAACTATACAGTCAATAAAATCTTGATTGATACCGAGAGTTCTGTAAACTTCCTCTTCAAACCAACTTTTGAAGCCCTAAAGACTTGAAAGCCTTTGCTTTCCACCAAAGGGCTACTCTACGGCTTCTCTAGTGAGTGGAAGGAGGTGGAAGGGAGTGCTGCTGGTTGGAGCATGCGTTCCACACTCCTTGGTTTGAAAATAACAAATCACGAATGTATTTTATCATACTGTGTTTGTGGTGTGCAGATATAATAGGTATATCATTATAATAATTTTGGATAAAGGACGTACAAAAATTTTTACAATGTTGAGATATCGCGGGCGACATTTACTACCTCCCAGCTTTAGCATGATAACATCAGGCTGACGTAGGCCATAATTCCAAACGGTTACCACGATGCGTATTATCGGAGATACTTCCAGGCATTATCATGCTATCGCGGTGCGATAGTCCCATGGCTATACACAATATCCAGTATCTTGATGTGGTTATTACAGAGTGGGACACATGGCAGCTTTTGGAGATATAGAGGTATCGCCGCGCGATAGTGGAAAAACAATATAGGGTTCGAAATTTGGGAAATTGATGTTACACACTTCCAGGTGCCTTGATCCCATGCATCTCTAGCCAGATAACTCCGTGGAACAAGAAAAACTCCTAAGTGTTCATGAAATCTCAAGAGCGAAGAAGGGACTGTTCGTGCTTCTCATCTCCGGCGATCTTCACAAGGATTTTCCGGCCTCTTCAACGCTCAATACCTGAGGGAGTTTTTATTCTCAGATTTGTTTTTCTTTTTCATTCACTTTGTAATCGATAGAGAATTCATCGCCTTGTTAGTGGCGAATAGGACCGTGTGTGGTTTAGGGGGAAATTTTCGTCGTGTGTGTAGTGATTAGGTTATGATTAGATCTAGGGGGAGGCTACTTGTTGTATTTAGCGAGAGATAAACTTTAGCCGTCCAGTACTTGAGAGAAGGACTAGTAAATTCAAAAAGGAGATTTTTTTCATCACAACCTCGATTTTAAGTTTTATTGAAATATTTTGTTCGTTATATTCATCAATTATGAAATAAATATGCATTTAGATTTTCTCATTAATTTCTAAATGTTTGTTATGAATTTTTGATTGTAAAAAGTTTACTTGTTTTCTGTGATAGTCTGTCTAAGTAAATTGTTAGGCGTAAAATTATAATTTGCCCTTATTCACCCCACTTCAAGGTCACCTCAAGATCCAACACTTGGTATCAGAGCAAGGTTTCTCCAAAATTGATTTACCACTAGGAGAAATGACGCATAACAATCACGCATTTTCTGAGGGGCAAGGAATTAGTAGACATCCTTTATTCACTAGCGTAAATTACAACTACTGTAAAACTCGAATGCAATGTTTTATTATTGTGTTAGATATAGATGTCTTGGGAATGGTTAAAAAATGCTACACTCCATCTACAATGGTAGTTGGAAGTGTTACTATAGAAAAACCGAAGGATAAATTGGTCGATTTAGACAAACTTTGTTGCCAAAATAACGCTTAGGCCATGAATGCTTTATTTTGTGTATTAGATAGAACTGAATTTAATAGAGTTTGTGCATGTGAAACTGCTTATAATATTTAGGATTTACTTGATGCTACTTGTGAAGGTACATCGTAGGTGAATGACTCGAAGCTGTTTTAATTCGAGTCAGAATTTGAAAAGTTAAGGATGGAGGTTGACGAAGACGTTGATTCTATATACACAAGGTTTACAAAAATAATCAACAACTCAGAAGTTCTTGGAAAGAATTTCTCGAATGGAGATTTGGTAAGAAAGATTTTAAGATCAGTTCCCCCGTAGTTCAATCCAAAGGTGACCGCCATCGTGGAATCATATGATCTTAAAACTCTTCAAATATAAAGGCTCATCGAAAATCTGAAAACCCATGAAGTAGAATTGAAAATTCAACAACAAGAGTATAACTTGGAGCCAAAGATGAAGAAATTTGTATTAAAGTCTAAGAAAGAAGGGGAGAGTGATACATATGAAGAGGATGAAGAGGATGCAGAGAATTTGTTTGTAAGGAAATTTAAGAGGTTTATGAGGAATACAAAGAGGAGAAATTCATTCAAGAAGTACTCTAACAAAAAAGAGTATAGAGTTCAGAAAAGTAGAGAAAAAAAGATGTTGATTAACATGGAGAGCATCTTCCACCAGAGTACTATCACTGTAAAAAGATTGGTCATATTAGAAATAAGTGCTCAAAGTATCTTAAAGAGATAAAAGAAAAGAGGCTCGAAAAAAAGAACAAGAAAAAGGCTTTGAAGGCAGAAACTTGGGATGATTTGTAATTAGAAGGTTCAAGTGGTTCAGGTTTAAAAGACAAGAGGAAGCCAACATGTGTTTGATGGTGTTGGGTACATTGGAAAATATGTATAAGATTTGGAGAAGCCTTACCTAACTCAATGGTATACATCAAGGTGTATTTTTGGGGATGTTGAGTTTTAGTGTGCATGTTTAAGAATTGCAAGAAAAATTTCTAAGTACAAGTGTCGACACCCAGGACTTGTGTCTACACCTGAAGCAGGAGCTCTGTCGACACCCAGGAGTTATGTCGACACCAGAAGAAAGATTGTGTCGACACATAGGACTTGTGTCGACACACACTCAACTCCATCTATCAACAACAGCTTTACAGAGTCTTGAAGGCTTGTGTCGACACACGGGACTTGTGTCAACACACACTCAACGCATCTATCAACAACAGCTATACTGAGTAAGAAAAGCTAGTGTCAATACACGGGACTTGTGTCGACACACACTCAATGACATCTGGACACACACTCAATGACATCTGGAAATACACTCAACTCCATCTATCAGCATCAGCTATGTCGAGACCAGGAGCAGTTGTGTTGACACACAAGACTTGTGTCGACACATATAACAGAAGCTGTGTCGATAAGATAAAGAATGACTATGTCGACATATTAGAAGCTGTGTCAACATTATCAAGAATTGTGTCGACACTTGGCTTATTTGTGTCGTCATATTTGAAGTATTTTGCATGCAGTTCCCTACTGTGATAGAAGTTCAAGTGGCCATAACCCTATATAGTACTTGGATAGTGGATGTTCCAGGCACATGACTGGAACAAGAATAATGTTGAAGGACAATTCTCCCAAAGAGAATGGACCCAATGTAATATTTGGTGGATCTGAAAAAGGAGTCATCAATGGGTTTGGTAACATTTCTAGTAACTCTATCTGTATCACTCAAGTGGCTTATGTTAAAGGTCTGAAACATAACCTAATTAGCATAGGTTAAGTAAGTGATCTTGGGTATGAAACCTCTTTCCTCAAGGGTGTGTGCCAAATAAAGAGGTCAAGTGATCATTCTGAGTGTCACTAAGAAAGGGAATGTATATTGTCTTAACCTTGATTGTGACAACTCACCTATATGTCTAGTTGCGATGAGAAAGAATCACAGTGTGTCCAATGGCACAAGTGGCTAGCTCATCTGAACTATAAGTCAATAGGACAATTATTTAGTATGGAGCTAGTGAGGAATGGTCCTCAGGTCAAGTGTATTAAAGAGGGTGTTTGTTCAGCTTGCCAAAAGGGAAAACAGACAAAGACCTCTTCCCATGGACTTGATACCAAAGATTCAGTGAGATGTCTATATCTCCTACATATGGATTTATTTGGTCCTATGCCAGTTCATAGTCTAGGTTGGAAAGCATACACATTAGTAATTGTGGATTACTATTCTAAATTTACATGGGTTTTCTTCTTGAGGCAGAAATATGAAACCCCTACTGTCTTCCAGACTTTTGTTTGACAAATTCAGAATGAATTTAACAATTCAGTGGTCAAGATAAGAAGTGATCATGGAACTGAATTTCATTCTGACTGTATGACAAAGTTCTATGAAGATCTTTGGATTCATCAGGAGTTCTCCTCACCTAGAACTCCCCAGCAAAATGGAGTTGCTGAGAGAAAGAATAGGACTCTAATTTATCCAAGTAGAACACTACTAAGTGACACTTCTCTCTATGAATACTTCAAGGCTGAGGCAGTAAATACTGCATGTCATGTACTCAATAGAGCTTCCATCAATAAAACACATATGAAGACTCCCTATGAGATTATGAAAGGCAGAAAACCAAATATTTCCTACTTTAGAATCTTTGATAGCAAATGTTATGTCCTAGTTAATTGTAAGCACTACCAAACTAAGTTTGCTTCCAAATACCTAGAAGGGATATTTGTTGGGTACAATAATAACAGTAGGGCATACAGAATATACAACATGACTACACAAGTTGTAGAAGAATCTGTCCATGTAGTATTTGATGAGTCTAAGTTAATTAGCAGTGAACTGTCTAGCACTTCTGGTAGTTCTATAGGTTTAAAGGAAAGGATGGACAAGCTGACTATTAGTGAAGACCAACCTGTAATACTTGATGAAGAAAATGATGGATACTGTCCAGGGGGAGTACAAGACTCTCTGGATGAAGATGAAGACAATGAAGTGCATCAAAATGAGGAAATTGAAGAAGACCAAGAGGTTGACAGATTTCCTCCAGCTAGAAGTCACTTGAAGGATCATCCTGCACATCAAATCATTGGTGATGCTGTAAGACCCCCCTCCCGGAACACAAGACACGGCCGAGGGGGGTCTTATGCCCAGAACAACCGCCTTGCGGTAGCATCAGCACACAGGCTAACCTGTACCACAAGACGTTTATTCTGCCGGCTAGTCTCAAATATCATATTGCCAACCCATCAATAAAATAATAAACACAGAAGTCATGATCCACATAAAGTAAAAAGTCCATAAAAGCGGGAAGCTACACAAGAGTCCTGAAAATATCAGAGTATATAAAAACTTTGCCCAAATGGGCTACATCATGAGTCTCTCAAACTCACATCAGTCACCGACGGCAACGACGGTACCATCACATCAGGTCCTATCGTCCGGGCATGGCTGTCCTACTGCACAGTCCGTTGCTGCTCTACCTGCGGGGTTTCCTCCTAAAAAGGAAGACGTAGCAACCGTTAGTCATAAGACTAAGTGGCTTCACATCCGCTCCCCCGGCGACTCCTCGGCACCGGGCGGAGAAAGGAACAAAGGTACAATATATATATATAAGCAAGTAAACAAGCAGGTGACTGTAAATATGGTGGAGTATAAACTACGCTACACAACTAGCAGTTCTACAAATATCTATAATATATGACAGCAGGTATAAGTAATCAGAATATTAACTTAACTTATAAGAGTGCCCATACAAACTTATAAGTTAAGGATCGGCTTAACAGTAAAGTAACTCATCGTATAAGAGTGCCCATACAAACTTATACGATGAGGATCTTGTGTATGCAATGAATGACATGATATGAATGTTATGCTATGACCGAATCATGCGCACGCACATGCAAGTTGCTATGTCGACACAGACTTGAAGTTCCCACTTTTCGAGCAGGTAGCTAACCTCTCAGGCGTCGTCCGTCGTGGCCAGACGGCGACAGTGGAGCGGGCGTCTCCACTACTAGGTGGTATCACACTACCTATCCTAGGCCCCCGTACGCCTCAACGCTAAGAACACAACAGCGGAGCTCACATGCATACTACGGCTCAGAAGGGGTCTTGGGTAGATGTGCACCAAGAACACAGCCCAACCTGGCCTTTGATTTCGAACCGGATGGAACCTCGGAAACGCACGAGGTGCAAGCCCAACCGTTCTCATGGCGCGGAGGAGATCTCGGGTTATGGACACCAAGTATCTAACCCTACCGCCCAATGTCTACCCATTGGCTCCCATCGGTGTGACGACTGGCGAACCCGTAGACCTGCCACAGTCATTATCTCAATATCGCGACACGATGAATCGTCGCACATCACATGCCCCAAAACAACTCACTCGATGCTACCCGTAGGGAGGCTACAACTCTAAGCATCGGTTGTTAATAAACCCCTTGGGCTCGGATTACGGTTACAAAATACTCTTCACATAGTGTTCATCATATTCACGCACATCTATTCAATGAATTCACCTCAACACTTCGCATAATAGATATGTTCAACACCAAACTATATAAATATATTCTATACCAATCTCAACCCTTAATTTCTAGCCTTCTCATCCAATCCATTTCTCTACCAATACATGGTTATTCCTTATTACACAACCAAATGAGTAACCATGCTAAATTACAGTAACTACAGCATTATAAATATATGGGAGCAAGATAACAAATGAGCAAATCACAACCATTGCAAGAGTGCTAGCATTATAAATTAACAAGTGCATTAACATAGGATAGCCCGATACTAAAACTGGGATTTCCGGAGCTACAGGAATCCGATCACAATGCTCAAACCCTCGTTGGAAAGGTATTCGCGAGGGCTACGACTTTTGTGTTGAGTCGATCGCCCAGATCTGGTCGCAACATACCAGAAATTCAACTCGAATACGTACAGGAAATAGTTTCCTGTACAGGATTTTCCGAACGCAGCGCACTCGAACCCGCTTTCCCGTGGCTACAGGTATCGCATGGAAACGTGCAACCACTCGTTGGAAAGGTAATTTCAAGGGCTACGACTTTCATGTTGAGTCGATCACCCAGATCTGGCCAGAACACCTCTGAAATTGGCCACGAAGGTCGCCGCGTGCAAAAATCAGATTTCTGCACGCATCTTAAGGCGAGATGAACGGCATCCGTTCATCTTCTTCCTTGCAACGACCTCGCATAAACTTCTCCAGAAATCACACCCAACCTTATTTCTCCTTTCAAAGCCAAACCCTCAACGAAAACCCCTCTCATCTCCACTTTGAATGATGAGAAGGTTGAGGGAGACTAAGCCTAGAAAACCTAGGCACGGCTTATCCTAAGAACTCTCCTCCTCACCATCAAGACTCTATGGAGTCGATGTCTCTCCTAAAATAACTACAGATCTAGCACCAAGGGAGAGGGGAGAAAGCTCACCAGATGTCCATGCATATTATCCAATAGCCGCGCATGCGGCATTTGTGCGTTGCTCCATCCATGACTGGATCTCGTTGGATCTTGAAGTGATAGAATCCATATTCATAGCCTACTGCAATTTAATTTCTCCACCACCATTATTAACATAATTGTAGCCTATGTCCCCATGGCCTGTTGACAGCAATGCATGAACTTTATCAAAGGCCAAATGCTGAAATATGATCAATACTCAAAAATTTCGTGCCATTATTACCAACTTCTAACATAATGAGGTTAATCCATCATCCAGGTTCAACAAATGATGTTTCCTCTTTCAATAAAAGTTGATTCCACTGAATCTCCACAAACCATAAAACCCATGAGTTCAGACTTTAACCTTTTCAGTATATATGGGCCAATGACGCCCTTGGCAGTGAGCTGATGTTGCTATTTGTAGAAGAGGACTGCTCGATAAGAGTCATAGAAAGGGCGGCTGGAGCTGGAAGTGGTTGGCCATGGTGTTTGGAGAAGTGGCTGGAGGAGCTTTGTCAGAGCTGTAGTTGAGCATCCCGAACCTAAAAGAGGAAGAAGAGCTCTCGCCGGAGTTGCACTTGCCGTGAGGAACGGCGCCGGAGAAAGCTAGAGGGTTGTCGGTGGGGTGGCGCGCCGAAGGAAGTGGGAATGGTGGGGGAAAGAGGGCGCCGTCATAGAAAGCTGGAAGGGGGAGGGCTCGGGTGTTCTGATTCTAACCTAAGTTTTATGTTTATATAGTTATAACTATTATTATCATTATTAACATTAAAATTATTAATGTCATTATAATTATAATTATTTTTAATGTTCAAATAACTGTACATTGCCCTACAGGACTCAGAAATTGTCCCAGATGGGCTCGTTATGACTGTCTCGCCGCTACGCACGTTACGAGATGAGTCATGTTACATTTTGAGTTTGATTGCTCAAATTACGCTCTTCGGAGCATTTGCGACCAATTTACTTAAACTTCAAAACTGTCCAAATGACATGAGAGTCTCAAACGGACGGCTCCGTTGGACTTGTATTGTCATCATGAGTCTAATAAAATTATCTGAGATCATATTCGAGGTCGTTTGCTCAATTTCAGCGTTCTGCATACGTTATTTGCAACCCACGATATTTGGAATCGCGCACGCACTATAATTTCTTCAAGTCGACACGCTGCCTACGAGGCAACACGGGATTACTAGACGACAAGTGCATTCTAGGCGAATGCTACCACCAGCGGTATATCTACGACTTGATGATCATATAACAATCTCTCCTAATTGCAATATCTTAACTTCAATCATCCTCCTATGTTAATCGTGAGTCAACCATGACTGCCTCACAGCCTGAGGACTTCTACCTAGTCTAGGCTGACACATAGTAACACAAATCACTAGGGGGGTCTAGCTCGAATTGGGATGTTACACATCCAATAAACGAAGAAACAATTTCGTCCCCGAAATTTAGGTTTGGACTACGAGGATTTTCCAGATGAGATTAAAACGTACTCATCATATACAGTCATGAATACTTCACTCATAATAATTTCAAGCTCGTTTATACATTCTCAATCGTTACGACTCATACGTAGAATCTGGATTGTATGAGTGATATCGTCTTGTAAAGCATGAACTAATAGTGACACACTGTTTTAACAACTACCTCAGTTTAAGCTAATTTTTGTTGCAGTTAATTACAATCGCACAACACACATGAGAGTATTCCACGAGAACTTGATATATACAACATCTGGCAAGCCACTTATTTATAAAACCACGATGCATTAGGCTACCGCTATCAACTTCTCTACCATGGTACATGTTCCATGAACCAACAAAATGTCAAATCAACAACTCCTTTATACCTTACAGGACTGGATCTCAAAGCACTAGATCCCTAACGCAAGTGTCATTATCGATTTCCTTGCACCAATATCTTCCATGTTTGTCACGAGAATCCAAAACACACCTCGATAATCTTATATAGCTTATAATATCATCACATTATATATGTAGACCAGCGCACTAACGCAACCATTGTGAATTCATGAGTACTAGAGACTACATTTAGAATATCAACATTCATCTTAAAACAATAAGTCTGAGAAAGTGGATTAGCCAACAAGGCTTCTATATGGGTTTTGTGTACATATAAAGTATCTTGAGTAAAATCTACTCATCACTTATTCACACCTTACAAAGTTCAGTATACATCTCGTGATTTCACATGGTCTGAAAGTTTATCATCATATTTATGATATAATTGCAAGAGTTTGTTAACCAAACACCCCACGCAGCAAAACCTTAGCATCAAGAGTGTTTCGATTTGAACCATTTATCGTTAATTTTATGATTTTGTAAGCACACCTTCTTGATCAATAACCAATACAACTCCAACTTAACAAATCTCAAGGCGTCCCCCAAAACTTGTCGAGCGGTCGTCAAATCGATCATTGATCACTGAGAGGCACTACAACACTATAAAGGAAAGGATTTAAGTTTTCATTAAACTATACCCTCGGTCTAAAAGTTAAGGAGTTTAAAACAGCTAATCGAGTTAACCGATTATGATAGTTTCTTAGTAGTGTGTGTCCGTCATAAGAGAAAGATAACCTAAATGAATCAACATTCTGACATAAACACCAGAGGTCAAAATCATTTGAGTGCTCGTTGTGTTGTCAGTGCACTAACAACACATGAGAGCTTTTTGGTGGGCAAATCAAATTATTGATTATGGTGATTATATCTTGTCAATAAATTATCTGACTTCGAGGTTTCCCAACACAACAAGAGGAATCAACCCGAGATCAAATGAAGGTCAACGAACTCAGATTTGTTGAGGGTGTGTGCAAGAAGTTAAAATTATTTATGAAGGTTATGGTCATTAAACCTTCAGATAGCAATTTCACTAGTTTTGTTTGAAGCTATATTATCCCTTAGAAAATTGAACATCACTGAATTATAATCATTAATATATTATCTCCACACGCATGTGATTCCTATCTGGGGGGCATTTCTCTTAATCCCTAGCTATTCAAGTCATCATTGATTACACTTTGGATCTAAAATCTCTTAAGTCCAAAAATCATTATACACATGAGATATTCATATATGCAAGTAATAATTAGACTTTACTTCCAAAGTCATATCATTATCCTCCAAGAATATGAGGACCCGAGTCAAGTGCTACTTTGGTGTAATCTAGATTCTACTTAGACATGCACTGAATTAAGAATTCTCGTCAGTTTTCTCTTGTGAACTAGGTAATTTTATTTAATGAACCTCACCAACTGAGAACATAAGCATTACTAAGTCGGATTGTGCTAATACAACATTTAAGAAATATGTTTTGTCGAGGCGATAACGTACCTCGTACACTTAATTATACGTAAACTATCTTTTAAACATCATTGTTGCCTCAACTTTAGATCTTTTGATAGCGAATTTGCCTAATTTCTTTGAACACTTTCAAACGACTTAAACTGCATTTTGCTTAAGTGGCGTCATTATGCATTAAGGAATGCACGACCACTTCTCAGATTGTGTGTTAAGTAATTATCTCTCTCATTTAACTCCAAAATTTGAGAAACTTCGCAGTGTCTCTTTGTGAATAGTATATTCCAGATGCACGTGCTCCAACATTATTCAAAATAAGGGCATGATTCTCAACATGATAAACTATTTATCAATTAAATTCCAAATACCCTACAATTTCAACCATGGATCATTCATATCAAGTTTATTTCATAATAGAATATTGAGATTTTATATCACCGAACCAAGTCATATTTTAAATTTTGATAATTTCAACATATAACAACTATTAATTAAACCCAGTAAACTTATGGAAATCGTGCTGCCCAATAATTACACATAATTTTGGAGTCCTCCCTAAAATGGATATGATGTTATGTATCAGGTTTCACGTCCTTTGAGAAGTTATCTAGAAAGGAGTTCAACATGTAAGTTTCTGCTATCCGCACCCCAAGCACGTGCAACCTCTTTCTAGGCCAAAACACTACGGATGAGTCTTTTTATGAATCCATACTCCAAATTCCACAATATCTTAGTCACAGATGAAATATAGTCATCATCATTCGCATAATATTTGAATAAACCAAAACCTTAATATCATATGTTTGTGACATCTCACTTTCAAAATAAGATCTAAGGGAAACCAAGTCGGTACATAATAAGCCCAATAAACGAAGAGATAAGCCCCAGTACACCCTGGGCTGAGTTTCTTCCACCACTAACGCGGTACATTCATCTCATGTAAGCGCACAATCCTAAGTGGCATATACTCCTTGACTTGACGTTCATACCCTATAAATCCTTGTATCGAAGCACCTCTATATCAGTCCTTGAAACATATTTATATAATACATGTTCTAGATCCTTAATGTTACCATTTACAACAATTTTTATGGGTGGACATGTTCTCGATCCCAAAATGGTCACTTTCTAGACTCACAGTCTTATTTAACATAAAGTACAGTGGGGAGCAACACATCATGGGTACGAACATCAAACTTACAAGTCTCATACTATTCCAATAGAAGATTAAGGACTACTTCTCCTCAAGGTGCTCCCAACTTCACAAGAAGTTATATGAGGATAACCTGGTGTAATACTCGGTCAATTATATTTGCATTCAACTCTATCATTTTAGTCATTCTCGTGAATCTTATCGTCTGGACATACCATACCTGAGGTCGGTTTTAAACTAGGGTACGACATAAAGTGACTTGGTCAGCCAAATACCTGTGTTATCCTAGTTAGGTTGGCACTATATCTAAGGATTAATGGACATACTTAATGTGAATCCCACATGGGCACACCACTGCTTCCGCTAAGTCAGTTTGTCCCCAAACTGACTAATCAAACGGGGGTGGCACCATTGATCAATGACTTCTTTAGTTCAGGATCGTTGCAAGCTGATACCATTTGTAAGACCCCCCTCCCGGAACACAAGACACGGCCGAGGGGAGTCTTATGCCCAGAACAACCGCCTTGCTGTAGCATCAGCACACAGGCTAACCTGTACCACAAGACGTTTATTCTGCCGGCTAGTCTCAAATATCATATTGCCAACCCATCAATAAAATAATAAACACAGAAGTCATGATCCACATAAAGTAAAAAGTCCATAAAAGCGGGAAGCTACACAAGAGTCCTGAAAATATCAGAGTATATAAAAACTTTGCCCAAATGGGCTACATCATGAGTCTCTCAAACTCACATCAGTCACCGACGGCAACGACGGTACCATCACATCAGGTCCTATCGTCCGGGCCTGGCTGTCCTACTGCATAGACCGTTGCTGCTCTACCTGCGGGGTTTCCTCCTAAAAAGGAAGACGTAGCAACCGTTAGTCATAAGACTAAGTGGCTTCACATCCGCTCCCCGGCGACTCCTCGGCACCGGGCGGAGAAAGGAACAAAGGTACAATATATATATATAAGCAAGTAAACAAGCAGGTGACTGTAAATATGGTGGAGTATAAACTACGCTACACAACTAGCAGTTCTACAAATATCTATAATATATGACAGCAGGTATAAGTAATCAGAATATTAACTTAACTTATAAGAGTGCCCATACAAACTTATAAGTTAAGGATCGGCTTAACAGTAAAGTAACTCATCGTATAAGAGTGCCCATACAAACTTATACGATGAGGATCTTGTGTATGCAATGAATGACATGATATGAATGTTATGCTATGACCGAATCATGCGCACGCACATGCAAGTTGCTATGTCGACACAGACTTGAAGTTCCCACTTTTTGAGCAGGTAGCTAACCTCTCAGGCGTCGTCCGTCGTGGCCAGACGGCGACAGTGGAGCGGGCGTCTCCACTACTAGGTGGTATCACACTACCTATCCTAGGCCCCCGTACGCCTCAACGCTAAGAACACAACAGCGGAGCTCACATGCGTACTACGGCTCAGAAGGGGTCTTGGGTAGATGTGCACCATGAACACAGCCCAACCTGGCCTTTGATTTCGAACCGGATGGAACCTCGGAAACGCACGAGGTGCAAGCCCAACCGTTCTCATGGCGCGGAGATCTCGGGTTATGGACACCAAGTATCTAACCCTACCGCCCAAGGTCTACCCATTGGCTCCCATCGGTGTGACGACTGGCGAACCCGTAGACCTGCCACAGTCATTATCTCAATATCGCGACACGATGAATCGTCGCACATCACATGCCCCAAAACAACTCACTCGATGCTACCCGTAGGGAGGCTACAACTCTAAGCATCGGTTATTAATAAACCCCTTGGGCTCGGATTACGGTTACAAAATACTCTTCACATAGTGTTCATCATATTCACGCACATCTATTCAATGAATTCACCTCAACACTTCGCATAATAGATATGTTCAACACCAAACTATATAAATATATTCTATACCAATCTCAACCCTTAATTTCTAGCCTTCTCATCCAATCCATTTCTCTACCAATACATGGTTATTCCTTATTACACAACCAAATGAGTAACCATGCTAAATTACAGTAACTACAGCATTATAAATATATGGGAGCAAGATAACAAATGAGCAAATCACAACCATTGCAAGAGTGCTAGCATTAAAAATTAACAAGTGCATTAACATAGGATAGCCCGATACTAAAACTGGGATTTCCGGAGCTACAGGAATCCGATCACAATGCTCAACCCCTCGTTGAAAAGGTATTCGCGAGGGCTACGACTTTTGTGTTGAGTCGATCGCCCAGATCTGGTCGCAACATACCAGAAATTCAACTCGAATACGTACAGGAAACAGTTTCCTGTACAGGATTTTCCGAATGCAGCGGACTCGAACCCGCTTTCCCGTGGCTACAGGTATCGCATGGAAACGTGCAACCACTCGTTGGAAAGGTAATTTCAAGGGCTACGACTTTCGTGTTGAGTCGATCACCAAAATCTGGCCAGAACACCCCTGAAATTGGCCACGAAGGTCGCCGCGTGCAGAAATCAGATTTCTGCACGCATCTTAAGGCGAGATGAACGGCATCCGTTCATCTTCTTCCTTGCAACAACCTCGCATAAACTTCTCCAGAAATCACACCCAACCTTATTTCTCCTTTCAAAGCCAAACCCTCAACGAAAACCCCTCTCATCTCCACTTTGAATGATGAGAAGGTTGAGGGAGACTAAGCCTAGAAAACCTAGGCACGGCTTATCCTAAGAACTCTCCTCCTCACCATCAAGACTCTATGGAGTCGATGTCTCTCCTAAAATAACTACAGATCTAGCACCAAGGGAGAGGGGAGAAAGCCCACCAGATGTCCATGCATATTATCCAATAGCCGCGCATGCGGCATTTGTGCGTTGCTCCATCCATGACCGGATCTCGTTGGATCTTGAAGTGATAGAATCCATATTCATAGCCTACTGCAATTTAATTTCTCCACCACCATTATTAAGATAATTGTAGCCTATGTCCCCATGGCCTGTTGATAGCAATGCATGAACTTTATCAAAGGCCAAATGCTGAAATATGATCAATACTCAAAAATTTCGTGCCATTATTACCAACTTCTAACATAATGAGGTTAATCCATCATCCAGGTTCAACAAATGATGTTTCCTCTTTCAATAAAAGTTGATTCCACTGAATCTCCACAAACCATAAAACCCATGAGTTCAGACTTTAACCTTTTCAGTATATATGGGCCAATGACGCCCTTGGCAGTGAGCTGATGTTGCTATTTGTAGAAGAGGACTGCTCGATAAGAGTCATAGAAAGGGCGGCTGGAGCTGGAAGTGGTTGGCCATGGTGTTTGGAGAAGTGGCTGGAGGAGCTTTGTCAGAGCTGTAGTTGAGCAGCCCGAACCTAAAAGAGGAAGAAGAGCTCTCGCCGGAGTTGCACTTGCCGTGAGGAACGGCGCCGGAGAAAGCTAGAGGGTTGTCGGTGGGGTGGCGCGCCGAAGGAAGTGGGAATGGTGGGGGAAAGAGGGCGCCATCACAGAAAGCTGGAAGGGGGAGGGCTCGGGTGTTCTGATTCTAACCTAAGTTTTATGTTTATATAGTTATAACTATTATTATCATTATTAACATTAAAATTATTAATGTCATTATAATTATAATTATTTTTAATGTTCAAATAACTGTACATTGCCCTACAGGACTTAGAAATTGTCCCAGATGGGCTCGTTATGACTGTCTCGCCGCTACGCACGTTACGAGATGAGTCATGTTACATTTTGAGTTTGATTGCTCAAATTACGCTCTTCGGAGCATTTGCGACCAATTTACTTAAACTTCAAAACTATCCAAATGACATGAGAGTCGCAAACGGACGGCTCCGTTGGACTTGTATTGTCATCATGAGTCTAATAAAATTATCTGAGATCATATTCGAGGTCGTTTGCTCAATTTCAGCGTTCTGCATACGTTATTTGCAACCCACGATATTTGGAATCGCGCACGCACTATAATTTCTTCAAGTCGACACGCTGCCTACGAGGCAACACGGGATTACTAGACGACAAGTGCATTCTAGGCGAATGCTACCACCAGCGGTATATCTACGACTTGATGATCATATAACAATCTCTCCTAATTGCAATATCTTAACTTCAATCATCCTCCTATGTTAATCGTGAGTCAACCATGACTGCCTCACAGCCTGAGGACTTCTACCTAGTCTAGGCTGACACATAGTAACACAAATCACTAGGGGGGTCTAGCTCGAATTGGGATGTTACAGATGCAAGCCAGGGAGTTCTAACAAGAAGAAAAAGCAAGAACACAGTTCTATATACAAGCTTTCTATCACAGATAGAACCTAATAAGTTTGAAGAAGCCATGCTCGACACAAACTGGATTTATGCCATGTAGGAAGAGCTGAATCAATTCAGAAGATGTAAAGTCTAGGAGTTGTTTCATAAACCAAAGGATCATAATGTTATAGGAAACACGTGGATCTACAAGAATAAACTAGATGAGAATGGCACCATAATCAAGAAAAAATCCAGACTGGTAGCAAAGGGCTATACACAGGAAGAAGGGATAGACTTGGATCAAACTTTTGCCTCAGTGGAAAGGTTGGAAGCTATAAGATTGTTCCTGGCTTTTGCAACTTTTTAAGGGTTTAAAGTGTAAGACCCCCTTTTTTTCTTTTTAAAAACTTGGGGTCTTAGGCCAAAAATCGCGGCTTTGCGGTGACACCTTCACGTCCTGAAGGGTCATCACCACAAGGTGCCGATTCTGCCGGCCAATTCGATCACAGAAAGGTAGCACAACAATTGAAGTAAGAGCAAGTCCACGCAAAGTAAATCACATATATAGAATAAAATCTCCACGAAGGGAGTGTCCACAAAGTACAATAATCAGAGTACTATAAATGCGGGCTTATGCCCGGTACATCATATCCTCACTAAAAATCTCTCATACGGAAGCAAAAACATAAACTACTCAGGGTCGAGACTCACGGTCCCGGCTGTATGAACTCAGGAGCTAGACTGCCCCATCTCCAGGCACACCGGTCTCTAGGGCTGCTCCTCCATGCTGGGCTCTACGATCCTATAAATGATGCGGTTCGAAAACCGTTAGTCATAAAGACTAAGCCCTATAATCCCCTACCCCTTCCCCCATGGCTCCTAAGTACCGAGCGGAGAGGAAGAAAGGGAAGGACATGAAGGTGGAGATTCAATCAAGAAACAGATGGCAGCGGAACTAATCTAGCAATTCTATAATAAATATGACAGAAATAGAAAGTACGAAAGGTAACCTTAACTTATGTGCGAAAGCGCATAAGCCAAGGGATCTTCTGCAAGGCTCCCATCGTATAGAGTGTCCCATACCACTTATACGTTGGGGTGTCGGTTATCAAACAACAGCATATGTTTATATTAAAATTAACCTTAATTTATAAACTTGCCCACACAAGCTTATAGACCAAGGGGTCGTTTTGCAGGTCCTAATGTATAAGCGTCCCATACCACTTATACTTTAGGTGTCAGGGTTAAATGAATCGTTTATGCTATGACATGCAAGTGGGTATGATGAAACATGCTAGTGCAACTCACACACCCGACTCTGTGCACACAGACCTTTAGTTCCCCCTTTCGGAGCCGTTACCTCCCAGGATACCTCCGTAGTGGCAGACGGAAGCGGTGGGTTGGGCCTCTCCCACCTCTAAACAAGTAAAGCACTACCGGTCAGACCTATCGTACGCCTCAACGCTTGGTGCACTAAGCGGACGCCTGCGTACTCTTGCTGGCTGGCGCACCGGACTTCTGTTGGCGAAGTGCTAACCATACTTGCCGAGTCAGCATATTGGCGTCGGTGCATCGACCCTCCAATACCGAAGACCCACCACCTTAATTTTCATTCCTTTTATGCACATGCAGATTTAATCGTAAACACATAAAAACCGAGCCGAAGCTCCCCGGACCAAAACGTCCGTCTCTTAACCAACCGAGCCGAAGCTCTCATCAATCTTCCTGTGCCACACAGTGTTTGTGAAAGGTGCAACCCTAGTTACTAAGTTACTCTTGACAGTTTTTCATTACAGTTTACGTTAACCCAGGACTGCCCCCGGCATACCCCGTTAACCCAGGACATGTAGATAAAGGCATAAAATTAGCACTGGCCCAGTTTCATAATTTTTTAGTAATAAAATCATCCCTAAATAATTTTTCAAGCATAAAACCCCTTTTTAACTTTTGTGAAGGAAGTACTGGATTTACGCAACTAAAAATTATATAAAAATTCAGGGGTAATCATTCTGTCCAAAAATATAAATTTCCAAGATTTCATGAGATTCCCTTGAACAGAAAGGTACAAATAATCAAAACATCAATAGGGTTAAAATAAACTTTACAAACGAAGTGATGGAAATAAACATCATAAAATTCCAGTAAAATTTCTATAAACTCTACCCACTTCAAAACTAACTCTACCCGAGTTTCACAGCCTTTAGATAATTATTAGTGATGGAAGATGCTTAATTAGTATTTTAATCTAAAGCTAAAATTAAGGTTTTGAGGCATCTACTTGTCTCCAAATTCTCCAAGGTTCCATCCAGACGATTATTATCGTGCTAATATCAGCTCTACAGAGTTTCAATGTAATACAAGAGCAATTGACCCCATATCCTTCACAACCCTCAAAACCCTCCATTTAGGGTTTGAGTTTGGATCCTAGGGTAAACAAACCCTAAACCACACCATTTTCTCCAAGTGGGTTATAATAACCCTTCCAAGTCAGTGGTCAAGATATCAGCCTCAGTTGAGGTGATATGACCGTTTTAACCTCTCGTGCACTTTTTACCCACAAGTGCCTCACTTTGCCTAGTTAAGAATAGGTGACTCCCTATCCAAAACTCATCCAAAAGAGTTGAAAATTTGTACAGAGTTAAGTTTTATAGTTAGGGACCACTCACCAAAATTTAGGAGGGTTTGGAGGTTATTTGGCTACATAAATAAATTCCTCTATCTTTATTAAATTAAAACAAAAACCTTAGGCAAAGTGTCTCCAAAAATTTCCATTTTTGGATTTCCTTTAGATATAGCTAATTTTAACCCCCCACCAAAATTTCAGGTCATTTGGGCAAGGGACAAAGAGTGGGCATCCATTTTAATTTCTGCCCAACTCTAGGTACAGCCCCCACTAAAATAGGTGCTGCGGTCAAACCGCTTACCCAAACGAGTTGAAACTAATTTTAAATTAATCTAGACTCGAAGGGCTACGACTTTCGTGACAGGTAATTTTTCCTAAATCGGCCTCTAAGTGCCTCATTTTGCAGTCTCAAGATATACTCAGATAATATATCTTTTCCTTAAGTATTATATACATAATTTATATATTATAAAATTGATTTTACTGTTCATCTTCTACATGAAACCAAAAACAGAACTCAGAAAACCATTTTTCCTGTAACCTTTCTGTGATCCGTCGCCGGCCGTCCGGTCACTTCCCTGGCCAGCCACCACCACCACCACCTCCGTCGAGGCGATGGCTAGCGGTCGGCGGTGGTTTGGCTGCCAGAGGTGGCGGTTTCCGGCGAACTCGAAAAAAGACTTTTCCATGGTTTTCCATGAAAACACGTGGTAGGTCCGTCTCCTTTGAGCACGAACTTTATTTCTAAGATCCTAAGATCTACCCATAAGAGAAGAACTAGAGGAGGACCTTATTCATGGTTTGACGGCGAGATGAACGACGGTTGACATGGCGCGGTGGTGGCGTTGCTGAACATCTCCAACAGCAAGGTACAAGGCTTCAATCCGTTGGTCAAGAGAGTAAACCTCTCATCCTGCTCTAATGGGGCTTTTATAGATCATCAAGTGGGGAGGGTAAAGGGCAAAGCCTTAATGGACATGAATGTTCTCCCCTTAATGGTGTTTCGGTTATGGTAGGGGAAGTTGAAACGCTGGAAAACGAAGAGGTGTTTGTCAGGTGGTGATTTCCTATTGGACCAACACTTCCCCCTTTTATTATATAATTACAGAAGGAAAACGGCCCATAATTACTCCTGGTGTAACTTCCCACACCAGCATTTATTACCACGCGTGTTAGAATAATTTCGGGCCTGAACCGTCGTTTCGGTCAATGACACGGGCGTGACACATAGGTCACGGGCGTGACAGGCCCGGGTGGCCAATTCTGGGTTCGACGACCGTCGATCTGAGGTCGACGATCGTCGATGGGTGGTCACGCCTTAGATCACGGGCGTGACACATGGGTCACGGGCATGACAGGCCCGGGTGGCCAATTCTGGGTTCGACGACCGTCGAACTGAGGTCGACGATCGTCGAAGGGTAGTCACGCCCTAGGTCACGGGCGTGACACATGGGTCACGGGCGTGACATGCCTAGGTGGCCAATTCTGGGTTCGACGACCGTCGAACTGAGGGCGACGATCGTCGAAGGGTGGTGACGCCCTAGGTCATGGGCATGACACATGG